>JACCHX010000001.1:20572500-21197500 GCA_018907135.1 Kradibia gibbosae
CCCCTTACAATAATGGCGCCGCTCGTCTCTCCGGCGGCGGCCGCCGCTGCCGCCGCCGCCGCCACCGCGTGTGTCTGTGCGGAACCCGTCCGACCCCTCTCCCTCTCACGCCTCCTATCTCGCTCGCACTCCGCCTCTATCCTCTCTCACTCACTCACTCTCTCTCTCTCTCTCTCTCTCTCTCGGTGTCCCGCGGTATCTCGCGCTCTGCGTCGCGCCGCTTACGCGTGTGCGTGTGGCTGCGCTCGCCGTCGCCGCCACCACAATCTCCGCTCGGCCGGCTACTTCCCTCTCGCTCACGCGCCCGCCCAAACCCGTGGCGAAACTCGCCCCCCCCTCTCGCCGCCCGAGGGGGTTACTCCCCGGCGCGCGGTACCAGCTGGTAAACAGAGCCGACCAATCGGGGCCCGGCCTCGACCACCTCCAGCCAATCCCCTGGCTTCTAGGTGCGCCAAGATGAATGGGAATCCGCGCTTGTGTTGGTGCCTCTCCACTCCTCGTGTACCGCGCGTAACACGCACACATGCAACCTCGCTCAATACGCGCACGTGCGTATACATTTATATACGCACACTCGCGCATAACCATACATGACTTGATTTATTTTTTTATAATATTATATATATTTATATTTATACATACATATATATATATATATATATATATATATATATATATACAATAAATATGTGTGCTATACGTACGCATTGCATATATAAATATGTGCGTGCGTGCGTGCTTACGTGCGTGTGTGCGTATATGTGTATCCCCATCTCTGCCTTCCCCTCGACCCCTCCCTCCTTCAGGTCGGCTGCTATCTCGCTTCTTCTCTTTCTCACTTAAGGCTTCCACTCTGTCACACTGGCCTTTAGAGTGTCTTGCTCGCACTTACTTCTTGACTTCAGCACGGCGTATTCCGCTCTCTTGTCTCCGTCTCTCTTCCGCATGCCCGGAGAAAGGGACAGAGCGACCGCAATACAGAGAAAGAGATGACGAGAGTTAAAGAGAGAGAGAGAGAGAGAGAGAGTGAGAGAGAGAGAGTGAGAAAGAGAGAAAGCGAGAGTGGGAGGGAGAATAAAACTCCTCCGACTGGTCTGTCAGACTGTACCGTGCGCTCGCCACGTTGCCTTAGAACTGCGCGTTGTACAGCCTTCCTCTCTTCCAGGGTCTCCTCGTCGTCGTCGTCATCACCAGCTCGCCTCCGTCTGCACCGTCTCGCTCTCTCCTTCCATCTCTCGGTCTCACTGTCGACCACCCAGCTTTTTTTATTTTTTCTCCATCTTCCCTCCCTCCTCGGTCTTTCTTTCTTTCTTTCCATCGCTCTCTTATACTTCCCCCCCCCCCAACCCCTTCTCTTCCTCGCGCTCGCGCTCTCTCCCTCCCTCTCTTTCTCTCTCTCTCTCTGTCTCTTGCGGGCTCGAGCTTTCTTTGGCCTCGATCGCCATCTCCTCTTCGCTCGGTCTCCTCGATTATCTCCTTCTTCCAGTTCCCTCCCCCGGCATTCAAACTCTCGCTCTCTTCCTTCTCGCGCGACTGATCGCTTATCTCTACCCTCTTGTATCCTCCTCCCCGTCATCCTCGACCGAGTGCGAGTCCAACCGCGAACGCATCGGAGAACAGTTGGCTCTTCTGCGCACGAAGATCGAGCGAATAACATCTCGAGCAGAAGTTATGCAGGCTGAAAAATAGACGGTGGAAGACATTTAAGGTAGTTACCTCTTTCACCCGGACTCCTGTCTGCGGAATAGAAGCAGTTTCTCTTCCTGGCGCTCCACGGCGCTTCTCCATTATTACTTATTTAAGGATATCTTTATACTCTTGGCAGAAGATAGTGTCAATAGTCGAAATGAAAATGTTCCTTTCCAGCGGCATTCGCTCCTTTGCGCCCATGCGTAGCCATGGACGTGGAATAGACAAGCTCGTACACAATTTCACGTTGTTACACACGCGCTCACACAATTGCACTTAAAAACCACTAGCAGCAGGGCCATGCCTCCTTTTTTTATCGTTTCGTTTCTTTTGTTTACGTCAAGCTGAATCCACAATTTACACTGCGTGATGATTTATCGCGTAATAACGTTATGCTTAATGAACCTGCTCGTCTTTTTTTCTTCAACAGTTACGGCTGTCTTTGCGGCTTTTCGATGACAATTAATTTTCAGCGTTCGTAGAACATGACTTTTCATTTTCTTTTAATAACCATACGTACGCTTATTGTCTGGTAATTGATAATTATCACAGCATAAATTTGCATTACCATTAAAAAATTAATGATTCCAAATTATTAGCATTTCTCTTTATGTCACAGCCAAAAATTATTAGTAAATATTACTCACCGGCTCGCAGCTGATCCTGAAACAAACATGAAAATGACCATTACTTTAAATTTTACATTTCCAACTCTCATTATATTTGACTGCATTATTGTTAGATTATTCTACAAAATTGATTTTTACACGCATAACGAATTTTATTATAATGCAAATTAAAACATTTTTTTAATCCTTAACGCTGTGTTTGTTTTTAAAACTTAATAATAATAAAATATTAATAAAATATTTATTATTATAATAAGAGTTAAATAAAATTTACATAAAAATTATTATATTCAATTAAATTTTGATGAAAATTATATAGCCTAGGAAATTGTAATATGCAGTCATGTGACGAATGAACATATTATATTTTCAAAAATATAAAAATAATTGTAATAAAAATTATGATAATATAATAATTCCTTGGGACAAGAAAAATTCATATTACATTTTAAATTAATTTTGTCTTTTAAAATGAAAAACTTATTACATATTGGCATAATGGTAGAAACGAAATTTCCGAAGGAGCACAGGATGCATTCTCATAAATTCTTGTTCATTTAGATAAAGTTTACACATAAAATTTTGTTTGTGATTTATTAACTTAATTTATTAATTAAGTTGACTAACTTACAAAATGTAAATAGAAAATCCAAACCAATGATATTTCTACTATTTTCAAGTATTAATTTTCGCATATAGTATAATTTAAGTAGTGTATAATTTTTATGTCATACAATTGAAACACAAGCCCTGAGTTTTGTATTAATTTTAAAAAATGTATGCATCTCGTTCTGACACGTTTATGATAAAGGCGTGAAAAAAGGTTTATAAGTCTAAATCATTTTTTGAAATGTTTTTTTTTTCACATCGCTTGGGTAAAGTTGACAATTATTTATTAAGTCTAAAGAAGGCCCATACTCTGCTAATGTATAATATTTTTACGAATAATTGCACAATAAGCAGTGTTTGTATCGTTAACAATAATAGTACGCCATTTCGAATTGAGCGACTCGTGTGAAAGCAAGGCATGCGCTCGGACAAAGCAGGAGGAGATGGTTCGACTGTAGAAGAAAAAAAAATGAAAAATGGTTTCGTAGTACAGACGAATTTTAGGCGTGGTTCCTCGTCCAGGTATACATTATAGGCGTACTCTACATGCAGAGGCAGCAGCAGCACTAGGGCTTGTGGCTCGACATGTGGTGGATTGCGTACATCCCTTGACTTAGATACTCGCTTAAAGATGAATGGCTCGCCCTCAAAGTCTTTTGCGGCTTCGCTTTCACTGTCTTTCTCTTGCAGCGTCTAAAAATCTTTCTCGAAACCGCACCCATACATAAGGCTTTTGTAGATACCGCCCAAGTGCATTCGGATACTTCCTTCGTCAATATGACGTCGAATTACAAAAAGAAAAAGTCCATGTTGTTCATCTCTAATGCCCATCAGCGGTGAAAATCTCGGATCCATCTGGTAAGTAAGGGGAGAAAAAATTCCTCGTAACGAATCCAGAAGCGCATTGGAAATACAATACTGAAATCCGTAAATTATAACAAATCGCGATAAAAGCTTCACTTTCCATGACACTTACAACTATTTAAAAGTGTATCAGATCGTACTTATATCATCATGGCAATTTAGTTTTTAATTATTTCCAAAAAAATTCGTCAAACCAATGACATTTATGAAAGAGCCATGGAAAATATCTTTAAGAAAGCTGGCTTTCTCTTAAAAAAAAAATTTAATATATTATATATGCTACATATTCTTATAAATAATATATTAATCGAGGAGCAGTTAGAAATATATATTTATTAAAATGAAACATTTTGTTTTGCTAATAAATGTAAATTCAAGAAAAGTGTTATGGTCCGTAAAGAATGTATTCTTAAGAATCGTTACATATTTTTTATAAATAAATATTTAAACATACGGTGAAAAATAATTGAAGTTCATAAAATAGCATATTAAAGAAATTATTCTGAAATAATATAAGTAATTTTATATTAATACTGTGTAATGAAGGTCAATATAATTTCCTTTCGCACGATAAAAATTATTTATGTGAAGCTAAAGTTTTTTTTCACAGTGGGAAAATCTTTCGTTTTACGTTCAAAAGAGGTATTCTATACAAGCGTTTTGTAAGGTGATGGTTTTCAAAAAGCAATAACTAATTTACAACATTTCATAAGATTCATAAGACTTCCTTATGAAAATACCCAAGCAAAACTCTTCTAATATTTAAACAAATTTAAATGCAAATTTCGTTTCTTAAAAGAATCAAAGAAATTTTAATTTTAATTATAAAATAAAATGAAAGAACCAATTATTGTGTCTATGTTGTTTAAAATAGCCTATTTATAGAAGGTTAGATCTTAATGTGCAGGGTAAAATTTTCTCAGCAATAATTAATTATACCAAAATTTACAAAAAGTTATAAGATTTAAACGTTAGGAAGATTATTTGAATACACTGCTCTACGCTCTTACTCTATTATCGAAACAATTAATAAAGTGTCTGTGAAATGGTTTATTTATCATTATATTAGTAGTAGATTCGATTGGTACGATACTCAATAATATTAATTAATAAATATTTTTGGTGTTCACGTCTTATAAATTTATTTAATAATATGTTGTATTTTATAAGATAATTCTATCTTATTATAAAACACGATGTTATAATGTGTATGACATTTGAAGTTATTACAGACATCATAATAGTTTCAATATGTAATAAATGGAGTATGCTTCGTCATTCCTTATAATATGATCTTCGCTTGGCATTATTTCACTAATATTTATTAATATTGAAATTCCAATCAACTTTTCCATGGCAACTGTCAATTAGAAATTCCTCATTACACGTTCGACAAATTTCAAATAAGTTACGTTTAATATATTTATTAATTACAATAATCCTCTTTGTTAGGAACAAAAAATATACTCATGTATAGCAAGGGTGATCAAGATTTTAAGTCAATGCAATTTTCAAGATGTAGATAAAGCATTTGAATGGCTAAAGTATTTTTAAGAATCGATGCAAATAGCAACCAATTGTTATACTTTCAATATTATTAGTAATGTTTGTGGTATTATTTGCATACATGTGTGCGTATATTTTTCTTAATATTCTGCAATAAGCGTCGGAAATATGAGCGATTGAAAATGTGACGCTCTGCTCCCACAGGTATACCATTAGGGGAACATTGCGTGGGAATTGCAATATCTAATAAAATTGTTGAAGGTAGGTACTGAACTGATGCCCGAATCGATCTTTAAATACGAGACTGCTAACCCCACTTTGGTCAACACACGGTGGTCAGCTTATTTTCAAATCGATAGATCAAGACAGCGGTAATCTACACGCAACTTCCTATACGCATACTGAATTCTGCGCGTATGGATCAATTTTGAATACCCATCACGCTTCGATTGCAGATTGCACGTAGTACAACTACAAACACTCCAAATTCGTCAGACACGGAGAATCGTTCGAGCAGGTGACTCAGGTATCCACTGGCATACGAGGTATATAATATACTTTCAAAACATATTATCGACGTAAGGCTGCGCTTTTCTACAAATGATTGTCGTATATTTTTTGCAGGTTCATTTTAAATATTTTAAAATTTTCATTATTTAAGCCTTTAATCGTAAAAAAATCATTAGCAAATACATCAATACGATTTATTATTGATTTATTATCGATGAAAAATCTATAAAATAATTTTGGTATTTTTTTATGTCAACCATTAACATAACAATTAATTAGAAAACAATAGAGTTCAATGTATCAATAATAGTGCGGCTTTTATAATATAAAAAATTTTAATACATTTGCATACATTATAAATACATAACCTCTAAAATCTATTTTCATCGGTATTGCAGCATCTTTCTCGAAAAGTTTTTTTTTTTATTTATTTTACATCCTTTGTGGGTTCATATTTATAAAAAAAAATACAAGAATTTATTAATGAATAACAAGCTTGTCTTTACGTTTTATTCATATCACAAGCCTCATGAAGGATATTAGTATTTCATACAGCATCATTATATAATAAATGTGTATTAATATTTTAATTTGAAAACATTTTTAACAAAATTAATAATTGTTTAATAAATTAAAAAAAAGTTATTAAAAGTTATTAAAGGAAAAAGTTATTAAAAAATTAATAATTTTTAATCTAAGAAAGCTTATAGCTATTTACTAAATAATTAAATACTGTTAAATAATTTTTTGAATATTTAAAAATATTTTTTTTAAATAAAAATAATAATTTTGTAACAATAATGAATGCAATAAATTTTTGAACGATTAATTAATATTCTTATTGATCATATATTTGAATACCTAGTCTTTAAGTTAGAAAAGATTGGTATGTTTTATATAAAAATAAAGTTTTATTAATTAATTTTCTTTTAATCCTGGTTCCTTTTTCGTATTCTTATATTTTGTATGATATGTGTCTCTGTGTGTGTGTGTGTAGTGTGTGTGTGTGTGTGTGTGTGTGTGTGTGTGTGTGTGTAAGCGTTTGTGTATGTGTTTAAATGTTGAGAAATAGCAGTATGATCGAAAGATAATATAAATGATATTAAAACATTGAAGTGTGGTATTTATAACAATTTAGATTTTTTAAAGGGCGCTTTTTTAACGCCTTTTTTATTTACATTATTTTTGTTATATGAAAGTACGAATCGTGAGTATTCAGATAAAAAAATTTCTAATAGTAAAATGAAAATTTAATTTAATGTGATTAGGATCCTGAATCAAAAATAAATTTTAAATAATTAATGTTAATCTTGTCGTAAAAGATGTTTGAAATAGTTTAGATGCTATAAGCAAATTAACTAGAAAGTTTTTAAATTCGTAAAAGTTTAAATTATTGCATAATGAAGCAATGTATTACTCCAAAAAAGTACAAATAAATAGATATCTAATTTATTATGAAAGCTTTTACTAAAAGTATTGATTAGAATTAGTAAAGGTCAGTTTACGTTGTGCTTAAATAATGGTCTAACTATTATTGGAATTTCAATTTTAAATATCGCTTCCCAATAAGTAAGATACATGAATAGTTTGTCACCTTTGAATATTAGTAAAAACATACGTTATAGGGAACTGATGTATTGTAAGGAAATAAAGTACTTGTCATATTATACAAAATGGTCTTGATTTAACTTCATATTAATACACTTTGCATCTTTTATAACAAATTAATTTATGTTCTTCGATAGAATAATAATGGTTCTAAAAAATTTTTAAAATAACTTTACCAAATAATGCATTCAATTAATTGATTTTAGCACAGGATCTATGGTTACTCACGCGCGTGCATAAAGATGCTCATATATCCACTCACAAACGTACACAAATACGCATAATATACTTATGAGCCTTTAAATTATATCTTAATCCATTCATGTTCTCAATACTATCAATTCACAAATTCGATACATTATATACATGTGTTTGTAATAATAAACACAACATATCAATATACAAATATAATTAAATATATTTATATTTTTAAATATTAAAATTTTAACACATTGAAAGTAAAATGTGAAATAACCATATTTACTCGTAAAATTACAAAAGTCATTACTTGTAAAAATTTCAAAACTAAGACTTCAAACTAAGACAAAAAGAGAATTTCTTGTAAAAGGAAGAAAAGTCGTTGATAAGATAGAATTAATTATTTGTCACTTTTGAACAATCACTTGACCGACCTAACAGTCGATAATTCCACTTCCGCGTGCACTTCTGTGGCCGATTAGTAAAATCCTACAGGTTCACGCGGAGGCTCTTGCATACACTTAATATGCATGCATGCTCTATAATAATTCCGAACACATGCATGCGATACTATAAGTATTCTGGCGCAAGTGCCTAAGAATTGTCTGAAATTAAGATTAGGCCGAGTATAAAGGGCTGGTTGTATTAACAAACGCAACCAAAATATATGCATTATAACGGAATTGGTATAATTTCAGGATCTTAGATGCTGGATGAAATATAAGCAAGCTTTTCAAAAATTAATATTCAAAATCCGTGCTTCCCTGTGAGACTTTAGAATCTATCAAAAGAACCTTCACGGAATGCAGATACGTTTGTCAATGTACTTTTACTATGCATTTTTGTGCACATATACTTACGCACTAAATCAAAAAAGCGTTTAAGGAGAAAGGAGAGCAAAGCTTATATTTGTGGAAGAGAGAGACAGAGAGAGAGAGAACGTGAGGCGGGTAGGAGGTACCGATATAACAGGAAAAATAAGGAGCCTTAGAGAATTGGCGGGGGTCACTCAGTAGTTCCACTATCAGTGTAAACGAAGATGGAATACAGTTCTGGATCCAAAAGACACCTGGTGCGCCATCTACGAGAAGATTAGGCGAATCTTCTCCCATCCATCTTTGTTTTCCTCGGAATACGCTTTTCCTGTCTATCCCTCTCTCTCTCTCTCTTTAATCCCTTGAATGTTTATATATTTCTGTTTCCCTCTCATTTATGCTTCTGTTGATCTTCTTTTCCTCCATTCTATTTCTTAGCTGCTTTCTTCTTATACACATATTTTTTCTAGTGCACTTTGAAACATCACCAACGATCTGTAGAATATATGTAATCCTAGACATTCTAACTAAACGGCTTTCATCATAAATAAAGTATATTTTCACTTATAAATAAGGCTTTTATATCTTATCCTTTATAACAAAATTATATTTATGTTTTCTGTACAAAAAAACCAATTCTGTGATTGCTTAGTTACACGCAAATGATCAATTCCGTTAAATAATACTAAGTAGACATCATTTAAAAATAAATTATTAATACTCAAATTAACAACATATAATCGTGAAATTCGAAAGGAAGCGAACCTGCTACAGTTTTCGAATGCCTGACCGTATTAAACAGTAACCACTTGTCTACTTTACCGATAGAGCTTTTCTAAAACGCGAAGTAAATTATACCTGACGAGTAAACTATCAAATTTTTTGCACATAATCAATATGAATTATTTTTTTCTTTGAAATTTAAAAATTGACTTAATCTGCACAATAATAATTGCTTAATTGATGTTTATATTAACGTGAGCTTTTGGCATCCAAGGACTCAAATGGTTCAATGTCCATGAATGCATTAAAAACTATGTTGTTATCACGGGGTGGACTATGTTATATTTTATTGTATCACACCCCCAACTCATGCTTTATTAGCATACGGATAAAATGTTTTATGATAAGCGATATTTAAATGTTATACCTTGTTCGAGTCTGTCCACTACTCAATTGAGGTCTTCTCCCTTTTAGTCCTTTGTCTCTCGAGAAATGATTATCTACATTCCAATTTTTTCATCAACATAAGCTAAAAAAAATGACAAAAAATAAAAACCAAATAAAAATAAGAGACAAAAAAGTCATAGAAAAAAGTAAGACTATGTAAATAAAGTATAAAATTTAAATAAAAATACGATTTTTAAAGCTATGAAATAGATTCATAAAAAAGAAATCAGCATTTTTAGTTATTAATACCATTGAATTATAAATATGTATTAGTATTGAAAAAATATTATGACGATATAAATAAATTCAAGACACTGGAATTATGTTTGTGAAATTATAAACAATGTTAAAAAACTAAGTACTGTGGAAGTACTGAATTATAGGCGACTTTTATTAACTGTCGTTATTCGTTATATTTTTGTGGTTTGTTTTTAAAAATATTCATAAAATCTCAAAGAATTATTGTAGTAATAAATATTAAAAAAAAAATTTTAATGCTTGGAATGAAGTAATATATATTATTGGCAATGATTTAAATCATTGTCTAATAATTAAATACTGAACTTTACACGGACATTATAATTAAGTTTTGTACAGATATAACATGCACATTATGATTATCCTATGATTAATAAAGCAACATCTGTAATTTTTAAATTCGGGTATTACGCTTTCGAAAAAAATTAAAATAATGGTAATTAAAAGAAATGATTCGATGATGCCCTTTACCACTCTCTCTCTCTCTCTCTCTCTCTCCTTCTCTTTATAAATAACGTAAACGCAAAATAAGGCATTAATAAAGAGCAATGAATTGATTGAAACGAGGTGTCGGTCTACGTCATGGATGAGGCATACACAATGGAGAATCATGATAAGGGAGCTCCCGTAGCAGGCCTGCAAAGTCAGAGTAAAGCGCGCATATCCTTGCAAATCGTGTTTTTCCCGCGGAGAGTAAAGACACGTGACGTGACCGTGACGAGCACACGGGGGTTAGTCGAGTGCCGCGACAGTCCAGCCAACCTCGGGGCCACTTAACGACATCAGCTGAGCGGACTTGCGACTCGATGCGTTTTACTGCTGCTTTACGGGGCTTTATTGCGTCATCAAAACATAAAATGCCGCGCCGCGCCGTAGCAGGGCTGCGAGACCGAGCGAGGCGTACACGCGTCGCTACGCCCCCACTTTTCAGGATTTAGCCCGGGAAGGAATCGTCGCGCGATTCCGCGGGAGTCCTTCCCTAGGCGTAGGCTCAACCGTTCCGCGGGCCTTTCGTTTAATCGTCCGACAAATTCGGCGCCGGATTATTCGTGCCGATGTTGCAAGCGTGCTTCTTTCTGAAAATTGCAGACCACCCCGCATTTGTACGAATAAGAGTGGGCTTCTTAATGGCGAGCGAAAACCCCATAGGTTTTTACGAGAACCGTAGTTTTCCTGAATATAACGTATCGTATTTTTTCTTTCCTCAACAGGCTGCACGAAACACGGAAAAATTCGAGGCACTTGGTTTTTTATATCTTCGAACAATTTAGCCAATAAAAGTTAACCGTAAATCAATTAGGGTCAGTTTATTTATCGCTTAGGTTACCTTTTACTAAAGCTAAAAACACGCGAAAGAATTTTGCCATTAGTATAATGTATGTTTCAACGATAGTTTTTTGTATAATCCGTTGGATCCGTGTTTAGTAGGTTCTACAGTTCATGCATAGTAATTGTAATATAGTAAGAGTAAAATATCTATTTATACACAGATCGGTCAATTTATTAAATTGAAAATTAAATAAATAAGGAGCTTTCAATTTGAAGGATTCATACTTTTATTAAGGCCTTCATTTCAGAAGTTTGAGCGAAACATTCGATACGTTTTCCGTTTAAATTATTTTAAATATTAATTACAAGCATACTATAATTCGTTATTGTAAGAATTTTTGCAACTTTTTGCGGCTTAGAAATATCAATAATGTCAATATGAACAAATAAAAAAATATTAGCAATTCTATGAGATTTTTATCTATTGAATCAATGTAACACAAGTGTAAATACAAAAAATGTATTTTATTCGTTATCATAGTCCAGAATTATTATTGAAAAGTGTTTGAAAAACATATACTGATTGCCAACTTTATAAGAGAAATATTATTTCCATTGCATGTGGTTGTTATTGAAAAAAAATGCTTCTCGAGTTATAAATACGTAGGATTGTTTTGAAACTTTTCATCTTCAATGTCCGACGAAAATATCGTTCAATGGTCTCCGCGTTGCCGCTCGCTCAAAGGTAGCAGAAGTCAAGGGTTGTAAAAAGCTAAGTTTTCCTTACAAAATCAATAATCCCTGCCAATCCACTGCTTTCCGTTTTTCCATTGCTTGGACAATATCCGGCTAATAACGAATCTCCTTTTCCGGCGCGTAGCTTAAAACGGTTCTGAATTTTCCGAGGAAACGACCCTTTGCGAGCGAGCACCGAAGTGGGTCAATATTGTTAAGAGGAGCGTTTCGTACCAATAAAAGCTGTCGAGCGGGGCTATTATCGGTAAAAGAAAAAGCGCAGCATGAAAGCTGAGGAGGAAGACTTCGGTAGCTAGGAGATGTCTGACCGTAGGAAGCGCCTCGCTCACCCGGAAAGAGCCTCGAGCCGCGGCTCGTCTACGGGGGCTCGAGGGCTAAAGAGGCCCAGTGCTCGAAGCTAACCACCTTCCGCGTTCCTGGACGAGCCCGTAGCGGTGGCGTCATCTGCCGGGGGGTAGCCGAAGTCCCCCTCCCCGCAAGGTGACTGCCACCAGCGGCTCGTTCCGCCAAACCCTCCTGCCTCACCGACCGAACCCCGGCCCTGACGTCAGACTGGCGAAAAGTCTGCGTGCGCTCTCCCTTGCACCCGAAAGTCCCCCCCGGAGCGGTCCTTCGCAGGGTTGCGCTCGCCACGGCGACATATACCGTCGGAGGTGCCTATAGTTCCTAAGAGTCTCGCCAGGGTGTTGGTCCGGGGAAAATCTGAGGTTCGCGCGCGCCAAAACAAAACTCGACCTTTTAATCGGGACGCGACTGCTCGAAAGCTTTATCGGGTGTCGCCCGACGATTGAGCCGTAATTCGGCTGGTGCCGGGCTCTTCTCAGCGCACTCCCCGGTGCTACGCTCCTCTCCGAGTGACGCTCTCGACTTCTAGTACATTGAGCGGACTAAAACAGAATATTGATGCCTAATCGTTCGCCTTGGATAATGAAACATTGGATAATGCCTTGCTTTTGTTCGCTAAGAGCTTCATCACCCCTTTCATTGAAATTCCATTCTATGCTTTAATCAGTTCCCGAAGAATACTTTCCTCTCGGGATGGGCTTGTATTACTTCTCTAACAATATGGCGTGACAATTTTCTGAACATTTACTCTGCATCGCTACAGAATTAAAATTATTATATTAAAAATAGCCATTTTCTCTCGTTTTATCCTCCTAAGCCGTAACATTCAAGGCAAAAAAAAATTCACACTGAGCACATTCATATTCATAGGACGAGATTCACAAAACTTATTTATTTAAATGTATACTTGCGATTATATTATTATAGATACGAAGCGACTTTAATTTTAATGCAATTAGGAGCAAAATTATTAGTGTTATTTTTAGACAGATTATATGTCGGATTAAATTAGTTACAACCAATAACCTTATTTTTATTTTTTTCTCTATGTTCACAAAAATTGAAACCTAAATTTTCTTTAATGTACCTTAAAGACGTATCTTATATTATTCAAACTACATTAGTTTTGAATATTTGTCTGTCCGTGTTTTTTTCACTAGAATATATTGAAAATCTCTGTAGTACAGAAAAATTGTTGCAATGCCTCTTTGGGAGAGAAACTTGTCCTCAATATTTAGCTGCAGTAAAAGTTAAGTAAATAATATTGCAAGCCTAGAAAAATATAAATACGTACGTAATAAAAAAAACATGTGGTTCCAGAAAACTCTTTATGTGCGATAATTATAAATATTATTACTTTTTATTTGAAGACCATGCAAACAAGATCTTACTTTCAAATCAAAGTAGTTTATGAAAGTCAAGCACACTAATATATGGGTGCACTTCGCATAAACTTTAGTGTAATATAATGTTAAGTTCAGTATAGCTAATGGAAAAAAATGTACAATATGTTTTCATAAAACCAAAGAAAATACAAATTAATAATAAGAAAAATATAAATAAAAGTCTTATAAATAGAATTACTTTGTTTACGCTTACGTCGATTTTTAATATTAATTAAACATTATCTTTCATAAAGTTTTGTACTTGTTTTTTTTTTAAATTTTAATATATAACAAAGTAGGTTATTGCATAAATAGTACTGTATAACAATTCATAGTTGAAATTGAATATTTAAAAATAATTTAAAAGATAAAATCCTACTGCAATTGAAGCCGTTTTTTAAATTTCATGTCTCAGCTTTGCATATGAATTGCATTTATCTATTACGTGATCGGCTAGTAAAACTTAGTAATATGGGAAATTAGTAGCAATTTAATAGATAGTAAAAATAATTCATTTTTAAAGATATTTTTTCATTTAATTTACATTTTTTTGCATGCTCTGATGATTATTATTATTAATTTATATTAAAACAGATTGACTTTTCGTTGCAATTTTTGAAGCGTTCATTAGAAATAATATTTACATAGATAATGTTCGTGGTTCAAATATATTTTAATTTTGAAAATCTTTGTCTTATAATTATCGATTAAATACATTATATGCAGATTATTAAAATAGAAAATAATAAATTATAAAACGCATAATAATAATAATAATAATAATAATAATAATAATAATAATAAACACTCTAGACTTTTATCTATTATCTAATGTAGATGAGTTATAAAAGAAAGTGTTCTTTTAATTAACTGATGTAAAGTAATTCAGATATACATTTTTTATTTTTGCTTAAATTAAGAGTTATTACACATTTCAAGATAAATTCAACTTTTTCATCAAGAAAGAAATACATAAACTGGCGAATTGGAATCATGAATTCTAATATATTCACATTTATTTTTGTAGGAGAAACTATTTATTATATATATATATATATATATATGTATACGTGGTATTATTCGCTGATAAGAGAGTGACAAATTGTAAATCCATAAAAAAACGAAGAATGCGTAAAATTGTGCGGGTCGGGTTTATGGGAGGAAACGTACGAGTGAACTGGAGTGCATTTCATTGAGAAAAAATATTTCTCCGGCAATAAAAGAAAACAATTCGCAGTATACGGGGGGCATTGAATGGATGCTGACTATAATCGAAGGTAGCATCTGGCAATCAGTCAGAATATACGTGCATTCGATTCGAGGGAATACATTTATCGTTGCTCAACACGTAAGCCTCCGGATCCAATGAACTCTCTCTCTCTCTCTCTCTCTCTCTCTCTCTCTGTCCCCCAATTTTCTTCATCTTTTCCCTTCATTTTCTTATTTCTCCTCCTCCACTCGCCAGCCTGTAAATATGGCCGGAATGTGTCGAGCGCCATGGCCATTCGTGGAAGCGAGGGAACGAACCTCGCACCCGAAAGCAGGAGAGCGAGAAATGTCCCGAGCCGCCGAGGCCGAGGGTTTCGGGAGCAGCCTCGCGAGCTACGCCCGATGCCAGTCACCTGCGCTCAGCAGCGGCGGCATTCGTAGCTCGGAAAATTCGTGCCACGCGGTAAGTCCACCGTGGCTGCACCGACAGCGCGACGCATGTGGGCATTTGAGGCGGAGCCGCTGCTCCCGCGTCGAGGGACTCCTCGGCGACGGCGAGCTCGCGCTTCTTTTACGCGCCGCCTGGCCCTCGGGGCCCGGGGAGCCCATACTGGGAGGGGTCGGACGCCTCGGCAAGGCGCGAGGCGTTGGATCGTCCGTCGTTATTGTTGCGGCGCGAGGGAATGGGAGGGAAAATACACGAAGCCCTCGATGATTATCTTGGCTGGAAAATTTGTTCCTAGCCGCGACTTTTCGCGTATTTTACGCTGCTCGCCGCTCCCGTAGACGCCATTGTTTGCCTTACTTTTTGAGATAGTCGGTCTTAGAACTAGGCATTGAACTTGAAACTCATGAGAATTCGAATAATTATTACGAGCTTCTTAAGTGGCGCATTAAAAAAAACTGGATATTTATGTGTAGATAATTATGAAATTTAAGTGCATACGGTATTCGAATTATCTTCTTGTACTACAACGCGTTAAACCAAACCAGACATTATTCACTTGTATTGTATAAATAAGCAATAATAGCATGGAACGTTCAAAGCAAATTATAATTATTATTTTGTATAAATACTTGCAGCTTCTAAAGTTGTAAGACATCGATTTCATGTATAGTACGTCCTTTGAATCTGATATCTATTATCACTGTATCCCTGTGTACCAAGGATAATATAGATAAAAATAATATTTACACACAGGACCTACGATTACTGTATGCTCGTGATAGAAAATACTACATTATCGTTAGATAAACAGAAGGCGTTCAATTTTATAGTTACCAAGGCTATAATTATACGAAGACTAGCCACTGTCCTGTCCTGCAATAAAAGAAATTGTATTCGACTGTAGCGAGGCGCATACGAGCACCCATGAGAAATCCTGAGAGTACAGCTTTACCAGATATGTTTTTCAATTACACGTTATTCAGGCGGTTTTCCCCGGCCTTTAGAGCTCACCTCTTTATACTCGTGTCGCTCTTCGGTCTACCGCACAGCTAGACTTTACCGATTATCCTCAAGGCTTTTCAGACCCTTCCCGCTCGCTCGGCTTCGGCGCCCCTTCTCCCTCTCGCTTTCTCTCCAGGCCGGCTCTTATCCCGGATTCCGGGGTGACACTCGGTGAAAATATCCGAGTGGTCACGTGGAAGGGTTGCCATCGAGTGGCCTTGGCGCGCTCCCGGTCCCATCCCGAGCATCGCACAATGCTTTGCGCAATCGGACCAAAGTGGTTTGCCGCTATTCCCAACGATGCCTCCTAGCAATAGTTGGGTACCTACGAGTAATACGAATCGAATTTCTTCTGGCATTCAATTTGCCATCCTCAATGTCCGTTCCTCGGATATTCTTTATGCTATATGGCGCTCGTATGCGTTCTTTTTTTAGCCAAGTCTCTTTAAGCTGTGCCCTCGGCTCTCAATTTCGTCAGACGCAAAGAACATCGGAGGTAATTGAGATACTTTGCTCGATAATTCCATTAATATGATAATATCAGCAAATTATAATTATGCCAATAAATGCCTTATAAATATCTCATTCGAGTGGATATCGTTTAAAAAATCGAGTTGATTAAATTATAATTAAGTCCGCGTAATTTTCATTAATGAAAAAGTTACTTGAGAAAACAGAATAATGCAAAAATAGATTGAAGAAAATATCGAGGTCAATGAGAATTACTTTAGGTACAGTAGTTTGTGTCTAATACGTTTGTTTGTTTACGCGACATTGTTAATTTATTATAAAATTTGCCATTACCATGAGTTATCGCTTATTGATGTTACTGAAATTCTATGATCACAATGTCTTTTTATATAATGGACTATTTATTTTACGGTACATTGATGCAAACATTATTCGCATTTTAAAAATATCATTGATCGTGATTTAAAGAGTTCCAGCTATTAAGTAAATTGTTTTGAAATATTAAAGTCAAGCTATTTCAAAAATAAAATTATTATAAAATTATGTTATATTAAATTTTGAATTGAAATTAAATTATGAATCCATATATTATTTTTAATATATAATAATTAATATTATTCTTAAAAGTCATAGTAATAATACTTTAAGGTAAATTTAAAATGTTTGAATTATATTATTTATAAATTAATATTTCAATTGATTTTTATTTATCGCAATAAAAAAAATTTAATTCAATACTGAAACACAAAAATAGAAATTTATGAGTGATACGTATAAAGTTAACTTATATCCATACTCCAACATATAATAGTATAAATTATTTTTTAATTTTAAATCGCTTTCCCTAAATTATGTTTCTATCGTTAATAAATCTTACTCATATGAAAAACAAATAACCGCAACTATGCAAGGCTGCAATATTTTTCATTGGAATGTTGATAAAATATTTCGTTTAATCTGTGTTGCCAAAATTGTGAAGTTATGCAGTGTATAACTCTGCTACTAATTTCTTTTGACATTTATTAACTCAGTTGTGAATATTGCCGTACATACAGCATATAAAATAAATCATTTCAATATTAAAATAATAACTAATAGATATTAAAATTATTATAATTAATTTTAATAGAAATTGAAAAATCAAAAATAACTGTTAATTAGTGTTAAGTTCTTAGTAAATTATTAAAGCAGACTGTAACCTCGTTAATATAAAAGTTATATATTATATAGTGTATATATATATAAATTCATCTCGTTAGGATAGAAACAAATATGTTGCTAAGAAATAATTATGAAATTGTCATAAATAATCGAATTAAAAAAATGTCAATGTCAATACTAAATAATGTGTAAATTAATACAATGTGAGGCATGCGATGATATTTTCTACGTATCTAAATGTAATTTTATTATCGCAATAAAATTTAAATAAAAAAATTATCTTATCCTTGTACTTTCAAGACTCATAACTCTATAAGTTAATGCGCATTGGAACATAAAAACAACGAAAATCCAGTCTTCAATGGCTGAGAAATCGAAGTTAAAGCGTTATACTCTCTGTGATTTGTGTGTTCAAAGAGAAATACATAAAAACTAGGGAGAGAAAGAGAGATAGAGAAATAAAGATAGAGAGTTAGAGAGAGAGAGAGAGAGAGAGAGAGAGAGAGAGAGAAAGAGCAAAACAGGCAGAGGAAAAAGTGTTTACAGCGATGTCGTTCGTTGAAATCAAGCGAACAAGAATTAAGAGACAAAAATATCTTGCCGCGTAGAGTGAACGACCCACGAACGCCTGCACATGTACGTATTATATGCGTCTTTAGTGCAGGAGTGTCTCCAATTCCTTCCTACGCGATATGTATGAGCTAGAAAGTGAGATATCGAATGCAGCCCAGCGGTGAAAAAATCCGATGGACCATGTCCTTTGTGGTGTTGCTCGTTCTTCCTTTTTCTCTTCATTCGCCTTCTCAAACTCCCTTTGGCCCTCTTCGTGTAAGAAACCTACACTCTTTTTTCTTCTGCTCTCGCACATTTTTACTAATATTTAGCTTTTTGATTTAAACGCTATTTATAAAGTTGTTCCATAAAAGTGCAACTTTAGGGATAAGACGCTAGTTTGACTCATTGAATTGGTGTCGTCGATGGAAACTCTAATAAAATCTAATAATTAGGTAGTAATGATCAAATTGGATTATCTATGAGTTGTACAAGTTTTTATTTCCCATGTGGTCGTAATTTTAAATTACATTCGTTTTGAAAATCCTTAAACGTACAGTTTTCGAAAAGCCCGAGAGAGTGGGGCAAAGAATCGTTAAGTGATGAATTCTCTGCTTCGAAGCCCTCGATCCTGGGCTTAACGCTGGAATAATTTGTCAGCTACTGACTTTAATCTTCGAGAAGGAATAAAAGGGAGAAACAATCTTAAGAATAGTCGCGCGCACTCGACCTACGAAGAGCCCTACCGATCGGAAAGTAATAGACGTCTCGAGGTTTCCGTTCATTCGCGATCGATCCCCGAGGTTGAGAACCATCATGTGGATTTATGGCGTCACTTGCTGGATGATTGCTCGCGATTGTCGTATAATGCACGGCCTTGCCTCGTAAAACCGACGCGGCCTGATGACACGGTGACGTCGCTCACGCTCGCACACACGAAACTCGAACGTTTGCCACGTGCGCGCCTCCTCCGAGTTTATACTTGTGTGCCGAAATTTAATGGCCAATAAAGAGAGAGAGAGAGAGAGATACAGAGAGATAGAGATACTCTGTGTACGGATATCCATGTAAATTTGAGAGAGAGAAAGAGAGAATAGAAAAAGAGAGAGAGAAATATAAAGCTGAGCCTAGACATTGCCGTAGGAGTCACTTTTTATTCTCAAACGGTTTGTTTTGATCGAGGGATAAGCCTTGATGTTCCTTTGCCTAGACTTACTTCATCATGCTTCATAAGAACTTCTTATATATTGCGAAGTAATAGCAATAATTATTAATGAAAGCGTTTAAGCTACAAAATGTATACATTATTTTAAATATATCATAAGAAGAAAGGCAAAAAATTTATACTATATGCAAGTATGTGTATTACATTAAACTATTTTATACAAAAAACATACAAGAAAGTCATCTCAAATCGATTAGATTTGATTCAAATTATAATAATATCAATGAAGATACGCTTGGTAGCGTAATGCAAATTTCATACTTTTGTAAAAAAACTTTTTCATTTGAATTGAATGATGTATTAAAAACCCAATTAAATGTTTTTACGTTAAAGTTTTTCTATTAGGATAACGTGTGTTATATCCTAAAATAATTAATTTTTTTTCTTTCTATTATTTTAAATTCATAAACTCCTTTATAAAAGTTATGCATACGAGATGTGAGAATATACAAACGAAAGTGATTTTTGTTAAGTTGAAAACCCTTAATGTTATCACTTCATATTAATCATGAATAATTATGTGTAAAATATGGCTAATAAAAAGCGCGATTAAAATTCAAAAATTTGCATCAAAAGTTATAATTAAAGAACTTTAAAATCGTTTTTGAATAACATTCCATCGCCGCGATAATAACGTCAGTAACACAAACATTCGATTATCACGCAGCAGAAGCGCAGCAGCTAGAAAACCCGAGTCAGCAGGGAATGCGAGCAATCTGCTTTCATTCCCGCCACTCTTTGTACTTTTTCTCCTCGTTTTTTGCGTTCAATGCCCTTTTCAAACTTCATGTCGTTTGGATCACGGTTACGGATGCCAACTGTACAATAACTGGCTGTCTCACTCTCTCTCTTCGTCTATTACTCTGTCTGTATTCTTTATCACTGATTAATCTTAGCCCTTATGTATCATGTTTTTTTAAACGTAGTGAAATCATAAATGATTTAAGAAGTGAATAGCTTCAGAAATACGGGACACGTACTTGTGAGCACAAATCAAAGTAGTAACAACATTTTTAATCGATAGTCTCACGTTCATTATAGGGACTCTAAGGAGAGTAGTTATGTTTGATCTCTGTTACATACAAAAACGTGGTTGAGTTTCTTATAAACAATAATATAAATCTCTTTTTACTTATACGTATGAAAATACTATTATACAGTGATGTTAGCAATTAGCTAATTGAAATGCTTGTTATACTTAAGCATATGAAATTAACTTTATCTTCTAAGAAAATATCGGAATTGGCCTGACACATTTTTATAATTGAACATAACAATTAACTACAACAATAATAATAATAGCTGTAAAATAATAAGATAGAAAAAAATATTTCATATTGCTATATTGTACACTGCATTGAAATTGCATTATCGTAATTTTGAAAGTAGTTTGAAGTTTTGCTATTGTTACGTTAATAAAATAACCATTTTATACCAAGTTTTTTTTTAATTAAGAAAATAGATATATGTAATATTAAATTTTTGCTTCGCAATGACAGTTTTAGTGAATTATACAATGCAGGTTTGGGGCCAGTAATGGTTATACCATAAACATAGATAATTATTCGATAAGGAAGCTGAATTCTGAGATAGCATTGACAAAATAGACGCAGAAGATTTTTGAATTAGTTTATGTAAAACAATTTCAATCAATAAATCAGCAATTACGTATACATGAACAACAGATATAAATTATATATAATTTTATTCTAAAATTACAATTACAAACCATTTAATTTCATATTAACTATTCTTTATAATAACACAATGGGTTTCTTTAAAAACGTAAGAATCCAGTTTTTATGAAAAAATAAAATATATGAAAGAGAATACTTCTTTCCTTGAAATAATATAAATATATATAGAAAACAAACATGTATTAAATGAAAATTTCATTAAACGATACAAATAAAAATTACATTAAAAAATTCATTATATTCGTTTGGATATATTATATTTTTTTAAACATTTAATATTGATAAGTTAAAATAATTTTAAATAGAATATACGTAACGTTATACATAAAATTTATAAGTTAATACAATTTGGATAAAAATAATTAATATTAAATCGACTTTGTGTTTATAAAATACAGTACGACAATACGCAATTATTATCATATAAATTACTGATTATTGTTATATTCGTTATATCGAAAGTAGTAGAAACAGAAAGGATTTTAAATATTTATTGTCATATAAATATTAGTAAAAACGTTTATTAGTATCGCTTATGTACTCCAGTATAGAATTACTGATTCGAGAGACAATCGTTAAATATAAAAATGCTAGTCATGATTGAAATAGTTTTCTTGCGTGTAATATCTTAGACACGGTTGAAAATAGGAATAAATTTTGAGTATACCAAACAGTACAATAACCGTATTTGAGCATGTGATTTTTTAAATATTACCTTCAATAAAATACCCGTTATATCTATCTCGTGAATAAATATGTTAGTAATACAGGCTTGTCACGTTGAAAGCAATGCCTACGAGACGAATTCCTGAGGCAGTGAGAGAGCGAATGGGAGACGGGGGAGGGCCGAAAAATATCTCGTTGACCCATAAACATCACTCGGCGCGAATAATTCTACGATTCCCTCGTTAAAAGCCTTCCCGCGCCGTCAGAAGAACTACAGAGTATCCAGGGTCGGAAAAGGGCGCGCAGGAGAGTCTCCGTGAGTCGGGATCGAAAAAGGGACGTGGAGCTTCGGCAGGGATGGCGGAAGAAGGTAATATATGATAATGTCCTTGGAGCGGCCAGGGGCGAGCGGCTGATACGAGGCGCTGATGCCACTGTCAGGGCTTACTCGTACGCACGCACACCACACCCGCCCCACGCGCATATAAAAATATATGCATATATATGCGCGCCTATATATATATACGTATATATATATATATATATATATATATGTATATATATACGTATAAACGTATATATATCGCTCGCCAAGGGTTGGGCGTGGTGCTCGGCTCATCGGCTGCTCTCCTCGTGTTTTCCACTCCACGCCGGCATCATTCCCTCCTTCACCTTCTTCTCTTGGTCAATACTTCGGGGCCTCTACGGCAGAACCTTACATAGAGGCGGCGGCGTCGCGACGTCGGAATTCACCCAGGCATGGCTGCCGCTTTCTGCTCTCTTCCTCTGGCTCGCGCTCGTACCGCCTTTTCCTTCGTCTCTTGCTACTTCGTTCTCTCTCTCTCTCTCTCTCTCTCTCTCTCTCTCTCTCTCAATCTCTCTCTGCAGATGTACGGACGCGCGCGCAAACGTTCTCCCTCTCTCTCTCTCTCGATTTTTCTTTCTTTCTTTATCTCTTATCCCCTAGCACTCCGTCTCGGTTTATCGTCAGCGTATAGAGGCACACGCGATTGCGCCACTTAGCTACTCTTCTCTACTGCGGGACTCCGGAAAAACGTCGTGAGTAAGAGCTTATCAAGCTCCTGATGCTCTTAGGGAAACCTGAAAAGATAGAATGCGAGAGAGAGAGAGAGAGAAAGAGAAGTATAGGGAACGATCAAGCGTCGAAAGGATGAGAGGGAGACCGAACACGAAAGCTGAGATACGAAAAATTCCGTCTACGGATTTTTGTTGAAGTGTTGTCTGACTATGAGATTAGAGTGGAAGAGGATGGAATATTAGATACGTGAATACGTGCTTGGAGTAACCTGCTTACAGCAGCTTCAGCAGCAGCAGCAAACATTGAGTATCGTTGATATTGTCTATGCATTTACACAAGATCGGCCTTTGCTGTCCTCGAGTACATTTTTATTCGTTATTAGGCGCATTTTAGGTCAACTGACAAGGTTTCATACAAATATTTACAAGATCAGCTATTTTTATCAAATATTGCATTTACAAATGAAAGAGTTCTTTTAATTAAGAAGCACACTATTAATTTACCGATCGGCTGATAGCTTGCATTTTGTTTTAATTAAGCTAAAGAGTGGATTAAATCGGACGCGATTATCAAAGTCGGAAATGAAATTAAGACGAATAAATTTAAAGTTAAACAAATTGTACAGTCTTTATTTTGCGGTAAATAAACCGTAACAGCAAATGAATGGTACAATAAATACACCAGTAGTACACAATTTTCTTAAATAAACTAATGCACAGCACATTTACTTTTGAATAGCGAAGTTTTTACTTTCGAATCAGAGCATAAAAACCGAAGCGGTCGTAATAATAAATTAAAGTACAAAGTATATTTATGCCCGTTATAAAATTTTATTCGAATTTGGCATCGCCGGACGAGATACAAAGATAATAATTACAAATATTTGCTTAAAGATTTTTCAAATAAAAGCACGACTCCGCAGTGTCCGCTAAATAACTGGATTTTTTTTTTTTTCATTTTTTTTTCTCGCAAAACGCTCACCGCTAATAGCATACTGCAGCAACAATTCATAGGTCATCAATATAATAATTTTGCGTAGAGAAAGCGCAGCGACGGCGTACTAATATACAAAAGCTTGTCAATAATGATTCGCCGGCTATGGAGTACAGATGCATGTGCGCGCAGGTAAAACTTGTTTGCCTGCAGTAAGTCATAGACTCGAGTCGAGAGATATGCCTCCCTCTAATAATAGCGCTCTTACAGCTTTATTTTACAACGCACAAAGCCCATCAAATGATCGGCAAGTGGCTCACTTTACGACTGTCTTTATGACAATCGCTCAAAAGAAAGACCTCAAGACAAGCACGGAGCCCATGGCCGGGCGTTGGACACGTAAATGCATAAGCGATGAAGAATCTCATTGCCCCCCACCAAGCTCTTTGCTTGCTCTCTCTCTCTCTCTCTCTTTATCCACCTTCTGCTTTCCCGGCCGCCCCCCAGCCCCCAGTGCAACCACTCACTGTACGCCGTCGCTGCATAGGCAGGCAACGTGTAATTACCCCTCGCGCCTCCCTCTATCGACGTCGAGTATAGATTGGCCACTTCCAGACTTCTTCTCTCCGGCCGCAATTACACGTACGCCTATTCCCACAAACCGCGTCTCGACGCTCTAACATCGGTGCGACTCGAATGGTGCGCGTGTCTACGTCCCGCCTAATAAATATATACGTAATACATAAAATCGCACCCCCGTCGCTCGCGTGCGAGAAGCGTCTCGTGGATGAGGGAATACGTCGAGATAAGCCTCCCATTGGATCGCGGGATCCAGTGCGCTTTCCTGGGTGCTTTTTCTTTTAGCAGACGGCGCTTCGCTGATGAATATTCCGAGGGTGGCCCGATAAGTCTCGCGAATAATGTGCCACAATTCACGAGCAGGGTCGACCCTCCCGTCGGACTGCGTTTGCCACTCGCGCTTTTCTCTCAATTTGCCCCCTCGGGCCCCGAGAATGACGAACTTTCGCCTCGACGCTCGCATCCTTGTCAGGCCACTCGTTTCCGCTCACCCCACTGAAATTTCAACTTCCCACGCAACTGTTATCTCGTGCGCGTCGACTTTTGGTCTGGTTCGTTTTCTTGTTCACAAATTCTCTTTATGATTATTAGCGTCGCTAAAGTAAACACGTTCATGGGACAAGTAAGCGTATGGAAATCGGCAATTTTACCAATCTTCTTGAAAATTTATTCGGCCTTATGTACTTTTCCTTTCTTTTTTTTTATTTAAATAAAGCAGTAATCTGATAAAGGTATTGTAGTAATACTTTAATTATTGAATCATCTCAGATATGAACAAATTACGCTAATCTTTAAGATCTTTGTACGACTGAGATGGCCACTTTCTTATTCTCTTAATAAAGTCGTAAGCACATGTATAAAATCAATACCCGAAACTAATCATTGACTCTATTACTCAAACGTGATTACCCTTTCCCCCTTGCATTTGATCTTGAAACTTATGACTTCAACATTCTTTCATTGGAGATTTGTTGTATTAAAAACAGTAGTATAAATAATAAAGAATTCATTCAGGAATTAAGTAATTGTTATTACAATAACTTTTCTATATTAGCGTTGAAGAAATAGTGAGAAATAAAGAAAATGTAAGAATCGCAAATCACGGGAGCCGCTTATGTTTGGCAGAAGCGATAGAGGATTCTACGCGAATGGAGCAATATAATATGTTCAAGTACCTTTAAAAGCATATTTTTGAGCATAAGAAAGCGAAATTTGGCTGATGGAATTCACCGAATCGGTCACTACGCGCTATGTACATCAAGCGCTAAGTGAAGAAGAAACGTAAGAAGCGAAACGCAAGTAGCGAAGAGAAGAAGACGGCAATGAGGCAAAGCAGAAGGAGGAGTTCAGTTGTTTATTTGATGGCGCCATAAAAGGCCTCTTTATGTTTATCTCCCATTTAAAACGCTCGCGTAAACTCGGTGACTGCATGCTCACACACACACACACACACACACGTACACAATTAAGTCGATATAAATCAGTGCAAGAAATGGAACAAGTAGTACGCAAACATTTTTGGGAACTTTTGACTCTGACACGAGTGTGACAAAAATTTCGATGAAATTGTGCTGAGCCGATGTTCCTTTCTGACTAAATTATAACTATTTAAAGTATTTTCATTATGATGCTCAAGCGTGACTTATAAAATCCATTTTATCAACACATTTTACCTTTCTGACAATATTATATTTTGATAATACAGCAAAATACACAAAATTAATTATGGCTTTTACAATTGCAATAAATTTAAAGTAAAATGTTTTTTACAGAGTTAAAAATTTATTACATTGAAAAGTTAAGGCAACCAAATAATCATAAAGACAGCGTATACATTTATTTTAAAAAATCAGTCCATGTTGTAAATTCAGAAAATTTTACTTAATTTCGAAAATTATCATGTATTTCACTTCTATCATTCTTATGCTTCTTCAAATTCAATAAATTCGCAAAATTAGTGTAAATATTTTTAGCGAGTAATACGCGAGTTTTATCTATCATAAATATAAAAGTATTAATCCGAATCAACGAAAAATGTATGTAATAAAACAAAAAATTACGAATATCAAATTTTGTAAAATGTATTAAAGGAAACGTATATAACGAATTTAGACTTGCTATGAATACGTTAAAATTAACGCATCGATGGTACGAATTATTTCGATTTGAATTTATCACGTTTGTTTTCCTTTTTTGATGAAGAGTTTATTTTAGTACATCATGAGTTAGTATGAGTGTGTGCTCTTAAAAATGAGTAAAATTATTTTTATAGTTTCTTTCAATGGTTGGTTTTTATTATTATGTATACACACGGACACTTTATTGCCAAAACTTACTTTCTTTGAAAAAGTCAAGTAAATATCTTATCTAATTTAATGCTCGAAGTTGTACCTCTTTCGAAGCTATACAATTCGTCAGCAACAAATTTTCAATAATGTTGCTCCAAAGTACGTCCTAAAATATATTTTCCTCTTGCATTTACAAACAATATCTTTCATTCGCCTTGTACAATTTTCGCCGAGGACTATTAAAATTAGTATCTTAGCTCCCGTGGTATCCCATATCCGTGCGAAAATAGCCTTCGGCCAATAATTATAATAAAAGCCAAGGAAGATCTCAACATAAAACGTTGGTTATTATCAGTGTATGAGCGAGGGCGAGGGCCGTTACTCAGCCTAGTTGACCAAGTGCCGAATAATTCAAAAATTTACAATCTTGCGCCACCCGTGCGCCGGTTAAGGAGAAGCGGCGCGGCGGCAGCCGAGGAGGAAAAAAAGAGGCGATCGTCGCACCGCCGCGCTTATTCTCCTACTTCCGTGGAGCCCAACCGAGTGCCATAAAAAAGGACGCAGGTCCCGGCATAATGTGAAAATGCCAAAGAGGCTCTGGCTTTCCGGAAAGGAAAGCCGAGGAAGCCCGTGGGAGCAGGTACAGAAATAAAACTTCGAAGGGTTGCGCGCGTCCGCACGCGCTGCGACCTTCGAAGGGGCACGAGCACGGATATGAGCCGGTGGCCGCCGATAGGACCTCGAGGTCCGTCCTCCTCAAACCGCACAGTTTGAGGAAACGGGCGAAGGTCATCACCCGCGGCGTAGCCCTCGCGCCTCCCTCCTCATTGTAAAAAAGGGTTGCTTTGTGTCGGGCTTTACGACGGGAGAGGGCTGGGAACGGGGAGCCTCGTCCCCAAGGTCGCGCGCCTGCCCACACTTACCCTTCCGCGCGAGCAGCCCCCCCTCACGACCTCGTGAAGTGCGGGGGTTGGCCAGCCGTTAACAGCCCCGGGGGCCTACGTCGCAGGCTCCTTCCTGCCCTTCCCAGGTACGGCCGCTGCCCCTTTTTACTTTTTATTATTGTTTTATTATTTTTCCTTCCTTTTTTCGCCCTTCACCGGGCGGGGGAGGGCAGAGGAGCCGCCGCTACCGGCCGATGTGCGCGGGTGTAACGGCCTTGGAGTTCCCTCCTCCTCCTCGTTAAAAGGGGTAAACGGGGCCCGGAAGCCTGGCCTTCCTAACCCATGCGAGCTGGGGAAGCATCTCGTGCGCCCAGGCACGGACGCCAGCCTGTCATTCGACGCCCGAAGTTAGTCTACGAAGGATCGAACTGCGTGAAAAGTGGCAACCCCTCTGACGTCGACGGGTATCGGACCGAGGCCGAGCTCCGTCCACGAGGTTACCTCGTGGCCCAGTGTATGTGCGGATCTGTGCTGCTCGTATTCGCTGAGACTGATTTTACGACGATTTGAGCACTCGGCTTTGGTCACTTCTGCGGTCGCTTTTTTACTAGCTCGAACTTTCCCTCAGTGCGATAGAATATTGAAAGTGCAATGGTGCTGATTTCGTGGGAATACTGGCTGCACTACTTCCATATCATAGTAAGGATTATTGTTCGAAACTAATGCAGTGGCTTATCCAACGCGTATTTGAGAATTTGTGATTTATTCCTGCCATAGTTCTTAGATACACTCATTGCTATTGGCACATCACTCTGCCCAATAAGCAAGAGCCAATTTTTTAAAAGAAAGCAAATAAAATTTACCATTCGCTAGGCAGTTATTTACACCTCCTGTCGTGTGTGAATATCTAATCGATGTATAATCAAATAATTTTGTGTGCGTCTTCTGCTGTTATTTACCTTAAAAGCCTTTCTGGTTTAAGTAAATGCATTTTCATGATATTACAGTGGTAAGATAATCCATCTCCCTTTCCGTAAAGTTGAGCTCGAATGGGTTCCGTTGTTATCGAAGCAAGGACTTACATTTTAACGACTATCATTTATTTCTTATAATTGAATATGGATCATTTTTGATGGAAAGTAATGAAAATGATTTTTATACTATTGTGCCGAAGTACAAGATTCCCTTCTAAACATAAAATTTAGAGTCGCGGTAATACGAGATAAAAGTTTATTCGATCTTAATTGACTTGATCGAAATTCAATGCATTCCAATCAAAAAGGTATTAATAAATACAAGCTGAATGCTAAAATAGCCTTTCCGAGTATGCCTTTGAATATAAATTTCAGTTATTTACGATAAATCGCCTTACCCGGGAAATATTTCTCGCAACAACGTGGCACTTAAACTTACTAATTACTGCGTCCCTTTAATGAGCTTTCTCGAAGGAGGCACGATCGCGAACATGAAAGAACCTCGCCTGCGTTCTCCAAAGATATTTTCAATCTCTATTTTACTTCGAAGTTATAAAGTAACATTATGGAGGGCCGGTCCCGTGGTCTGCATTAGGCCTGTCTCTCCCTCTCTCTCTCTCTCTCTCTCTCTCTCGCCCTCTCGCTCTCTCGCACTCTTTTACTCACGGGTACTTTAGCTCCGCCTTTGTGGTTTTAACTATTTGCGCTCCGGTTTCGTTGCGCCGGTCTCAGTTGTGTTTTATGCGGTTTATTATTGCTCGGAATCCGAACTCTTAACGCGGCTTGCACAAGTTCCAAGACATTTTCTCTGCAGAGAATGAAAAAGGGTGAAAAAAGAATGACAAAGGGGTTCGAGGGTGAGTTTAGGCTACTACAGGTTAGAAGGGAGGGGGGGTGGAGGAAAAAAATGAGAGGAAGTGAGAGAAGGATGTAGTACAGACCGCGACCACGAAATATGGTTCAAAAGTATTCTTGGGACATAGTTTCAACTTCATATTTTTTTTAGCAACAACGTTTTGCGTCATTATTGAATCTGTATTTCATCGTAATTGTACTATGTATTTAATTAATCTCGAGGGCAAAAGTACAAGTAAAGATGTTATTATATTAGGCTGACCTCGTATTTTTTAAAGATCCATTCTAAAATTGGCTTTATTTTAATTTGTCTACAAGAATCGAAAGTTGAAATCCGAATTCGATGATTTTTGTAACGATGGCATAATAACCGTTTTTATTATCTGGGAAATATTTTATCGCCTCCTCCTTCTGATCATTCAGCTCTGAGCATAACGTGACATTATATGTAACATTTGAAGCATCCGTTTAATAAGATGCTTTTTATAATGGGGCCCTTCCCGCGTCGCAGTCGGCTCGATTATAGAGCAATATTTTCGCCGACTTCGTGAGCTCGAATTAAGGGTGTTAGGAGGATAGTTGCGAAATATAACTAGATGGGAATTCATTGAAGCTTGAAGCTCCATTCAGGTAAATAAATAGCTGAGCATAAGTAAGCCAAAGTGGTCCAACACCGCCGCCGCCTCGTCCAATTCCGAATATTCCGAAATAGCGGATACAGTTGGGCGAGTCGCGGCGCGCGGGGCCTTTAATGCCGTCGGAGGAAAATTAAGCTCGTAAAAAGGAGATATATGGGCGCGTACGTAATTTGCATTTTCATTGCTCGACTGCCACTGCCAGACCGTAGCTCTCCCGGCTGTATATATTAATGAAGTGCACTCGCGTTGCCGAAAGAACATGAAAAAGACTAGCACGCAGGAGATAATGACAGGAGGCTCTCTTGTATTATCTAACGAGCGCGAGTTGCGCTTATGCCGATTATTTCTGTATTTTCTTTTACGAATTTCGTATAACGCTGCTAATCTGTATGATAATGAGCGAGCTAACTGCCGTTGTAAATTATTTTCCTGAAATGTTGGCAAATTGTCCACTTGCTGGTTAACATATTTTTAAACGCGCAATATTTATTATGAATTTATCTCGAGCTGTTAAAAACTTTAAATTGGCACCGTATTGAGTTTGCCGATTTATTTTTCAGTTTACTATCGTATCTATAATCGCCCGAGCCATAGAAATAGTCATTCTGCTTATTGAAATAGGCGCATTAACATTTTCAACTGCCGCCACTCAATAAAACATTGTTTATCGCATTAATATTATGTATGTTTATGATTATATCGCGCTACAACGAACATAATTAGCTTTTGGAGATTTAAATTAAGCCTACCGACGTTCTTATTGGATTGTTTTTCACTCATTAAGCTCGCGCAATGGATACAAATCTTTTATCTATCAGTTATATTGTTTTGCCGATCAAGAGTTCTCGCTGTGGCCGAGGCTAATAATATTGGCTTAGAACTGCATCCGTCGGACAATTACTGGAACAGCCCCTAATGACGTTTTATAATTGCGAAAAATAAATTACCGTATTGTTTCCGTTGTTAATGCTGCGTGAAACTATCGGTTTGAAAGAGCAGCTCTCCTTCGTTTATTTTTCCCAAGAGATCCTATTCTTCGATGTTTTTTAAAGTAACTGGATATTGTTTAAACGACATCGGCGACAGCTAATATACAATAAATAAATCATCGAGGAACAATATGCTCCTCTCGCGACCGCGCTCATTTACATCTTCGCATTATTTCTACGGGGGCTCAAGGAGGCCGAGCTACTCTGAGCTAAGCCAGAGGTTGTGGAGTGGCGGTGGCGGTGGCCAGCGACGGCGAGGAAGAAGCCGGGGACGAGCGGAGCCCCGACCCGGACAGCGTTAGAAGAGCTTCCCCCGTCCGGGCGGGTTTTCTTTATCCTCTTGCGAGTCCCCCCGCGGCCGTGCAACCGCGGCGACAATCGCCTCCAGGGGCGAAAAACAATAGAGCGGGAGACGCGAAGGAGCAGCAGAGGCCCGCGAGAGGAGGCGCAGCAGTATTCATTTACTCCGCCGGAGAATGGCGGGCGAGGAGCGTTACGCGCGCCATAAGAGCTTACATCCGCAGTCTCTTCCTTTCTCACTACTTGTTGGACACCGCGGCAGCGAAGGGCGGCGCGCTCGCTGGTCCCCTTCTTCGCTCTCCCCGCCCGCCCTCCGTGCGCCAGCTGCTCGGTGTCTCCCTTTCACCTCGGCCATTTTTACCGAGCGTCATCATCGATGAGATTCTCGCTCGTCTCGCCCCCGCCCCGTGCTTCGCCTCGCCGGCCGTCCCTGGCCCCTGCCGGTCCTTCCACGCCGTCCCGACGCTTACGCGCCCAGGCTCGCTCTCCGTCTCGGTCCCACTCCCTCGCGGCAGACTCTGCGGTTATAACAGTTAGCCCGAGCGCGGAGGAGACTCGTCGTGCAGCTCGAATCCGGATTCGCCGCCATTAATTCTTCTTTCTTCTACCTCGCGACTAGAAGGTCGAATAAAAGGAGCTATGCCGTCGAATAAAAGAGAGAGAGAGAGAGAGAGAGAGAGAGAGATGGAAGGAGAGAACTGGAAATGATTCATCCGCAGCTATTCGATTCGCTCCTCTTTCTTCCATGCCTTTTCGGAACGGGAGGAACGGAGACAGTCGTCGAGCGGTACGTTAACATCATGAACAATCGATACTCGATCGAGGGACACTCATTTCTCGGAGATTAAAAATATTGGTTATTTATGCGGTTTTATCGATTTGACGTTTCCCGGCCCTCTCTATGTACATTAGATCAATGAGAGCTCGGATAGCAATCGACGGAGCTTAGATTGGATTATAGCGAACTACTGCCTTGATGAAATATGATTGTTTCGATTGCACCCATAATCCTGACTTATTGAAATTTACATAAATATTAACTAGAAATCGTAAGCATTTAGGTTGCCTCCAATCGAATCGATAAACTTTTCATTATTAAGCTTCAATCAATAGAGATTCGTAACCAGTTGTTCCTGCTGTATGTCAGTACTAATGAGCGACTTGAATTTTTCACGACTTATAATTGAGAACGCGTTTATGACTGGTGATGAAAAATTGATTGTCTGCTAATTTTGCAATAAATTTGTTTAAATAAATTAATTAATGCAAATGCAAATAGTTTTTTTAAGAATATATCGGGACTTTTTTCTTCTTTATGTGGCAATATTATTGAAGCTTCTTATCTTTGTTAATCTTTAATAACAAGTTAACTTTATTGTTTCTAAATTGATATTAATCACTAAGAACCATTAATCTTTACCGGCATAAGAGACTATAAATTTATTTAGAAATTAAAAATATGAAAACAATTTCATTGTAGATTTATACTGTAAATTTACATTGTGTACAATATCTCTAAATAGAAGTAAACATACAAAAGTAAATAGTTAATTGTTCTTTCTTTCTCTCCATATTTGAATGAGGTAATATTATTTCTAAGGTCAGAAAGTTTTGCTTACATAGTTTCAATATTTACAGATAAGCAGAGTTAATGCAGTAGTAAATGGGCGGATAAGGTCAGTAAAACCGGGTTACACGACATTTTTACACTAAAAAAAGAAAGTTTTAAAACTGTAAATGAGTTTTAAAGATCTTTTTGCTGTTTCTAAAAGTATTGGTTTAATTTTACGATCACTCTTGTTTTGGCTATTCTTATTAATTCAACAGTGTCTGATTATTTGTTATGATTGTTCACATGATTGTCCTCATTATCGCTTCTTATTCCTTTTCAAAAAATTGAGTAAAATGTTTATTTTGCTTTGAAAAAGTATTGATTCAACTAGGGCAAAAGGAATATATACTTGCATTTTTAAATATGCAGAGATTTTCAATGTAAGTTACAGTAGCATGAAAAAATAAACGGAGAGTAATTTGACATGGCTCAGAAGCATGTTTTATTATCTGTAAGCTTTGTAGTACTTATTTAAATATCTGTGCTTTAGTGTATACTTGTAGTGACTTCTTATGAATTTGTAAGTATAATACGAGCACAAGATTAACATTTCCGGAGCATCATTATATACATAAGCGTATATATACTTCGACCACGAAAACAAACTTTATTTAATTTGCTTGCGCAACGTTTTGACCCGAAGATTTTTATGTAGAGTAAAACGCAGAGTATTTAACATGAATTACTATAATTAAGGGCTAGCGCAATTTTTTATGCAAGAGTCGCTACACTTTTTTGATAGATCTTTGCCTGGATAGGATATCATGCAAACGCCTATTCATTATTAATATTATTACCATTTAAAATGAATCATAACCATGGCTTCTTTGGCCTCAAGTGTGAACTTATGCTCTTGAATAATAGAGAAAAAATGCTAATTTATTTTAACTTTCGAATGTGCAATATATTTGGATAAGCACACGTAGCAGTTGCAATTTGAACTCGTCCAAGAACTTAATTAGATACTAGAAATTTTTTTTTATCCTGAATATTTTATACTTTACAGTTTCAAATGTATTGCATTATTATTTATTATAATTGATTATAACATTATTATTAGAATATTAATATATGTATAAACTTCATCTTTAAACTTTTATTTACTTTTATTAAAAAAAAATTTTTATGAAAAGTTATTAATGAATTAATCATTTGCATTTGTAAATCCAAGTGCGATTGTTATTCTATTGTTTAATTAATTGTCCAATTATGCAAACCTTATTTTTGCATTAAACATTTATTGACTAATACCTTAATTCAATTTAATAAAAATTACCGATAAACTAAATTTAAATTTCTTGCGCATTAAGATTTATAATGTTACAGATATTTTCACATTAGTGGTAATCATTATAAGAAAAGCGGGTAAAGTAAATAATCAAAAATAATGGACGTAATGCGATATTAAAAAACAGATATTTGTTACACGTACATGGCACTACAAGTGTTATTTAATGCACTATAAATAACTATTCATCTTTATAAATTTTCGATTTGTATTTTAAAATTTTCAGCAATAAATATTAATTTTAAGTAAATAAATATATTAGAGTAAATTTAAAAATTTTGTGCTTCTTATATTTTATTTCAAAAAAAGATAAAAGCCTGCTTAATAAATGAAATACAACGAGTTATATCTTAAGTTGTCAGACTATTGAAATAAAAATTTTATTAAAAATCAATAACCGCTTTCGTAAAAAGTTCTATAGATAAATAAATCACGTTTTGCTAGTCAATTTCTCGCAAGAATATTCATTTGCTGCTTCAAAAAGTGAGGCTTAAGCGAGCAGACTAAATACCTCAAATGGAAACGACATAAACGTGGAAAAATGGCGATCGTGTCTATGGGACGCTCAGTATTACTTCATTATAACGCTGTCACTGCTGGCACTCGAAGAATGCAGTTTTTCATTAGTATCCCGCAATACTTCCCACCGCCCGTCACCCAATATCCATTAACCGTCCAATATCCATTTTGCCACCAAATTCGCCAAATGCAGACGCATCCATAAACATCACGCGCAGCTGCAATTAGCCCACGGACCGAGTTCATAGGGTAGAGTTGTGTCATACACACGCGTCGTTCACCCTCGGGGTTCGAGTGTGCTACGGGGCGAAAGCCGAGAAGGATTACGACTGGATGGAAGAGGGATTCGGAGGCCCGCGGCTAAATATCAAGCCATAATAAATATGTCATGTGTGCCCAAGATGCATTAGCTCTCGCTTTACTCTCTTTTCGCGCATAGTTCTTCAGTTCGTCTCTGCTATTGCCAACAGTAAATTAGAGGGGGAAGGGGCATGTATCGCCAAGTGTCAGCGAGAGAGAGAGAGAGAGAGAGAGTACAACATACGGGCAGGCTGAGGGAGGAGGAGATGGTGGAAGCCACAACCAGGATTTATCAGAAGCCGCGTAACTTTATGACGGTCCGGAATAGCTTTGAGCACGCACTTAACTGACGTCATTTAATGAAAGCCGCATTAGTTCGAGTTATTCATAGAATTTTCCTCTCGTTTTTATATATCTGTATACACATATTCATGTATACGTGGAACGTTGTTGGTTGTGGCTCACGTACATTATAAATACGTACACGTATGCGAACTTATATATATAAATTTTAAAGAGTGTTTTGTCCATCTACCATTGAGCAATATTGAAATGACGATTTGAAGTAAAGATTATTTGCTGCTAGATGAACTACTTACTAGTAGTCATGGTGTGAGAATTTCTCGTTTTACGACCATTACACATTTATGTACTGATGTATTCAACCATCAATTATAGCTCTAACGTTTCTCTGAAAGAAACGAAAGTCTCGAATGATACGTACAATATGTCATGCTCGAATCTTCAGAAATATCTGCCTTATTAACAATAAAGTGTGAAAATTCACCATATAAATGAGATTACGTAATAGAGAAATCAAAAAGCTTGTATCTTAAGCCAAGTTTCGTTTTAATATTTCGGCTAAGCTAAATGAGGCATATTCCACACATGAATATTCTTGGTCAATAGTATACAACAGAGAGCGGAGCGTAAAGGCTCAAATATCACGACAACTTAAATTTGCAATTTATGGCCCGTGTATATTCAAAATCATGGAAAGTAATCTCAAGCACTTAAAAAAAGCTTGTATCACAAGTGTAGAAAAATATTTTACATTTATCTCAATAGTGACATTTGTCGAGCGCGCGGAGAGTGAAGGGCATGAAAAACATTGTTTGAATAAAGCCTTCATTACAGAGCACAAAATGGACCGTCCTACGACCGTTTAAAAAAGGAAGATCGCTTATTTTTGCCAATCCCCCTCTACCGAGTCCCCGTCGATAGCAGAATCCAGTATATCTGTACGCGGGCTCTTCCATTTGATTCTCTGAACTCTCGCAAAGATATCTTATAGCGACTCCGAGGAACATCAAAATATTAAGATTGGGAATACGGCAGAATTAGCTGTGGATCTTAGTGGAACGGGCGGTAGAGAGAGGGGAGGAGAAAAAACGATGAAGAAGAAGAAGAATAAAAGGGGGATCGGGTTGAGGATGGGAAAAAGGGGGGCGGCGAGATTGAGAAACAAGAGTAAAAAGTCGAGATAAAAGTATAAGTTCGGTCGATACGGCGGTGCAGAGTATCGGGAGAATCCGAGAGAGATAGAAAGATAGAGAGAGATAGAGAGAGAGAGAGAGAGAAAGAGAGAGAGAAATGAGATACAGTCGCGCAGAGGATGCTCCCCGCCACAAGAGAGAGAGATAAAACGAGCCCTCGCTCAAACTCCCTTAAACCCCGTAAATTACGGAACTAACGACCCCAATGGCCGGGGTAGAGCGACAATTTCAAACTGGAAGCGCGTTGAGAAATCGCGCGCGAGCAAACGTGGTTTGCTCTCCTCGGAAACGCAGAGCGAGGAAAGGCTGTAAAAGGGATGAGAAAGACGGGACGAGAGGCAGAGAGTAAGACAGAGAGAGGGAGAGTGAAAAGGAGAGAAGGTTGAATGGCGGATCACGCGAGGCCAAGGCTCTGTGAGAAAGGGAAAGAGAAAGACGGAGAGCGCAGAAACAGCCGAGAGTGAGAGAGTGAGAGAGATAGAGATAGAGAGAGAGAGAGAGAGAGAGAGAGAGAGCGAAGATGTGGGATGGTCGGTTACAAGGAGGGTGAGATGTGGTGGGGCATGGAGAGGGGGGGCGTCGGCTGAAACAAGAGTCAGGAGGAGGGAAGTAAAAAGAATGGAGAGACACACTGACATCGAGGGAGTATAACAATAAATAAAATAAGGAAGTTGGACTGGGTATTAATGTTCAGTAAAAACGTTTCAGATAACTATACGTTTGCAGTTCTTGGGATATGGAAGGCACTTCTATTTTTTATTCTTATTTTATTATGTTTGTATACAGAAACTGATACCTTAAGATTTCATAAAGTAAGTTCTTAATTGAATTAAGAATGCTTTAATGTACTTTTCGTGAGTTATTCGTAGCAAAATCATTGTGTTTCTCTAGCCTGAATAGCGTAAAAATATGTGCAGATTGTTTAAAAGAAAAGGGAAAGTTCAAACTTACGTACGTATATTTACATTGTTCAAAAAAACACTTAATTTTTAAGAATATAAAACATTACGTAGACAATGGAAAATTTTAAGTATTGCAGTTAAAATTAATGTTTTCGAGTACGCAATAGTATTTGAAAGATGAATAGCGGGATATTGCGAAATTCTCTTACAATATAGTATACTATATTATTACAATCATATCAATAATGTTCCTGAATTTCGAAACGGTTTCCCTGGATATTTTTTTAATTCTCTTTCACTGATTCTCAAAAATATAAGGTTGTATGTAAAAAAAATTTTTTTAACGTGATCCATTTTGAAATATTAGACTTGCAATAATTAATTATCAATTTTTGTAGTAAATAATTTAAGCATAGCACATAATTAAGTAAAAAAGAGAATAATTGAACAGATCTGTAGATTAAAAAAAAAACTATTAATTGATCGGCAAATTGATTGCACTACTACATTAAATATCTCTAAAGCTCTTTTTACAATAAAAATAAAGTTGTCTTTTATAACATTACTTTTTTATTACGGATGATAAAATACATGAAATTATTTGCAGAATTGCATGCGCTTATTTTGTAACTTTCTCTTATAAAACTGGTTGAGCAGTTACTTAAAAAATATTTATACTACATTGAAATTATTCTCAATAAGCTTTCAAACGACGATAATTGAGTAACGTTATTATACTTTCTAATTTCTCATTTCACTGGATAAAAGAAATCCTAGCCTACTTAGAATATCGAAATGTATACAAAAATTACGTATAATATTATTGAATCTACTGGTGTCAATGGACAGCACAATTATACTGGAAGTAAGAACAAAACATTGGCTTTCTTCGGTGCTTCCACGACTTTTCATAAATGAACGTACTCTATGTCTTCCATTCGCTTGCACTCGAGCTGAAATTAAATTTTCCTAGATTAAAATTCGCCTCCAGAACTCGTTGAGGTAGCTTTGAAATCTGATAAAGGATAAAAGGTACAGGCTCCCAGGTATATTTTAATAAGAATATCGAGCGGGCGTATATAGGCATGCCTCGGTGAGGGAAAAGACGAAAAAAAGGAGAGAAAAAAGGAGGAGAGCGTTCGCGCCAGCGTCGGTGCACTAGGATCATATTGGTGGCAAAGAGGGAACGCGAAGGAGGGGAAGGAGGAGGAGATAAAGGAGGACGGTACTCCGGGACGAGGGGCGAGGCCGTCCGAGGCTCAAACGGGAGTCGGAGGGTCGCCCGCGGGGGGCAAACGCACGAGATTAAACAAGGGCAGGCAAAGTATGGCGTGCCAAGGGGGAGGAACATTCGCGGTGTATGGGGTGAATTATGCCCTCTAGCCTGAATAAAGATAGGGAGCCTCTTTGGCTGCGGTGAAAGGCCAAAATTTAATCCAATGGTAGCCCAGCGAAGGAGCCGCGATTGTTTATAAAACTCTCGGCATCGCGCCGAGTAATTTTCTTTCGGCTATTGTATTTGTAGGGCATCCACGCTCGCGAGCATTTTTGCATGCAGCGTCGGGGAGGCCTCTTAACGAACAGTGAACGATAAAAATCGGCAAGCGAGCATAGCCACGAAAATATCGATGTCGTGCTCCCAATTTATAAATCAACTAGGCCTAAGCGCCCATCCCGTCGAGCCGATTGCGAGCACTTTATTCGCATCCTTTAATATCGTGCCCGAGCACGTAGGAAGTTTTTGCATTCAATTTTTGCTCAGGCGCCTCCCTCGAAGGGAGGTTTAATGAAGTAATTTAATGAAGTTTCAAAATTCACGGTAGTGCGACGGCCACCGTAATTATTTCGTTGCATCAATGAAAGCCTTGGCCGAGGGTTGGGCGGACTCTCGAGATTTCCGCGAGATGGAGCGAAATCAAATAAGGGAGAGCCAAGGGCACCGAGCGTCAGGCAATTAGGGAGAAAAATCTGGTATACAGCTGCTATGATCCTTCTCTCACGAAAGGAACGAGCCCCGGCCCCAGACGTATAAGATTAAACAAAGCGGATGAAGCCTGCGCGAAAACCTTCTCTGCAGGCTCTGCACACCGAAAACCCGAATCCGCGCTACCGTATGACTAAAATATAAAGAAGGAAGCCCTTTCCTCCTCTAAACTAATTTCCTTTACTTTGCCTAAATAACTTCACTCTCCTTTCGTGTTCGTATTACTTCGGCCGCTATAGGGCAGGCAGTACTTTTCTTTATACTTTGCTCGCAGCGAGTTCGCTCCTATTTTGTCGGCTTTGTTCGGCTTCTTTGCTTTTCTTTGTTTCCACGTGTTTGTGACTTGTACATATTTCGTGTCAGAGGTTCATGACTGAAGGAAGGAGTCAAAGGCAGAGACAAGAAGAGGGATCGAGAAGAGAAATGTTCGTTCCTGCATATAAAGTGAGGGCGAAATAAGCCGATTGCACCGTTTTGCAATCCCTTTTCTACCTTATAGCTAACATCACGCCCATTGTCGGCTTTACTCTCTCTCTAGCTTTCTACCCTTAAATTTCGCATTTTCTTCTATGTAAGCAAGTTAAAAGGTCAAAGAGGCATGAAAACATTTTCATATTCTTACAACATTCTTATACTATATTTTTCATAAATAGGGAAGTAATTTGATCAAGGGAGAAATTATATTACTTATTTATTTTATCACCAGTACAGTTATACTACCTTCTTTCAATGTGTAAGGTCAAATCTTTAAAATTACACAATCATATATGATTTCTTAAGCCCGCGACATTATTACAGATAATTTTGGAATTTGACTGACTCCTCATTTAAGAAACGCATTTTGTCCACAGAATATTTGCCTAACTACTGCACGAATTTTCTACTTGTTTGTAAATAATGCAATATCCTGTACTTCGGCTTTATGGGTATTTCTAACATCATCTTTACAGCTGTTTAGCGAATAAAGTAAAAAAATGAGCAAAGAAGGAAGTATTTATTTCAGACTTCTAAATAAAGCATATATTACTTTTAATCAAGATCTTTTCTCCGCTGCACTTCAGCTACTCTAGTAAATTAAAAAACTTAAATATAACATTCTAGATTATCCTTTTCGCTTCGGTGAAAAAAAAAAGTTTGGTTGGCTATTAACATTAGCCACGAGTATTATTGTTCTTAAATACTTGCTCCGGCATTATAAATTTTAAAAATTCGATAGCATCAGTATTCTATGCTCCACCTTGAGGCTGTCGAAACCTGTATTCGTAGATCGTCTGGGACGAGTCGAAGAATCTCACGCCCCTCCCTCCGATCCCCCTCCCGTGTCGGCGCTCAGCACTGCGGATCGACCACCCGGCCGCACACAGGCAGAGGCGCGCACGCACGAGTGCGGGGAAGAGGACGCGGAGCGAAAAGTGCCCCGACGGATTTTCAACTTTTCCCATTCTCTCTCTATCTGTCTCTCTCTCTCTCTCTCTCTCTTTCATCCCCCGGGCGCTGGGGAAAATTGTCACAAAAGTTCTTGCCCCTAAACTGCTCTCGCCTCGCATCCCGGATTCCGGAGAGTCGCCGGCGCGGATTTCACGAGAGCGCGACGAAAGTTATCGAGCTCAGGCGCTAAGGCAGGCAATCGAGGAGGCGAAAAGTAACGGCCAGGGGACGGAGGAGGTTACGTCCGCGCAACGCCGAAGCAGCTGTCACGCCTGCAGCAGCCGCCCTTCCAGAAGATGGGCGCTTAACGCGGGAGGCCGTCGCCGTTATGGCCGAGGACCCGAGCTGCTCGCGTGCCCCGGGAAACGCGCCTGGCCCGAGCGCGACTCGAGCCGACGTCGGATGGCCTTCGCGCGACGCTTTTTAACGGCGGCGCATAGCGCGGCATTAGGTGTTTATCGCCGTAGCAAGGGCCGCACTCGACCCGAGCTATCCGAGTCTCGGCATTACCCGAGACTTTCGATGGATAAGCACCCCGAAGCTCGGCGTCCCTCCCCGCGTTAGATGTGCTTAGGCGGACGTGCGTTTCGCTGCCCGCAAGATATGGAGGGGATGGACGGTAGAGTGCATTGCGCGATAAATTGTTTACGACTATCGAATGCACCAACTGTTTTCTCTCTCTCTCTCTCTCTCTCTCTCTCTCTCTCTCTCTCACACACACACTTTACATCTAATTTCTCTAACCAATACCTGGAGTCAGCTCGCAAATTATTATAAGCTAATGCATGAATACGGAATACAGATCACAGGTATTTTTAATAGTAAGCGGGTACGTTTGCGAATCCTGGAAATTAAAGGAGGACAATGGAAAAAATCACAGGAGATACATAGAAAACGCGGTAAGCGCTCTCGTGAAAACGATAAAAGTTTCGTCGCCCCGAGTCGTTCAATACCATCAGGAACCCAGGAAGCCACGCCGTTAATTTACTTTGACGTTCATGGCTCGCCTCTCCGGTCACGACATTCTGCCGCGATGATAATAAATAACTTACGACAAACAAGACCTTCATCTGACGTAGTCTAGGTGCTAATGTCGGAATCCTCTCTTTTTCTCCTTCTCTCTCTCTCTCTCTCTCTCTCTCTCTCTCTCTCTTTCTTTTCTCTCTTTATCCCGCTCAGACTCCGCGAGAGTCTCGCGCGACCTCGTAAAAATAAAAGAAGAGGCGCGTGTTTTACCATTTGCACAAGCGCGTGACGATCGACCCCCAAGTGCCCATTAAACGAGGTCGCCCTTTTATTTTTAGAGCGCTCATGAAGCATCGTAGAACACTTAACGATCATCTGTTAGCGACCGTACAGGCAAAAAGTTACATAAGCTTTCAATGTCGGACTCTTCGATTATCATTCAAAATAAATAATGCAGCCAAGGGTCGAGCTTGAGAGGCTAATGAAAAATACAAGTATCAGGTTAGGAACAAGATTGTGATTACACTTAAATTCTATAATGTACTTTACTCTACTTCCGTTTGTATAAGATTAGATCCAACTGTTCATTTCTAATGAAATTTATAGCCTTTTGATTACAAGTTATACCTGCGCCTGAAGAATCCGCCAGGAGCATTTATGAACAGGCAACAATTGAATTTTTTATACGAGTTGAGACATAATAAATATGATTTATGCTCATTACGTTGAAAATGAATAATTTATTTTATTTGTTTATTTATTTAAATGAAAACTTATTACAAACGACAATATATTTTATTTTATTTTTCAAGCAATATGACATTAATCATTTATGCATCATTCAAAATCTATGAAAATTAACAATTATTTATGTATTATGTAGTAATATAACAATAGTATTCTTACAAGCTTAACAAGTTTTTGCTCAAATTATATATATATATTTATATATGTGTAAATACATGTTTTTCATTTTGAATTAATGCACAAAAAACCAACGAAAACAAAATAGAATATTTTTAAAAAAACATTTCAACTTTTATGAAAACAAGTGACGAGGTACTGGCTAAAAATAAATCATTTCGCAGCTTTATTCGAAGCTTCTGACATTGTCAGCAATATGCTGGGGTTTGCGTGATAGATTCCTTGAAACATTAATAAACTTAGCGATCGTAAACATTTTTCCCTGGGCAGTCTGAGTTAGTAGTACACATCACCTTAATGCAGACACGACGTCTCCTACCAAACTATCATGACCGCAAAGCTCGGACGTTGCAGTCTGCTCGACGTAAAACGGTCGGACGACGGTATAGACGAGAGAGTTGCTTTTTTACAAGTACGTAACGTGCCCTGGGATAGTTAACCGAGTACATAATCTGCATGGGAGAATGAGAAAAATGTGATATAAAGCCAGGAGACAAAAAGGCCTTTTATATACGAGGCCTCAAACCCACCGCAATAATCGTCGCCGCGCAGTCATGGCTCGGGGTGCGGATGACCAGTTCTCCACGATATACGCGCAATGGTGCTTCTTATTACGCGAAACGAATCCCCGAGACGATTTCATGGAGGGACATTACAGCGATCAAAGTAATTGCGCTCTTTTGTCACGTATTAGAATTGCCGCACGGAGGAGAGCCCACGGGGACGAAAACCGGAAGTTTCGCGTGCAATTGCGTCTGCTTTATCTGTCGCCGGAAAACATCAATGTTTCACCTTGTTTCGCATCTCTCGTACTCATAATTTCACATCAATTTTTAACAGCTCGCGTTGCCCGAGTACGCCACGGGTACAAGCAAATATACGCCTGTCCGTATGCAGAGAGTTAGGTCGACCGGGCGAAGCTCGAACCCGTTCTCTAACCTCACCCCGATATCGTAGACTCGCTGCACAACGGACGGCCCAATATCCAAGCCCGTTTTTTTATTAGATTTAGCCTAACAAAATATGCAAATTACGGAGCGTACATCACCGCACATCACCGTACTGCGTAGATCACCGTGAAGGAACCGCGAGAGGGAGAGACCGAGAGAGAGCGAGAGAGAGAGAGAGAGAGAGAGCGAGAGAGAGAGAGAGAGAGAGAGCGGGCGAGTGACGAGAGGGTTGGCAGGAGGAAGAGGGAGACAAGGAGGCTTGAGAGCGTTCGCGAGTTCGGATAGAAGCCAGAAAGGGATGGCAGGAGGAGAACCGAGCGAGAGGGAGGCCCGTAATCCCCGTCTACGGGAGGTTACGGAAGGACGATATGCGCGAGGTCGGCGAGCAAAAAAGCTCCGCAAAAATATTATAGTGAGCCGGTATGCGAGCGGCGGTCGTCGGTGTTTATATATGTTTGCGAGAGAAAATGTTTTAGTTTTTGCTCTTCGACGGCAAATATGTATATACTGATAAGTGAGTTAAAAAATTGTTGCGATGCTTCGGGATAAAAAGGGTTTGGAATTGCTTGCGAAAAGGCTGTTTCCGGATTTTACGACGCTACCAGCGTAAATGTTTCACTAGCGAAGAAAGTATTTGTTTGACATAAATAATAAATTTTATCATTTTCAAGGAAAATCTGATCAGCGGCACACCTGATATTTTCCAGCAACAATTTTCTTTGTATAATAATACTCTTCCAGGAACCATAATTTCTAGAATAATAAAATAAAATAAGTTGTGCAAATATTTGGGTGTAAATATATATTATGCTATAGCATTCTTTTGCAATACTCTATTCCGCACATTTTGCTCGAAAAATACCGTCGACAACCAGAAAATATTGAAATATCCTTTATTGATATTTTAAAATAAAAATATGAAACGGAACATTTTTGAAGAAAAATAAAGACTTTGTACTCTTGGTTACATAAATTCGAATTATCTCTCATGCTCCTAAACTGAGTTATAATTCTTATATCTTATAACTTTTTCTGTAATTCTATAAAAAAAATATCTTTTTTTCTACAATGCACTTATTTTAATTAAAATTGTTTATTGATAACCAACTTTATTGATATTTTCCATTCCACATTCAATTTACAAGTATTTAATAAGACTTGAGCAATTTAAAATGCTTTAGCCGTTAAAAAATGTTATTACATTTGCAATTACTATTAAGTATATAATATGTTACGAATAAAAAGATAAACAACATTTCTTAATTTGCTAATGTTATTTGATTTCGTAAAGTAAATTCTTTTAAAGCAATATTTAATGCTCGTATATTGCAAATTCCATTATAATAATTAAAATTATAATTAAAAATTGAATAATTTCTTGCATTTATATGTGTAATAAACTTATTATTAACAGTAGGCTATAGTTTCATGAAAAGTAATTTTAGAAAGCGAAAGGTGATTTTAATAATTCCAAAGTGTCTCTTCTATATGATAAAATGCTTGGAAAGTCTACAACCGTAAATTGGCAAAAAGAGCATACAAATAATCGTAAAATATCTTATATCCAATAACAACTTATTTAATCTTACGTGCAGCATTGAATACATTTAATTTTTCTCCTGCACATGTGTATGCGGCTGACTTTTAAGCCCCTCCCAGCAAAGATAGGCAGGAGCCCGTGCCACCGATACCGATCAATAATCCATAGAAATGCCGGCCAATGAAGGGGAAGGGGTGGGTTGACGAACCATGTGTGCAGGCCTGGGTTAGAAAATGAAGCTGAAACGAGTCCAGAGTTGAATAGAATTTGAATTTTTAACACGAATATACGGATGATGAATACGTGCGAGCCAGCGGGCGCGTGTGGGTGAGCGCGAGGGAGGAGACGCCGAATAATTTACGGGAATGTACGATTATCTACGGCGCGCGGTTTGTACGGCCGGGAAGCCGCGCGACAGAAATGGTCGGAAACAAAACGCAATGATAAAATAAACAAAAATTCCCCGACTGTTCCGTCGTCCTTTCCATTGTCCTTCATTAGGTGTGTTAAAAAACAAAGGAAAATCCTTTTATTTTCATTTATTTCTCGTATACGGAGTATGCTTAATAAGCTCACGCCCGCGACTGTTCAGTAACGAGAGCCTTCAAAACGAGAGGCTCCATATGCGATCAGATAGGCTTTGTCTCTTATTGAAAATAATGCAAAAAAAGGGATCGTATTCCGATCAAGACAGGAGAAAAAGGAAGAATCGAGAGAAGAACAGTTGACCCCATCGGGGTGGGGCTTCTAGAGACAAAGTGGGACGTCCGGGCGAAGTGGCGGAAGGGGAGAAGAAATACGACGGGCTTCTCCTTTCTTTATACGCATTCTACGCCAAATAAAATGCTGTAAAAAGCTGCTCGTCGGTAATTACGCGAATAAAAGGCATAGCTGCTTACAGACTTTATCGAGTAGCGCTACGCAAAGTTCTTATTATTATTATTCGTTTTTATATAGTCGTCTACGTGTGTAAAAAACGAGAAAAATTTAGCGTTGTTCACTCGCTGGCCCCGACGTAAGCAGAAAGAAGAGAGACCAAAAGCGTCGACGAGCAGGGGGGCCGGGGCCGGGGCGGGGAGCGAGAGAGGAATGGAACGAGCGAGTCGGGTTGCTTACCGCAATCCTCAATTATCCGACGAAGCGGGGAACGGCATTTGAAAAATTGCCAAAGCTCCGCGTTGGCCGTACACTCCGCACTATAGCGCATTAAAGTACCTGATAATTGCGCACTGCTCCGAGAGAAAGAGGCAACATGATGGCGGAACGAGGCGGAGTCGCCGGCCGCCTCGAATATTTTACTCGCGGCCTGCGCCGGACTTTGGGCGCTTCGCTCCTTCGCTATATCTCGATGCCAGGAAAAAAAATAGAGGCGAAAAAAGATCTGCCGAAGGAGACAAAGCAAGACAGATTAATACCGGACGGTGGTTGCGGGAGCAGGAGAGGAAAAGTGAAAGGGAGGAAACAAAAAGGAGACGCTCGTATACCGATAGCCGATGGAGGGACGGAGAGAAAGAAAGATAGTGTGTGCGAGAGAGAGAGAGAGAGAGAGAGAGAGAGAGAGAGATATCGAGCTAGTGTGTGCGAGACAGGCGCGATGGAGAGAGGGCTGGAGGGAGGGAGGGAGAGAAATAAAGACGACGGAGTTGGAGGGAGTTTGTAAAAAGTGAGAAAAACTACGCCACGAGGTTGAGACGTGTCGCTTCTTCGTCCCGAAAATACTTGCAAGTTCTACTCGTGAATTAACATTTAATGTGGATTAACGTCGAACTCATTAAAGAAGAAATTACTACACATGATATACTCTGTCGGCATCATTTATAATTATAAACATGACTTTATCATCGTTCTGTTCATCAGAAACTGCATTTTATCGACGGTGTGCCTAGCAACATTATTTTATAATTGAGTTTAAAAGCAAAAAACTTACTTTAAAATCATTTTATATAAGCTAATGAACTATTATTGTAATTGAAGCGTATATTTTGTCTATATTAAACAAGAGAACGATACACGAGGAGGCTTAGTTTTACAATAATTATTTGCTTATTGGCTCATTAATTTTAAAATCCATAAGACATTGGCGGTTTATGGATATTTTAATTGAAAGTAGTATATAGGCCAATATAATAAAACTACTAATTCTTAAAATATTAGCCTTAAAGGCAAACGTTTATAAGTCGAAATAAAATTATATATTTGGCTCTACCGCGAATTTATCTGCCTCTCCTCGTTCTTTCTTTTTTAATCATTTCCTGATCTACCATCTGAGCTGTCAGTTTGTAATACGTCTATGATAAAAGTTCTTCCAGCGTATTCTACTGTCAAAACCAATTCGAGCTTAAAATAGTACCTATCAAGGTATACGGCGCCAAATCATCTCTCCTTCTCTCGTTCTCTCCTTCTCTCGTTCTCTTTCTATCAACTATTTCCATTCTTGCTTGTGGTATTTTACACATCGGAAACTCGAAGGCCGGAGACGTGTTCATTCGATTCTCTCGACTTCGCTCATTTCGGCCTTAATTAAAACCAGACATCCTTAATTAGTTCCACTCTCTGAGCGAAACCGTAGCGGCGGCAAGAGCAAAGCGCACAGAGACTAACGTTCGGACTAACGTCTTCGTCCCTACCAATACAGGTCCATCTAAGGAGGCGGGCATTAATTTTGTATCTCGATCATCACGACCAATTATTTCTCTATATACTTTTTTTCGATCGTTTTGAGAACGTTTGGCTTACCGAAGCACTGCCCTGCTTACTTAAGGGATGATCGGCAGACATTGGAGTGGACTTTTTATTTACCATTTGAGTAAGCAAGTAATAATACTAATATCACGATTAATCAATGGCAAGGTGTATTGTGCATTATACGAGAGTTGTATTTATTTCCTCGTTTGCATTATAAAATAATTATTTACGCGCGTTTGCGGCTAAGTTATGCAATGTTTATGAAAGTCTCTTATTTAAAAAGAGCTACCTTGAGTTCTTTTTAGATTATAATATAGAGCAATCGCATGAAAACACACGTTTAACCATATTCAATTTACATTTTCGTAAGCACATTCATAAAAATGTAAACTCGCTCTTAATAAAAGGCAGGCTAAATGCAATGTAATCGTAAATTAGATGATATAAAATTTTGAATATCCAGCACGTATAACATTTTCAAAAATGCGTAATAATAAGCTGCGTTTTAAAAATAGACTGCCGCGATCAAGTGTGCAACAATCTTCCAAACGTCCTCATTTAAAATTAAATTGTTCAAGTGAAATGATAATTATCAGTGGTGTAATAAAGAGTAATCAATCCGATTGTTGGCCTAAAGCGAAACGCGTGAGTGCAGCTGTGCGACAACTCGAAAGTATACAAGCCTTTGAAAATCTGCATTTCCTTTATTCAACACCTTCCGAAGATGTAAGCGCGAAAATTAAAAGAGTCATGTAATAATATTTCGACTGCCGGCAGGCGCGAGAGTGCGAATAAATTCAAAGGAATGAATGGACGTAGATCGTAAAGGGAGGGCTTCTAGGCAGCGAGCCTATATAGGTTGTTTGAAGAAAAACCTCGAGGTTGGGGTGAGGAAAACGGAGAAAAGCCGTCTCTCGGGCATTTACTCGATGGTGCAGTTATCAAGCTCGAAAATGCCATCTGCCCCTCCCCACCGCCACCTTACGCGCATTGTTCCGACTCGCTGGCAATGTATACTCGGGGAAAGGAAGATGGTGAATCGCCACATAGAATGTGTACTGGAAAAAGGCGAAGAAGGGGCGCCGATAGAAGCTCGTACCGTCGACGGAAATAAAGAGGATAGTATAGGTGTCGAGGGATGGACCATTTTCTCTGACCATCCCATGAAAGCTAGTGCAGTACAGAGTTCAGTACAGAACTATAGAGCGGAATAGAGGTATAGGTAGACAGATAGAGGACGAGAGAAGGAGAGAAGGAGGGCGGGAAAGAGTGAGAGAGAGAGAGAGAGAGAGAAGGCGCCGAGAACTTTATCGGGGACATAGATGGGCGGGAGTACGAGGGCGGCGGTGCTTATAAGTGGAAGAGCGTGTGAAGAGAAGAGCCCCTAGTACCACTGAGTTGGCTTTTTCACAAAGGATATCTACGTACGTGCATTCACAGAGATAACGGGACCTTTAGTTTCGATATCGAGATGAATATAGTGATAGAGAGAAAAAGGATGAGGAGGAGGAAAAATGGAGAAGAAAATAGGAAAACCAAAATAGGTTGGTAAGCGTACAAAAAGGCCATTGAAGTGAACGAAAGGAAAGCATGTATAAAACTAAACTTTTGTATTGCTTGAATAAGAAATGCGCATTCAATATCATCGTCTTTTTATTTAATTAATGTATTAGGTAAACTTTAAAATAAGTATATCCGGTATAATTCATATTTTAAGGTAGTGACTCGTGTTAATATGTTTGGTTATTATTTTTTAGTATGGTCTCAAAATTAAATGGTAGAAATAACTGTTATTGTATTAATTTTCAATGTTTAACTTTTCGAAACTTTTCGAAAAAATATATCGAGTAGATTTTGAGAAAGAAATATTTATAAAGTAGGAAAATTAATAAAATATATTGACTTGAGCAAAGTAATAAACACGTAACCGAAAAGAGGAGAAATTTCTATATGGGTATCGAAAAAGAAAATTTAGAATAAAGTGAAAAGAGTACACAAAAAACGGCATATATACATCTGCCGATAGAGGACTTCTAGCATAAGGTATAGAAAATTGGTTCGGATATCACGGAACGTACTGTGCGCTTTTTGAATAAAAATGTATGAAGAAATTGTAAGACTTTTGTTATATATACATACATACACACACATGCGCGCGCGCGAACACACACACACACACACACATATATACATATTTATATTGTTTATAAGTTTTAGGTTTAATTTATCATAAAATACTTTCTCTGTTACTCGCATATATAACGATGAAGAGTGTTTTTCAATTTTAATAACATTTGTTATTTTTAAAATATATGATACTCCTACAGTAGAAAACAAATCCCAAAACATATAATTTGAAATGAAATAATATTTCAAAATTGTGTACTAAATTTGATCCAAGGAAATATATTTTAAAAATTCTTCAATAATATGATAAAAAGGCTAACAGCTACTTATTAGAAAATATTGCTTATGGTACAGGAAAAATGGTATTTATTCCATCAATTCAGTCATAAAAACCTTTCAATATTATTTATCTCCGTTTGGAAATAGTATGTTAATTTAAAAAAACAGTGGGGTTGCATGATAAAAGAAATTATCTCGAAACATTTATTTCTTTGCACCTTCAAGTGTTCAGTTGAGTGAAATTTATGAGCCTTATTTTACATATTAATAATAAATGATAAGTTTTTGGAAAATATTTTTCAAGATTGAAGTAAAGAAGCGTCAATAAATGTTCCGATAATAATATTTCCTTGCACAGGATAGTAACTTTTAATTTTAAATTGCAAATATGCCAATTAAATAAAAGCACTAAGAATTTCATTTTGCCAAAAATCTCAAAATTCGCGTAAGCGAACGATTTATTTGTTTGGAAAATGATTAAAAGTAAAATAATTTTATCCGTAATATTATCTAGATTAACAGTTCCAGATAATTATTTTTAAATACGTGTTATTCTAAAAGCACGTCTAGGTATTCAGCAATTAACATCTAAATAATTAAGAAATCGTCGTTAAAAGTTTCAAATGGAAATGGTGAGGTAGAGGAAGGCCTTGTCTGAGTAGTAGTCAGGATCATAAAATTGAGCGTCTTTGACTCGTAATTTCCGTGATCCACGCGAATCGTAAATAATCGTATAATCTAAAAAGGGTTGATTCAATACCCACCCGCGCGCGTATGAGCGCAGCCAGACGCTTGCGCGATCTCGGAGAGCGAGACCAATACGAAGGCAGAGCGAGTAAAAGGACGGTGGTGTAGAGCCTTATCCCTTCTTCGAATCGAACGCCACTGAGCAATAAGGAAGATAGCCGATAACGTTTAAATGGAAGTTGGACGCTCTCGTGTAGACACTATATCGCGATATAGATCTACGGATGGATACAAAATTGCGAACGAATTTTTCCCTCGACTACCCACGCAACTTGAACCGGATGCGAAGCCATAAGTATTGGCCGCGAGTTTCCCATGACAGAATTCCATATAATTGTCGCAGGAGGACGTAAAATTGACGAAAGTGCTGCGCTTGGCTTTCGGGTTCGCATTTTTTGGCGCCTGCTTTCTCTTTTCATTTATTACCTAGATTACAATATTCTTAAAGATAAATGTCGGCCCTCATTACGCTTTTAATTATCTGCCGGTGAGCTTAAGAGCTTCTCCGACGGTGATTTTTATTTGCCCATTCTAAGGGCAATAACTTTGGCCTCCGCCTTGATTAAGTTACTTTTTATAGCGCGTTCGAAGTTAACTGAGAAGCCATTTTTGCGCCTTCCATCCGTACTTTTATATGGATTCGCTCTAATTTTTTTCCCCATTACATTATGTCACTTGTATTATCCATTAAATGCCTCTTAATGGAGTGTTGGACAGGAGTGCGTTGTTAGGGCTGTTGTTATTGTTGTTGGTACGAGTTATAAAAATATTACGACTGTGAGAGATCGCACTTATATTGCTCGTACATTTAATTATAAAGTTAAATTTTACTAATTTTTTATTTTACGTACCCATAAAAGTTACTTATTTGTTAATAATTCATTTGAACTGCTAGTGTGAGCATTTTGTAACGCTATAAATTCTTTTTAGTACTGATAAAACAGTTAGTAAAGATTTTAATGCCATGCTTTTTTATACTAAGTTTCGCACTCGTTTGCTAATTTTACAACCTCTAAATACGCTATAAAAATAGTGTGTGAGAATCTGACATAATGCATTCACATAATGAGTTGACTTTAGCTAATAAAACGATTGATATCGTAAATTGCTTTGACGCTTTATATCTCAATTCTGGGAGTACAAAAAGGGCCTACGAGCTGTTTTAAACAATGCCAAATGCTAATACGCGTAGCGATTTTAGCGCCTCGAGTCGAGTGCACGTAGAGTTATAGATTATTCAGGGGCTAATCGAAGCGCGTCCAAAGCGATCGAAGGAAGGAAGAAGTAGTACGCGTCTCGCGCACAAGGAGTAAAGGAGCCGTCGGAGAACGACCGAGAGTCGCTTTTGGGTCGCGCGACTCGCCTAGTCGCAGATTCGAGGGCCGAGCGATCCGCAGGCCGCGAACTCCTGCGACTCACCGAGGGTCTGTTGCTCCTCTTCCCTATTGCAGTCTACACAATGTAGAGTCACGGAGCCGGAGGTAGGTAGAGAGCATTAATGGCGGCGGCGGCCGACGGAAGACGCGGCAGAATCCCTTGCCCCGTGAGCGATGGAGCTCCGACTCGGCTGCTCTCTCTTCTCTCCGAGAGCCGAGGCCGGAGCCGATGCTCCAGCAGCTCCCTCTGTCTACGCAAAACACTTGCCTCCCGATGCCCCACCACGGGCGCCGAGCCGCAGCCCCTCCGCGGCCGCCCTCGCCATCTCACTCGCTCCCGCCATTCGACTCCGGCTGCTCGGACTCCGCTAGGCCTCGCGCACCGTCCTACGAATCTCCTCTCCTTGTTTATCCACCCCGTGTGCCTGGTCTGTACGAGCGTCGACCCGACACCCACGGCGTTCTCCCTACTGCTTCTCTCTCTCGCCCCCTCGCTCTCTCGACATTTAACGCGCCCTCGCTCGGGCTCTTTCCTTGCCCTCGTCCCCCTTCCCCCGTCCCTTTTCTTCTCTTCCCCTCCAACGGACTGCTCCACACACCCAGAGAATACATATTTTACGGGCATTCATGATGGCCGCCGTCGCGCATCTGTAAGGACTCTCTGCCTCTCTCCCTGCCCTTTCCCTTTCTCTCTCTCTCTCTCTCTCTCTCTCTCTCTCTCTCTCTCTGTCTCTGTCTCTTCGTTGGACCAAGAGGCCCGACTACTCGCCAGCCTGCGAGATGGGCTCGTCCCCTTTATTTATGCACACTGGCCGAGGGAAAGAGAGGGAGCAGTTGGGCTGGACATTGATACCCATCCGGCTCTTTATAAGGGCTCGCATCTCTTTTCGACTTTGTACAAGGGCTATTCTATGGAAATTGTTACGCTTATTTTTATAAACAATTCGGCTCTATTATTCAGTGGTAATCGACTGTTTATATTTCTACGCTTATTTGATTTTTAGCATTGCCAGCAGTGAATATGAATTTTTTACTTTATGGCACTGCGATATGTTCAACTACTTCCATTCCTATTATTAGCCGTCTTTATCTTGCATTAATGCAGAATATTATTATTTTTACACGCTCTCATATACAATCAAAGGTGAATGATTTAAAAAACTACTGATGTACACCCATTACTCTTTATTTGTTGAAACTGTACAACAGTACGAACAAAGCTCTACAAATTAAAAATTGTACACATTTGTACGCACAATCTCTTTCTTTAGTATGTCTTGTTTCTCTTTTAAATTTGTACTAGCATTCAAATGATAAGGTAAAATCGATGATCATGAGTTCAAATTTTTCATAATTACGAAACAAGTTACGTTTTCAAGGATCAAAGTTTCTTATTATTTATTAACTAAAATTGCACTTCTTAAATATTGAACTTATATAATTGTTGTTTAAATATAAATATACATGGCAATTGTAAGATATGTTTCTCGGCGCCATATTCTTTCCCTTGAAAAATTTAAACACTTATATTTTCGGAAGAGCGACATATTTTTTTATTAAGAAAAGTATTTAATTAATATGAATAGAATCGTCACGACGTATAATATAAGCTTATAGCAAGTTAAAATAGTGTCGCGAACGTAAAATCGTCACCTACATGCAATAATATAACGATCGTAAATAATTAATGGGTTGAATAAAACGCTCATGTCAATTTTGCTTTTACGACTAATAATAAATGCAACACCCAATCAAACATTACAAATATAGTGTATCTAAGTGTCGAACTTATAATTGCGCATGATATTATGTTGAGGTATTTAAGTTAATATACTAGATATAGCTGTACAGCAAACATGTTTACGACGGAATTCCCATCTGTATACTTAGAGTGGGCGATAGCTATCAGAAGGTAGAAATATAAAAAAAGTCAGAAGAATGAGAAAGAACGAGAGGAAGAGAGAGAGAGAGAGAGAGAGAGAGAGAGAGAGAAAGGAGGTACGTGGACAGAGATCTTCATCGCATGCGGAACATAAATGTAGTAGCAGCACGGCAGCAGATTGAATCCTGCCTAGAAGAAAAAAGGACGGACGATATCGTAGTACTATAATGCGACAAAAATTGCTTTCGTAATTGCGTAATAAGCACACTAGTTTCCTCTTTCTCGCTCGCATACGCGCACCGAGAATTGCTTGCTCGAAAGAAATCGCCGTGGCGATAATAAGAGCGTATACCCTGTATAATTACTACTTCGCTTATAATTTTCGAGGGCCGCGGACGTCTTGTAACGCGCGTTTCTTTTATAAATTGCTCGTGCTCCCCTCTCGAGCTTTCTTGTTTACCAATTTTCTCCAGCAAGTCCATTTCGCTCATTTTCTCTTCTCTCCTCCTCAACCCCCGCCCCCCCCCTTCCCCGGAACCCGCTAATCGTCCACTCGCCAGCTCACTGCCTATACATTTCCATGGCTCCTACCGAACAAAGCGTCAATTATAATTATTGCTCTTGCTGTTATGATTATCTTTATCATCATTATTATTAATACCGTTTGCAGCGTACCTGCCGTACATTATTACGGTTTGGCAAAAGAAAACTTTAAGGGGAGAGAAAAAGGTGTGAGAGAATGTATCTTAAATCACTGAACGGCTTATATGGATTGAGGCATGCGAAAATACTATAGTGATTATGACTACATTGGCTCGGACTGCCCTCAAGACTTTTGCATAGCCTTTACTGTATTCAAAACTTGCGTTGCTAATCTGGGATGATAATCGCTCATAAAGTGTTAATACAGCAGAGTCTATACCTATAAGATCTTTAAAATTGCCTTACGGCAAAGTTATGTTTGCAAAGATTGCAGTTCTGTATTAAAAAATATTTTATAAACTAATTGATACGTCAAGCTCACGGATAGTTTATTTATTTATAAATCATGTAGCATATATTTTCTTCAAAAGCACGTCTTCAGACGTATATGAATAGGAGGGAATTTACCAAAATCAATAAAGTGTTTTATTAAATCTATCAATGTATTAAAATACTATTTATCTCATTTTAAAATACAAAATGCACGTATGAAAATATTTGCTCAATTTGTGAATTCGTTTTAAATGGTAGTAAACTCGTGATAGGCTTAAGTGAATAGAAATAAAAGTGCATGCAACAATTTTTAATTTCGGGATTAAAATAAATCTTTATGACATCACTTTGAAAACACATTATAAATTTAAAAATTGTACTTACTCATACAAAGAAGATTAATTTCAAATTATAATAACTATTAAAAAATGAATCTTTGAATTATTCTTTAATTATTTTAAAAAGATTTTGATAAAAATTCGGAAGTTATATAAATCGAGCTTCATATAAAAAATATTACAATCGAATATAGATTAAAATTTGATTAATATTCTAAATTATTATTATATTTATAAATAAAATTTATAACAAGATTCTTTTAATATTTTAAAAGCTACGTAATATATTGTATAATCCACTGAATATTTAATCCGATAAAATATATAAATTTGGAACTCTAATGATAATAATAATAATAACAACAACAACAACAACAACAACAACAATAATAATAATAATAATAAAATTATAATACAAATTTCTTTTTCATATTGATTTACTGTAAATCCTTTAGATTTTTAAAAACAGGTTAATCAGCTTGTATTTTTCCACTGTACGTTTTCAGAAATGTCAGTTTGACATCTTGTAACCTTTCGGTCATAAAGCAGTTGCACCCCAAGCCTGTTAGGCAAACATTAAGTTTTTATTTTATGAGGTGCTATAGACAACAAACTTAAGAAAAAGTCAAGTCGAAGGTGTATTACGGTCGAAATCGTAAATAGCAGGCAATTACTATTAACCCTTAGAAATATATGAAAAAGTGCCTTGTCCAGGTTCACTAAGAAAAATATGTACCTGAAAAATGACTATTATAGTCACAACAGCATTGAAGGTTATCCAACTAAATATCATTTTCAAAAAATAAAGTTTTTAAAGGTTTTTTAGTTGTAATTCCGTGATCGCTTAATTATGTAAAAAGTGATTTGTTGCTGGATTATATAATTTTATTTGACACAGCATACATTATTAAAATTTCTGTTAAAGATTATTAGCATCTCTTACAACATAATAAAAAAATTAAAAGTGTATTATACCTGTATTTGAAGTAGTTAGCAATAGAGGATTGCTTTTAAAAGTAACCGTAATGCTTAAAACATTTGTGTACTACGAAAATTTATCCTAATGTTTTCTTATTTTGCGTTAGTAATATGATTCTATTAATATCAAAAAAGTAAAAGTATGGATTTAAAAAATTTCCAAATGAATCGATGATGTCGTATTATTATATCTTAAAAATGTATACAAATCCGGTGTGTTCTTAAGCGGTCGAAGATTATAAAGTCATAAAAACTTTAAAAACAGTCACGTCTGATTTTATTTTCGTAGATCAAAAATCGATAAGCTCTAATAATTTAACGAGAAGACCACGACCACAGCTTCATTGTTATTTTCGACTTAATTTAAAAACAAATACCTACGGTCAAATTATAATAAATTAAGATTTAAATAATAAATGAAAGGTGTCCACAAACGTATCTAAAAGTGGTGCGAAACACACACGCGCGCACATTTACACTGAATCTTGCATTGAAACCCAATGTAGGAGAGTAGATTTAAAAGTGCCAGCTCGTCATATATCTAGACTGGCTTTCATTTCCGTCTGCTTTTTAGATATGATCAGCTGGAGTGGATCGTTATTACAAACAGTGCCATCGCTACAAGGGTTAAATTGTCACATGAACATATTCACTCGATTGTCGTGGATTCGAGCTCACAGGGCCAGAACAATATCATAGTATAGCTGTAAGTAGGTTTAGCGAAGTCTGCTATTGAGAGAAATAGAGAAGTTCAGAAGTAGAAAATCAAGGGGTTGAGAAGAAAAAGAAAGGGAATCACCCCCTCGAAAACGAATTTCTCTTTAGTAGACTCTGGTTGACCACAGACTTGCAATGAGAAGGAGTTTTGTTCTTTAAAAAAAAAAGGAAAAATAAGTATGCTCGTGTGTATTAGAGAGCGTAATCTAGAGAGAGAAAGAGAGAGAGAGAGACAGCCAGACAGAGAAAGACAGAGAAATAGAAAGTCGCAATGAGTGAGCGATTGAGTAAAAGAGATGCAGGAAAGGTGTTTAAGATGGCTCCTAGATGGCAGTAGCAAACAAGGCTTTTTGATATTTCGTTTATCAGTATTTTGCACTCGTGTAAGCGCTAACAATATTTTGCTATTATTCATGTACTTTATAAAATATATTTGGAACATGTAAAGAATTTATAAATGTAAGAATTTTTGCAATAGAAAATACAGTCCCAACATTTATTCCATAAAATTATCCAATTCGTGGATATTGCATAAAAAAATGTAATTACTAGTCGATTATAGATTGAAATTAATTATTACTTTAAACAATAAAACAATAATATTTTAACATTGAGTAAAAAATTAACATAATTATAAAAAAAATTAATATTTACATAATAAAAACTAATATGTATAGTCATTTTAGTGCTATAAAAACATTCTGAATCTATCAATGATTATTTACATCGATTTTGTTTTTGTTCTCATGTTTGAAATAAATTAATCATAAAGATCTATTTTAAATTTAAACAAATTAAAAAAATTTAAACAAATCATTAACTAATTCAAATTGATTTGTCATCTCAAATGATCAAACTATTGAAAAATAATTATTGTACATGTAAGAAAAATCACTTTTTAGTATTATACTACTCAATTATTTAATTATTATTATGCATTGAGTTCATAAGAATATAATAACTTATGACAAATAATCAATATAATTCCATAAAAGCAATCGATCGTTCTAGGATTATCAATGCTATGTATTTATGCATAATTAACAAATATTAGTTTTAATCAAAGTAATTTCCTTCTTTTTGTAAAAATAGCCACTTACTAAGTTCACAAACTTTAATACATGGGGATTTTGCACGACTTGGCAAAAAGTGGATTTGATTTTTCGACCAAAAAAATCATTTACTCCTTTTTTTAACTTTTTTCTCTTCATAACCAGGCTTCTTCATTTCACCCGATTATTTCTTCTTTGTACTTGTCGAGACATTGTGCGAATCGAGCTCAGTTATCGTTGGATCGAAGGAGGAGGTCGCCCCGTTCGTTCAATTGGAATTCCGATTCGTACACTACATCTCAACGGGCGAATTTTTGCCAAATAAGGCTCCATTCTCAATTATCTTGTTTTACCAAAAAAAATCAATACGTTTTACTTAAGAGAAGTAAGCCGAAGCGATTTTTGTGCACTCAACTCTTTCTCCTATATTTACCTAACAACGACCGACTCTTACCGACCGTAAAGATCTATCCTCTGAATTTCTAGCTCTTATTTTATACGACACGTCAGTTAATTATGGAATTCTTTAGATATTTAAGAATGATACAATTTATGTATACTTTAAACTTAATGTGCTCGTATGTAGCCGATTGAATAGTTTATAGATGCTTGCTGCACTTGTGAGTTGTTGCTGGTAATCGAAATCATCGATTAATACTGATCTACATGAATTGTATTTTTTTAGGAGATTTTTTTTGGAAGCGTTTATAATTTTAATGTAAATTTTTATTTAATACATTGACAATTTAACTTAATAAGGTTTAATTGAGTGCAGTTAATTCAAGTACGAAATCACATCAACAAACTTTATAGATTTTGTTATAAAATGTTTTGTTTCCATATAATCATGTATGGAGTCTCACTGGTATTTATGAATAATTCATACTATATGCATACAATAGAAAAAGCAAAGAGTATTTAATTTAACTAAGAGTATTCAATGTTAATTTTTTGGAAAGGACATTTCTGGTAGAAAGCTACTATCTTTTTGCATTAAACTCATGTTTGAATAATTAAAGAATTTTTCTTTACCACTTTTGTTATGGGTTATTTCTATCATTAAATGAAAACAGTCGTTTAATCATGTAGTATCTCACTTAAAATTTTATAAAATTTCAAATTAAAAACTTCTCCATTGACTGGGACAATGAAAAGGCTCAAATCAACATTTGTAAAATATTCAATGCAAAAAATCTGATTAATTATGTGCAAAACAAATTAATTAGAATCGTTAATAAAATGAAACTAATACGTCTCTATCTAAGAAATTTTTTTTTTAATTTGTCGTTTTCTATAAAATATAAATATTAACATTAAAATATAATAATAAAAGATAATTATTAACCAGCAGCAAGAGTTTTTCCGTGATTATGTAAGATTTACCTATCTAATGTTCTTTAAAATAACATAAACTTTAGAAATTAAGAATTGATTTTATTATCAATTATAAAAAATATATATTCCAAGGGATTTATTATGTAACAGTAAAAAAATAATAAATAGATTTTTTTAAATTAATAAAACGAAATTATTGGTGCAATATTAATAACTTTGGATGAAATTATTTATTGAGAAATAATGAAAACGTTGTAATCTAATTTGAATAATCGATGCTAAAGTATATTTTATGGCTATTTATTTTACTCCAGCAATTTCTTAAATATTTACTGCATTTTTCATTACAACACTCACTTAATATGCAATAGCATCTGCTTTCTGAAGAATATATACATAATGTAAATTTATCTTTTGAATATTTTACACTAACGTTTTTTAATTTTTATGTAATACAATTCGAAATAAGTATCCGACAAAAGATTTTACATGATACTTTTAAACATGTATTATAATTCATCGAACAATAATTTAAACATGACAAAGCGTTGATATTAACTAGTATTATTATTAAAGGGTGTAAAAAATATCTTGACGGTATATATTTTATGGAGTTTGTTTTATATCCAGTTTCGTTTTAAATTGGATTTTTCGAATCATGTACAAGTCATATAGAATAACATTTCTCCGTATCATTTCCTTCATTGCTATATTTAAAGAATGATTAATCCTTATGCATAACGAAATAGAACGAACAGCATTTCCATTTCTGCTTACAGTGGTATTCATCTGAAATAACGGTAAGCAGTAATAAATAAATTAGAAAGACGTGATGTCAATAAAAATCGAAATAAAAAGAGATATAAATGTGATGAGGGATGAATGGAATGAAAATAAGATGAAAAATGCTAAGGTAATATTGACATCATTCATTCGTTTTGATCATGCCCCTATGTCATGATAACGTACGCATTCTACATCCAAACATGTGCTCTCTCTTTCTGTCTCACTGTCTCTATCTCTCTTCTTCTATTCGAACTGTGGAGCAGAGGAATCACGCAATAAAAGCAGTGAAGCGAACGACCGAGAAGTTTCTGGGTGGAAACGCTTGATGGCGCCAGTCTACACAAAGGACCTCCTGTGCACACATGCACAAAAGCAGGCGCACACCCGCAAGAGCGCACTTACACAAGCCTTAAAACAAACACGCGCGTGGTCACGCAAAGCTCGCACACTCGTACATTGCTGTATACATTAGCGTCCGTACGCGCGCGCGGACACAAAATCGCACCCACACGCCCAAGATTATGTGCGCAAAGGCTGCATCGCTCCACGCATCGGATTTCCTGTCCAACCCCTGGATTGGGCATGTCGCACTAGTGGGGGTGAAAATGTCGTCGACCCTTTATATACCGACACGTATTCCCGTAAAAGCTTATATCGCACTCCTGAAACAATACTGTTAAACATGTTAGAGTCACTCATTTGAGAATATGTTCTATTTATTGCCTACTCTTGTCAACGTCGTCCAGGATTGACACTCAAGCAGGAAACTTCTCGATCATTTTCCAAAGTGATATTTTAAAGATTTGTTTAGGGGCGGGGGCGAGGGGGGGGGCTGGAAGGGAGTGGTAAGCTAAATTTTTTATGGCTGATAAAATTTTATCGTCCCTTATGATAATACGCATCGTTACATAAAGTCGCGTTAGCCGATCATAATACGTATAATTGTATGCGTAAATTGATTACGTGTATTATTATTATTCAAGATGCCAATCAAATTTGCGAAAACCTTATCCGTCGTATATAAGTTATATATTAAATGTTACAGAATAAAAAATGCCGTGCTATTAAACGGCTCTACAAAACGTCTACGTGAACGGAGAATCAAAAACGCATTTTCATGAATATCAAATGAAAATCTAATGTTATGTATGACATAACGTCATACATATATATATATATATATATATATATATATATATCAATGGAAATATTAAATAGGAATAGCTTATGCATTTATTTTCAAAATACATGAGCAACGTCCCCAGTAATTAACCAGACTCTTTACTAAATTATAAATAGTAATTTCTTAAAATAACAAATTAAAGACGGTTCAATTTATTTAGCTAATTTAAAGATATTTTGCATTAATAACATTACTATGAAAAATTACACGATAACAATGTAGATCATTAAATTTATACAAGATCAGTTATTAATTGAAATATTAATTAAAATAATATTTAATATGAAATTCAATTATAAGATAAGAGCAGCAAATATTTTTAATAACGTGTATTATGTTAATCATTAAAAATAACATTTTATTTTTTATTTTTTTAAGTGATGTAATTATTGATAAATAATTTGAATAATTATAAATACATAGCACAGTACAGATAGTATAAATCTTATTTAAAGATGCATATATAATGGGGTTTAGTTTGTAATGGGAAAAGTCTTAATTATTTATTACAATCGCAAGCCTTAAAGCTGATTAGAATTTTATGGATACATAAGATCATGAAAATTAATTATCATCGTAACTATTAAAACATATCGTATATGTATTTTTATAAAAATTTTTTTTATAAATGAAAATGGAATGTAGTTTTTAATTAGTTAGAAAGACAAAAGAATGCAAACATTGTAAATAAATATTTTTTGATACTACAAATTAGCTATTACAAATTACAAATTATGTAAAATTTTATTGATAAGAAGTTTATAAAAATCTTTTTTCAATATTCTTTATTTACAATCGTTAATAAATATTCTAATCTACATCAAAAGTAAACATACAATTTTTGAAACGAGTAGTATATAATTAAGTAAATTAGAAAATGCACACAAAAATTACAAGAACAAATGTCTTTAAAATATTTAGGTAATTCGAGAGAAATATTTTTACATAAATATTTTTACATAAATATTTTATACGCACATAATCTATCTAATAATCGTTTTTATACTGATTTAAAAAATTAACAGTGTACAGGGGCTTTTAACTACAGTAGAAACAAATCTCTTATTAAAAGATACAGAAAAGCTTTATACAGTAATGAAATAGTTTTTAACTTAATTTGTCTTATATGCACAAGTATGATTAAGAATATCATGAGTAGAGCAAACCATTTTCAACACGTTTACCTGAATCTGAAACCTTAAACATCTGTATTATGTACAAAATTGGATTTGCTGACTAGTTTAAATATTTAAATATTTTTAAATTTGAATTTTTACATTATGAAATATTTTTTAATGCAACATATTTGAAAAATTATGATTTATTAATATCGAATTGGGTCTGCATGCAATTTAAATTGATTTAATTTTGTTAATATAGCTTGCGAATATAGATTTAGATGAGTGCAAAATTTCGATTTTTAAGATTAACTATAATGACGTTTCTAGTTTGGTGCATCTGATAAAATGAGCGAATGGGTAATATATATTACGGGCATATATGCATATATGCATATATATATCGATACGGGTAAATATGTAAAATATCTTAATACGAAGAAAGTGGATTCTCAGGGAAAAGTAATCACGGTCGGAAGACATTTATATGAAATAATTTAAACGTTAAATAATGTAAATGATAATAGCTTATGTAAGATGTAAAATTAGCTAGCAATATTATGGGAAATAAAATTGTATCTCGTGGAGCTGTTACAATTGATATTTATTCGTTAATAAATTGTACGGACAATTATTGTTAAGAATAATTCTTTATGCGGGCTGAAGGTGGAAGAAATAAATGGAAGGCGAAGCTGGCGGCTTAGAGGCAGGAGGCAATCTCGAAACTCCTTTGGAACTCGGGACTCATCGCTGCTTTCATTTTTCCATCAACCCGGGCAATATTGCGCCTCCCCTGTTGTATTATATCTCCAGCATATTTAGCCTATCCTCTCGGCACATCTCACCTACGCTTATAAGCACTCGTATTTATACGTCAGCCACGTAGCCTCGTTCCTCGCTAGGCGTGCACGCGCAATCGCATCGTGCAGAAGCGGATGATCCGCGTATACGTGCAGACGCCCGCGGTAGGGGAGTAGAGGCGGAGGGAGGGGCGAGAGCAAATACATTCATTAGACTTTTCTCATCTCGGGGGGGTCGGTCGGGGGCGTCAGCGCAATCGTGCGCGACTCGGCGCTGCCTCGTGCCCGTCCACCCCAACAGCCCCAGCGACCCTCGCGGCGCGCGACTTCTGCCCTCGAGCTACGCTCGCCCCCGGGCTCGCACACAGTCGCAGGCGCTCGGACGCGCGCCCGTACCGCGAGGCTCGAGGGGGCGGACGGGGGTTGACGCCGCGGGGCCGGGGCACGGGGAGAGCGGCGGCGGGGTCGAGGACGAGGGGTTGCGTCGGGACGCGCAGGCGTCGTCGGGGGGTGGTGGCGGTCGGCGGTGACGACCCTGCGCGCGTTATCAAGAGCGCCCTTATCCCCCGCGCGGTCCCTCGAGCCGAGGACGGCAGCGGCGGCGGCGTCGGCGGCGGCTCCGGTGGTAACAGCCCCCTCCGAGCTTTCGTCCTGCGTCCGCGGAGTCTGTCTCGGGCGCAGCCTCCGTGCGGCTCCCGAGGGCTCCCCGCGGCAGGCGGACTCCGGCCGGGGGAGACGCGACACGGCCCCCAATGGAGCAGTGCGCGCGCGGGTCCCCCGTGGCAGAGAGCGGCGGCGGCTGCGGCGGCGGTGGCGACGAGGACGGCGGCGGCGCGGCGACGCGCACACAGTCAGATGCTGGCAGCGCGCGCAACGCGACCGACCGCGCGAGAGCGAGACGCCGAGAGAGCGCGATATCCCCTGCGGGCGGCGCGCCCGCGTTGTCCGGCTATATACCGCGGCGTACTCGGGCTCTTCTCCCTAGTCGCCGTCCTCTTGCTTAGTCAGATGGCCGACGCCGAGCGGGCCGGAGCACTCGGCGACCCCGAGGGCCGAGGCGCGTCCCGGGCGCTCGCCCGCGCGTATCGATCCTCGGAGCCGCGGCCGGGTCGTCGAGTCCTGGGCCGGGGGCCCGCCGCGGACCGAAGGGCCGGCGGCGGCGCGCGCTCGGCGGTCCCTCGGGCGGCCCCGGCACCACGGCAACCGGCCGGGCGCCGCCGCGCGCTGGGTTACGCTGTCCCCGGAGGCCGGGCTCGCTCGCTGCGAGCCGCCGCCGCCGCCCCGCGCCCAGAGCCGACCCCGCCCCCCGGCCCCCACCCGTAGAGCCGCTGGCCCCTCGCGTGCGTGCCCGCGCGGGTACGCCGACCTGTGTGTTCGCGCCTGCAGATTGGAGCAGCCCCGACGTCCCTCGGACTCCTGTGCCGCTCCTCGCTCCGGGAATTCCCGGGCGGGAGCCGAGGGGATCCCGACTCGAGGTCCCCGCCGCTTCTCTATCTTCGCCCCTGCTCTGCTTTATTAATGACGCTGTGCTTGTTTATAGATGGAGCGGCCAAGGATGCATCGCGGCTCGGGGCCACGCGGAGACAAAAAAGCCGAGCCAGCCTCGGCCTGTCCTCGGAAGCGGGCAGGAGTCCGAAGAAGCCCATCGTTGCCGAGCCTGTGTGGAGTACATTGACGAGCCGAAGGAGACAAGAGATACATACGCATATATTTACTTACGGCTCGAAGTCGTCCGTTGCACGCTGACGCTGGTGAAACCAGGTTTTCCTTTTCTTTCTTTCATTCGTTCCTTCTCTCTCTCTCTCTCTCTAACTCTCTATCTATCTCTCCCTCTCTTCCACCCGCCCTCTCTCTCTCTCTCTCTCTCTCTCTCTCTCTGTCACGCGCTCTCCTTCTCCCTCTGGCCCCTGGTTTCTCTTCTCCCCTCCCCCCTGCCCGTTAATCCGAAAATACAGCGATTGGCCTACTGCTGCAGTGCCGGACGACCTTCGAGATAGGATTTCGTGTGTATATAAGCAACGGGCGTCTCGCATTTTTTCACTCCAGGATGATGGGGAACGTCGACTCGTGCGCTACCGCTGCCACACGACGAGGAATGTGAAACCCCCTGTACGTATACTGAATGTATCCTGAGTGTATCGCTGTCCGGTATACCTTCAGTATACGTAACAGGAGGCTACACCGCTCAACGATGGACGTCACTTCATGTCACCTCGCTTCATCTTCGGTCTCTGGCTAGCGTATTATTTTGTACTATTGATCAATGAGAGCCATTTGTTTCGTCACTTACCTCTCGATTATTGCTCCCGACTCTTAGCGCCCCTAGCATTTAAGGTTCTTTATTGTCTTCGACCAAACCTCCATTCATCCGATCGCTCTGCGATAATGTAAACAAACATGCAATGTACTTGTGTTTTTTTGTTTGTATCGGTTAATTAGTGTATTAAAATGACACTTGCGCACTTTCACGGCGACGAACCTTGTTTTTAAATTTCGTATTATTATCAACAATGTTCATCTTATGTTCGTATGGCATTAATAACAACACCAATGTTAATAATAAAAGCTAGAATCTTCAACATCCTTTCTACAGTAAAATTAAACCAAGTTTTATTATTATGTATGCAGCCAGGTACTATTACGTATATAAGACGTTTAATAATTGCAATGAAAATGTTAATTTTGAAAATTGGCCAATAAACGATTAAAATATAGCATGCGTATTACGTACTGCAATATAAAAAAGACACAAACTCTTTTAATGTACTCAAACAATCATAACGTATTCATATTTTACTGAAATATACTTGATTATATTTTATCCAAAAATTGAGTATTTTGTACACTCGGCTCTGGTCGTAAAGTAAAAAATGATTTTTATCTTAATGGATTGGTCACGTGACTTAAGCTGTACAATACAATTTGTCAAGTTTATTTAGAGATCTTAAAAAATGGTCAAATCCAAAAAAGATAATGACGAGATGGTATTAAAATTTTTTAAAAACCAATAGTTTCCTTAATTTTATGATGGATGACACCTACAGACGCAAAAATGTATGTGTGCGTGCGTGCGTGCGTGCGTGCTTGCGTGTACGGGTGCGTATTGGGGGGAGGGCTACTTATAATAACACAGGAATGGACATTTGGAAAGAGAAACTTTCTTTTTTAAGATGTTCATAAAAAGGGTTGAAAATGAGAGGGAAATGCAGGAAGCGTAGGACGGTAATGGGCTTAAAGGATTTGACGTTTTCGAAAGTAGCCGTGGCTGATTGTACTCGGAGAATCTCGGGGAGAAAGTTGACTTTCCGCGCGCGTTAAAAGACTACGAAAAATTAGAAAGCTCTCAAAAGGGTTGACGAGAGGTAGAAGGGGGTAGATTTCACTTTTTACTTCAAAACATTCGTGTTTTAGACTTATAGTTTAGTTTTTCTTGAACCTGCCCGGACGGTCGTTCGCTTCCGATGGATAAAGTAGTCGCGTATAATAAATTGCTTAAGCGATTGATAGCCTCAAAATCGGAAGTTTATTTAGGCGCAGGTAAGTCACAAGGATTATTTTACAGCGCGTTATAAAACGCTTTACGGTCAATGCTAGAATCGTTAAGTCGCACGTTCCCTACTTTGCTTAGTACATCTTGAACTTGTGAATAATGTCCTCTTTTATTTTTCACTTAGATCGTTAATTTACCGACGAATCTTATTAAAGTTCAACTTGATTCATATTCATAATTAATTTATTTTATGAAATTTTATTACTTATCCACGTAATATTTAACAATACTATAATTATACTTGTTCTGTCGTTCAATGATTTTAGATCCAACTCTCAATGTTTTTAATTACTTTTTAAAAAATCCATACATGGTTATAAATCTAATATTTTACTACTCGTGTATTCGAAAAAAAACCCACAATAAGCAAAACCTTTGCAATAATTTAAATTTAAAATATTTTTGTTTGATTTATATCTCAATGATTTCAATAAAATTAATGATTTTATTAGATTTATACAGTTAAATAAAAAAAAAATCAATAAAATGTACAAAAGCTATCTTGGAAGCTTATTTAATCATCTTATAATATCTAAATCGTGACATTAAGTTTTTAGTTAAATTTATCATATTTAATGGAATAAATTGAATATTGTAAAAATGAAAATATATAAAATAAATGCTTATATATTTTAATTACATTAATGTTCTTTTTCTTTTTTGGAAATAATAATAATAACTATATAAGATATTAAAATTGGTAACTAAAGCCTTTATTCTTGAAAAATGTTATAGATTGGAAAATAAAAATTAAAAAATTTCATTTCCTTATCACAAACAAAATTGAAAAAAATTTATAAATAATTACGAACTCATGGATTAGTAGGTGAATTGGAACAATAAAAATATTGAATATATAGTTTAATAATAATGTTTACAATACGTATTAATTAATAATTAAAAAAAAAATCAAATAACTTTATAAAATATATTTTCTAATGAAAAAGTAAGCTTTTAAATTTGTATTAAATAGTTTTGTTTTTTTATTGACCGAGTACATTTCAATAATCGAAGCTTTTACTAATGGATGTACCAAAAATCATTTTTGAGCTTAATTAGCTTAAGCGTTAAATGTATTTGAGGGATAATCTGGTGTTGTGCCATTACAGTGACGTTCAAACAAAGACGATAAGAAGCACTCGGATGATATCGTTATAACGAATAAATAACACTCTTTCAAATGTATCTTTAGAATTCTGACGATAAGGAATGAGAAAGGAATAGCTGTGTCTACATTTTGAGGGAGGATCAGAGAGAAATATATATATATAAAGATAGATAGATAGAGAGAGAGAGAGATATATATATATAGACAGATAAAATAGTAATGAGGATAAGGGGAGAGCGCTAATAGGTTAAGTCCCAGTGAGCAAGAGTGTCTAGGAATAGAGAAGGATTTGATAAGCAAAAGTGAGACGAGGCAGTTTTGTAAGAAGGAAAAAGGAACGGAGCGCAGGGGAATGACAGCGAGCCAGAAAGGGACGACGAGAAGGAGAGAGAGAGAGAGAGAGAGAGAGAGAGAAAATCCGAAAACGGAAGCGGGGTAAAGACAGGGATAGAGGTAGCGAGAGGGTGAGAGCGAGTAGGGGCGAGAGAAAGGGAGAGAAAGTTGATAGTGCCGAGGCACAAGGTCTCTGTTCTTCGTTGACTGTCGTCCAATGAGTCGTCGGCTCTTTTGGTGTAGCCCAGCCCTCGATGCAACATGGCCGCAACGTGCCGAGCCACGCGCAACGGTAAACTAGGCTCGCTTGCCGTGGCACCCGGCGAACGCACGGCCCGGACGAGGAGGGCGCGCGAGGGGGTGTGGAGACAGACAGAGAGAGAGAGAGAGAGAGAGAGAGAGAGAGACGGGAAACGAGGGAGGGACAGAGCAAGAGCGAGAGTCCTTCAGGACCATGGCTTTTGTAAGAAGAAAATGGGTGGGATGAAAGGCTGGCGAAGGGGACGCGGGCCTCCCAAGCTAGTCAGCCATCATTGGTATGACGTTCCTCGGATCTTCCGCGAAGAAATGCACCCGGAATATATACTTTCCTTCGCGAATCAGCGATTTTTCCTCTATTCCCCACCGGGCTCCGTGCCTCCGTACGCATACGCGCACCCACACTCTTATTCACAGGCATACGGACGTGTGCAACCTCCTACGCAATACTCATACTACGTATTCATCCTGCACGTGTACCGTACACTTGTATTTGCGCGGCGCGTTTGTATGCATAGATAGCGACGTAGATTCAACATGCCACGAATGAAAATACGATTGTGCGTGCAAGAGGTTATGTTACTATTCCCGGGGTCGAGATAAGCGGCAGTACACGAGCAGCCGAGATAACCGGAAGCTAAGCTTACGACCCAGGGACTCCACGAGGCTCCCACACCATCCTGACTCCGTTTCACTCATTGTCTGGCACTCGTCTCGCTTTTTCAAGTTACATTTCGGATCGATGATTTGACTCCGCGTAAAAAAAAAATTGTCCTTATCTGTGACTTGAGGGAGGCATTCTTTTCATTTTTCACCACGAGAAAACTTTGATATTATTTGGACTTCGAGAATTCGGAGAATAATGTTAATGTTGGTTGAATGCGAATTTTATCGAATATTTCCTCGATCAGATTGTCTTGTCCCATTAATTTATATTCTTCACTTTTTCATTTTATCCAAAAGCACAACATTGTTGTTGCTCTAAAGGCTAATAAGACATAAACATTTCATCGAGTATAATTGTCAACTAATGCAATAAGCTCTTTAAATCTTTTAAATGGTGTAGAAAGCTTTTCTGCTCTTTTGTGAGAAAATACATAAATTTATATGCCGTTGAATGTTTTATACTAAGTTTATGTCTGCTTATATTTTAATGTCAGATTAAAACATTACTAAACCGCTCGAATGAAAGGTCTATTAAGCCTCTGGGTTAAATTTTGGTGTACTCTTAAATGAAGGCCTACTCTTTAAACGAGCTGTACCTAAAAACTATTGAAATCTTTAAGCATCGAACGTTTTTCATAAACGCGCAGAGCCTCGTTTTCGCTTAAAAAGTGGCACATGTAAGGACATGGTATTGAAAAATGTGACAGTAATATAATTATTTCGAACAAAACAATGTGCGCAATGGTCTGAAGAAAGAGTTGTGATTTATATTTATAAATATTTAAACGTTCGTGTGTAAACAACATTTATCATTAAAATGCAATATGTAATATTGATTTGTGTAAAAAATATAGTTTCGCAGTGCGTTGCTTTGTACTTTTCATTCTGCATTACCTTTTTTTTTATTGCACCTGTTTCCTTGTTTATTGCTACTATAAAAATCTTTAAAGTGGCCACAACAGTGCGCCTACTTTTGAGTCATAAGCCTTAATGTTTGTTATGAACTCAAAAAATTGTCTTCGCATTTAATCCTTGCCTTATACTTCTATGGATAACGATCGGATTCCTCGCTGAATTTTAGGGACGCACCTATTTTAAACCGATAATCATCATCATGATTATAATTAAAGACGAGCAACTTGCGCTATCAATTCAATACTTTATTAGTGAAGAAACGTCGTAATTACAGGGTTTTTCTCGTTTGGAACGTTACATGCTATAGTTAACTTTCTATCCTATCTCTGATCATTTACATTTTGCACTCCTGTTTTTATCCTTCCAAGTCTATAATCATACGTTCAGAAAAATGTTAACGATACTTTACATGAGATTTTTCTTTATTTTCCTTGATCTCTTTCTTGATTCTTCAGAGCATCTTTTAATCGGGATAAAAATAATATCGAAACAGAGAATACTTGAATTTAAAACTATCATTTTACGAGCGATCGTAAAACTCACCTATGTAGGATCTGGGGAGTAAGCGCCCTGACTCCATTTAGGTAATCTGAAAAATTAAAAAATAAGCACGTTATTTTAAATCCATTCTGATAATAATTAAATGAAACTTCATTAACATCTATCCGTCGTGCAATAAAATTTGTATCCAAAACTGCTTATTACTTTTATATTAATACAGTAAACGCAGAATTTTTTTGGATCCTTGCTTCGTATGAGCATTCGTTATGATACTCTAATGTAATGTATAATTATAACAGCTACGCCGGTACTCATATCTCGTTTCATGAATAATGTTTGTGAAAAATTATATGTTTTGAAATGTGCCATTATTGTTTTATCACTGAAACGAATGTACAAATGAAATTTTATGAAAATTCGTGTAAGTTATGTAAAAATTGTTTAATAAAATTAATGCATTTTGATCAATGGAATGGAGAACTAGTGTCAAGTGACTCGTTGGTAAAAAATTATTCGAACGATTAAATGAACTTTTATCTTGTGGCCTAATAAGATGTTAAACGTGAATTGCATGGGAAAAAATGGCCTTTTAATAAGCGATTGTTTAAGGTTCTAATGATGTAATCATCGTATGCAAAGAATTTTTTAGTAAATGGCTTATTTAAAACAGAAGCTGCAGCTTTTTGCAATCACTGAATAACGGATTAAACTTACGCTTTAAGGGAATCTCTCGGAATCATGGGCGTGTTGCTTGAAAATCATTGTAATAATACGTAAACAAGCGTTTTCAACGGCTGACTATGAATTGGCAGTCGCGTATTTGTTTGCTCAATTTAAGGAACATTGCCCATCCTCGCTCTAATTGCAGAAAGGACAAATGAACTCTGCTCGTCAATGGCTTCTTGATTGTGCAGTAGGCTCCAGGGGCTTTAAGGGCCTGGAGCATTTATGCAAAAAAGCATTTCTTATCTTGTACAAGTAGGGCTTCGAGTATGAGAGCTCGCGAAAGAATGCAAGAGAAAGTGCAGCTTAGAGTACCAACGGCCGTACGCACTTATTTGCCTTTACTGCAAAGGGTTGGTGAAAGTTCGAGGTTTACAGCAGCTGTAAATAGCAACTCTGTAAGGGGTTAAGGCCTCTCGGTTCGTCGTTAAATCTCTCCGTCAACGATTTCGAGAACGTCTATTTTGCTGAGGGAATCGCTAAAAATACCGAGGTGTCGTTTTATTCGTAGAGGACACAAGGTTCAAGGAATCCGATGGGATTTCTGCTGTTAGAACATTTTTTAAGAAACTTTTACGAGAAGATTGCAACATACAATCGAATAACAAAATATTTAAAATACGGCTTAAAATCGCAAGATTAAAGATACTTAATATGAAATTATTGTATTAAAGCACTTGTATTTAACGAGGGATTATTTATTTCAAATATCAATGTGATAAGACTCTTACGATGATTATTATTTATTCACGATAAGCTATTATCATTTTATATTTTTTTATGCGTTCTATCGATTTTCGGTATATCGATGTTATAAGGCGATACTGGAAAGATTATTTTCTGATCAACGAAATAATGAAAAGAAATTCTCGACTTCTTATACAACCCATTATATCGGTAAGGGAATAAAGTATTGCAGCTTAAAAAATAAAATTTAAGTACTCAGATTTAGATTAAAAGAATCGAAAGGAATATTTTTTAAAAATAACTTGTTTCGTGTATGTTCGTAAAAAACAAAAAAAATTTATTTTTTAAAGCAGACTTAATTTTAATAAAGATAAATTTTTATTACGTACAATGAAGTGGGTGCAAAGAATTCATAAAACTACTAGATCAGATACATTAACGGCGTGAATAATTTTTTTTAAACAACGCATGATATTTATTTACGCTGTCGTAAAATTATCATTATATTCGAATCTGGGCCTTGCCTCAAATTATTACTCACTTTGCAAGAATTCGATCATGACGTCGACTGATCGTAAATGTTGAATTTTCAATCGTCGGGACAAGTGGAAATAGCATGTCGAGTTATTACACTCGTAAACTCTTTTTTTCCCAGGCGTCGGGAACGATCTGCCGAAATGACCGAATAAACGAGGCCGAAGACACGCGGAACAGCTTCGCGTGCATTTTTCGACGATGTTTTGAAAGTGATTTTTACCACGGAACTCGTGCTCTTTTGAGACTAGTAAAATTATTATTTTATCTTAAGTTTATAAATTCACTTTTTTTTTTTTAATAATTAATCGCACTGCGAATGGTTTATCGCTCTGTACTTACTATATACTACTATGCTTTGGCGAAGGCAACAGTGTTTCAATTTAAATTGCCGGGGCCTTGTTTTATTCAATGTTTTTATTTAATCACGCTTGGAATATATACAATGAGAAGATCAATATACAAGTTAAATGCTTTCTTGATAAGTCCAATTTGCCAATGGTTGAGGCTCGGATGAGAGAACTTGTAAAAATAGAAGTATTGAATCTTGAGTCTGGGCAAACATTGACAATTTTAATTTGTATAAATTATACGCTCACAAAAATATTGCAAACAACTTGAAAACAATTCAAAATGTACTTTCAACGTAAGACTTTTATTAAAGCCATAGTTAATAAATAAAGAGGGAGAGCCAAACGATTTATTCGAATGGGAGTTTCAGCTTCAATGCGACTGGTTCAAGCTTTTTGATTTTGTAGAAAAATGTGCGCAGTAGTATAAAACTTGAGCCGACATAGTTCCTTGGCAAAAATCTCTCGGTTATTAGACAGCATCAGTATTTTTAAGTTGAAAGAAGGGGGAAGAAGCATACTTTCGAACGACACGAGCACATTCGTAAATTAATCATCCTCTAGGTTGCGTAACGTTATAAATGCCCCTCGGGCAAATAAAAAGCCATCTAAATTTCTTTAAGATAAAATCCAAGTTTATCGTCCGTTTTGTAAGCGAGAAGTAGTTGCCTACGAGACGCGCCGTTGCGAACTATGATAGTGACGTGACGGCAATAGCGATGGCGGCGGCTCGGTTCGCTCACTCGCCAACAGCCTCGTAACACTTGGGCCAAAATCATTGGGATTTCGCGCGCTATTCGCAGGGGATTGCGTCACAGGCGTGGTCCTCCACCCGAAGCGCTCGCTTTTTTCCCTTTCGTCGAATGCGTCAACTTCGGTTGTTGCCGAACCCTAAAAGACGCGTCAAACGTCGCGTTCGCGCGACTGTGAAGTATCGGATCGCGGCCGTCGCTAAGCGGCTAAGCTTCTTGTTAAAGTTACGGATTCAGGATAAGCAGCTCGTTAAGTGGCCATGAAAGTGAAGTTAATATTAAGTGAAGTGAGGAAGAAGAGACGAGTGCGCCGATTGAGAATCCGCTCAAGTGATTTCGTTCCTACCTTTTTTATTATTTAACCGGGCTACCGATCCTTTCGCCCCAGCTTTCGGGCATTATAACTTCTCGTGCACAGGTTCTGCTTACGGAATGTACTTTTTCCGATTGATGAGTATTTTCGTTAAGTGCTAATAGAGCCATCTCACGTGGCATCAGCTGCAGATTTTTGAAGTACGACGCTTTGTTCTTGTGACGCGAGAGCTGGGCTCGCGTTATATATTTCCTTATCTAATATCATCGCGATGCGAGTCTCCGTAAATTACAAAGCAATCAATCGTACAAACATAGTTCGTCGACGAATTAGATGATAACTTCTGTAATGATCAAGAACGATTTAGATTTTGTTGGATTCTTATAAAAATAAATTAGTCGGACGGAAATTCAGGTGTTCGTCATTTTTATAACAAATAATGTTTACAATGAGATTTTAACAGTTCTCTAATGTTACAAACAGTACGAACTGTGGAGAAATAGCTTCGAAAATTTATATAAGTAGTACGCTAAAAAGCAATTAGAAAGTTTCAATGTTTACTAAATAATATATATATGTACATACATAAATATTAAAAAGAGTAGAGGTAAATAATAAAAAACAAAAAGAAGCATTTTCACTATCGATTGAAGAAAGCCCAGAACCACAAAACTTCCCGTCGGATCATTGTTCTGGCTCCGCAAAAACATATCCAAAGAAAAGAATCCGGCTCTCTAAAGTCAGTTTAATATTTGCATATCGGTCTGCATGAAAAATCCGCTAATAATAGTAATTTTGCCACACGTTATTTGCATATGTACCGTGTTATTATTTTTCTCCTTTTCCCCAAGAGACGGGCCGAGGCTAAGGTAAAAGGCGCGGCGTCGAGGCGCAATAAATTGCCAGGGGGCTTAAAGCAGCGGTGCCACGACTTATAATACGTAAGCACCGTGTGTTTCGTTGCGTCGCGTTGCGTTGTGTACTGTAAATGTAAAAAATGGCAGCTCAAGTGATAATCGCGGCGAGTTTTGCGCGCGAGAAGGAGGAAAGCCAGAAGAGGCTCCGCTGCGCAATGTTTATCGGCCTGATGCTTTTGAGCGCCGGACTTGGCCGCGAAACCGAACTCCCTTGTTTCTTTTGCAAAAGAGGAGCAAGAGTATATAGCAAATGAATGCTTACCTCGGATGGACTCGTTGTTCCCTCCCCCCCCCACCCCCGCTATTGGCCCAATCCGAGATATACAATAATGCAAAGCGAGCATAAAAATACTTGGTAATTTTTACAAAGAGTCCGTCGATTAACTGCTTCAATTAACGACGCTATGGCGTTCAACATAATTAAAAAACGTTGATCTTGTCTTCCTATCCGTAGAAGCAAAAACAGTACGTGCACTCGAGGGATATACACGAGTTTAAGCAAATTTTTCAAATGCAACATGATCGCAAAATTAAAACAGCAGGACATAAATTATTTAACTTTGATTTTATTTCTGTGGCGATTAAGTGTTAGTCTTAATTAAAATATTCTCCGTCTCCTTTGGTTATTAATTAATTAACTCGACTCGCCGTGCGCTATAAAGGCGCAATTTTATTTTTTTCCATCGATATCGTACACGCGATTTGTAAATATAATTGAAGAGTAAGTGCGCGTTTTCGCAATCTCATCTGCATCTGTAAAAAAATGACGATCCGAGATAGGACATTTTTCAGGATATCATCTCTGAATTAGAGATATAAAGCGGGACGGACGTGCAGGAGATGCAGATGAAAAGCAGGAAGCGTACGGAAGGCGCGCAAAAGGGACCGAACGACGGCCCTGTCGACGGCGGTCGGCTTCAAAATTTATACGTCCAGATTATACGGAGCTGTTAAAATAAATTTAAGCTCTCTTACCGTGGTTCACATACGGTAATTTATTTATCATGGCATAGGCGGTAATGTCGACGATGGCGGGTAGCGTACAACAAAACACTCGTACATACTCGGAAATAGATACTGGACTTAAAGGAGCAGCATAATAAGGAGCATACGGAGTAATGCAATAAAATGTGTCCCAGGACATCCCATTTTGCACAATGGGTCTCGTTTACAATCCGAAACAAAACGAAGTGGACGGAAAAAAAATAATGACAAAAAGTACGGGCATGAAGATGCACGAGATTTAAGTAGCTTTTAATGTCGACAAATGCTTTATGTACTACAAGCTTATAGTTCGGTCTTCGGTGTCTTTATAAATAATTAATAAATAATTCAACTATTGGTTAGTTCATTATTAAATTGTTATGCGGCTTGAATCTTACTTAATTTTCATGCTCAAAAGTAAAATAAGTATTTTTGTAACATTGTAAAAATCAGGTATGTAAGTTTATAATATGCTTTCAATCAATCTTTAAAAAAAAATATTTACCTGACTGAAAACGTAAATTCAGTGTGATTTAAGCAAACAATGTATACGTCGATGTAATGTCATTTTAAAGATATAACTTTCATATGCGATTTCATATAATACTAATTAAAGCAGCAAATTTTGTTCTTCGCAATTTTTTTACAAAATTATTTGATAGCTGTTCGAATAATTCATATTGTACTAGTCATATCGCGGTAAAATTAACTATATTAAGTTTATGACGGAAATTCCAAATTTGAAGTATCTATGTACATGTATTATTCTTATCCAACAAATATTGATTATATTATTGATAGATATTTTATAAATAATTAGGTGTTAGCTATGATATAATACCAGATAGTAAACAGTAGTGATTAAACATAAAAACAAGCTCATGGTATTATATGGAAAAATATTACATAATAATTACAAATAAATGGTAACTAGTAAATAAGTTAAAGTATGGTTGATCGATTTATCAACTTTTGAAGAAAAATGTAGGTTCACTTAAATTAGTTTTGGAAAAAAGAGATTTCCTAGTCACAAAATAATTTATGGCAGTATAATGACCTTGATTTAATAGTTTAATCTTTGGCATTGTATGCTTCTATCATTTGTATTTTAATTAAATATAGCTTGAGAACTGATAAGAGTTATTTACTTATGCCTATAATATTACGTATTGTCGTAAAACATAATTTATTCCGTTATGATTTATTTTGTTAAATGGAGTAATTAACTTATTCAAGTACGAGAAATTTCTCTACAATGATATTTATTTACCATTTTCTCATGAGTATTCAAAATGAAGTTGATCAATTTACAGCTGGGAGATATTTTTAATGCAAGCGTCACTAAAACATTAGTTGTAAAAGCAATATTACAAGCCAATTATAAGCACATTTTTTTCTTTTTTGATATTTTATAATAATTTATTATATTCAAGATCTTGGAAATATAATTGGAGAAAATAATATTTAAAGATAATTTAGAAATCAATGAATAATATTTTATTTCAAAATATATTCTTACAAAACACGTATAGTTTATTATTAAAATCGTTTAAGAACTCAATTTATAAACAAAGTACGTAATTAATATATTATTCAATATTAGTAAAAATTAAAGACATATTATAAAAAAAAATTAATAATATTAAAATAAAATTGTCGTAAGATGGATAAAAATGTGATAACAGTTGATGATAAATATAACTTCTGGTGAAAAAATAATAAGTACGCAAGTTATAAATTCATTATTTAAATAAAACTATTTATTTTCTATTGTATATCTACAATTTTTTTGTTACAAACTGAAGTATTTAACAGGGTAACGATATAAATATTTCATTTTGCAATCTCTAATTCGGAAAATATAGTTTAAAAATTTATAAATTATGAAAATTGTAGAAATGGAAATTATACTAATTTAATTCATATAAATTAAGCAGATGAAATACTACTTTTCAATAGAATTGAAAACTTCAATTAAAATTGTAGCAAAATTTGATAATTGTATCAATATATTTAATAAGGGAGTAATAAGGAGGGGGTAATAAGATTATTTTTAAATGAAACCTGTATTTACTAGTAGTAAACAACGTTGTTAAAAAAAATTGCTTTCATCAAATTGTACTTTAAAAAAAGAGTGTTAATTTACACTGGCGCAAAAGATTTTGTTGATTTGTATTAACAAATATTTTCAAAACTATTATTAAAGTTTTTATTATTTGATAAGTACACAGTTTTGAATCTTCGAAGGTTCAAAAGGCATAATATTTAAATACTAATTTTTTAACAAACGGCCCTTCTATTAACCTTATTCTCATTTGAAAATATTTTCCCGTCATTAATAAAGAAGAATAATTTTGAAAAAATTCGCGAAGAAAAATCGGACGAAGCAAGCGGATTCTCTTTTTATTCGAAAGGGTAGCGGTAATTTTGAAAAGATCCTCAAATAGATGTCTCCACATTTAAAGAGAAAGAATCATCTGAAAGAATCTGCAAAACATTGGTGGACAATTCAACATGCAAAAATTCCCCTGTAAAAGCATTTCTAACATCAATGTACAAGTAAAGTTACAAAAAATGCATTTTTAGCATTGAAGGTAGCATCTATAGATGAGTTTATGATAAAATCGGAAATATATGTGCGTACGCGCAGATCTATTGAGATCAATCGATAGAAGTAAATCTGGGCAAGGATATTGCCGGGCTGGATGATCGACATGTTTACGAGAGTAAAATGGCGCTACTGCTTTGATCGTGTATACTATAGCAGTTAAGTTCACTTGGGAAAAGTTTGACAGTATCATAAGAACGAAGTCGGATTTGATCGTAAGCAGCAGTGCTTGCAGTCCCTAAGGAAGTTAGGGATTTTGTTTCTTTTTCTTCGGTTCCGCTCTCCAATCGCTTCCTCTGATGCATTTATCTGCTATAGATATACAATTTGTAAAGGAAACGCTCGATAAAGCGCATTTATCAAGATCTCGGTCTGGCTATTGGCGGATAAACACGAATCCGCATAGTTTATCTCCTGGTTCCCATGACGTAATTCAACCATGATTTTGCATTAGTTACATATAAAATGTTGAGAAGCAAGAGAAAGGTCGGGGGAGGGAATAAGACGAGAGGCCCTTTCCAACCCTGAAGCTGCCGACATAATCTCCCGTATAAATCGGATCGTCAGGGCAAGTTTCAAAGAGGGAGGGATAGACAAAAGCCGGTGGGAGAGAGAAAGTGCGACTATTTGGAGGGCGGAGAAATGCAATTCTGAGGGAGCGAAGCTCGGCGACGATGGTGGCAGCTACGCTCCGACGGCTTTCTTCTATACTAGCTTGGAAAAAGAATTGCTTTCTTAGCAATATATATATATATATATATATACACATAACAATTGTAAAAAGAAGAGAAAACCGTAAGATGGGAATCTTTTTTGCTCCATCTTCAAATTTGTAAAACAGCAGATATTCAATAAGTGAACATTTTCAATCTACATGCAGCCGAATTCCGAAAAAGCAGCCCTTGGCTAAGTTCGAAGAACACTACGTTTTATCTTTTACGTGAAAATGTACTTTACGATTCACCTTGATAGCGAAGGCTGAAAAGACGACGTCTATATTGGAGACAGCCCTATCTTATTTACCGAAGATACGCTTGTGTTAAAATATAATTTTTTTTTAACCTTATTACAATGTAAAATAATACAAAATCTTATCATATATTAGTACTGTTCATTGAATATCGTTTAAGTGCTTTTTAAAAAGATCGAAATTTATTGCGCACGGTAACGATACCATGACCAATATGCAAATGAAAATATTTTTTTATTCGTCGTAAATAATGCACTGTTTATATAATTTTTAATTTTAATAAAAGCATTAATGTCACAAATAATAATTGTACTATGTAAGGAGTATAAAAGTTTCCGGTGCTTATTTTTATTAAAAATAAATATATTTATGCGCACTAAAGAAATAAGATTATCTTTGTTTTAATATACCGATGCTGTCCCCTCAAGCCCATAACATCCTCTAACATTTATATATGCATTGAGAGAGAAGACCTTCTACCCTAAAATTGTACGTTAAATTGTACGAGATGTACACAATAAGGGATAAGCGAAGGGCTTATATTTTCCATAAACGACGGGGCTATCCTGAATTTCATGCGAAGAATACACTCGTAATACTTAGGCCAACGTAAACACGATCTCGCAATCGTCTATTCCCCTGCGAACGCGAAAGATCGAGACGATGGCAGTATTTCTCGATTCCCATTTTACCAAGGCCAGGGATATCGAGGCCGATCCCAGGCGAGAGTGCAGAAAAAACATATCCCGACCGGGGGCGACTCTCGTCGCGGATCGCCGTTACACCTTACCTCTGCATCTCTCGCGCTAAGAAAGGAAGAGGCCACACCTTCGCACAGCCGAGGCAAACGAACCGGCGTAGCTCCATGACGCGCGCGCACACGCACACACGCACACACGCACACGCACACGCATTAGGACCTATCGAAGGATACACCCACGCGCTCCGTCTCTTGAGGGAGCGGGCAGGGATTGGCCTGCTGGCGGGGCGACGCGGAGGAGGGACGAGCAGCTTTTTACATGGCTGGAGGTTCCTTGATTATTCATTGAGCAGCTGGTGCGTTGGCTTTTTTGTCCTTTCTTTTTTTTCCTTTTTTTTTTTTTTTGTTTTTTTTTTGTTTCTTGCTCGTTTCGTTCCCGTAGCGATATGCGCGTGGTTCGACGGGTGCCGTCTTAGCGTTCGCGACATCGTCCCTAGCCTTCCGCTATGCTCCTTTTAAGCTCACCTTCCTCGCACACCTCGCCGAGTGTCCCCTGCTCCGCTGCTCGCCGATTTTCTCTTTTTTAGAGACGGGAGGAGCGTTAAAGCGATTCCCCCAATCTCCCGGCATTCTCATTTTGGCCGGCCAAATGAAGAAGCACGAGGTTTCCTTGGGGCTTGTCATTTATTAACCAGCGTGTACCTGCAATTGTGCCAGCGCTATTTTTATAATCGCGCGACGCATATCTTTTGGGATTCTTTGAGCGAAAGTTTAAAATTACAGTTTTATGCAAAATATATACGTGAGCTCCGGTGGCCGGGCGTAATGAGACGGTAGTGTTAAGGTAAAATGTACACGACGATTACGTAGGTGCTTTTGAAGTTGAAAATCTTTTGTCCGTATTGTGAAGGCTGCTTTTCGGATTTTCGCAAAATATTCAAACCAAATCCAACCATAAGATATTGTCATTGCATTGCGCCAAGTTGTTGCATTTCTATCCTGGACGAGAAATCGTTTTATTTTTTTAATATTTTAAAGGATATTGTATGTACGTGTTAAATTATGGTTAAAAGAAGCCCCTTTTCAACAGCTCTCTTCATTCTCGTGGCCTGCTTACCAAATATTATCATTCGGAAAATTATTATATTACAAGCCACATAAGCATGTAATTGAAAGCAGAGAACATTTGTAATCGCAAGCCATTGCGTTAGAAATGTGCACTAATTGCTTTTTCATTTCGAGCTTTGAAATATCAAGCATTATAAGCTAAACTTAAATGAACTTTATGCTACTTAAGACTCGAGATGGTAACTTTTACGTTTCTTCTCGTCCTCTCTGTCGACTCTTTCTCGCCCCAAGTCTACGAATTTTCCACCTCCAATCGTTCTTAATATGCTTTTCGCTCTCCGTCCTTCCCCTATCGCCATTCGCCAAACGATAATATCCGCAACTTATTTCTCAACTTCTATATTGTTAACGTTATTCCCACAATTTGGTCCATGGCAACGGCGCCGATTCTACCCCGCCGTGCTTCTCTGGAAAGCTTTGCATCGGGAGCAGGCATCCGGCGAGGGAAAACTCTCTTTCTCTTTGTTGGAGAACGTGTGCAGCCGACGTTCACGGGGCGGGGAAGGGCGGGAATACCACCCGAGAGCATTATTATTGAGCCAGAAGCCGTACAGCGCTGAAATGGTGAAAGTCGAAAGAAGTGTACTAAAGAGAAAAAAGCGTACGCACAGAGAGAGAGAGAGAGAGAGAGAGAGAGAGAGGGGGCGGGAGGGAGGAAAAGCGCCGTAGAGTGGCGCAGCTGGCACACGGAATTTGCGGCTCCCTCTTCCTCTCTGCCGCGCTGTCGCGCTCTCGTTATCTCCTTTCTCATCTCCCTCGCTCAGCCCGAGCGGCTCCACTCGCTCCCATTGTGCACGGGCGCGGTTAGGGTAGAGGATCCCTTGGCCGAGGGGAATCCGAGGGTGGCGCGACGCGGGGAAATTCCAGGGTCCGTAAGCTCGATGCTGCAAGCTCGCTCCTCTCCAGCTGGGTTGCGGACAGAGATACGGGCAGCCGACGGCTAGGGGGTGGGTAGGGCAGGGGGAGGATGAGGCGGGCGAGCCCCACTCGCTGCCGCCGGTGGTCGTCCCCTCGCCGGGACTCGCGGGCCGACGCTGACGCGGCGCCGATCGATAGCGCCGTCGGCGACCAACTCGTCTGGAGCCCGCCGGCGCTCGACACCACGGCAACGAGGGCACGACGCTCGATCCTCACCGTCGTCCTCGCCAGGCTCCACTCCCGGCGCCCGCCGTCGCCGCGGACCCTTTCGAACCCCTTCCGAGCGCATCGCCGCGGCTGCCAGCCCCACTGCCTCCAAGTGCTTTCCTCTCCCTTGGCCTGCAGGGGGGGGGGGAGGGGGAGTGGCGGCAGCCCTCCGTCCCCGGTCGGGAAGCCACCGACTGGACGCCTGGGGACGCTGGCGCACTTTGCCGAAACACTCGGCTCGGTGCTCGTTTCGCGTTCGCCCGGAGTCTCGCATCCTTCCGGCTTAGGTAGTCTTGATGTACCATGGCTGCCGAGGCCGATGGCTCGTCTGATTTCGGGGCTAGACCCCGGGGCTAATTTCTTTTCCGAGCCGACCACCAATGCGCAAATGAAGACGCCGAGCTTTTTACCTTAAATTAGAGACAAGGAATTTCTCTTTGTCTTTGATATGCAGCCTTGATAAAATTACGTTATTTTCAACTGTTTAGCTTCTGATCTTACCACCGTGGTAAGAGATCCCATTTTAGTGTGTAACTTTATTAACATTTTTATTGCATTATTGCACATATACGCCTCTCCGACTCCCTATGCTACTAATTGGTATAGATAATTTCGATGGACTTGAGGCTGACTACTTCTTTACTTTATTTTGGATATGTGTTTTGTTTGAAGTACTCGGCGCATCATAAATTAAAAATTATCAATATCCATTAGGAAAGTATGACTGCATTTTACGTTATTGCAAAATTTTTGTAATAAAAGAATACCTACAATGTTAAATATTCTTTGTGGCTGTGGTTCCATAAAAATACCATATTTATTATAATGAAGTCAAAGCTTGAAAAAGTATACAATGGTATGTTATTCGATTTTTATTTCAATCCAATTCACAATGTATTACATCAGCATTAAAATAACCGAAAGTGACGCTCTGCTAAATATGAACAGATGAGAAACCGAAATTAAATAGTCATCGGTTTTTTGGACAAGCCTTTGTTTACGAAATTATCAGATTAAAATTCCAGAGATGGCGAAACTTTTATAGCCTACTACGAGAAAATAGTATGTGACATTCGTGTAAGTTGAACGCGACCAAAATTCATTAAACGTAATAACTTTTTGACTCTGTTACAGGTGGAATAATGGTAGGAGTCTAAGGAATCTCCAAGGGCGAGTAAGAAGAATGCGCACATCGAAAACAAATGATCCTTCGATAACAGAGGCTCCGAGGGCGGAAACGAATCCGAGCTCTGCTCGCGACCGGCCGCAAAGGAGTAACAATCAATGACGCCATGTTTATCCCTCGAAAGTTCGCAGCGAGGTCCCTTCATTAGAATGCGCGCGCGCGCGCGCGCGTCGTGCGCATCCACATTACAGAGCGGTTAACTTACGTTAATGACGAGTTACGAAAGCCGAAGTAACGTGCCTCCGAAAGAGCTCACTTTGAAGGCGAAACAGGGTGATATAGTGTCTACGGATGAGCGCAGCGTTGAATGAAGTACGCGACTGGCGTTTTATGTGGCTGTTAAACACGTGCGAACTTCGTTTTGTATAAACAGCGAGAGGAGGGGAGATCTACGAAAGACAAGGTTAGCGCGATATTTCTCATCGCGCAGCGCGTCTTTGCACATTAATAAGGGCACGTGTCGGAGGAAGATGCGTGAGCCCACGATGGAAAGGACAACGCCATCATCGATCGGAGCCTGGGATTGGATTTCATTGTTTTAGACCGAGGCCACAATTATAAATATCCGTTCGAGATGTCAAAATTGAAAAGATTATTATTAAATGACCTTCACGACTCGAGTGTGCCCTGGCTTTATTATATAATATATTGATTTTATTTTCCTTGTAAATAGCGTTTAATTTAACGATTGCCCTTTAATATACGGGCTGTGGTGATTTATCGTTACAAAGCTTCCATCGAAGGATACAATTTTCTTCGCGTATCTTAGTAATTGCCACTGCTCGTAGATGGGCTACGTTTTCCAGATGCGGCAGTTGTATTACACAAATAGATTGAGCTGAATGGGATAGTAGAACGACAGGTAGAGATTAGGCGGTGGATTGCTAACAATATGTAAAAAAGAAAGTTCTAACGTCGGTTATAAATTCCCGTTACCGTAAAGAAATGAATTTCTCATCCGGCAAAATACAAACACCAATTTCTAATAACGATCTCCCGAGGAGAAACGATTCCCGGGCCTTCACGCATACTTCCCGAGTACGCCGGGGATAGCGGAAGAAAAAATGTTCACGCCAGAAGATGACCGAAGATGAGAAAAGAAGAATAAGACGTAAAGCTCTGAGATCTGACAGGCGTGGATTAGAGGAAAAGAACAAAAAAAAAAAGGACAAGAAAAAGAGGAACGAGAGGAGAGTAGGATAATGAAAAAGCCGGATAATATATCATTTGGAAAAGTTCTTTAAGGCGATGAAGCTCCCGGGGCCCACCGGCGCGACTCCTTCGGAACCGCGACGAAAAATGCATGCGTGGGATCCGTGGGAGGGGCGCGAGCGGGGGCCATCGGCAAAGCAGCCGAGGAAGGCTCTCGCGGTCCACTGTTAAACGGAGGCTATCGAGGCCCGAGCTAACCCAGGCTCGGTTGACACGTAACTCGATAGGAGCGCGGCGACGAGGCCCTCGGCGCGAGTCTTGTTTACGGCCTCGTAAAATTACCGAGTTGATGCTCCTCTCTCTTTCTCTCTCTGCCCCGATCCCGGCCCCGGTGTGGAATAATACGATGCCCGCCCCTCGGCGTGGATGCGCTCGTGCGGTCGACTCCCGGAGGGCAGCGACGCCGACTGATATAATGGCCGATTGATCGGACCCGGGGAACGATATTTTCCCGCCGTTCGCGGCGCTTACGCGCATTCGACCGGGGCAACGCGACGGAAGGGTGGGCTTTCGTTCCGATGGTCGATGCTTTTAATATTTGGGCACCGATAGACTCTTTCGATTCTTCTTTCCTGGCTGGGCCGCGTGGGGAGGTCGCCTAATTCACGTTCACCCACGGTTGGAGCTTATCTTTAGGCTTTCCACTAAAACGCGAACGACGCTAGATCTCACGCACCGCCAAATACTTTAATGCGGCCTCTCGTACGATTATCCAAATAATCGTTATTTATCCATGCGCTCTTGAGTAAATTTCAATGCGAGCTACAATAAAAGTCGTCGTTAATAATTTTTAAATAAACGCGAGGTAATAAAATCGGAAGATTATAGTTTAAGAACTGGGAAAATCGTTTTGTCAGAGAGGGATTTGCTAGTGTTTGCCGGATAAAATTAATTTTCGCAATTTTTGTAACGAGCCCTACAATTTCCTTTAATAGCGCATTTAAAGGGAGACGTTTGCGAAACAAGTATCGGTTTAATAGAGAAAAGTCTGTAGCCCTGTCGTACGATTAAAGTTATCAAAAGTCAGGGAAGAAGACACCGGGAAATAATCAATTTAATAAGCAATAAATGGAATGCTTTTATTCGGAGCTAAGTAACGGCCTTAGGGCATGAAACGAAAGCCGCGCTGTAATTTACGTTGTAAATATCCTTTACAACTCATCATTTTCGTGCCCCATCAGGCCACGAATGTATTCGCATCGGTAATTAAAGTCTCCTCGGTAAAATCGAGCGCTGAGAAAAAGTCCCGTGAGGTTTTCCACGAGACGGAGCCTAAGAGCGGAGTCGGGCTCCCGGCGATTGGTCCCGCAGTGGGAAAGCCCGTAGGTGTGACGGAGCCGGCGTTCCATCGAGCCACGCCGCGGTCCCCGACGAATAAAGCAACTTTTTCCCGCGGCTGTGCCAGAGCCGCGCCGCTGCCCACTTGCCATGTGCCGCGAGTGAGAAAGCCCAGAGATGGGCGTCAACCTCGCCTCTGCTCCTGCCGCTCCCGCGAGCCTGACTTCACCGTGGCCTCGGATCAAAGCAGGCGCCCTTTGGCTCTCCCTCCGATTTAACTCTCCTTTATAATGTCGGTCGCTCGAGTGCGCGGGAGGCGGAGGAAGCACTTTGGTATGGCCCTCGATGGCCGGCTTTATGTCAAGATTAAGGGCTTTTCGATCTGGCCGCGGGGCCGCGATGCTCGCCCCGCTCAATAAAACTTTTCTAAATAAGTCCGCACTCTTAAGGAAGCATCCTCGTTTCCTCAGCTTCCCAACCCATGTTCATTACCTAGCATATTTGACACTTTGCGTGTAAATAACATTTTTCGCTCGTATCTTTCATTATTAGTTCCGAAAATGGCTGTCCCTGTAAAATTACATTAACTTTTTTTTCCTCGGCTGAATTACGAGAATCTTAGAACGCCTGCTTCTTTGACTCCGCAGTGTTGCAAGAAGTAAGGAGCGTGCTTCAAAAAAAAAAAATTCAGAAAGTATGGTCCCGACCGTTAGGCCGTGTCATCCTTGCCCACTCTCATTCTCGTTATCATTGTCAGCGACATTATAATAATAAAATGTTAAATATCCATTCCTTTATTGAAATGGAGCGTACTTATTCAGCGCAACAAAATGTTTAATATATTTTATATAGAGTGAAGGGGCAGGGTCTAGGCACTTGCTTCATTCGATAAAATTTATCGTTAAAGGAAAACATTTTCTTCAATTATCCATTCCCATGTTATCTCGACGGCCGTTAAGCCAATAAAGTTTAAAATTTATTCATATTTGATAAAGTAAATAAACAGTATACAAATCTACTTGCGTTAAGCGTTAGTTTGGAGTTTCTCATGCAGAAAAACCCATACATTCGATTAAAAATATTCCTGAGCCCTACGGCGATATATAGGCGCGATTATAGTATAACGCACTCGCGATTGGGAAAAATTTGCACGCCATTTATAGAAAAGTTAAAAGCCAGTCCAAGGCAATCACGTCAGCGCGCACGCGCGCACACCCACACGCACACGTTTGCACACAGAGGCACAAATATGTGTTTGACAAATACGCGCGTGTACGCACGTGTAAAAAAGCCCACCAAGCCTAGATCACAGATAAGAAAGTCTACCGAGCGGGCATATAAAAAGACTTTTCTCCAGATCCGAGGCGTAGATCATCGGGGCATCCTTTTAACGTCTCTTTTTTCGTTCCACTCCGTCCTCTCGACTCGCGCAATCGTCGAGTATCCGTTTCCATTCCATTAGCGGCTCAGTGGCCTGGCTCGAAGGGCGGGGATCGGCGAGAGGGGCGAGGGGGCAGGGCGTGCGGGTACGGTTGGCATTAAGATCGCCGGCCGTAGGCAACGAGCGCGAATGCGCGTAAGGCTTGCGTGCGCTCGGGCATTGAGGTGCGAGCGACCAGCCAATGTAAATAGGATAGCGGAGTCATTGTTCGCGGGTGAGTTTAGCCCCGCGTCGGCCTGCCCTCCCCTCGAATCTCCGAGCGACGCACTCTTATAACGAGCGAGGAGCTGGCCACTTACCGAGGAGGAGTATCGGGAGGGAAGCCTATGGCCAGCAGATTCTCTCTCTCTCTCTCTCTCTCTCTCTCTCTCTCTCTCCTTGATTCCTTCACAAGCGCAGCAGCCCTTCCCTACCCCGCGGCCGAGGAATCGATGAATTCCCCGGATTTTTCACCGTCGGCATGAGGGCCCGCGGCGCGCACGCGCGCACGCACGAAAAAGGCAAAGCTGCTCGCTCGCGGTATCTCTCGCACGGCCTGCAATAAAACCCTGGATATAATTATCCGGATTGGAGTCGGAGAAAGGCTGCGACGGCAGCGGCCTTAAGCCGAGGATCTCCGATGCGCTAGCGCTCCGACGATAAACCGTTTCTCTCGCTAGCGATTCGGCTATTTCTCGTCTCGCTGTCCGGATAAGGGAGGCTCGTAAACTGCCCCCGGCTCTCCGCCTCGATCGCCTGCCCCTCCCCCCTATCCTTGATCCTTCGCTCGAGGGTATTCGCAGCCCGCCGCGGTGGGCTCCGAGAGGAAGACGAGAGGAAAAAGCTCGAGGAGGAGCGACCGGGCGAGGCCCTCAGTCCTCAGCGGGGTGTGCGTCACTCAAACATGTAGGAGAGCCTCCGCTCCGAGAGGGTATATCGACTTTCGGAGGAGGAGCAGGAGCAGGAGGACGCAGACGAAAGAAGAAAGAACTTTGTGAATTACTGTACGTCCTATCGCTAAAATTATCGTCAACCGAAGACTCCTGACTCCTTGAATTCATTTTTACGATAAATAAATTGTTCCCATTACCGTTGACCTTCCTTCTCTTCCTTCGCTTAATAACCACAGCCTTCGTTATCGCTGCATTTAAATTATTTTTACTCATATCTATATCGTATAAACTCGTACGTGCGTAGTTTTGTAAGTTCGGATAAGGCTTTACAGGTACTACACCGATTTCACTCGCTAAAATCTGGCCATCATTTTCAATGTATAAATTGTTCAAGATTTTGTGGTGCTTAATAAGCTGCGCGCCATCGATCAACTTCTCGAAAGGCTTGCATTATTTAAGCTATATTACCAACATAATAATATACGATCCCGAATCAAACATACAAGTTTCATTTCCCATGACGATATACGTTAACTAGGCCAATCGATATCATTATTCATCGTCGCTTTAGTTCAAGAATATCTTCATTCGTATTATTACTGTAATCTTATAATTCATGAAATAATAAATTTATTTTACCATCTCATTTTAAATTCTAATAGTCAATATTACGAAAATATTAATCGCGCATGAATATACATTTGTTAAGGTGGACGTAATTTACTATTATAGGGTAAAAAGTTGGCAAATTATCTTGATCATTTTCTAGACATGATATGTGGACTAAGATTTCCTAAATCTACGGCTTAAGTATAAAGCATGCCTGTTTCATGACTGAAAATGAAAATTATTACAATTAAGCGGCACGAGAAGTGAGCAGTTAATGTAGTTTAATTTAAAGTAACGAATAAAGGGTGTTTTTTTTCCACGGAAGCAGGTTGAGACATGCACAGACACGTCGATCCAATATATAGAGAATAGTAGTTTTATCGACGAGCACTTTAAAAAGATGCCAATTCATTATTGAATTTATTTGCCCGGGAAATCTAGACTCTTTACATTAGGCAAGGAAACGACTTTGCGCTTATACAAATGATTTAATCGATGCCGTAAAACGTAATTTTAATCGCTGTATGTACGCGCGAGCGCTTCCCCGTCAATTTTTAATACTGACCTAGTCTCGCTCTCACATAGCGCTGGGATAATCGCGAACCGTAACTTTTACTTTTGCCAAGATATACGAACCTTCCGAGGCTATGAAATATTCATGGGAACAATAATCGAATGTATATAACAGCGATAGAAACAGCCACACAAGGTCATAAAATTGTTCGTGGGTGTAGTGGTTTGCGAACTCTCTTTTTCTCTTATTCTTCTCGCTCCTTTACACTTGTTTTTTTTTTTTTTTTTTTTTTTTTTTAAATCTTTCCCATTCGTCCTTCCTCCAACTTCCTCGGCCGTCGTGCCGCGCCTCGCGCAACTCCCGTCCCTCTGTCTCTCTCGGTCCTCCGTTTCCGTCACTCTCTTCCTCTCCGCATACTTTTCTCCCGCCGAGCCTCTCTTTCTAACCATCAATTTGAGCTCGACTAATAAAAGGGTTCCTTGCACTTATCCGGATTCTCATCAATGTGGAACCTGGCCAGATATAAAAATAATTTCAAGACACATCATCCGCGTATTTACGCGCATAGCGAGAAATAAGGATACTCCGGACAAGCGATGCTTTCGCATTTGCAAACGAATTTTAAAAATCAATCGTCGGATTAATAATAATGCAGCGAAGCGGCTTCCATTGACGCGTCCCATGGCTGAAAGCGATGCTGTTTACTTGGAAAAACCGCAGATTCGTGCGCGAGTTTAAGGTCGTATTTATGGGATCGCGGGGCATTATAGCATTAATGTTCATTAAAAGCATTGATAATGGAAAGCGAACGAAGGTCGAACGTTCAAAGGACGTCGATCGCCTTATCGGAGGATGAGTTGATCTTGGGGGAGCAAAGAGCCGCGGAGCGTCAACAATCGCTTCATTAAAGGAGCCTCCTAATCGTCGATTGGCAAGGCCAGGTAGTGGTGCGTCCTCGGGGCCTAGCGGGCTTGGGGCCGGGCAGCGGAGAGGGGCGGGGGTGCGCACGAGGTAGGCCGGGTAGAAGGGGCGGGTGCGAGGGTCGCGTTGCGGGGCTCGCGAGGGGGCGGATCGATGCTCGGCTCGCGGCGGGCTTCCCCGGCGCCGGCAGCAGTGTCATCTGTGCCCGAGCTCCCGAAGCCGGAGCTTGGGGTGGCCGCCGCCCGGGGGCGCCCCGGCCGCGGGGGCACCATGGCCGCCGCGGACTCGACGGCGATTGGCCCGCCAGGTCCGCGGCCATCATGGATTCCTGGCATAGCTCGCGCCTCGAGCCCGGCCATGGCCGCCCCGGCAGCCAATGACCTCGGCGCGTGGGTGTGGCGCGGCGCGGGCCCCGTTGGCCTCCCGGCGGGGAGGCGGGGCCGAGCCCGCGCTCAAACATGGCCCCGGGGGCGGGGACTCGGGCTGCCACCCCCGCGGCGCTCGCTAAGGCCGCCGCCTACCTCCCCAGCCACCCCCCAAGGGCCAAGAGCCCGCGAGTCTCCGAGTCTCCGTCCGAGGCTGGCCTGGACCGCGCTTTGGAGATCGCCTTCCTCCGGCTCTCTGACCCACTTGCCCTCGGATTTCCCAGGAGGTCCCCTTGGCCGGGAGAGGAGACTCCGGAGCGATCGGAAGTTCCGAGACGGCGGCCGTAAACCGATTCGTACGGCCGGGGGATAAAATACCGGAGAGGAGCCGATAACGCGTTCGGCCGAATTCCCGGGCGCTAATCGCCCGGCGAATTCCTCCCCACTGCTCCACTGATGGGCGCGCGCCAGCCGCGCGGGACCATATATTCCAGATGGGAAGCTAACAGGTGCTTTAAAAGAGGAAGACTCTCGCAAGTCGGAGGACGTCGTTCGCGCGCCGAGAGACGGCGAATGGACTTTACGGCCTCTCGTAAAATTAAAAATGCGGAGTGCGCGCGCCAGCGGTCGGGCAGGGGGGGGGGTGGCGGGCCGGCGAGGGGTGCCCTGCTACCGGTGTACCATTGGGCTAGAGGGGCCCGGCTGTCGAGGCTGCCGCGCGCTCGAACGGCACACCGGGTGCCTCCGCCGCTCGCGGGGTGTCGGGAGCGTAAAAAACTTTACGATCGCCGCCAATAAAGTGACGTAACGCGAGACTTTGGGCGTAAGCATTGGGTTACGTCACGGTAGCCGCGGAACGAGCCCCGGACCGCTAGACCGAGGCGGTCGAGGATGGAAAGTGAAGTCCATGGGTGGACGGCCCCGCGTCGCCTCTCCGGTGCACGACCGAGGGGGGCGGCAAGGCCGTGGCCGACGGGACCGATTCGCCCGGCTCGACGAGTCGCTATTAGAGCCTCTCCTACGGCGTCCTAACTCCTCCGCCAGGACTGGCGGCGTGTGTCGAAGAGAGAGAGAGAGAGAGAGAGCAATGTCCTCGGCGGTGGTTAAACAGGTGCGAGGGAGGGTCAGCGCGAGCAGGAGTTCGTCCTCGCTGACTTACGAGACTCGGCCCTGATGCCGCGGCCCGACAAAGCCGCCGCCGGTCTGCGAGTATGGGACAGCCGCCGCCGAGCCCATAAAAATGTAACGAGCTTGTAACCGCTCGCTTATATAGCCCTCCCTGTCTTTATATCCGTCGGCGCAGCCGGTCAGGATTGAGGCAGGTTCGGCGAGCCCGGCCTCGAGTCAGACTTACGTCACACCCCCATAAGAACAATGACTCCTCCGCAGTCATTATGCGGAGGTAATAATCGCTGCCGCGAGCTGCCGACTTGGGCCTTGGGTCCTCCTCTCGGTCCGTCGTCGCCCCCGGGTGCCGAGTTTCGGTCTCGTTTTTGCTTAGAGGACTCGTACTCGACGGCCTCCGAATAGACCGACTCGCGCCTCCCTGCTCTTCTTCCGATCGACCTGCTGCGAGCCTTTGCTCATCCGGGTAGCTTGGGACTCGTGGAAAATTGACCCAGAGGAAAAAATCCCTTCGACCGCGAACGGCAATCCGAGGCAGTAACCCCAAGCGCGAGCGAGGGCAAGGCCCTTGTCGATGCGGGGCGGGGGAGGCGGCAGTAGGATCCGAGATAAGAGCCGGAGAGCAGCGAAGGAGAGATTCGGTCGTTAAGTCGAGAAGCGCAATCACCCGCGCAAGGGGAATGCGGAAGGGTAGAAGAAGCGAGGCATCGATCGCTTGGCCGATAGAAGGAAAAGCCGAAGCCTCCCCTTTAAGTATCGTAAAAAGGAAGCGGCCGCGAATTCGCGCCGGCATGAATGAACGTAGTCGAGCCCGGTAGCCAACATACGTGGGAGGGCGTTAAAGTCGTGACGCTCGTGTTTACGAGCCCTCGACGTCGGCCGGCGGCTCTGCTCCAGACGACGACGACGGCCTCGGCTCGGGGTCGCCAAGGAGCGGGAGCGGGAGGAGGAGGAGGAGGAGGCCCGCGGGGACGAGGCGCCTCGGCACGTTCGCCTGGCTTTTACGAGCGTTGCGTAAGGCCGTGGCAGCGGCGCCCGAGCTCCGGTCGTTCGCCGGCTCTCGGCCAACTCCTCCCGATCGCGTCGTCGTCGCCGCCGCCGCCGCCGCCGCCGTCGACCTTGACCCTGATCCCCGGGGCCCCGTGCGCGCATAATTCACGCGCCGAGACCGCGTGGCCCCGGCTCCTCCGCCCGAGGGGCAGAGCCCGCCGCGCACCAGGTACGCCGTTCCCCGGCGGGCGGGGGGCCAAACGGGGGGGTGGGGGCCCTCGGCTCGGGACGGCCCGAGGAGGCAGCGGAAGGCTTTACGGCCTGTCGGGGCGGCCGGTCGCGCGAGCAGTTCCTCGTTTTACTAACACTTAAAACTTTACTGGCACTCGTAAAACCCGGACGTTTAGCTTTATTTGGCCGCGCGCACCGCCCGACGCCCGCCGCCGCGGAGACCGAGAGAGCGATGACTCGGGGAGTGCGTGCGCGGCCGCGTGTCTCCTCCGACGGCGGAGCCGCGTTTTACGATGTTTTTGTGGGATTCGCACGCGTCGGAGGTGGACGCGCGCGGAAGTGCCGAGATGCTGCGCTGCCCTCAGGGTCATTGTACCGTTGCGAGCCCGGCCGGAGCGCAAGGCTTCCGTCCGCTTTTCCTTTACGAGTGGCCGCAATTTTATATTGAGAATACGCCCGACGAGAACCAGTCGACACCGGGGGCCTTCGCTATCTGGGTCGGTCACCCAGGAGCTCGCGGAACTGTGCCACCATCGCTGCCCCGACGAGGCCCGCACCCTCGGGATCAACCCCTATTAATTACTCTCTCCGAGCTTTCGTCTAAACGCCAAATACACCTTCGATCTCCCATTAAGCGACATTGAGCTCGACACTCCCTTCGTCAACTTTGGATCGCTCCTACGAGTTTTATTGTTCACTGACTTCGTAATCACTGTCGATGAGCATCTTTTATCATTACTATTACTTGTAAAGGACTTTCACTTAATTTCTCCTTTAGAATCGTCATTATGTATAATCTACGAATAAGGAACTACTCTCATAATCATTGCAATTATTTTTTCTTAATTGTTCATTTACTTTGCAAAGCGCCGAATCTTCATTCGGTCACTATTTTTACTTCGGTCTAAAAAACAGCGAATGGATTTACGTTGATTGCGTCATGGGCTTCACACTTATTATGAATATACTATTTAGAGGATTTCTAGGTTCGACTCTAAAATAGGCAGAAGAAAGTCTCTAACCTATTCTAGTTAATCATGTTAATCGTGTTGAGTACTCATTTCTGAAATTACGGCATGCTGTAAAAAATGTTGTATAACGCTTGTGAAAGAGCCATTATTTAAGTTGCTCTACGTTTACGTGAAAACAAAGTCTTCCTCGATTATCCGTATACTAATGTCTTTATTTTTATAGAAACAGCAGCTGATTGCAGAGTCCCACATTGTCTCTTTGTTCATTCATGGCCGGAGCTAATGTGATATTTAAACAAGGTTAATTTTTCGGTACGGCTTCTTCACATTGAGCTCGTCCGACGGTACGGTCATTATAAAACGTTATAGTTGTATTTAAGCGATATAATACCTTCGGCCTATGATCGTAAAACAACTCGTTAACTTTACTCGATCGTTGCCACGCGCATCTGCATTGGGCCATTCTGAGGCTAAACTATTTTTTGTTTCTTACGTATATTTGCGCACGTGAGTAAGTCAGTTCGGGAGAATTTATGCAGTGAAGACAAATTACCGTGTCAACCAAATTTCACATCCTGTCGATTTCTTATGAGCGGTATCCGATTGAACTCAGTGGGAAGCTTTCGAAGCCACCCACATGTACACGTTAGATGGCGCGAGTTCCTCCACTTTATATCGAATGAGAACGGTTTTGTTTATTGCATGACGATTTTAATGACAAGTTTTAGCTTTGATTAATTTGCTATTCCAATGGCAGTCTAAATAAACGTATCGTGCACTTGTTCATAAAAGTACGTGTAAACGTTACGGCGGATGTTTGGAACGAATACAGGATAGTCGAACTTTCATCAAATTTTAGTTGTAAACTTATTTATGAATGTTTAATGTTTCACGAAACTTGTATACACACACACACACACACACACACACACACACACATATATATACTTAAGTACATATGTATATTTAAATATGAAACATGCTTTTGTTACCTAAATTATAATTATAAAACACGGTAGTTATTAGCATTTTTTATTGTAATTAAATAAAGTAAATAGTGCACGTATAATTTAAATGGTATAAAATTGAAGGGAAAAAGCTAAGGTGAAATTGAAATTATGCAGCCAAAATATAAAACTTTTTGGATTTTTTCGATTAATAAAAATAATTATTAAATTTATAAAAATGATGTGTCTTTTTGAGAAAAGAAATCGACAGTTTTTAAGTACAAACGGAATAGGAAAGTAAGAGATAAAGTTATGATTGTGAAAAATATGTAATACGTTTTAAAAATCTGTAGCTTTCGTATGGCCTCAATGATGATTCCTTTAAATTGGTTGGGCAGTCCAATCTAAATTTAAATCGGGCTATGGTAGACAGAGGCTGCGTATAACGTAGCAGAATTTATGGGAGGTCATCCTGCTTGAAGAGATTGGCTTTGTGCGCGAGCCTGTGTGTCTGTTCCTTTACACAATATTGTCCCGCATACTCGTAAAGATCTCACTCGTTCGAGTGGAATCGTGACTTTGAAACGTAAATTCGCAAGCCCGTGACGTCTTCTCTTGACAATACAATAGCTGGCATAAACTTCTCGTTAATAACATTTTCATTTGGACGGGGCAAAAAGTGAAAATAAAACAATGTTTAGAGTAGCCACAAAGATACTCAAAATGTTTGCTCACAACAGAAGTTTTCGTAATTTACATGGCTTTTAAGCAATGGAGCAGGGATTCCGCGTCCCCGAGGCCGTTACTTCCCAGAGTAAAGAGTAATGGCGCTCGCCTAGAGCTTTATCAGCTCCCATTGGCTAATCGTATTTCCAGTCGGAGCTCGAGCGAGGCTTATCAAAAGATATCAGCGAGGCGCTTTGTTTGAGGCGCATTAGTTGGGAAATGTGGACTGGGCGAGAGAGATGATCGGAGTTCCGAGGGCCGGGGACCGGTAAGAGTTGCAAAGGAAGGCCAGGCTCGGGGCGCAGCGTAGGGCCGAGCAGGAGCTGCGATCGCTGCATTGGCTCTGCCTTGGCTCAGCGGCGGTGGTCTCGGCCCGTCGGGGGACGCTCCGTAACCGAATTTCCTCGGCGGGCTGCATTATTGATCGCAGCATCCACGCCCTCTGCGCCCGAAAGCGGAGGCCGCCGCCTCCTGGGCCTCGTTCGGCTCTCGGCCTGGCGGAGAGGCCGCGAGAGCCGCTCTCACGGGTAGCGTGGGACGAGAGGAGACGGACACGCGGCCAGACGCAGAGGGACAGCGCGGCACCGGCTGCGGGAGGGCCAGCGCGAGCCCGAAGCTCGCTTCGGAGGAGTGGGCGAGGGGCGCAAGGACGAGGGGCGGGATGGACGAGCACGCGCAATGCGGCTCCGGGACGAAGCCGAGGACGGGAAACGTGGCTCGCAATATCCAGCCGCGCGTTCCCGGCCTCCCGACTCGGGTGCGCTCTCCTTCGTGAAAGCCCATAAATAATCCGCTCCTCCTCCCCCCCCCCCCCCCCCGATCCCCAATCGCCGTGTGACCGCCGCCGCAGCCGCTCGCCCTAGGCCCTCCCTCCCGCCCCGGCGTCGGGCTCTCGGCCCCACCCCGCCTCGCCTATGGCCGCTTCTTTCGAGACCGCCATAAAGAAGCCGCTCGCGGCTCTCGAAGGGGTTAATTTTTTTTTCCTCTACCGCGCACCGCCGGCTCGCTCCCTCTTCGGCGGAGAGGAGCCGCCGGCAGCCTGAGGCCGGCAAAAAATGACGGCGGTGGCGGCGGCGGCCGAGGACACATCACCGGCACCGAGAGCCAGACGCGCTCGCCGGCTCTAATGCCGAAGGAAGGCACAAGGCTCCTTCTGTTTGGATGCTCTGGGATCGGTGACCACCGCCGCCGCCGCACGCGGCCATCACGTGGAGGATTAAAAGGATTCGGCGGATGCTCTCGAGGAGAATTTCCACGCGATGGAATAGAGCTCCGGGGATATTGGGAGCCCTTTGAAGCTTCGAAGAATAGAGCGTTTGTTCTTGTGCGCCCCGCCTGTTCCGCTCTATCTGCGCGTTATAAATACACTGCATTGGTTGATCTTGGAAGTATACACTCGGTATCTCGTTGCAAAGCACCCGACAATAACGGACTTGGCCGTTTGTTTTATTTAGCGGCTTTGGTACTCTTTACCCACTCCTTCTTTGGCCATTTTTATTTTTTCCTATTTGTATTGCTCTGCAATATTACCAATGAAATTTATATTTTATCCACTTTTCACCCGCTGAGCCGCGATCGTATTCCAAGTACGGCAGATACTGAAATTACATCGTAAGCCTTTCATAAGATACATTTCTCAACGTTACGTGTAATTGACATTCATACGTTACATTATTCATAAATTATGTATTTCGTACTTAGATACTGGTATTTACGTAAAAAAAGAAAAGCGCTAAAAATTGTAACTAACTGAATTATAGACTTAAATTTTTGAAATGTATACCAACCTAAACATCCCCCACCTTATAATTAATGCTTCCGATATTCATGTGCTACACTGCACTGAACAAAATAAACGAGGGATAAGAATTCCTCCAATAAGCCACTCTTTTATTTTATTTTCCCTTATTAAGTCGACATTATCAAGAATAAACTCAATTTATAAGATAAAATATGCGTATTAAGAGTAAATGAGAACGCTTAATTTTTATAAATTGCTATATTAAAGTGCATAATTTTCTTCGTTTAGCTCCTGAAATATCAGTGGTTAAATCGCCTATCGTAGACTCGAGTGTTTAAAAATCTAAAAAAACTGCAAAACGTCTCATTTAATATTATTTATTTTCTTCTATATTAAACATTATAGATTTTTATATCGTTCTTAAGCTAATTAAACCGATCACAAATTTTTTTTTACAGTATCATACCAATTTGGTATACTCGTATTTCCTGTACATATTCATACGAAGGATGCATTTATCTCAAAATATAGGCATTTTTTAATTGCTCTTTACAAATTTTGTTGCTTATGATTATATAATGAAGTATTATAATTTACATAATAATAATAATAATAATAATAATAATAATAATAATAATGATAATAATATAAGACTTTAATCAGCACAATGCAGAAAATCAATACGAATATTAGTTAACTTATAGTACGCGAGGAATTAAAAACGGAAAAGTAAACGAGTCATTGAACCGAATGAAATTATTTATATTCCACTTAAAATTTACGAGCACTGAAATATAAAAAGCATTCATTATTGTAAACAACAAAAACTTATTAGTAATTCACGATTCATTCACAGACATAATATCACAGTAGCACATAAATTCCAGTTATTTCATTTTCCAATATACAAATGTACTAAATAATAGAAGATCCGTAAACTGCACGAAAGTGTTTCTATTTTGTATTACTTAATTCCAAATTTTTTTAAAATTTGATATTCATTTCAATTTCTGCTAAATTTTTTTTAGGGAAAATTTTGTAGTAAATTAATTCGGTATTGATACTAATATTATTTTTTTATAATATACATTACAAATATAAGTACTGCAAACTAAAATATGAAAAGATTTCGATGATTTTTTTAATCAAAGCCGTTTTCGTTTCTCAATTTATGGTTTGAAATCAAAAATTGAAATGCAAGGGTTACATGAACGTAGAATGAAAAACTTTATATAATTGTGTAAGGTGTGGTGAAGAAGTCCTTCAATAAAAGTACAATAAATCGTGATGTGAAGAGGTAAAGGGAATTAATTTATAAGCTAGATAAATTTAATACGAGTTTAGTAACTTTTGAGCAGCCAACAGCCCGTAACGTTTCTTTAAACTGATCTTGTATCTGCAAACAACTCAAGCCAAACTTCCTTACAACATTTCAGTTATTGCCCAATAAAATAAAAAATGAGCGCGTCAAAAGCAGCATCATACGAATACATCATTGAGCGGCTGTTATTTCATTAAAAATTTACGTACGTAGTTTTACTTTCAAAGGTCTCGAGCGTCAAAGCGGTTATTTCGATGCGTAAGCCAGGCGCGTCCCTCCTCAAAGCGGCGATCGTCCATACCGCCAACCGAGACCTTGGCGTCGCGCACCAATTTCACGAGCTTTAAATATTCATGGGCGCATCGACGCTACCGTGGCAGCAGCAGCTTCCTCACCTACCAAGGGCTCGCCGCACATGAGGCTCCGAGCGTTCGAAGGACAAACGCCCTGGGCTGCGCTCGCTTCGGGAGCATTTGGAGCGGGACACTACAAGACCTCTTTCGAGGTCGTTCATCCACGCGGCTCGGACTCTTTCGCTACGGTCTGGCCCGCAACCGCGTCACGTGCTCAAATTCCCTTGGCCTTTGCGCACTTGCGCCGAATCGCATGCGCCTATTTGCAATTGCTGATTTATTTGCTTTCGGGCAGCAGGAGGATGTTTCCAATCACAGCGCAGCCTCCCAAGTTATCCTCATGCGTGATGCAGTGGATCCTCGGCGGCGATCCAAACAAAACAGATGCGTCTGCAATGTTTACAAAGAGCAGCCATCGGCTGCTCCGTAAAAAGGACATGGCTACAAAGTCCCCCTTGATGATTTGTTCAAGCAGCCCTAATTCTTCCGTGACTATTAAAAAATTCCTTTTATTAAAAAAAAAAATAATAATAATAATCCCTATAATCACAATGTTCTAACGTTTCTGCGAACTGAAAATGGAAATTATCTTTGTAGTATTACCCTTAATTACATTATGAGCTCTAAGCTACATTTTGAAATTAATTTTAAAATATTTTGAAGGCAATTATAATTACTGAAATTGTCCGTCTGATTTTTTCATTTACGTTTCGAAAACAGCAGCCTGTCGCAAGATCGTTCTAAACATGCTGATAATGCAATAATAATAACGAGATGATACGTCGTTTATATATTAGCACATTTAAACTGCTATAAACGTCAATAATTTATTTTAATAAAGCCAATAACTTCTTAAAGTGTACTAACTTCCACTATAAAAATTTGCTATGTCGATAGTTAAGAGTATTTATTAAGGTGATAGTAATAAATACATAAATTTCAATGTAGGGATAAACATATTTTTGCGCGAAAAGATTATTATTATACTTTAGTTCCTTTCTACAGTAACAGTCATCATCTTCCAGTTGATCTTTGGAGTGGAGGAAAGAGGGAAATAAAAATGTGCACTCGATGGGTAATTTAAGTTCTAACGATGGTTCTTGGTAGTGTAAAAGGCACTTTATTCTACATTTGCCGAGAATAATGGAGTGCCAAGCATTCGAATTATGTAATAATTTTGTAAACGTGCGAATTGTATTCTCCCTATTTATTTTCTTATTTTTTTTTTTTTTTTTTTTTTTTTTTCATGAAAAACAACGATATTAAGTACACGCATAAATCATTGGTTACGCATTATTTCGACCACATAACTTGCGCGTAATAATACTACTATTGACATATCAATGACAATTTCCGTATGTCTTCTCAGATTCTGCTTTCTTAGTCTTTGCCCATGTAGCATTTTACGAGCTTACTCTATCTTATGAAATAGGATAATAATTTTAAAAAATCCATCCTGTAAAGCACTTTTATTAGTTTGCCAGATTCCAATGAAGGTAACTTCTTTAGCAATGCGCGTCTTTAAATACTTTCGACGAAAAGAAATTGTACTTAAACAGTTATTATTTAAACGATTATTCCAATGAGTATTTTCTACGTCAATGTATTATGAATAAAGCCTTTGAATGCAATGAAGTAAGGAGGAGCCGAAGGCATTTTTGAATTCGGCTTGGACAATTGATCGATCCAAGCGGCCGAGGACCGGACGAAGCCTAAGCGTAGGCTAGAACTCATTGGCCGGCTAATGTCAAGCGCAGTGGAAAAAGTGTGTCGTACGGGTGTCGCTGACTTACGACCGCCGGGCGAAGCATCGACATTCTAAAAATGCGGGCTCATCCGTAGCGGATGTAAAATAAATATTTCGTGGAGTGCGTAGCCACGGAGCGAGGCGTCACGGGGCCGTTGGAGTGCGGGGGCGGGGGGGGGGGAGCAGCCCCGAACCCAGAGGCAATGGCGAACTCTCCTCGGGAGGGACTATAAAGCTATAAAACGAGGCGCAGAAGGGTTAACGACGGTCGGGGCCGACGAAACCCGCCGCCGCGACCTTCCTCCTCCCACGCTCCCTCTAATCCTCGGCTTGCCGGTTATATTGCCTCGGGTGCCCGTTGCCAAAGCTCCCGAGGAGGAAAAAATTGCCCGCGGACTTGCTCTCTCGACTGCCTCGTAACCCTTTGGCTGACCGCAGGGCCCGAGGGAAAGGCCGGTGCTTCGGCTTTCCTCAATTTCCTCAAGGTTAAGGCCATCTCCGGGGCTCTACGAATTTCTTTTGCGCTATCGTACCCGACGCTTAACCCGACCCGCAGTGAAAGTCGGGTAAAATAACATCTTCGCTCGGCGCTGACGAGTATCCGCAGCTATGCTCATCCGCAGCGAGTCGTGAGCTTGCGTAAACACGGGCATCCTTCCTTGAAAACTATTTTCAAGCAGTCTCTCACGAGGAAATTTAAATCGCAGTTACGCAATACACTGTCTAAAGAAAGGCTTGTTGTATTTCAATCCTACTTTCTATTGACTCGGGTCAGGCACGACATTTATTTAATACTCGTCCTATTTCCTCGTGTAAAAATTACCGAACCCTTCAGCTGAATTTTTTTTTTATCGAATACTTGTAATTTGATATCCTAATGATAAGCGTCATCATTACGGAAAGGAATTCACTCGATATGCATGACTTTTATTATTGATTTTACTTCAACAAGAGGTAATAAGAGTTTTACACTACCGTCATTATAAATAATTCCGACAACAAGATCATTAGTTAAAACGTCGTTCTTAAAGATATTTATTTATTGAAAGCCAAAGTCGGCTATTGTTCTCTCGATGTTTAAAATATTTATGATACATTTGAAACTAAATCTATTATAAATAATAAAATCCATACGGAAAATAAAATATTTAAGTTAATTGAATAAGGCTAAGAGACAATATTGATTATTACCTTACAAGAGTCTGCTTAGCTACACGACTGTCAGCTGCACGAGCTGGAATGTATTACTTACTAAGAAATGCCGAAAAATAAAATTTACTGAATTAACTCAAGAATATGCGTCACATGGCTTAATTGAGATGATTATAAAGTTTCGTGCACATCTATTTCTTTGTCTTTCCTTCTCCTCATTTCATACGAGAAGAAGAAAATTTTTACCGTTTTTACCGTAATATCTCTGTCACGTAAAAACTTCTCAAATAAAAGAAAGAAGACAGACTTTTTACAGTAATTTTGTACAATCTACTTAAATGTGAACAATTTCTTTTTTGAAAATGACCTGATTTAGTTTGTCTATTACGAATAATTTTACTTTATGACGACCTAATCAAAATTTTACATCATTACGTATTATATAAATTTACTTTTTACTGTTAAATTAAAAAAAAAAAAAAAAAAAAAAAAAAAAAAATAAGTAAAAGGTTTCTAAGACTATAAGTTACTGATTATTTTTCATAAAGAATTCTTCAAAATATTCAAAATACATATGTATATTTTTATAGATTTTATATATAGATACAATTTTAATATTGAAACTGGAACATGGAAAGTCTCGAAATAATTTAATAATTTAAGTTTAAAAATAAAGTTAATCACTAAGAGTCACTAGTATAAAGTTTTTCAATTTTACATTATTTTTAATTAAATATATTTTTACGGATTTTCAAATATATAAATTTTTTTATACGGTTGAAAACTAAGGCATAAAAAAAATAAAAAAATAACAAGCAGGAGATGAAAACTATATTATAATATATCATGCGATTTTGGTAAGCTTTAATACGATAAAAATATTGATTATACATTATGAAATATTTTTACTGTACGAGAAATTTTATTAATGAAAATAATATTATTCATATTTAATCTGAAAAACCTTTTTTTCCCTTAAAATATATGGTCAATTTTGCTCATTATTTATCAAATGAATATTGAAAAAATAATTAAATGCTTTGAAGATAATTTCAAAGATGTCTCAATGATGCATAACTCAATTTATAATATTAAAAAAAAAATTAATATGTTTTACCTTGAATTTGTATTACCTTCAAGAAATGAAATAATTATGTCTGTATCTAAAGTTGTTTTAGATAAAGGCCATGAAAAGTGGTAAGCAGATGTGAGCAAAAGACCCAAAATAATCGAGTATGGCGTAACTATCAGTATATACGTGTGGAACTATCCAAACGTGGCGATACTAGTCTGTGCTTAATTATAACTCTGAAAGAAAGCTGGAGCAAAACCAAGAATAAAAAATATTTTTCATAATAAAAAATGGAAAACTGTGGGTTGATGTTTATTTTCGTGTAATAATATGAAAAATGATACAACTGCATAGATAACTATAAAAGAATTAGTAATTAACTCAAGTTGATGTATATCAAAGCATTGCAGCATTTATTAAATGCATAATCTTCATTGTTAAGTCATGGGTTTATTATCAAAAGTACATTAAATAATGGTATAATTAAAAAACTTCTTCAGGTAAAGTTATATTCAAAACTTTTTTGTTCTAATATTCAGTGAAAGCTTATTATCCTACTTTACTATACTTTAATACTCATAGAGTTAATTTCTCACAAATATTGATAAAAATCACTGAATACGATAGAAGATTTTTATAATACTGAAGCCTCTTTAAAAATAACAATCAGTCATTTTAATAGAATAGTTCCATTTGTAAAGGAAATAATAAAAATTTTAATTATGTAAATAGAGAAAATATTGTCGAAAAAAAATCTTGCTCACCACTGATAATAAACAAGATGGCATCTCGTGAGAAAATTTCACACGCTATGTATAACTGAATACTTGGCACATCGACTAGTCGTCGGATGCTCGGAGCGACGGATCTTTCCGTTTGTCTTTTTCTCCCAAGATGTACGTGCTTATAAATATTTATACAATGCAAGAGCAATTCTCATAATAAAGAAGCTCGGAAAAAGATCATTTTTTTCTTGGCATACATATGCGTGCGTGGGTATTTTTAGCAATTTTTCTTAGTAATTCATGCCATCGATTCGCAAACAAAAATACGAAAACGTCATATAAATTCATTTTATTTAGAATGGAGTTGAGAGCCTATAAGACAAAAGGCACATATTCACTCGCTACCTCTTTCATTATTTACTTTAAAGAATATTTTCATTATCCTTTTATTTATTGCCCGTTGTCTTTGGCTCGAAAAATTTATTACAATCTCAACAAATTAATACAATAATTTTTAATAAAAATGATATCAATGCCATTAAGTAATAAGATTATAATTTTATACGCGCCTGAAAATTTATCCATTTGACATAAGCAGCGAGCTTAGGCTTTTTTTATAAATATAGAAATGTTTCTACGAGGTATTTTATGCGACAAATTATAATGAAAGTAGCTATAAAATCGCGCGCAAACCTCCCAATAAATAGTTAATTTTGAACTTTTCTTTTATGAAAAAATAAAAGTTTTACAAAATGAAGATAAAATTTCCATGCTGGGAAGAAAGGACGAAGATAAACTAGTTCTCACATGTATTATATATAACGAAAAAGTTTTCATCATAAAGAAAAAGTTTGCCGTTTTTAAACAGTTAATAGGCAAAGTGCTTATGACTTAGAGTGCAGAATTGCTATTGACACGTTTCATATCGACGTGACCTTATTCGACGTTCTTATAAGAGCGCAGAAAAAGAAATTATACGTATGTAGTTAGAATCGAAGATAAAGGGTACAGTGGCCATTCAAAATGGTGCTCTCGAGAGAATAAGCCTTTTTTCTTTATTCATTGACGCTTTGGCAAGTCACCCGATCAAAAGGCAGACGATAAAAGGACCGGAAATCAATTCCGGCGTATCTTGATTTCGTTACAGTTTTTAAATCGCAATTTATCTTGCAAATCTTTAAAACTACTGTTGGTAGGTTTTCATAGGAAAAGTAGTAGGGCCACAGTAGGCAAAATGCTTCAACTAATAAATTAACGTTGCGAGGTAAACGCGGCTCAAAGCAATGGATAAGACGAGGACAAAGGCATTGAGGGTTTTTTCATCAAAGCATAAGAATTTAATATCACGGCTTTTATAAATGAAGCAGACGGTGTACGTCGCCCAATATGCTCTTATGTGTCAACTCGTTAAAATTCTTCCTTTCTTTTGAAAATCGGCGCATCGCTTATATTCGCTTATTTTAGCTTACTTTAGCTTATTTTGGCTTATTTTTGGCTTATTTTGGCTTATTTTGGCTTATTTTGGCTTATTTTAATACAGGCAGATGCGAGGCGATGGGTAAAAAAAGTCGACTAATAATGTATTGCGCTCATTAAGGAGAAATTTGTCGAGGGTCCGGAGCTTTAGAAATTAGAAAATGGCGAAAATACCCAATTTAAAAGGAGTGCGTTTAAAGGAAGATATCTCCGGCAATTCAAACGTTAATCCTCGAGAGCATCTTACCTCGTATATAACTCTCGGAATAAGGTTTTTCGATTAGCCTTCAAGCCCATGTCCCGGCATTTTATCTAGATCCAACAATGCTGTTTTATCTCGGCGTGTGTAATGGCGGGGCCCATAATTTCCCCCACTCCGGCCAGGAGGCAGAGCCCCGGTAATCGAAGCATTAATTATTCCAAAGAGAAAGGAAAGAGCCCGGATAATCTCCCGAGGGCTTCTTATCCTCGAATCTCGTGCGCGCTCCCGATGGCAGAGCTCGCGTCCGGCATGTGCTCGGGTCCCGATTGCTCGCGCATTATGCCGGCCACGCGGCGGGCGTTTCCACGCGCGTCCTCCAGGCCTCTCCACCCCCCCCCCGGCTCCTTCCCAGGGGCACTCGAGAGCCGACGCCCGCCCAGCGGCATCCGCTCGCCGAGGCCCAGTCGGAGCCCACCGCTAATTAGGACTCGAGGCTCGGCTTGAGCCTCCGCGCTCACCCCTTAGACGGGGGGGGGGCCTCTTCCTTCTTCCAACGGCCGCGGAGCCTCCTCGACGCCGCCGGCCCGAGGGCACCGAGACACGATAGAGGATAGAGCGGCAGGAGGAGGGAAGCCAGCGGAAAAACCGAGGAAACCCCCGCTGCGGATCCACGGCTCGGGCCTCCTCTGCGGCCCCCGAAGCCCCTCTTGCCTCCGCTGAGGGCCGCGACCCCGAGCCATCCACCTCGATCATCCCTCTCGATAACTCCCTCGACGAGTAGCGATAAACATGCTGGCCTGCGCTCGTTTCAAACCCCCTCAGCCCTCGGCCCTGTGCACGCTCTAGAGCTCCAATACTCCGCGATGGAGATTCGACTCCAGCCGCCGAGCCGGCCTTCAATAGCTGCCTCCTAGTTTCCGTACAATGGATGCCTCGTAATACCAAGAACCATAGCTAAAGTATTACAGAGCTCTTACATTCCATGAATGTAAGAATAGCGTAACTATTTCTTCTTCTTTTTTCTTCTTCTTCTTCTTCTTCTTTTTTTCTATCAGCGATAATATGCTTATTTATTAATGCATCGACGAGTGTCCAGATGGCGGCTCTCCTTCCCCACCCAACTCTACGGACGGCTCTTCCTTTCGGTCTTTCGTATAATGCCTATCTGTATGATTCCAGGCCAGCAGCCGCGCGTATACTTGTACGTAGATTTCGCGGTTCAGCTGCGCGCCTTATCGCGGGCATTAAAATAGCCGACCCATCGCGCTCCATCGAGGGAGAAAATGGTGGCTTTGAGCTTCCTAAGACCGAGCCTCTACCCTACAAAAGGATGATCCCCGTTATGTCGCATTTTTAATCGATGCATGACACTTATTATTGACTCGTCGTATTTTCTTCATTCGCGACCAAAAAAAAAAAAAAAAGAAAAAACGACCGGATTCTTTGTTTGTTGATGCGGTCGCAGGCTACGCGATTCTGCTTTAAAACATTGTTATTGCTTTATTTATTTTGGAGTCGTATGCTTTTTCACACCTTCGATAAATATTAAAGGAACGACTCCGTCTTAACTTTTCTTTCGTTTGCTTTTATTGGAGAAACTGAGCAGACGAAGTTGTAAATTTACGTATACGGTCAAGTTTTTCAGTTAAATTAATCGACAAAATAGCCAAATTCATAAGTTTGTTTTATTAAATTTGCATTTTGGTATGCGTAGAAGCTATGCATATTAGCCTTATATATTTTATAAGTCATTTCTTTGGAAAATATTTTCAGCAGGTATATTTACATATCGCACTAGGGCTGTTCGATGAAATTTTCTCTCGCTCGAACTTTTTCTTCTAGAATTTATCATATCTCTACCATAGAAAGCTTTCCTATATCTTTTCCAATGAGTATTGTCAATACTAATTTCTTGCTCTCTTTTATTGTCTGAGAAAGCGAATCTGCACCGGCTACAGTAAAGCTTTGAAAATGCATTAGATCGAAGATTCGAAAATATTATTTGCACGGGAGCGCCTTCGTCCGGGCAACGGAAGCCGAGCGGGCGAAAAATATTGAAGCAAATCGTTCTAAAATTAAGCATTTTTATCGAAGACTCGATGAGCCTAACGGAACTCATCAACGGGATATATTGGCTTTAGATAAAGTTTCCTAGATGTTTCTCTGAATATTTAAAGCCCGACTCCGAGTAACAGTCCTTGGCACGAGTTTTGATGATGATGTACGCGCCTTTGGTAATCAGCTGCACACGAGCCCCTCGCTCGAGTAAGCCTGAATTATGTAGCGGCCGAGAGTGCGGTTAAAGAGAGTGCGAAGAAAGGCACAAAGAAAACGCCAGACCGACTCGCGGGTCACTCCTGGTGCTTCGGCGCTACGTGTGAGGTAAGAGGCATCGCAGCTTTCGGGAAGAATTATGGAACGTGACTCGAAATTGAGATTTACGGAGGGCTGGCGGCCCCGGGGAGGTGGCACTTGTGATTCTGCTGCGAAAACTTGTGCGCCATATCGGTGAGATCGTGCTTTAGTCTCTGAGAAGGAAAGGCGTGTCTCGTATGAGAGGAGCCTCTTTTGTCGACTATTAAAGATAATGAGGGAATTGATCAACTGGAGAGCTTTGCATTACGTATGCATAAGATTTTTGTAACGAGTGGCCAATGGGAAGATGTCGAATGAGTCCGCGCGAAGTGCGAGACTCGAGAGATGAAACGCTTTTCGAGCATTTCATACATTCGAGATCATTGGCTTTTAAAGTAGGACGGGGCTCTGCTGTTAGATGTACTCTAAGAACATTTTAAGTTTTCTTTTTAAAGCCCCTCCTCGGATGATTGATTTACCGAAGCATCTTACTTTAATTGTATTTGTCAAGGCAATCTTATCGGCAACGAACGTCCGAATTATCTTTACTTCCATCTGTTTAGTGTAATCATAGAATATTATAAAATAATTTTTTTTTCTTTACGATGGCTTGGAAAATACCATTATATCCAATTAAATTGTACAGCAGATGTCGATGATTTCGTTCCTTAAAACTTTCGTTTTCGTGGATTCATATGAAATGAAACAACTTTTGATTCCATTGCTAAAATAATACAGTAGCAAAATGTCTAAGTAACAAGGCACGCGCAAGCGCGGGCGTAGGCACACATGTATATACGTATATGTGTATATGTACGTAAGAAAAAAGGGAAAAACCAAATCAAGTTGAAATTTCTTTAAAAACCATAAAACTCTACCTTTCAGGAAAAACCTCTTAAGCGAACTATTGTTATCAGTCAACTCATCAACGTTGCAATATTCTCCTAACCTTTTTCCCTTCCTTACTTTAACTTCAATCAAAATGCAGATCTCGAGCCAGGGTAGTTGTAGCGCCAACAATATCATAGAATAACAGCAGTAGTAGCGGCAGAGGCGCATTTAGAAAGCAAAATACAAGGTTATATAGAAGGCGCATAGTGAACTGGGCTGGAAATACCTCCGTCGGGGTGGATGCTCGGTTATGGAAGGGCTGCTGGGTACTTACTTTGTACGTTACAGATAAGAAGAAGAATGAAAAGACGAAGCAATGTATATGTATACGGGTGTGCGCGTGTGTAAGCGAGTGTATGCACCATGGCCGTGCTCGAATGTGGGAGGGTGAGTGAGTAAAGAGGAAACGAGAGGGATGAGTAAAGAAGGAACTTTCGCGCGGATTCGCCGGGTGAGCCAATGTTCGTAGTAAGCATGCAAAGGAAATAATATAATAAGGCAACATTGGCAAAGAAATGGAAGAGACAGTACGTGCGTCCGCGTGAGAAAGAGAGACAGCGAGGGACGGCGAGTGTGTGTGCGCGCGTGTGCGCGTGAGAGAGAGAGAGAGATATAAGCCCTGCTGGCGCGCGCACGTATGTGTGAAAGTGGGAGAGAAGGAGAGATAGGGTTGACAAGGATACGAACTAAGGTAGACAGAAGGAAGCGGGAGACGTAATTACCTTCCCACCCCTGCCGCGGTATTCGTCAGTTGTGCAGCCAAAGTTGCTATGCGAAATGAGCGCTGCTGCGCTCGGCTACTCCCCTTCACCCTTGGCAGCTGAGCTAAGCAGAGAGCAGGACTATCATTTTTTAAGATTAGTCAAAGATGAGAAAAGTTTTAATACCACGGTGATACGCCGCCTCCTCGCTCATCCCTATATCAAGAAAATTCCGTACCTCCGCTCGTATTGCGTCGCGCTCATAAGGTTTGCCGAGGCTCCTTTCGCCGATATATCCATTATCAAAGCTAAATTTTATCTAGATAGATTGGCACGTACGATTGGATGGAGTTGGACGAGACTTAACTGATATGCCTTTCCTAGAGCTCACATAAAATCAATTGATTAAAAAAAAATCTTCTCTCAACTTAACCAATTAATAAAAGACAAAGGAAAGCAGCTCCTCGCATTGTAAGATAAAGTCTGCTCGGTCTGCGCAAAAACGTTGCGACGTTGCAATAAGGACGCCCGCGCAGGAGCCAAAATTTAGCAAACTCAAAATTTTCAATGACCTATTAAATGGGTCGCAATTTCACCGACGACTGTTTAGAAAGACTTCTTTTTTAAATGACCAATTTCGAACATTTCAAAAACATCTTATACTCCACGAGCTTTTGTCCATTGCTCTTGTTTATTATATTTTAAAACTGCTTCGGTTAAATAAGTTTTCCCGATAAAAGCAACCCACGAATATCAAGTTGTAAAGACGCTTGCCAAAGTAGGACTTTAATTAAAATTAAATTAAATAAAATTCCTTATTTTGCAAATATAACATTGTAATTTAAAGTCATTCCGGCTCGGTGCCGATGAACGCGCATATTATATAAGTGCATGTGTGCTATATACGCATGCGCGTGTAAAGCTAACGCGGCCAATTTCCTACGGGCACCTAGAATCTCATCAATTTTATCAACAAAAGTCTGGCAGACATTGTGCAAGACAAAAGCAGTGGAGTCGAGCAATTTCCAAGTTTTTTCGTTAAGGCAAAATATTTCGGCATTTTCCCCGCTTATCCAAAATAAAGCCGTCATTCGTAGGACGCGGAGCGCTCCGGACGAGCGCGGCAGCACCGTGACGACGGTACGTGCACGAATTTCCTAGGGTAGGCAATGAGTCGGCGATAGGGGGCCTCCGCTTGATCGACGGTACGTGGTTGAGGGGGGGGAGGCGAGCGAGGGCAGGTTTGAAATTCGTGAGCGGTGACCAGGTGGAAAGTTTCAGCGAAGGCGGGATTGATGAGATGCATTCTTCGGCACCGAGATGGACGACGACGACGACGACGACTAGTGCCTCCAGGAAAAGGAGGAGGAAAACTGCGACGACGTGCCAGATGCAAGGGCATGCGGGTGGAGAGAAGCGCGTCGACGCGTTAAAGGCTCCAACTATGGGAGGCGATAAATTGTTGAATTAGTGAACGCTGTCTGCATAATTCAGAAAATTCGTATGGATGTTAACGTCCGTCCTATTTGTCTATTTATTGTATGGCTCGACTCTATGTATATTTAATTTTATATATTTATGTTCAACTCCTTCGCTGAATTAATGCTTTACACTGTCTTGCAGTGCTTCACATTTTTTAACGGATAAATACGAAAAGCTGGTTTAATTAGGATTTCGTACACTTTATGATGAAAATTCCGACCCACTGCAGCCTGCGTCCCAAACAATTTCACGCATCTTTCTAGGAGTGTATTTTCAATAAATGCTTGCTTAACTTAAAATAAAATAAGATTTCTCTTTAATTTATTTAAATAAATATTAATTATTATTATTATAAATATTAATTAATTTACTGGCTAATTCATTGCCATGGGGTTTTTATTAATTTATTGAAATACATTATGAATTAATTATGTAACTTACCAGCTACTCAACGACTCGAACCATATTAAGGAAAAAAAATTCTTACAGTTTATATTAATGTTACTTAATACAAATAAATTTAACACACTCGTGTGATTATCACACTATGTGTCTAATTAAGGAATTAATTACAATTCATATATTATTCAATTTCCTTTCGTTTGATAATTAAAAAAAAAAAATTAAATCTTTACAATTTATGGCAATACCTCAGTAGCAAATAAATAATGCGGATAAATTATTTATAATATGTTATGCGGGTAAGTATTTACAACAAAGATAATTCCGTTCTTCGTATCTTCAGATCTTTTTTTAGTAAAATATCTTTTCATTACAGTGATTCTGTAAAAATAAAAACGAAAGATAAGGACGTAAAAATCTGAAATAGTTAAAATATTTTTTTTTATAATTAGGCAGAATTTTTTAATATAAATTCCTAATTAAAACAAGTGATTTAAAAAAATGATGCAATTATGAAGAATATAAGGTAAAACATTTTATCACATATTTTCAAAATTTGAAAATGCACAATATACTTACATATTTAACGTTCCCATTTTTTAATTTAATTAACGAACATTCTTCATATTTGCAACAATATTATGTTAATAAGACAGTAAAACCCTTGCCTTACTTAATTATTTCTCCAGAATTCAGACAAGTTAATATTACGGCTCCATAACTGGTACATTCCTGTAGCTAAAACGTAGAAAATGAAATTTTACCATCTCTGTACAATCTATATAAATGAGACAATGAGTTGAAATAACCCTGGAAATAAAGTAGAATAATTTGGGCAATGGCAACTGTGCAAAGATGGAAGGGGATGAGGGACATTCCTCGTATTGAACAGATGCGCGCGCAGCCAAAGCCTCGAACCCAACTGGTAGAGAAAGATGAAGACTACGTCTATTATTGGCTGGATACAGTGGCCTTTCTCTTTCTTTTTCTCCCTTAGGCTTCCTCTCCCGCATATATGAGCCTTTTCCTCGGTGCGGACCTCTCGAATCTTACAGCGGAGCCGAATGAAAGACTAAAGATAATTTTGAGAAAATTTGTCTCCGAACCTACTCGCGCTAATGCACCGAAAGAATGTAACATACTATGAATTCATATGAATGTATTATATGGTACTGCGATTTAAAGAAAACAAGACTCAAATTTATTCCACAAAATAAAATAAATTGTCCATCCGATGCACTAAGGTAATAGGATCTATCGCGTGAGATTAAATAAACTATATATTTTATTACTTTGGTTTAAGGGCGTATTTTTATCGAGGATTATTTTAAAAAATAATACACATATATTATCCTCCTCTACATAAAAATATTCTTTGTCGATTTGCGTAAATTTCTTATAAACGTGCTTGCTTAAACAGATTACAAAAAATAATGCTATTTAATAATTTACAAAAGATCTTTAATTAATTGATTGAGCTCTGTTTCAATTTAGCATTTTCATTATTGAACTCTATCTTCATAGTACGATATAATTTCTTATCATCTAAAGTGGCTTTTTACGTTCAATCACTAATATTCATCAAAATTGAGACTATTATTTTTTTTAACTTAAAATAGAAATTAATTTCTTACAAATTACCATAAGACTTTTATAACTGTAACGATAATTGAGAGCTTATAATTGTTAGTTTTTAATATAAATAAGACGAATCGTAAAATATTATTGTTATTATTGCTAAATTTGCTAACGTATTTTATCTATAATTACTGTTATCGAATTATCTCAAATTTTATTATACAGTATTTTGGAGTTACGTCTTGGAATTATTGGTAAAAGTACACCAATTGTTGTTGACATAAATCACAAAATCTCTTCAAAGCTGCTTACTTTCGAAGCATATTAGAGTCCGTCATTTTCTATGCTTGGCTTATTTCACTTGAATTTTCCCTGCATCTACCGTGTTTCTTTTCGTCGTCGTATCTCTATTATTGCTTTTATTCCTCTCTCGACATGGATTGTAAAAACTGAATTCCTCACCAGGGACTTTGCGTACAATTGTGTTAGTCCAATTTTCCGTCTGTTTTTCTTTTTTATTTGTACGTATTATGGATCTATTTACCCTAACTAGCTTCGCTTGCAAAATCATGGAAATTGGCTTGTTACGGCGACAAATTACCGGACAATCCGGCAGATACTAATTTTTATACATTCGTAAAACCAATACATTTTGTACAACGGAATACACAATCGAGCTCAATGAGGACGTATTACTTTTTTCATTTTACGAGATTCATGCCCTGTGTAATACCAATAAACCGTCATCATCGACAGTTTGATGTCTTATTTAATAATGGGACTCGTGTTAGATTGTTTAACGATACAATTAAATGAATTTCCTGCACTTAATTATTGTGGCAAATTTATACGAGTGATTTTTGTCGCCACAAACATTTACTACCGATTATACATGTGTGTTTAAGGCGAATATAACGTATTTTTATACGATCGGAAGAAGCAATAAAAGTCTAATTCCGATGTGCTTTGAATATAATTAATAAAAACGACACTATTTGATGATAGTAAAAGAAAAATTGTGCTATTGTCAGTAATTTAAATCACATTGAAAAATATTGAAATGCATTGTTAAGTGTTTGATGATTGTTTAATATCATCGTTAAATAAAGAATATTACACAGCCTGTGGCATTTGTAACAGAGAAAAGGTTACATATTTTTCAATTTATACAATATTTAACGAATGCCTTTGTGAATGTGTATTTAAAAAAAACGTAGCAAAAACTTTTTTATGAGTTTTCATTTATTAAAGAAATAAAATATGGAACCCCTCAGCATAATTAAAAAAATGAATTACGTCTAAATTATTTTATGTAATTTATTTTTCATAATTTAATTTACGTATCATAAAATTCACAGTTTTTATTTAATTGACGTGGATGGGATTGACGCGTATGGGATTTTAAAGCTTTGAAGAGTTATAGTTTTTAATAGCACTTTATGTGTGTCTTATAAACAAACAAATAAATTAAGCTCATTTGAATAATTTATTATTAATTAAGATTCATATAGAGATATATTATGAAAAAATTCGCAATATGATGAAATTTAAATTACCGATCGAAAGCATATATCATTTTATAATGAAACCTTTTGAATCGTTTCGTTGAAATCGTCCCTTCTTACGATGTGAAGGCAAATGTTAAATGAGCATAATCTAAAAACAAATTCTTAAATAATACTGTTACGAATTCTTCTCGTAACAAATACGTTAAAGTAATTAAAGTAGAATTCGTGTAATGTTAAATTTTTAGAATGGGTAAGTTGTCAATAAGTTGTACAATAGAAGAAATAGGAGAAAATAATTTTATCACTATGAAACGTAATTGAAAGAATTTTATTGTCAAGACTGGGAATAAATGTAAATAGTAGTTTTGTTGGCGTAATAGAAGTTTATAGTATTAATGCGTCAAGTAAAAAGCAATCAGCGTCGTCGAAGTGTTGAATTTTAATAATGCCCGTCCAAGTAAAGGCGACGCATTTAGTAACTCGTTGGCTTCATCCGGCCAATACATTGTACTTGGATTGAGAAGAGAAGTTTGCCCGAGCATGAGCTGCGAAATACCTTCTTTTATGACTACCGTCAGCGCCTTATAACTCTTTATCGCAGAGCCTTAAGCATCCGAACTGTCCTTGAAGTTGTAAACACGCGGAAAGCCGCGAGAGGAAGGCAATGCGGGTAGAAAAATGACTCTCGAAGCCGAAGGACCGAAGGGATGCGGATGCAATAAACCAATTTAAATGGTCGGAAATGCGAAGGCAGCCAGGAGAGCCCAGCCCAGTCTTCATAAAACATCGGAGGGGCTCGAGCGCTCTGCGGAGGAGCCCCGGGGGTCTCGGAAACCCTTTTTTGGCCCGCTCCACCCGCAAGCCAGGGAGAAAGGGGTAAGCCGGCCCGGAGCACAAGACCTTAACAGTTATCTGCCTGCTGACATTGCCGAAGGACGGCTGCCAAAATGTTGCTCGGACCTCGGTAAACCACGAAACTGGCAGGTGAACCCCGGCAGTCTCTAACTCCAAGGTCCCGCGAGCGCATCTCCCTCGGCGCTGAGCTCCGAGGCGGTCCGGCCTCGGCTCCCAAGGTTCAGGGGACACTCGGCCGAAAGCCTCGAGCCGATATCGCAGGTGAGTGCCTCGTCTCATTATGCCGGCGAGAAGCTTAAGTTACGTCATCGGCCACGCACTACCTCGCTCCCCTCGGTCCCGGGGCTGCCTCCTCCGGCAGGATCGCCTCGGCGATGAGCCCTCGCTAACGACGAGAGCGGCCTAAGTTACAGGTGATAAATTCGTATCCCACCGACGTGGGCGTTATCTCGAGAAGTCCAGGCTAAATGTAACCGGTTCTTAAGCGCCTGAGTTTTCCTCCCCCATTGTTTCGAGGCGCGGGGCATATTTAAAGCCACGTATCTCGAAAAGGATTTTGTCCCCTTGTGAGATAAAGGGCAATTACCCGGGAGAGCGCGCGAATTATGCGGCATCGAAAGGAATGCGCGCCTCTCGGTCGGAAAGTTTTAAGAGGAGAGCCTGCGACGATCGGGCCTGCATTCGGTCGGGAGTGTCGTACTTTAATTAAAATAAGGAAATACAATGTCTCGATGACATTATTAGGAAAAAAGGAGGAGCGCGGAGGAGCCGATTAAGAATGGGGATGGACTTTAAAGCCGGGGACCGAACGACCTCTAATCGTTATAAACAGTCGACTTTGTTGGATCGTTTGCGTCCCAAAGGCCATTGGCTCGGGGCGTCTGACCCTGGCCGGGGAGCTCCTCTCGGCCAAAGCGTTGATCCGGTTCAAAATTCCCAGCTATCCCCGACAAATCAGCGAATTAAGCGCGCGCGCAGCTCTTTTTATTCCGGCTCGTTTTTTGCCCCTGGGTCCCGAGGGCCCGCGGGCCCACCCCGGCCCCGGCAAGATAAATGCGCATGGGAGTGCGCGGAGTGCATGGGAGAGTACTCTGAGTTCCCGGGGCCCGAGCGGCCGATTATCATGCTAATTTATACGACGTTATTATCGGCCGGCCCTTGGGTGGGCCCAGAGATAATTGCGCGAATGAGCGAGCCGCAGTCTTTTCCCTCCTCGGCTCGCGCCCGCGTTATATTCTATATACGCATAGTTATCGCGCGGCGAAGTCGCCCGTGGATTCGCAGCCAAGGGAAGAGGAGCTTGTCTTACAGGTTGATATTGCAAGACATTATACGTCGGCCGCTGTGGGGACGGCTGAGGTTCCCCGGCAACGGCGGCTGTATACTCGCGAGTTTATCGTTGACACGGACTTATTTATCGGCAGCAACGGAGAGAGAGAGAGAGAGAGAGAGAGAGAAAAGAGAGGGCGAGAGAGCGAGGAGAAAAAAAACTCGCGCGCGGATGCCTGCGTATAAGAGAAGAATATTGCATTCTTAAGGGACGGGGCTGGGGGGTGGTGAGGAGAAAGCGAAAGAAAGAGTGACTGTGTTGCGCAAACGCGACATTTTTTCCCAATGATTATAATAGCCGGAATAAAATGCCCTTAGAATTGAAATTACGATCTACGGATATTTTTCGTACCATTAATCGAAAGGGAGACCGACGAACAAAAGTGAGTGTATGCGGAAAAGCAGGGCAACAATTAATCGCGTACACTGACGCCTTGGCTACATGAAGCCGAGAGCGTGTCTACTTTGCACACACATGTGTCTATGAATTGTTGCCTAGGTGTTAATTACATACTTTATAGACTTTATTACTGCGAATATTTAAAGCAATCACAGCCAAGGCTATTAAAAGTCTATAGAGTCTGGATATAGAGTTTGGAATTCAATTGCACAAACTTACGGGCTTGCGAAAATCAAATGCTGCTTATTTATGGCCATTTCCATGCTATATCGAGCACTCCGAGTGTATAAATAATTTCAAACGTGTATATATATATTTATATTTATATGTATACACAATCAATATAAAAGAAGTAATTAATCTAATATATTAGAGGCGTATAATACACACATATATGTATGTGTATATAAATATATATTTATATTTATATATTATATTGAAGCGCAATGAAAATATTTGTCATAATTAAAAAGTAATGAGCACTCTTGCGCTTACGATCAGTAAAATCTTTACCTCATCTAAATGTTAATTAATTTAATTGATACTTTCATAATTTACTTAAATTGAAGTTGTATTTAGCCTAATTAAAATATAAGTTATTAGTAGGTAGTAAGTAAATATTATATTAAATACGAAGAACACTAAAAAAAAAAAAAGAAACAAATTGTTTTTTTTATACTCGTAAATATCTCGGCCTTAATCAAAGATATTTGTAAGTATAAAAAAAATTTCAAGGCCATATTAATACAAATATTTATTTTCAAAGTCGACGAAAAAAAGTTAACTTTCTATTATGAATAGCTCATCCTCGTTTTTTAAAATTATTTTTAAATATGACAAAACGCAGGGAGACGGAGAAAATTTTTAAAATAGTTTTCAGTTTAAAAAAAATGCTGCTTAATCTTTTACTAATGACTTTTATCGGGGGGATATTTTAGTTTTGCGTATTTTAAAATAGGATTAATTGAAAAATTAAACCCAATCGCTTTTTTTTACGTTCTTAGAAAACTATGAGAGGCCAGGGGAAAAAATAGTGAAAGATAAAAATTTAGCACACCGAGAGAATATGGGAATTCGAAAAAAATGTCCGAATGCGAGTCTTCGGGCAAAAATAGAGAAGAAAAAAAGAGCGAAGAGGCTGTCTGGAAAAGCAACACTGGAGGGAACACGTCGTTCGACGTATATCTTCAATAAGGAGATGAGAATAACGGGGGACTGGAAACGAGAAATATCGGGAAGAACAAAAGTTCAATCTTGTCGAATCAACAAGAAAAATTTCACCGCTTGCTTATATTCCTAAAGCTCTTGCGTATACCGTAGGCCCGGGTATGCGTAAATTGGTATGTATGCATCGATTTTATATATATGTATGTATATATGTATGTATGTATGCATATATATATATTGCGGGTGTAGGCATACGATCCTTCGATAAGCGTTCATACAGAGGCCCGCGCCCACGTGAATCTATAAAAGCTCGTATGGGCATGTATACGCAAGAAAAAAGACGACGAGCGAAATGGAAGCAAAGCCAAAATAGAACGATGAGCGAGGCGGGAAAATTTTGCGCCTACCTGGGGAAGCGCCGAGTGATTTAAATGGGGTACATTGAATATTCGGATTGGCTTTCGAGCGTTTCATATCGGCAGGGGCTTTGAAGAGGGGACTCTGCATTCCTAGTCGTGCGCACTTCCGCCTCCGGTCCGTGCGAATTTCAATCTGCGAAATTGGAAAAGTCACGCATGCATACATGCAGAGGCCAACACGTGCAGCTTTCCAATGCTATTTCCGTGCGGGACTGACTCCCTTCCGGGACGCGTATTCGCTAATGAAAATTTTCGATTTTACTTTAATGCATTTTCAATCGTAATAACCATAACGGATAAAAAAAATAATAACAATAAATAATAAATAATAATAAATAATAAATAATAAATAATAATAAATAATAAGTGTGCGTGTGCACATTTTTACGTATGCATGTGTGGATTTAAGTAATGAGCACGATGAAATTTCTTATGCGCTCGTGTAAATTCATTTTAAAGTTTTGATTTAAATTTTTCGAAAACGAATATGAGCCAATTTCTATTCCTTGAAGTAATAATAAGACTGTACACTAGAATTCCTACGAATGTATTTGTGCGTAATGACTGACTTTCGTAAAATCGCTTTTAATTAACTAAAACTACAGAATCAAGAGACATACTCTAAAACATTGCCAAGAAACTACGCTTGACAAGGTATATCGACCACATTTTGCATGTAAATTTCAGTATTTCCGTACTTTTATCCAGTGATTTGAAAACTTTTATATACATATATATATATATATATATATATGTATGAAAAAAAAAATTTTATGGCAAAATATTCCAGAAAAATGTAACTATAGTATGATATTCTCTGACTCATACGTGCCTTCTTATATTTGCTTTAATCTCAAAGTATGAAAAAAGGTTACAATTTAGTTGTTAACCTTCGATGTATCAGATTCAAGATAATATTTAGTAAGCAGTCTAAATATTCATTTGAGAGCATGTACGAGTTTTTGTGCTTAACTTTCTGTGTATGTGTAACATTTTGTAATGAAAAGTAGAAGAAAATTTTAAGCTGAGTTGCTTTTTTTTACTAGTACCCACTTTCTAGAAAATTTAATTAAAATAAAATAAAGCACTTCAACGGTGAGTTTAATTTTCATAGAAAAAATACGAGATCCTTAATCAAATAAATCTGTTGCTCGTGTTTTTAATTTTTTTGTAAATTAAAAATTTCGAAGTTGTAAAAAAAGTGAAAAAAATCAATCTTCCATTTTACAAATATTGAATTTCATTACTAATTTAGCGAGAGAAACGCAATCCACGCCAGACCAAACTGTAATTATTGTAAAAATGCGTTTTACATTTATGTGTGGAAAGCACTTTTTTAAAATCAATAATCGAAATTCGCTCGCTATTTCAAATAAATTTATTTGAAACTAAATACGAGCACGACTACTGTAGCCGACTGTCCTGGAGAAGTTTGTAAACATTCTTTCGCGTTGACATTTATATTTTAAAATATATATAATATTCCGTTCTTAATGCAATATTTTGAAAGGAATGCAAGCCGTAAATAAATAAGTTGAAAATTCATTTGGAAAACAAACAACCGATGATAATGTGCTTAGGGCTGACTACGTGGCAAGAGCGCCTGCGACGGTCTAAACGACGCCGCCGCTACTGAATTTACACGTTTTCTCGAGACGGTGGATGCAATCACGTGGCACGGAAGATTTCAGCGCTGAACGAGGAAAGGTCGAATACCTATGAATTTAGTACGAGGCTTACCTTTTACGAATATTTATGTACATGGATAAACATGTCTGGCAGTGGTGCGAGCTCGGGACGCGAACGCGTCGCCATTCCTGGGGCGCAACTCTTTTCACAACGCGTTGTGCGTGTGTGCCCTCGGCTCAGCCTTGGGAGCCGAGGATTCGGTATCGCCCGGGGCGAGCGAAAGGTGTCGGAATAGGGAAAATTGGAACGCAACCTGCTTCGACTGCCATTGGCCATTGGCAAGCTTGCACACTCCCCTTCGGTAAAATGTCTGAAAAATATTTCCTCCGCAGCGAGCTCTCTCGCATTCCCTCCTCGTGCCCACCCCACCCCCCACCCCTCTTTCAATCTTATTCTCTGCTTTATGTCGGAACTAAAAAAACCTTTTTCTGGGTCGCCCGTAAACATTTGATCAGAGTACGCTTAAGACTGATGCTCGGATTCATATTAGAACATTCTTTCCAGGGCATAAATAAGATTTTTGCTTTTCCCTCCGCTTCAAAATTTACACGCCGTCGTACTGCGGAGGGGCTCGGCACGGCATATTGCCCTCGAGAGAAGGTTTTTTTTATTTTGGCGAAAGGCGCGTTACTAATGACAGTATTTTATGCCTCGCCTACTCGCACGACGGCAATGCTCTTGATGGAGCAGGGATTTCTAAAGCATAGAGTACTACGGTTTTACTGTGATTAATATGCCATTGATTAAGTGTACGATGCAACGCTTGTATCACATTTATATCAAGGTTATTTCCAAAATTTATTTATACCATTCGAAGACCCAGAGAGATAAGATTATTGTTCATGAATCTTCATAAAAAACGCAGTAAAACTTTTCATCCTTGCGTGTTTATTGGATTTACAGTTTACAGTTGTTTAATGATGCATTCGCACGTTAAAAAGTAAAAGACAAAGGCTCTCCTTTAATATTGATTCTTTTTTAATTACCAACGATGAGCAATAATTTATAATGCACCGGTTATATAAGCACATCATAACCCGTAGGGAAAGGAACAATGCAAATTGAGTTTTAATATTATGCGTTTCTTTTAATAGACCCATAATCTTTATTGCAGCAGTTGTTACATTATTGAAATCGTTTACGATGGTTTTGTTACCTTTCTAGTCTTTAGATTTTTATTGCTGTCTGTTTAAAATCGCTTAAAAGCGCCCATTCTCGGAAGTCAAAGTAAACAAGGGACCCGTTGACTAATGTTCAACTATCGAGCAGCGCACGAGCATCGGCTTGATAGCGCGGGCGAGCGCCCCGTTACAAAATGGCTCTCCTTAATTAAGAAATGTGAAAAGTTTTATTAAAAAAAAAAAAAAAAAAAAAAAAAAAACTCCCCGATACGTAACGCTCGTCCGAAAAGTCCAATCCACTTGAAAGTTCGGCGAGCAGCAGCAGCAGCCGCCGCCGGGAGGACGTAGTTTCATTAATTGAGTGTTTCAACTTTTGTGAATTGCTCTATTCAATGGCGAGCGGCCATGGCTCGTTCCGACGGGCGATAAAGCGAGCCCCGGCGCTGCGCACCGACGGCAGCTGCTGCCCGAAAAACTCGGCGGCCATTCGGATCCGTCGGCGAAGCCCTCGGGCGCTCGCTCGCTCGCTTTTCCCTTGGACCGCCCGCCCACGGCTCCCCCTGCCCCACCCCCTGCCCGACGGCAGAAGCTCCCGGGCCCGGGGAATCCTCGGGAGCAGCCCAAGCTCCGCTTCGGGGGAGTCTACGCGCCGCAGCTGTCGGCCGAGGACGACGAGCCCGGCCAAGGCGCGCACCTCCCCGCGTCATCCCCGGCGAAGCTCGGGATGCTGCTGCGCGACCCGCAGTCGAGCCCTCTTGAACTGGCCTCCCCTCGGCTGCCCCCGGCTCCCCTGGCCGGCTGCCCTGAGACCCCGCACACGGGGGAAAGCTTCCTCGGCCCGGTCAGGACCACCGGAGGCTTATCATTGCTCGAGTCCTCGCCGCCGCGTCCGAGTTATCGGCCCGAAGGCTCGGGCAATTTTCTTTCGTTGCGATAAACCCGGCCCCGATAAGTCTATCCATCGAGCTGATCGATAAACAATAAAAAGCCCAATGTGCTGATTACTTGGGCTTTTAATTGTCCTTCTGAAGTTATCTCGAATGGTTCAGCATTTTCAGCACATTATTCATAAATAAATATATTACAATAATGAGACTTTTTCCATCATTCATTAGAAGTACAATTTGTAGTAAATAATACTTCGTGAGCTATCATTTGCTTTAGCAATTCAGTGCTTTAAATCAACTTTATTCGTATATTATATTATTCAGTAATTATATAGCAACGTTAAATATTTGTCAGAAATACAATGTCAAATATATATATATATTTATATATATTCAGATTTATCTTAACTTTTATTTGTCCTAATCTAATAATTAAGCCAATTATTTCTAAGAATTTATAAAAAAAAAATCGTGACTGCATAGAATTAAGAGAATTTACAAAAGCTTTAGTCGTAATAATGCCTTTCTTTAGAAAGAAACGAATTAAAATAAAGAAAAACTGGACACAATATTATACATAAGAATGCTGCAAGCACTTTTTCGCGAATATAGAAATGTAACATCAGATCTCGACTGTGCTTACTGAAAAAAAAAATTAATGTCATTAGCAATCATGCTTTTAGCAATATTATTTAGCATAAGCTCAAATTGAAAATGGTCAAAAGAGCCTACGAGTATTCTCATAAGCTACGATGATAAAGGCGATGCAAGGAATGTTTAAATTTTTGATAAAAACAGTGCTTATTCGTTAAAGCTATTTAAGGTCAAGTGAGCAATTTATCGGAAGAAGCTTATTTTAGAATTTAAAATCAATTTAAATAAAAAGCAAATACGAAATCATTGAACGAAATAATTGAAATTGAACGCGTAGAAGAGTAAGCGTATGGGGATTACTTCTTGTCTGTAAGAAAACAAATTCATAAATTTTCGTCTTCAAAGAGAAATTCCTAAATATCAAATCGATAGGAGCTTGGTAATTCAGTAATTTAGATAGAGACACGTTGCGAGATGAGAAGAAATAGAAGATGGAAACATTGGATAAAGCGAATTGGGATAAAGCAGCTAAATTTCACAGACGCTTATAAATTATTCACCCAAGATATTGAATTAAAGAAATAGAAAAACAGCTGGATCGAAGCTAGAACGAGGTAGAGGGAGGCTTACGATGATGTATGCGCGCATATACGTATATGGGCAGAGGAGAGTAAGAATTCTTGGGTCTGGAGGGAGGGAGGGCACGTAGCCATGATGATGTCGATAAGCCGTGATTTTAGCCTTATTTCGGACACTTGTCGAAAGGGGAGCCCACCGTTTTGTGCCGCCATCTATCCGAGGAAGCGCCAAGCCTTCCGCTTGCCAAGAGAGTCCATGTTACAGGTTGTTGATCTGGCCGCTACTTTTCCCAACAATCGTAGCCTCTACGTTTCGAGCTCGGCTTTAATCATCATTCGCTAATTAATAACTTATTTCTAGCTCGATTCTATTACAAAACTTTTAATTGTTCCACCGATTCTTTACGATCCCATTTTAACGGCACACGATTTATCTACGTCATTAATTTTAATAAACAAAGATTAATGAAAAATCAAATCGATTCGTATGGCTTGCACACTGCTATTATTAAGAGAGCAGCCCGTTCATCGCTTCTGTAAAGCTTGCTTTACTATTTTTAATTGGTTCTTTTAAACGTAATAGGAGAATCATGCAAGTAAAATTAATTTTTATAATGTAAGGTTTTCTTTTGTAATACTTAATGCTAGAAATTCGTAATCAGCGATTTTACAATATATTATTCATCCGCTTTATTCTTATTTTACATTTAATGAGATAAAAATTAAGCAAATTAAAAAAAAAATATCTAATATTATTACACAGTGAATCATAATTAGTATCGAAAATTAAATGTGAATTAATTAAACTTAATACACTGTTAACCGGCAAATTTATTTACTAGGAAATTTTCTTTTGAAAATGACCGACTCTTTAAAGTGAGCATTTACTCTGCAATAATGGGCTAAAAGGATTTATTTGTCTGTCCCTCTTATTATTATTATTATTATTATTATTATTATTATTATTATTATTATTATTATTATTATTGCAACTAATAAAGGCAGACGTGCATTTATCATATTTACGGCGAAGTTAAGCCAATCAACTAAACATATTCCACTAAATTTAAGTAGAAAATTAACGAAAGTCTACAGTCAAAACAATTTGATCTAATCATTCGTGCATTATAAAGGCATTTTTAACCGTTGCAAACGTAATACAGTCTGATTCCCTGCGTTAAAAAAAAAAGTAAAAGAGATCGTTGAAAACCATGAGAACTAGAATAATTTCATCGAATGCTTCCTTCAACATTTTCGATTAATGTAATCAATAATTTTGAGCAACAGTACTACAAAAAGTTCGCCTCTCAGCCTACTTAACAGTGCTTGACTGTGGATTTATGCAAAATGACCTATTTTAGATTCGTGTAACTTGTAGCAAGGATCGATACTACATCCCGAAAACAACCCCTTGTTTTAAGAGGGTAGAGCTTCGTAAGGGCTGTTACTGGCTGATGTGTCCGTCTTTCATTACTTTCTATCTGAAATCAGTTTCTCGTCGCCTCCAGCTTTTTGGCGAATGGCCGATCGAAATTTACTAGGGAATTTGTCAAGAGATGGCGGCACGTGCCTCAACAAGTGCCCGAAACCGTTTTCCCGTCTTGAATCAATAACTACTTGAAATGCGACTCTTTTGAGACAAAATCCTAATGGTATACCGTATAAAACTTATGTTCCTAGAAAAGTTTTATTCTACTGTTCTCCTTAATGAAAATGTACTAGTAATTCTACATAGAAATTTTACATTGAGGAATAATGAAAATTTTATGCAAAAGCTTAAGTTTTAATCTAAGTTATACGAAAGAAAATGTTTTAAAAAGAACTTTGCAAAAATTAAATAAAAATGTAAACGTCATTTATCGTGCGGATTTTGATGACAATTTGATGATAATTTTCGATTTTTTACCTGCATTATACAAAATCCAATTTTTTTACTTTTGGATAGGGTTTCTTGATTTAATTATAAAATTAATTATAAAATTGACAGATGTTGTGTATTTATTGTAAATACATTGTAAAATAAACTAATTTTAAATCTTCACATGGAAAATCCTCAAATAACTTGAATGTACACATTTGGAATTTTGACAGTGAGTCATTCAAATTTGTTACACGAGTAATAAAATTTTATTCAATATTCATAAATTCCTTTACAAATGACATTGTGTATACATAAATTTAAACAACTTATATTTCAATTAAACAGAATGTATTTTTAAATTAATATGACAAGCTTATTGATATTTTGATATAATATTTAATATATATAAATTACCATAAATATTATATACTACAGAGACCGATAATAATATTTACACTTTAAAATTATAAGCAATTGCTACAATGCCATTTTATTTCATTTTCCCTCTTATGTTATTTCGATATTACTTTTTAAAAAAAATAATATCTCATCTTTAACAAAGCAACATATGAATATTTAACTTTTTCCATTGATTATAAAGGTTTCTGATGATTAAAGTCATTATAAATAAAAAAAAAACTTGATAAATAAGGACAAATATGTAACTTTATTTTTTTTAATTCATTTTGATAAGATAATAATTTTTTTTTACTATTACAAATTATGTCACGAGTAGCCATAATTAAAGTATCAATCAATGGGAGTGTCAATATTACTTTGACTTAGATAATAAATTAAAAATAAAATAAGTAATTATTAAATAGTAACACTTGAGTTTTAAAAATCACACCAACTATTTCTTGAAATTTTAACGTTCAAATCATTGCAAATATAATCTGTAGTTATAGTAATTTGCAGGCCACATAAATCTTTTGTGATTTTATCATCCGGTTTACAGTGGGTACTAACATAAGCGTGTAGATTTGTGCAGTAGTAATTTCAAGTGTGGTTTATATTCTAACCTTATCTGTAGGTTCATCGTGCCATTTAATGTATTTCTTATGACGTTTCAAAATTTTAAATCTTCATACTTATGGAAATTATATTACCATGCACACATGATATTAATTAAAAAATTATACCTTATCATGCAAATTTGATTTCATTTTCAGGAACTTAATGCGGAATAAAAATTTCTGATTAATCTATGGCATAAAATTTGAGAGCATCAAATTAAAAAATTAAATACTTAAAATCACTTTTAAATGCCCAAAGAAATTTTAAAAGAAGTTTTAAAACAATAATTATTATACCTACGTTCTAAACAATAATTACATCTATTTCAGATATTTTGAAAGATTTTAAAAAATATTTCAATAAGAATATTAGATATTTTTAGCCCTTAAGAAAGTAAATGATTTTACATCTCTGATTGTACAAGTGCATTAAATTGCAAACGCGACAGTTTCATTAACTAATCGTTTAGTGCTTGTCATGACAACGTAAATGAAATTATTATTAAGAAACAAAAATATGTATATTTTACAAGATACAATTATGTATTTGTTAAAATACTGCTTAGAATAATAGCAACTTGACAGAGAATAATAGTAACGTCACATTGAAGATCTGTAATAAATTGGATGAATAAAAATAGAGCAAAAATAAGGACATCGATTAATACGAAGCTTATATCAATTTCAACAATATATTATATCTACAATAAAATTATTAAAAATGTAAATGCCATTATATAAACTTTGTAAAAAAATAATATTTTAAATCGCAGTAGTAAAGTAAATAGATTTTGTTTATGATAATTTTGTTTATCAAAAGATCAGTTTTTTTCAAAAAAAGTAAGCCATAGATACGAATTATTTAACGTAAATGTAATTTATGTTATTGAGAATATTATAAATAATAAATGGGTATATCATATATAGTAGTGTGGACTTTGCTTTTACGTCCTGTTTTGCATTGCAATATATAAATGATGGTTGTAAATTAAAAAAAATTTATGAAACAAATATTAATATATGCTTTTCTTTGTTTTAAAATTGTTCTTCAATTTCAGAAATTTCAGATAATATTTCTTAAATGTCACACACATATTTTTTTCTCATATTTAAAAATTATGATTTAGAATAAACTTGATACCGATTAAACAAAAAAAATATATATATATATATATATTTGTATATGTTCCAAATTCATATTCTTGAATGATTCCAATTTAATAAATTTTAATTAGTCTTTTCCCAAGGTCGATATAGCAATTATTTTTATGAACAATTATTTAAAAGTAATATATTTAATATTACTTTAATGCAAATTTATTATATATTGGTTTATACAAGTAACATTTTATATTTGGAAACCGCACCAATAATAATTATTTACAGTATTAATGGATTAATAAAACAAATACTATAAATAAATTTATATTACTTAACATGAGTTTTCATGCCTTAATATTTTTTACGGATTATAGGGTAATTCATAAATCTTAATTTGTGCATAAAAAATTAAAAAATTCGTTTCTTTGACAGTTTTAAATTTTACCGAGTCTTACCGTTAGAATTAGATACATGTACAAAACATTGTTTATTTTGTAAATAGAGTTTGTACTCGTAGACAAAGTCTTTACATTTTTATGAATTGCATTACAAGGCAAATCGAATATGAAGAAATAAAAATATTTTGGTCGCGTTCTTTATTTTAAACAATTTATATGGAATTCAAGTCATTTAGGGATGCCCTTACTTTCGGTGGCTTTAATTCCCATTTTAAGAAATTCTTTCAAAAACTTTCTTAAAAAATTGACTTTATAATATTAAATTTAATCACGTTAAACATTTATGTCAAAATTTGTTATTTTTTCATTAAAATTAGATATGCTACAAAGATATGAGATTTATGAGAATATTAAATTAAAATTAAAATTTTTGCAAACTCAATTTTTGATGGATACTATTTACTTATATATATGTGTATATAAATATTTTCATTCACTCACATAGTTAATAATATAGTTATACGATTAATTTTAATGCCTTATTAATAATAATTTCACTTATACTTACAGATATTTAAGAATACGTAGCATGTAAAAAAAAGTAGACACTATATAATTCTACACTCTTTTTGTAGATGGTAATCAAGAAAAGTGAGAGGAAATAGATACTTTTACTTCATTTAAAAAGTAGTAGCAAATCGTAGAATAAATATTATTAAAATGGATATATTTTAAAAGAATTAAATATTTTATTATGTTTTGAATCAATTATCACATAATTATAATCAATATTTTTATTGCTATATTTATAAAGCTGAAATACTATCGAATTCAAACGTAAATTTTATTTTCAGTATACACTAAGTAGTAGATTAATAATAATGTATATTCTATATTATTTTCAACTTTCAAGAGCTGTTCATAAAAATATATATATGTGTGTGATGTGAATGCAATATCGAATGTTTAAAGAGCTTTGAGATTACAGATAATATACAATCATAAGAATAGTTAAAAATAATAGTTAAAAAAAGTAAAATTGAAAATATAAATTTATACCCTGTAATTTATAAACTTTTAAATTATGTTAGCTTAAAAGGAAGGCTAAATATTTTTATTTATAACTTAATTTATTCATTAAGTTTTATTTTATGTAAATGATTGCACTATTATTCTGTTATAAAAAATCGATAAATAGTGCGTGAATTAACCAAAATTCATATGCTAATTACTGTAGCAATATTGTATGTAATTTTAAAAATAAGATAAAGCATACCGATTGGTCTTCACTTAAAGATGCCGACTACGTAATTGGAGTTAGTTAGCATTTCTGATTACCAAACGGGTTATTACGCTAAATATGTATAATGCATGCTTCAGGGTAATGGGATAGAAAAATAAGAGAAGTAAGAAAGGCCAGCTGTCAAATTTGGGAGGAGTTAAAGAAAGAAAACCTGGGTGTAATAGAAACCTACGGAGTAAGACGATAGCAAGTTTTAAACCGGTTAATTTATCCAGTATGTCTTATTGGCTGATTCGTGAGTCTCGAAGTTGCTATTTTTCTTTCTTTAATTCTTACCTTCATTAAATTTTGAGATTATTTTCTTTATCTTGGTTTCCATTTTATTTTAAGTTAGTTAGTTCCAACGCAGAATTTTTTTTATTATAAATAACTATATATACTATATATATACATATATTGTATAAAATATATTGTAGTAAATAAATAAAAAGTACATTTTTTTTTAAACACGAATTAAAACAAATTTTTAATTTGTTACAAGCTAATGTTTGATTGATAAAAACGGAATTTAAGTAAAGTCAATTTTAAATATTATATAAAATTATGTATTTTGAAAAAAATGAATTTTTCATAACCTATTAGTCTAAGATTCTGTCTGGATACATGTAGAATTCTTCATATAATAAATATGTAATTTACGAGGTAAAAATACGTAAAAGGTTTAAAAACATTGGGGCATTTATGTCGCTTGTAATCGATAATGAACAAGTTTTTTGTTACAAACGCGTATTTATAGTTGATCTTCTAGAGGAAGAAAGAGGATGGCATTAAATGGTCGTTTAATTTGACAATATCTTTTTCATTTATCTCGAGCGTGTCATTTTCCTTTCAGTCCGGAAACCGCGCGGATCTGATAGTGTACATAGCAAAGAAGTTGGAGCGCGAAAAATAAGAAACGACTTTGCCTGAGAATATCCTTTCTTGAAAATGAGAAAGGACCTTTACCTTTTCCTGACATCTCACTCTCACCCCCATAACTCTCTCTCTCTCTCTCTCTCTCTCTCTCTCTCTCTCTCTCTCTCTCTTTTGTATTTATTTTTCCCATTCCCAATTACGCACACGCTGCCTGTACAAAGTCCCGTGCGATTTGCCATTTTCTCTTTCGTTGCTCACTCATTTATTTGGTCACCTCGTTTCCCCTTCTAGACAGTACTTTTTTCATTCATTTGTTGAAGCTACAAGGAATAGAAAGTATGAGATAGGCAAAGAAAGTAAAATTGGACATGTTGGACAATGAAAAAGAAGAAATGGCGAGAGAGAGGGATATATATATACACATACAGCGAGTAAAAAGTACGGAATACTATGCGTGCGAGTGTAAAGGAAAGAGAAAAATAGAGAAAATGGACAATGCTGTTCTCCTTCCCATTTTCTCGGTTTTCTCGTTGGGCTTTCCCTGATTTCTCTGCCACCCCCTCCCCAAGCCATAGGAGAGCTGACAGGATATTCTAGTCGAAAAGCAGGATCCATGCCGAATTCGACGCGCATGAAAAGAGGGAAAGAAAGTCAACCAATGGGAATGAAGCTTTTTCCAGAGATCGATCAATGCGGTATCGCTTGTACCGACCACAGTATCAATGCAGCCCGAGCTTCTGTGTATCGCATATAGAAATCAATGTTACTTAATCCACAAAGTATTATACAATTACAGCTTTATGTTCTTATTTCATTGCTTATCTGGAATATTTCTATTGTGATTAGGTCAACCAGCTTGGGGGGCTTTATGAAAAGTCTTTCTTGCATTTCTGTACGTTAAAATATTCTAATTTACTGCAGATTGAAATATTATTTAATATTTTGTAGTCAACTTTAGTTTACATCATTTCTCCTTCTTACCACGTGCATTACATTTGTTTTGAAGCCAGCTTGAGCAAAACAAGTTTTTTTTACATTCATTGCATTCATTAAAGCGGCATTTAATCCTGTATGTCTTTTTAATAATTATTTTTTATTTTACTTACCATTCGATTTTAGAGCACAAATACAATAAATATATATATATATATATATATATATATATATATGCTAAAATATATGCTAATAAAGCTATCATTGAATGCAGTATTATTGACTATTATTGTTACATTATAATACTTATTACTATTGTTTTTATATTAATATAACATTGATTTAAGAATGCGAGACAAATGTATATGAATTGTGACATTAATACCATTTTTATAAAATTTTATTTATATAAAAAAATAGATATTAGTCAAATTGAAATTTTTTCTCTTAAATATATGATTTTGTAGAGTGCTGATATCTTTAAAAGAACATCTTTATATTTCACTCGGTATCCTTGCACTTTACGTTTAGCCGTTTCAACTTAGAATCGGCATAGACTATCGGATAATCTGCTACAATATATAAGCGACTCGCGTTAGTATTTCAGAAACGAATTTCGCAAATTCGCTATTTTACTAATAAACAATTATTTCTTTTTGTTAAGATTGAATTAATTCCAATCATTGAATAGAAGCCATGTTAAATTTCCATTTAAACGTAAATTTTATTTAAAAATTTAAATAAATTTTTCAATTTTTAAATAACATTTATTATTTGAGTTGACTTCTTATGAATGCAGCATCTCAATGGAGAAATAATAGCACTATATTTAAAAAGGCTTAGGTAGAGGAAATTGATATTCGTATTGTTTATATTTGACGAACATAAAAATGCATCTAATATATTCCAATAAACAATGAAAAAAATAAAATAACATACCTATTGGGAGTCAAGTCGCCACTTATGTCACTCCATTTCCAGATCTGTAAAATAAAAGTTAAAAATCTTGGTTATTAAAATATAACGCAAACAGGTCTCGTGATTTAAAAATTATTAATGAACATTGACTGTTTGAATAAGAAAACGAATTCCAGTTTATTTTATCAGCAAGTTGCATATTATTGTTACAAATGAGAAATACGGTATATTAAATTGTGCCGAACAGATGCATTTCTGATTGCGCTAAATTATTTTAAGTTAAATGTAAAGGACAGAAACTTTTTGTAATGGACGTATAAGTAAAATGACAAGAATCAAGTGCATTCAAGTGGTCACATTAATATTATTCAGCTGCATAATTGACATATTGATGTATAATAATTTTCATTTTGATATCTTAATTGCTAGCTAATTTAAAATTCACAGAATTTGGATATACTTTTTTAATAGAATAATAATTCGGTATGCTGATAAGTCACTCGGAGATAATGTTTCAATATTTGCTACTTTTACTTGAAGCCATAAAAAACGATAAGAAAACAATTAACGTCACTCAAACTTGTATTTTATTTAGTTTTTCTTTAACGGCGAACTTTTATTCTTCATACCGATTATGATTGAATATCACATGTGCAATTCTGATTTTATACTAAATTTAAAAAAAAACTGCACATAAAATACTAAAAATTAGGCAAAAAATTGAACTTTAAAATTTTTTACTCTTTTTAAAAAACACTTTTTTCTAATGGGTTATTCATATAGTATAGAAAAATTTATTATATATATTTTTACTGCTTTATTTAATTTTCATTTGTCATTCAAAAACAACTTTTTCAAGATATTTTGAAATTGTAATATACACAATCGATTACACGAAATAATTGTACATACATACTGAAATGTATGATTGAAATATCATAGTATTCTTTATTTATGAAAATAATGTAAAAGTTCAATCGTCTAAGGAATCACAAATATTTTTATCCTCTACATTCTCCTGATTCTACATGTCTCTTCCTCTTCCCATATCATTTATTTATCCTTTCGTAGACGAAAGAAAAACAGAACGACGACCAATTCGTTCGAACTTTCTGTCCCAGACTCGTACACTCATACTTACGGTAGCTTACCTGAATAAAACCACTCAAGAACGTGATCACTTTCGGAGTGAGATAGATACCAAGATATAAGTATGTAATATATAGACAGGGAAAAAGGGACTTCTCCCAGCCAACAGAGCTCACAAACATTTATGAGAGTCACTTTAGCTTTTCGAAAATGAGACTTCTCTAGCTACGAAATGGATATCTACGAGATGGGTTTCTAGTGTTTAGGGGTGGAAATGCGAAGGTATCGTTAGTCCCGCCGTCGGCGAAGCCACTGTACAAGTCGAAGTGATTCCTTCGGTCCACTTATTCGCCTACCAACGTCACCTGTATGTACCTTAAAATTTTGAGTTTTCATACGAAGCGATGTAGGGCAGTACTTGAACTTTTTCAGGGCAATGCTTGAGTTGCTTTATCTTTATTTTTTTTTTAATTTGGGTTCTGCACCAATAAAACATTTTCACATTGCAAAAAATAATTTTACTCTAAAGGGCGGCTGACTCCGAAGAAATCTCATTCAAATAGAAATTGTATTTCTTCAGTCGGTCTGTTACATATATTTTGACCTTAGCCATACATCGAGTATAGATAATAAAAAAATATCGAAGACTTCATTATAATAAATCGTTCAATAAATATATTTGCACTGACTATTAACTGCCATGGCACGATTCTTGTTTGTGAAAAATTGGCTTACAGTATATGACAATTTTAAACTAAAAAATTGGCCAATTTAAAAAACTCATTTAAATATGTTTGTAAATTACTAACGTAAATAACGATATTTATAATACTTAAGATTGTTTTTCAGCATTATTTTAACAAATTTTTTAACAAGATTTTTTCAAGTATAAAATATCTAGAAAAGAATTTTTATACGTTACTTGGCTAAATCCACACATAAAATCAAAAGAAAACCAATATTTATTTCGAAAAATTTAGGTTACATTCTAAAAATATATCATATTCTTCTATATCCGAGGAGTTATGAAATGTTTCAAATAATATATTATACAATCAGACATTCATAAAAGAACTTATCCGTTCTGTTGGAGAACGTCTGTCTTAATTTATTGAGTGGGTAGTGCGGGAACTTATTAAATGTACGGTGATAACTTTTTTTTCGTGAATAAAACATCGATTACATTTGTATGCGGTACTTTCATAATAAGTGGGCAGTCAATTAAGCAAAATTAAAAAAAAGGGTAAAATTATCCAGGCAGCCATGCGACGCGGTCTCAAAATTAAACTTATGGCCGCATCGGGAAATTTCCTTTTCTGATTTCGAGTTCAAGCTCCTCTCGCCCCTCCGCCGCCGCCGCCGCCGTCGCCGGCCCGTTCCACCGATTCTCGCCAAACCTTCTACTTAGCTCAACGCAAACGTGCGCAAAACAATAAGTTTCTGGCTTCTCCTCCATGACTATTAGGCAGTAGTTTACCATAGAGTGAATGCTTCGTTATGCTCGAGCCGGCTATGCGTGTGTGCTCGTGTGTGTGCCGCTTTGCACTTCTCATAAGTTCACTTGTGTCATGTTCTTGGTCTCACTCTCGCTCATTTGCCGAAGAGGTCGTTAACCGACGTTCGACGTTAATTAAAGCGGTCCGAGCTTAGCTACGCAAAGATACAGCCAACTAACTTTCTGTATGCTAGTCGCACGCCTCAGACTACGAGCTAAATATTTACAAGAAACGCGCACGAATACTGCATGCAGTAATTCCGAATATATCCCGGCTAAATTTATTTTTTAAGCTTTGAGATTACTACTGCCTTAGCAGTTGAAGAAAAATGTAATAAATCCCGACTTAGATGAATACGAGAGGTCGTCCAATTCGCAATTCACTTTAAAGGATTAACGAAGCACTTTGGTATTGTTCTGCAAATGCAGCTGAAGAAATACAAGTGCGCCGTAACTAGAAATCAATTTCAACTATCGCAGTAACCGAGAATATGCCGTTGAAAAAGATAATAAAGATCTACTTTGTATTTTTTAGAAAACCGAGACCGATAAAAAATTGCATTCGAATCTATTCATTTTATATTTCTGTTTAAAATCGTTAACTTTGCTTTCTTTCATTTGTATTGAGTATATTAAAAACAAGTTTAAATGAATAAGGCTTATATTTATACATTTCGTATTTTAGTTGGTGTATTTTACTATCGACTTGCAGGTAGTTGGATATAAATATGACGTGTTTGATACTAACCACTGTATCAACTGTTATAATGACTTAAATGTCATCATAATTAAATCCAGTCTTAATGCGTATTGTCCAATCGATGTAAATCAAAAGTTCTATTTTTTGGAAATTCTTTACTATTCAAACTATATATATATATATAATAACGCTATTCTGTTTCATTTGTATGTATCCGTTTTTGCCTCTTCTTAACCAGCAATATTTTATTTGATAATATTTTCAATTGGTTTCGAAGGCTTAAAGAATTAATAATTTTTTTTTTTTTTAATAATTTAACATATTAAGCTTGTCACTGTAATATTAATTTATAATATTTTTAATACTTTTTTAATTTTGTTTGTCGGTATAGCTTAGTTTAAATTATGTATTGTTTTACTTCTGTTCGTTGTTTCATCGAATAGTCGTAAATTACTACTACATAATTGTTTTTAAATATCACGTGAATTTTTAATAACATGAATGTCACATTCAAGAAAATGTAATTTATTAGATTTATAAGTGTAATGATAAACTTACTGGGTAATTTTACTTCAATGTTAATTTTATTATTAATTATACTATATAAACTTTTCATAGTTTATTTATTACGAAAAATTAAATAACAAGCTTATATCTATTTCAGAAGTATCGGAAAAATTGTCTACAGATTTTGACGAGGGTGGGTCAGCATCCCTCGCTCGTCCTATATGTGAATACGGAAAGAAGTTCGAAACTATAAGAATAAAACCCGCAGGATGACTTTTAGAAAATGACGGCGACCAAATGAGAAAACAGATTTCCCACATAATATCAATGGTTCCTTGTAGATGTAAGATTTACACATATTTGGATTAAGACTAAGGTACACCGTATTTTACTTGTACGTTTGAATCAACGAATATAGACATCGAACAATAGATATCTGTAGTTCTTATTCCCTTTTCGTAAATATCTTATTTCATTAGCTTTTTAGTATGATTAATAAAATGTTCTTTTCGACAATGATTTTTATTTTGGCCTCAATAATTTTAATATTTATGAATAATCGCAAACACTACGCCGTATGAAAATTATTATAGGTTATTTAAGGAAAATTCGTACAAAGTAAAAAATAATATATTCTACTGAATGCATTACGCTTTGCGCATAAATGTGTACATCATGTAAATTTATTCGTACTGTATATCATAAAATTAAGTCATTGAGATTGAAAATATTACTGATAAAAATGATATTAAATAAAATTATAATAAATACACACAGAAAATTATTTACATATGCTTTCCTTACAGTTTAAAAAAATTTATTATTGCTTTTGCCAATTCAAAAAGTTAGCTGTTTTAAGAAAAATTTTCTATTCACTTGAAACAAATTTAAATAAATCTACATTTATATTACAAAAACTATATGTGTAAAATAAGAAGAAATTTAAAAATTCTTGAGAACTGATTATTTCTTCTAAAACTTTCTATTTAAATTGATTATAATTTAATATAAACAAAAAGCGCATATACGCTAATAATGTATACATTATTGTATATTGATAATTTTTATAAGGATGCCTGAAATAATTGTATATCATTATGCAGAGCATTTTTATTTATAAAATTACAGAACTGTAGTGTGAAATATGGGCACTAATTAAATAAGCAATTGTAGATTACACAACAAGATTTGGGTAAATAAAAATCAGAAAAAACATGAATTGCACGATACGTTATTTCATACTTACAAAATAAACCACAATCTCCGATTTTATCCAGTTTTTTAAAAGAATCGTAAATATCCTCGAACAGTGAAGAAAGAAGTTCGCGGATATTTTTCACCCCTTTCTAAAATGAAAATAAGCGACCGAGTTCGGGGCACTCGGAAACAATCGTGTCTAGAGTCGGGTATTCGCAAAAAGGCTGAACACACACATAATGTCTTTGGGACAACTCGGTAGTCGACAACGCAAAACGAAAACCGTCGAAAATGATGCAAGGCGAGAAACAATGTAACCATCCAGATATTTTGTGCGAGCTTTCGTAAAAATACCAAAGCGCAAAGGGAAAGAGGTAAAAGAGAAAGGAGAAAATATTTTAGCGGTTCGAAAACACTGCAGCCTAGTCGCGGTCAACCCTCGTCGATATTCCGTTAGGCCACTTCAATTACACGACGGACTTGTGTACCTTTCTTCCAGTCCAATATTTTTGTTCGATTTGCTTTGACCATATTTCATGAATCGAGGCGAGTTACATTGCCAAAAAAAATGAAAAACTTTCCGACGGAACTAAACTTTACGAGGATACAAGAACTCGAAATTTATCTTACCGATCTGGCTTTTTAACATTCAGGTTTCACTTGATCGCCAATCGAAAAATATTCCCGGGATTAGGCAACTGTACGGATTATTTTTAACAGTTGTCTTTTATAAATTGCAGTTGCAGAACGACTAATTGTAAATATTTTTATCTCGCATTTTCAATGGATTCTGTATTTTTACATTTGCATTAGTTTTATTTTAGATTCGAAGATTTGTGTAAATTTGAATAAAGAAAATGTTTTTTATAACTAACGTTACCAATTTAATAGTATAAATCCTGTAATATGCAGATCTGCATGCGCATTATGTTTTTTTTTTTTTTCTTAAAAATTTAAATTTCATTTATAAATTGTTCTCGGTTCTTTTTATAATTTTAAATGAAATAAAGCTCAAGTAAAGGAAAAAAATTATTTAATTCGCATTATGTATTAGGAGGAGAAAACTATAATCCAATATAGAATTGTATTTAATGTCAGAATGAAGCTGCAGTGCAGTACAACCAATTTTCTTAATGAATTATCATAATGAATGCTCGATGAATAATGTAAGAGCAGAGAGCTCGAGAAATTTCATCGGATTAAAAAGCAAAAAATGAAAAAGAAAACGAATAGCACGTACGGTTTCCCAAAGTAAATGGTACACTTAAAAAAGACTCATTTTCCCGTTATATTAAAGCTCCTTGCGCTACGATGATAAAACTTTAAGCTTTTAAACTACTTGTTGAGAGGACGAAATATATACTTAAACTCACCCTCTTCAAAAATTTTACCAAAACTATAGCTACCGTTGCATCGTTCTTAACAATCACCGTGGACTTCATACTCTCTTCTGAGCCTCCTTCCTGCAACTGCATCAACTTTCCGTTGCGTTGCACCACTTATACGTATATGTACAGGTACGTGAACCTATTTCTCTACGTGCGAGCTTTATTGCCTCGCTACCGAGCCGAGATACGCGGCTTATATAGACTTTTATCGTGTCTTATCGGATGGCGAGCACAGAGCGCTCCTATTTTTCTTGTATATTCTTTTATTCCTCCCGCCGTCGCAGTCACCGTCGCCACCTGCCACCCCACTGTCCCCCCCCTCCCGCCCTTGCTGCTGCTACTGCTGCTGCTGCTGCTGCTACTGCTGCCCCTCCCCACACCCGCCGCAACGCCGCCACCGACTTGGCTCTGCCGCTGGTGTTTATCAACCCTCCCCCCCCCTCCTCCTACTCCTCCTCCTCCTCCTCCGCCGCCCTCGACGCCCTCGTTCTCTACCCTCCCTCCGTTCCCCGCCCCCGCCGTCGGACCGCAACGTCCGAGCTCCACCGCCGCCACCCCCTCGTTCATAAGTCTTACCCGTCTTGAAATCGTAAGCATAAATTTGCCAACGTTCGCTCATCGCAAATGGAGCACGACGTTCGCCCTATATCATGACGTTGACGACGACCACGACCACAACGACTTCAATGACGACGACGACGACGACGACGACGACGACGACGACGACGACGACGAGAGTTTTTAATTGCAAAACGTGAACTAGCGTAGTTCTCTTATCCGTGCCACGGCGATTAATCTCTTCGTTTATACTTTTCTATTTTTTTCAGTTCCGCCTTTATCGATTGGAGACAGGCTCTTGATGGTCTATATATACACTTACCTTTGTGTACACGATATAGTCAATGTGTAGATTTTGATTCGTACGTGAATGCGAGAGAGCGCAAAATCAGGTATAGGCTTCGGTCGCTTGAACTCTTTTGCTCTCTCGACACTCCATTGCTCGTAAATCGATTCACCCAGTTTCGCGTAATTGCGAGACTGACGCTGATGCTGCTCCCGTTGCTGCTGCCGTTTCCGTTGCCATTGCTGATGTTGCTGATGCTGCTGCTGCTGCCGCCGCTAGTGGAAAACTTGCATTCTTTGTGTTTTGGGGTAAAATATACGTAATATCCAGTGAGTTTCACCTTTTGAAATTTACCGAAATTCTTTTATTACGACGAATCAGAGCCTTACGAGCTTCACTCTATAGCATAAATTGTGTGATCCGGCAAAACAGATAAGATCACGAAGGCTGCTTTAACTCATCGTGGGCAAAATTTTCTCATTGGAATTCGTAAAATTAATGGGTAACCTAATACAATGTGCGTGTCTTCATTTTTGAATAACATCTAACGAAATCATCAGATACTAGCCTTAGATTAATTATATGAGCATACATAAAGCCCTGAGATAAATTTATTTTGATTCATTTTATTGTTTAGAAATAAATTACAATTTAACCATTTATTTTTCAGTAGGTAAAAATGTCGTTTATACTCAACGGAATTTGTTTTGATAATATCTAATAAACGTAATTGCAGTTGTTATTTTAGAACTTTGAATGATAAACATTTTGAAAATAAATTTCAAATCAAATTCTGTTTTTAAATCTCAGCACGTAAATTCAGTGTCCAATTACATTTTGTAATCTATTTATTTACTATAATTTCTAATTATATAGAATTTGTGCATTTTAAACAGAATGGTTTTATTGTGAATATAATTGCATAGAAATTTAAGAAATACACAGCTGTGGCATAACTAACGAACGATAACAGGAAACACTGATAATAGTAATTAACTCAGTACTCAATTACAATAGGAACGTGTTTGCCTTGCGCGATTAAAAAGTTATTTCCCATATGATAAGCAAAGGATTTTAATTAATTTCGGTCAACTATTGATTGGAAACATATAAAATTATCTGTAACGTCCTTGAAACTGCATTTTGATGTAAAGCGGAAAAGTTATTTCATTAAAATTGAAAAAAAAATCATTGAAACGGTCATTAAAGCTAGCATAGAAACTTTTCACACATTTATAAAATAATACAATTTCTACAATAATTTTTTTATCTTACATTGAGATTTTTTTACTGTAAGTACATAATAATCTTTCAAGAATTAAGCCGTTCTGCAGTATCCTTATTGTAAATTTAGGGAAAGGAACAATAAATTTTGAAGAACATGAAAAGACTGCATTCAAAATATATAATAATGCCAGAAACTAGAGGATCCAATAATAACTAAAGTGGAATTAATTTGACTGAAGATAATTTCGTAAGAAGAACATAATCTGGATGAATTTGACAGAATCACGAATGCGAGTCGGCAAATGGAGGACGGGCATCCGCCTTTTCGGTTCTCCCCCGTCCTCGACAAGTCGGGTCCTCCTCCCCGCCAACCTTCCATTTTCGTTCTCTTTCGCTGTCTTTCTTTTTTTCCAATCGCTTTCTCTCTGTCGCTCTTTCTATAGTTCGCTTTCCCTTTCGCCCCCTGCCCACGTTTCCTACTGTTTTCTTCGCTTTTTCCCATTTTCACGACTCTCTCTCTCTCTCTCTCTCTTTCTGTTTTTCATTGAATCCGGAATGGACTCGGTAGTTGCCTCCCCTCTTCCCCAGCGGGCAAAACCCGCCCCCCGGGAAATATGAAGCTGCCTCGATCCGCTTTTGGCAATCGCGTTATCCAAAGGTGTACCACTACCAAATAAATTACACATTTTTTCAATACCTTGCGTGCACATAACCCGAAGTATAAAAGTTAGGTTCACTCATGATATCGAATCCACTGGAAAAATATTTTCCGTTTATATAGCAGAAGTAGAGCAGAGTAAAACGAAATTTATCAAAAGATATTTTATTGAAAAAAGACTTATCGTGTTATATTTGAATCAAGCATTAATTAATAAATATTCTTATGAGTGACTTTTGATTATTCACTAGATTATTAGAACGTTTGCCGAAATAACAAATCAGTAACTCTGTCAGAAAATCAGAAAAATTCTGATCTAATATAAAACATCTTACTACATTATTATTTGTTTTTTGTTGATTCTAACATTCCGTACTCAATTTTAAAGTTTAAATTTATTTAACCGTTTTTTCAAACTCGTTTTAGGTTACCTAAGAAAGTTAAAATTTGTTTGTCAAATCGCACATTTGTAAAAATTGTGCCGTTCAATAGATCATTGAAAAATCCATTAATGCGTTGATCGTTACACTTAATGAATTAGTAATGGAATACGATAAATTGATAGATGATTAAAATATTTGCTAAAACGTACATGCGTGTCTACGATGAAACCTTATCAAAATAGTTAAAAAATTAGAAGCTATTATTTTTCTAAAAATTCAGTAAAATAAACGATATTATTTTGGAAAAAAACGAATATTTGAATATTCAAGTGGAAATTTTTAAGTGGTTTCACCACTGTCTTTTGTTTTCTAATAAAAAATCAGTAATGACAGTGCCGTAGGTACATGTCCTCGATATGGGGTTGCGACCTACCAGTGGCTTCGTCACAGAATAACGTTACGAGCCCGACGCTCCAATTAACGCAGCCTACACGAAATAGATGTAGGGCATCAGATGGGATATCCTTGGCAGATAAGCAGCGAGTGAAAATTCGATAAAAGCTCGGGGTATCAATATCTCGGATCGCATTCCCGCATTGAAATGAAATCTCGACGGCCCCGTCACAGCTCAGCTGCTTTATTGCTAAGTAGCTATCCAGCGACCGCCGAACCAGGAGTGAACTCTCCCGTCGGATCGGCAAGATGGCCAACGCTCGGCGAAGACAAGGAGGATACACGTATTCGATGGGGCCATCGCACACGTCGCTAACACATTCCGTCTGCGGGCAAGGGTTTTTCCTCTGCACTGAATGTGCGGGTCTTTGGCAGCTCAGCCATGAAAATTCATACCTTGAGATCCGCTCGCCTCGTACGAATATCGGCACTGACGTCGCGCGGTAGTTTGCCTGGCGACGCAGGGGGGGGGGAGGGGAGGGGCGAACGAAAGATAATAAGCAGCGTCAGCAGTCTCGAGTAAAAGAGAAGCAAGTGAGAAAGGCAGGAAGAGGGAGAAGCGGAGATTTCGTTGCCCGCCTGGCCATTTTATCCAAACGTGATCTTGCCCGAAATACGAAAATTGCTACGTACGAGCAGAGCCAAGCTATACGCGAATGTATTGGAAATATCGTGCAGGATCATGTTACGAACACGAATGCGCGGGCACACTTGGACGCCCGAGTGTGCACATGCATGTACGTATTGCGAAAGCAATGCTTTTTCACATTCCCAAGGGGCATCATGACGTAAGAAACATAAGATATTGTACTTTTTTGAATATTCCTTCATTTGCTTCTTACTTACATTTTATACGCACGAACTTTTGATCCCACCAATATTTACTCAACAGTTGGCTCACAAGAGATTTTGCTTAATATTTGCAAAAGTCATTACAATATATATATTATTATACAGCATGTATGCAGTTTTTAGTTTATTATGGTATTTGTATGTTCTTAATTTACTCATTTTTCATATTCATAATATTATATTAATCTTCTTCCAAATCTCTTTTAAAATCTCTTTTTAAATAATTTCAAAAATATGCTCGAACGAAGTAACTTCAATTAATATGCTATGAAAACATTCTTTTTACACTAGATATCTCTATTCGTAATCTTTTGCCAAATAATATAATTATATACTTAAATTTACACAAATCATTAAATACACAATTACAATAATAATACGAAGCTATTCAAAATTCTTACTGTACCTACTTATTTCAATATTTACAATATTGATCGGATATTTACAAATAAAAAGTTGTAATACACCAATTTATTATTTAATATAATTATACACCGTCAATTTTAAAGATTCCAATTTGCGAACAAAACATATTCATAATTAATATTTAAAATTGCAAAATCAACATTCCAAACTGTAAAAGACTCAAGTTTGTAGAAATCAACTCAGTAACTTCGACTATCGATTTTATTCTTTTTTTTTCAGGTAATAACTTCCGGACGACTATTGCCGTCTGGTTTTTAAGTTCTTATTCATACATTTACGTTGTACTGATCTGCGTTGTACATTTGCGGTCGACGCCAAGAGTGAAAACTATACATTTCCAAGACCTGCACATTAGGCTTGCAGAAAAGTCATGAATGAGTGAAAAAAAATGAGAATGGAAGAGAGAAAGAGAGAGAGAGAGAGAGAGAGAGTATACGCAGTAATTATAAAAAGTACCTTTATCTCATTGATTTTCACCTTTGCATGTTTCTTTCTCGTGTACGGCATCGCTTACAATTTTCGTGTTACAAATTACGCGGGCATCAGTGTACGCGAGTCAAAGCTCAATTATTTACGAGTCTTCGGTACGATAAGCTTGCCAAGAAAGAATCTAAGAGCGATGGTACAGAGGCGGAGGTTATAACGGTTCCAAAAGTACAAAAAGTACTCTTGAATTTTTTTACGTCGCTCGAGAAGACGATTTTATGGCCATTTATTGTACGCAGTTACTCGCCAACGCAGCCCATTAGATTTTCCTGAGTGTGAGATACTGGAAAAAAATACGTGAACATTGAAAATACACGTGGGTGCTTGATTTTTGATTAGCCGAAAGGGTTACTACATATAATCTGGGTATATTTATTAAGTTTTGAATAATTTGTTTTAAATATATTGATTAAAGCACATGCAGCGGAAGGCGTTCAACGCTTGACGTGAGGTAAGTATCGAGAAACTAGTCTAGCCTTATTATAATTATCGTTCGTTATAAAAGTTTCGAGGGACATTGAAAAACATATTTTTTTTAACTATTTCTAGATAATTTGCTTTATTCAACTTCAATACTAAAGAATAACTTTTCCTTGTAAAGCTTGTAAACCTAGGATGTTCTGAAACAAATGAGCAGTCACTATCCGTCGGATACAAAAGAGCAATAAAATTGTAATAAAAGCTGCGTGCTCTAATTATTCTAAATTTTGTTTGTTCAATTTGTATTTTTATGTAAATAAAGAGAAAAAAAATTTCTCTTTGTCTAAGTTTTTAATTACATATTACTATTTAATCAGTTAATGAATCGAAATGAAATGGCTCAGGTCTTACGTTTATGAAACAATAAAAAAAAATTACGATCTATGTAACAATTTTTAATCAATACCTTTGTAATAATTTTTTTTTTTAGAAAATTTATACAACTTAATAATATGCAACTATTGTTATTTAGGCAGAATATAAATTATAATTCTTTTGGTATCGTTAAGGTGAAAAAATTTGAAAAGATTGAAAATACTACATTTTTGCAAAAAAAGGATACAATAAAACATTTCAACGGTGCAATTTTGGCAAGACAGTAAATTTTTCGTATAAAAAGGTTGTAGAGTCACTTTTGATTTTTGACATAATTTATACGATAATATTCATTGCAGAAAAAAAAATAATCGTAAACAAGAGCTTTGAGAAAGATTCATTTTTTTAAAAGCGTTAATTGTTATCGAAAACATGGAACATCGAATAATCGGACTTTATAATTTATTTATAATATACTATTTAGATTCATGATTCATCGAGCAACGTGAAGAATGGTGATTTTTATATGATATCTTCATGCACTTGTCGTCGACATTCCAAGCTATACATACGCATTTGAAAAGATTCACAGCTCCACGCGCAGCACTATTAATTTGCGTTATTGATAGTATGGCTAGTTAAAGGAAGATTGAAGATCATAAAATCACTTGAAAAGACATGTAAAGTGATCTGTGGTGAAAACGGTAAATAAGAATGTAAGTGCAGGAAATACCTACACATAAATAACAATTCAAGTACGTTGAGAAGACGGCAACGTTAGATAAAAAATATTTGTCCCAGTCCTGGAGAAATGTCTAACGCTGGATCACGGCTAAGATTGTAAAATAAATAACCAAGGAGGCAAACGACGTGTCACTACACACTCGGAGAATATACTGTACAATAAACAGAATCGCGTGCAGAGCAATTTTAATGGACGCGTAGCTTGCCAATAAATGTGTTCGCGCCAAACAATTAGCGATTTGCTTGTACAGTATGTCTCTTCTAAAAGATATATAGATAGAGAGAGGGGGGGAGAGAGAGAGAGAGAAAGAGAGAGATAATAAAACTATGATCATGCTTTATGAACCAGTGTAAAAGATAAAAGTATAGAAGGCATTCGTTTATCTGTTGTTTTCTTTTTTTTATCATCTATCGTGGACATTTCTTTAGTTACTGGTATTCTTACCTGCCTATTGCTGTTTCAGGAAAACAGACTCATGATAACATTTGACCCAGGTCCTTTTTCTCTTTGAAACACATTAATTTTTTATCGGGACGAAAGTGAAAATGTTTATTTAAATCGGGAAAAAATCGGGCCTCTCGCTTGGACTTAATACAAGCCAATAATATGCAAATACATAGACAAGACCCTGTACGCGTGGAATACAGGAGAAAAAGGCAAAAAGCAGTAATCTCAATAATTCTCTCGTGGTCGTGGCATTTCCTAAAAATAGTGTTAGGTTTCGCCACCTAAATCTAAAAGCCTACATAAAATAAGCAGAGAGTGTCGGGCTAATCGAAGTCGGAAAGTTTTCAATTCAAAATGTTTGAAAAGTGTAATGGATCCATGTAATTGGCCTGCTCGAGGCATTTAAAACGCGGACTTGAGCGCTCAAACGCGCAATTAATTACGAATAGAAAGAAAGTTTACGACTCTCCAGAAAAATATGAGAGCCCGAATGGGGGAGCGTTGGAAGGAGTTCAGAGAGTTTTCCGAAATCCCGATTCCTCTCCCCGAGGAAGCTCAATCCTCGGCGCCCCGTCCACATGCGCCCGAGAATAAAGAATTCATTGTCTCGGGATATCGTAAAAATAGGACAGTGTAGTCGTTGGTGAGAGGCTGTCGCGGAGCGTCGGTGCCGCGGAGCGACAGGCGTCGCTTATCCGTCGGAAGGCGCCGCGCGACTGCCCGGACTGCAATGGTGGCCGCGGAGCGGCGATTCCTTTTGATCCGTCCATCCTTCCTCTCGGCCCATGAAAACCGCGCTGCAAGATTTTTCGTAATGCTCGAAGGAGTATAGGCGTATGGGAACACTTTGAACGCGAGCGCATACTATTGAGGAGCTCTTACGGGATCATAAATATCGGGATGTCTTTTTTCGTGGTCGCTGGAAAATGCGAGCTAAATTATTTCGCCGGTCGGTTGGCGCGCGCGCGCGCCGCTGAGAAATCTTTTGATGATCCGACTCGGTGCGTGCAATTACCCGGTCGGGGATGAATGCTAACGAGTTTATGATTTCGAGGATTTCATTATTGATATATAAGATGGGATTCGTATTAATATCGGTATTTGGTTATATTGTGTGGCTCAGCTTGCAAGGAACATATCGGCCAACTCACCGGGGATATGATTTTTGTTCGAAAGAATGAAAGCAGTACTTATAAATACGTGTTGAAATGTTTCCTTGGCCATACTCGACAAATACGTATATGGCAATTAAAATGCGAAGATTTTCGTGAGAATCCAGTATCTGTCTTATATTTCACCGTGAGATGAGTATATGATAATCACAGGTGTAATGGTAAAGATTTATTGAGTCGACAAAGTCGAGGATATTTTTAAGTGTAAACATAAAAGCGGTGAAGGTATAAGATGGGGATAGATTGATACTGAGAACTATATTACGAGAGTACTTGAATGATTGGGAGGACATCTTAATCAAGTGAGCGAAGCGACAAAGCGAATTAAAATCAATTTTACTAATGTATAATCCCAATTCGCTGGGATCGAAAGACGACGGACGGACGAAAACCGGTAAGATATACGATGAAAGCGGCGAGAAGATGAAGAACCGTCCTACCGACGGTGAAAGCGACTGGATTGGAGTTTTTTCCTCGACCTCCCATCGCGCCGAAATTCCTTCGGGCCAATGGAATCTGAAAAATGACAGCAACAGCAGCAGCAGCAGCAGGAGCAGCAGCAGGAGCAGCAGCAGCAGCAGCAGCAGCAGCTCGAGACGAGCGTCCTCGGCATTGCCCGGGACGGCCCAACGGCTCGCGAGCAATACCTATCGCTTCTTATGCTACGCCCATTCGGATTGGCGGGTCCGCAGGCAGAAGAAGTGCTCGGAGACTAGGAAAGGAAAGATACCACTACCTGCCTCTCCTTTTCCCTCTCTCTCTCAATTCTCAATTCTCAATTCTCACCTCAGGAGTAGATTCGGCTCAACTTTTACTGCCTTGGCTATTTTCGTTTTCCGACAGGATCTGAGACTCCTACGACAACGACGACGGCGACGACGACGCGGCCTCATTTCGAATAAATGAGAAGAATCCGAAAACCCCCGGCGTAACGCGCTTTCCCACCTCGTACATCCCTAACGATCTTTTTTCTCTCTCCATCTCTTCCCTCGACGGCCTCCCCGGCTTTCGGCTTCTCTCGGCTTTGTCGCCGAGTAATACGGATAGCGCGCATACATACGAATGGGGCAGCCAGAGCTCGGGGACCAATCATGCGTGGCTGGAATGAGCGAGCGAGGTACAGTATCGAATCCACTCCTGCCGAGACGAGATTGTAGCGGCGGAACGACAGCCTTGGTTGTATCGCGTAAATGAAAGAGAGTCGGCGCTTGAGGGGGGGGGGCAGAGGGGGGAGGGCGAGCTCGCGAGAGAGCTTTGTGACCGAGGCTAAAGCAAAATATTTTAGCTCCGGCGTAGCGAGCCAGAGGGAGGGCGGGGGGGAGAGAAAGCAGTCGCACGACCTGTATTTTTGTCCGTCTCGATATTGCTCGGTGCAGCCAACAGCGAGTTATTGAATATTTCCAATAAAGCGCGGCACGACACAGGACTCACACAGGGAGTGTATGCTGTTTCTTGTAAATTGCCCATTGCGGACCGAGATATTTTGTATTAGGCGAAACGCGGCTTTCGTAATTGTACACTTGTGTGGACTCGTACCGTATGCGTCGGTGAGAATACTTACTATAGACACTGGCCCACCGATGTTTTACATATGCACCTTGTTAGTCGGCGAGAGGGCCGAGCGACGACATCGTCGAGTGGGAGGAGAAGGGGGAGGAGAGCTAATAAAGAAGTCTAATCAGGGAAGAAAACATTTTTACCGAGGAGACGTCATTCGCATAAGTATGTTTGAGGATAAAGTACTAGTTGTTTTTGCGAGCGATTCCCCATGAATAGCAGCAATTTATGGCAATAATTAAAAGCCGAATAATAATAAGTGATTCGTCGTAGTTCTTTTGTTTGTTTTTTTTCCCCCCCAACCCCCCGTTATTTCTCTCTCCCGCCCCTGTTCCCTCTTTCTTTCGTCCTTTTTGCGGCCTGCCATGCAAGCTTAAACAAGTACGCGACGGCGCATCGTAAAGAAGTTCCCGCGGAGACTAAACCAATATCTTTGAATAATTTAAAAATATATCCGTGAATAGCCTCGAGTTTTCAATGTTATTTCATTAGGGCCGTCTATAGTCGGAAATTTTCCTTCCCAATAACGAGCCGAATGTACTTCTTAAGTAAGTTAAGGCGGCAACTCCAAATTGCCGACTGGCTTCCCGGAGTCTAAACAGAAAGTATCAAAGGAAAATCGATTTTCCTCAATACGGCGGATTTACTATTTTGTTTTTCTTTTTTCACAAACGAATGACGAATTTGCGAAGTGGATAGAAGGAGAGAGGAGACTGGAAACAGCATAGGGACCATTCCTCATTCTAATACAAAGTCTCGTCTTTACGAGAAAGAAAGACGCCGGCATCGCATCTCCATGGGTTGGTTTAGCAGTTAAGTGTGCACCAGCAGCAGCGATCTCGAATTCCATCCTGGGTTGACTCGCTTTCTTTGTGCTCAAGGCTTATTGGCGCAAACATGAGTTAGAGTAATGCCAGCCCTAAGCAGACTCAAGAGAGACGGAAAATAAAACTTTGCAGACGCGCGCTTAAGGATTGGGAGAGAATAACTTGATATCTTGCGGAGTATCGGGTTTCCTTCTTCATTCGCTATAATTCTGGGAATATATTGGCAAAAGTATAAAGTATCTGTAATGTGGTACTAGAGCGCTTGCTTTACTTTCTGTTCGGATACGATAAAAAAAAAAATCGAATTTGTAAAACTCTGAGAGTAGTGCAGGAGTTTCTTAATGATTTAATGAATAAATCAACAGCTAAGTCTGCTTCTTTTTTTCTTTGGCTTTAACCAACCGAAATCTGCATAATGTCCTTTTTTTAAGTTCACCAGTAACAATTCGTTCAAAACTACGCATACCCTAACTGTTGTCACGTAAGAAATGTTTTTAATTCGTAGGAGAATACCCGACATACTATCATTAATGACAAATTAACAGCGTTATTATTTTTTCGCTTATATTCTCCGCAATAGGATCGTTGCAACATCTTACTTATAGCGCGCCCGTAATATTATTTTTCATGAATCGCACGATACACGAGTACAATCAGTATTCTTCCAAAAGAATATATATAATCATTAATATTAATTATACTAATTCAATGGTAATATTTATTGCTAATAATATATCATTATTTGCGTTTACGGCGAGTGAAACAATTATCGGCTCGTTTAGACGCGAAAGCAAAAATTGTTGCTCATGAATTGTAAAAAGTGTGCGGCCAAATGAAGTTTCAAACAATGTACAATTCAATTTTTTCCATCTGTAATAAATCGATTAACAGCGGATACATTTAAAAATGATCTCTTAACGACGTAGTACTGTGACCATACACCTTTATGGCGATGGTAAATGGGTTAATGTTTCGCACCAACAGGTGGCTGCTTCTGCCATTCGACTCTGACTTTACGACCTAACTACGACTTGGAATACTGAATTACTCAAATCTTTTATTTTCGTACTTGAATACGCCAGGCATTTGTCGCTTATTTCATGAAAACGTATATAATACATTATTAATTCACCCCGTTAACCTGATTTATGCATAAATGAGCATAATTATTAAGCAACCTTCTGTTTAATTAACGGCTTATTATTACATAATTGATTATCGAATATATTATAGATGGTAAATTTAATTATTATTATTTCATTATAATTCCTTGATCACTTGTATTTTTTATTCTACCATTACATCGAGTTCTGTCCTCAATGGCTATTATTATTATTATTATTATTATTATTATTATTTTCTACTGAAGATATTTAGATAATTAATAGCAAACATAAAGAGATGTCAAAAGGTCATTGAGAAATCGAATAAATATTTCGTGAAATCTATTAAATGAAATAAATACATATATCTTTTAAATTTAATAATGTATTTAAATGTATTAAAATAATTATATTTACTAGATACAGTACAAGCAGTTTATCATTTTTCATTGTCTAGTTACTATGTATTACAACGGCAACTACTGTAGTCCTTTTATTAAATGCTAAATATAAAGTTAAAAAAAAAGTAAATGATACTAAATTTTAACAAATTAAATTTTTTATTAAGTTAGTAGTTTTTAAGTATTTCGTATAGCTGATATAAACATAAGAATATTGTGAATAAAAATTTTATATTCTATTTTTGTAATTAAATCGCACTAAAAGAATATTTTATTCTGTAATCAAAATGTTTATACTTGTAAACTTTCATTGCAATTATCTGTTTATTGATGTAATGATATAAAATGTATTTAGTATATGAAAAATCAATTTATTAGCTACATCACTACATAAAAGTTAAATAACATTATAATTTTACTTACTTAGTAATGTTAAACCTATATTAAAATTATTTTAAAACAATTTTTTAATACGATATCATATCTTTTATAGTAATATACTTTTAATACTATTAATCTGCTAATTTAATTTATTTCCAAATTTACTATCGACTTTTACAGTAATGTTTGTAAATAATTACTATTAATAATTATATATTCTTGTTAAAATAACGATTTTTTTAAACATTTATAATTATAAATCTGTTGGTATTTAATGTTATGGCATATATTTAAATATATTCATAATGTGAATATATAAAACATGTATAAACATGACTTTGAGACACTTACGAAAGGAATCAAATGTAACACAAATTCTAAAAAAGGCATTATTCTAAAAATTTTATCTTTCTATTATAACCAATATATAAGTAATTAAGTGTAAAAATATAATCATATTTGAATTGATATTTTGACATTTTATTATCTATTTAAATAATCGAAATATACGAATTTAATTTTTTTAATTAGCTGTATCTATGGAAACATAGTAATGTAGGATTCATATAGCAGAGCATTTATTATTGATAAATACTATCTATTTAATCATGCTCGTATTTACAGGAACATGAACGGATATTCTATAAAAAGAATGATTAAATAATTAAAGTAATACATTAGTAATTTCAATGGATAACTAATACAGGTTGATACGTCATCAATATATTTATATGAAATTTCTTTGACTATGAAAAAGTAAAATTTCTACTGGAGATAACGTTAAAAAAAATTCTTTTAAAAAATCATCATTGTTTGCAACATAGTTTCATTTTAATATTTCAAAGTCGTGTAAGTGTAAGTCGTGTAATTTATAGCCATTTCAATTTTCTGTGTTCCAAGTTTTTCATAAATCTATACAATTAGTAGATTTAAAATATCAAATAATATACCATATGTTACTAACCATATAAATACACTGTAGTATAAATGAAATATTTATTAAAAAAAAAAAAATCAAAGTAATAAACAGCATTAATTAAAATTACTTTGATTATATACACAACACGAATAAAAACATTTTTTGTATTTATAGGTTTAATTTAATTAAATAAATTCAATGAAAAATTCATTATTAATTATAAATGTTGAAAAAATGATATTGTAAATATAGTAAATATTTATAATAGTTATAAAAAGTATAATTTCTTTAAAGTATTTAATCAAATAAGTGTTTGGAATATATTGTATAAATTTTAATCATAATAAGGGCCGAATTAAGGTATCTGTCAACTACTTAACCAGAAAGGTAGTGTATGAAATATAAATGTAAAAAAGTCAATTGATCTAATAATGTTCATCAGAAAATTTGATCGTAAAAGTCGAAATATATAAATGGAATATACATTTATTACAATCTAGGAGAAATTGTATTTTCAATTTAGTAACTCAAATGCATACTCTACTTTAACATTTAAATTTATAATAAAAGCAAAAAATCTATTTTTCAAGAGTAATTATTACTATACATAATTACACTTTTTCATTTTTTAGTTCTTTAAAACTGTAGCTGTAAAGCTTACAATAAATATCTAACAAAATGCTTTTCGTAATATATGTTTGCATTTACTTGCATATACGTATATATATAAATTTAACACGTGCACACACATTTAAATTTTACGATAAATAAAATAAATCAATTTCGCCATACTTTTGCTTTTATTTCATAAAAAAGTGTTTTATAAATGATTGAATCAATAGCCCAACTATATAAAATTCAAGTGCACTAAACTTTTTATTACTTATTTATATAACACCACCTATTCACACGTATCTTATATTCGTTTTTTTATTAACGTACTTCTAGCCTATAACTTTTAAGAATAAATTTTAAGAGTTTAATATAGATATCATTTTAAAGTATGACTTATAAATAATAAATTTAATTATTCGCATTTATTAAATAATATTAATCAAATGAAGATATTTTATAATAATTTTAGCAGGTAATAAAAACTAGTTACTGCACGATATTTATTCAAATGTATGCACATGACGTTATTTACAGAAAAAAAAATTTTGAATTCTCAAAGTTCTACATTAATCTAAACTGATTGAACACAATTATGAAAATTTAATTGTTGTATACTGGTAGTTACGTTAAAATTGTCTCGAAAATGCTTTAGTTTATTCGTAAAAAATCGTCTTTTCAAAACCTAACTCAAAAATCTAGCAACCTTGTGATAAGGAATATTATTTTTAACGAAGATTTTTAAATTTCGTAAATGATAATGTTTTGCTATTAATTAAATCGATAAGAGTTGTAATTATCTTACAGGCAGTTTTATAAAAATTGCATAATAATTATAAAAAATTATCTTACAATTACAGTTTATAGCGATTGCAAAATATTTGATTGTTCTTGGAGTTAGTAGCGTTGATATATTGTATTCCGCTTTGCGAAATAATTCTTAGACCTGTAGCATTTATTGGCAATTGTGGCAAATATTCCTTAAATTACTTCACACAATGGATCGTTTGCGGATCATTGCTTTTTCTTTACAGTCTTATCGATACTCAATTATACAAAAAAACAAAAAAAAAAAAACAAAAAAAAAAAAATTAAATTGAGAAACTCGATAATCAAAGTAATTCGTTATTGTTTGAAATAATACAATGGGTATTGCAGAAAAGGAAGGAAAGTCCCACGCGACTTTACGCAATTCTTTAGATGAAAATGATACAGCGGTCCCAAGGTAATAATTTATTATCCGCTAGGAAAAAAGTCGGAGCGCGTTCGTTTGACAATTAGATAAGACTCGGCTGAGAAAGGCAGACTCGCTCCAAGAAGAAGGAAGGCAGGTAGCAATCGTGAATAATTCCCTCGGCCGCGTCCTGTGCCACGAAGCCGAGCGCGTGCGATTCTCGTTGCGAGGAGCAGCCCAAGGAATCTACCGAGAGCAGCATCAGCAGCAGCAGCAGCAGCAGCAGCCTCTTCGGGGAAAAGAAAAGCCTGCCCCTCGGAGCCTTCCTCGAGGCCGAGCCGCTCGGTCGCCGCCTGGCCCGAGGTCGAGCACGGCATTAGCGTTCAGGCGCCCGGCCCAAGGGGAGCCCGAGGAGTCAGGCGCACTCGGGTCGTCGGGGCGGAGCGAGCGGGCCGGAGGAGGTTAATTGCGGTAGCGCGGAGCCGAGGCTCGCGTCGCTCGGGGACCGCCTCGAGCTCGCGCGCCCCGATCGATCGGCGAGATGCCCCCTCGAGATTGCGAGCCCTCGGCCGGCGGAGGCGAGCCTCCCCCACCAGCCCGGGGGGAGGGGGCCCGCAGCCGCCCAAGGCCGAGGGAGTCGGAGGGGCCCCTGGCCCGGCGGGCGGCCCGAATCCGGGGGGCGATGATTTCGCGGGCGCGAAACCCGAGCGTTATCGCAGCGGCATCTGTATGGCGGCCATTGAAATAGGTCGCGGAGGGCCGTTGCGTGCCGGACCCGGAGTCGGTCCATTCCGCTAATGGTAACGGCCCGATCGCGGGTTCGAGTCTCGGCTAAAGCCGAGGTCCGCGCGGATCCCCGAGGCGCGCGCACCCACCTCCTCTCCCCGGGCGACCGGGCGTGGCGTCCTTCCCCGAGCGAGAGGTCCGGGCTCTCGGGTGCGCGCGCATACCCCAGGAACGGCCCGCGCCCCGATCGCCGGCCGTCCTTCCGCGAGCGGCCCGCGAAGCCGAGCCGAGCGGCGCCGCTGTGCGGGCGGCACACCCACGCTCGAGGCTCGAGCTCCTTCCCCGGGAGCTCCTTCTCCCTTGGGAATCGGCCCTCGCGATGCCCTCCCTCGGCTCGCGCTCCCCGGTCTCGATGCCGGAGGGGCCGGACGCATGCGCCCGATGGACTGGACCGAGTCCCCCGGGGTGGGAACGCGGCCCTCCAACGCCACTTATGGGCCTGGCAAGGATATCTCCGAGGACGAGGAGCGAAACGAAGGGGACCGGCAAGGGAAGCCCCAGCCCTAGACAAATGGAGCCCGAGAGGAAGACGCCTACCCGGCTCTTCCTTAAACATACATATTTCGCCTCGCGTGGACTTTGAATGCTCGACTTGTGATCTAGACTCGCTCATCCGTTCCCTTTCCCATGGGGGACTACCTTTATTTCTTATCCTATGCTCTTTTATACCGATGAACTCGTAATTCGACCGGGAAAACTCGGAGGGCTCCCAGGGAGACCGAAGATTCCAGGATAAGTCGAATGAGTACCGGCTGACCGGCATCCAGCAAGTGTCTGTCTATGCATGCTATGGGAGGTCGATTACTTTAAGTTAATTTATGCCATATGTTGTTTCCTCAATGATAACATTTTTGCAAAAAAAACATAACAGAATATATCTATCGATTAATGAGAAAAGATAATTTTCATAACAATCCTACACGGTTCTTAATTACGTCTTGAAGTATTAAACTAATCCATATCTCGGCGATTGGCAGATCCGAAAAGAAAATCATCCTAATTAAGTGATCACATTGGCCTGTATTAAATTCTCAATTATTATTCATTACGTTGTACACTAGATTCACATTGTAATAAAAATATGTTCATACCGTGCAATAACACAAATTTGCATGAACAACATGAATTTTCAAATATATTTTTTTATGTTTTGTAAACAACCACATTATTTAGCTTTACTTGTATTTCGATAAAAACAAAAAAACCGTACTCTAAAGTACACTTAATTATAATAATCAACTGCAAGCAAAAATGATTAGTAGAATTAGCATAAGGTAAATTTTTCAAGCGTTACGATAATTTATACGGTCTTCATAGGCAGGTAAAAGTACGCGAATCCTTATTAATATGAAAAAGCATCTTTCAGAGCCCTCAATGGGTCGTTCAGGAAAGAGAAAGCATTTTTTACAGCCATCAACAGAGGAGAGTACCTGCCGGTAAGTTCCTTTTTTGAACCAGAATCCTTTATTACCGACCCAAACGATCGATTTGCGCGCATCCCTAAATATTAGCGATTTCTCCCACAATATTCTTATCCTCATAACTGTATCATGAAGTTCAAAAACAACAAGTAACCCTTTGTTTTTATGTGAAAGAGAATTAAATTATGCAATAATATTTATCATTCTTGTACGTTATGACTTTAACAGATTGTCTTTAAATAAGATTATTGTTTATACTTGTCAAGTATGTAAATACAAAATAAAAGTAGGATTTTGTTTGTAAAAAAACTAAAGTTATAAGAAATTCAAAATAATTATCAAATAATGCTCCAAGGCTGTAAATATGGTCGAGAAAGAAATAGCCGGTGCAAACGAATTTTTTATTTTTTTATTATTAACAATATTAAAATTGTTTACCTAAATTATCATAATAATAATAACAATAATACATAAAGAATAATATTTAAATATACAATTCAATAGACTTTTGAAAGTTTTATGATTATTTAAAAAAAATCTATTTAAAAATGTATGTTCATTTGAAATGTATCATAAACTTATTTAAAAATTAATATTAAGTTACTTTGCATTAAATCAAATTTTTTTCCTATGATGCAAAATGAAAAATAGTATTAGGGTCTTGTTTTTTTAGTGATACACAATGAAAGATTGAAAAAAAGTTCACTAAACTGAGTAGCTTATTTTTTTTGTCCTTCAGCCGTTAAGATATTCAATGCATTTTAAGCATAATTACAAATAAAGAAGCCAACATTTTTACGGGTACTAATTATAAAATAAACGATATACTTAAAATTCTATAAAAAGGAAGCAGATTTACAAAAAATAATAATAATATCTTATTTTACTTATAATATTTTAAATATTTAATAGCAATATTTTATCAGTATATAAATTTTTATAACATTTACAGAATTGCTTGATTTAGTATTTTAAATTATAATTATTATTCGAAAAATTAAAATTTTAATTGGATCTACACACATCAAATATGTAATTTTTTTCACTATAATAATAATATAGATAATAAGCCAAAATTTCGAATAGACAATTAGTATATTTATAGATGTAACTATTTTTAATACAATTTAAATGTAAAAATTTTAGTTAACTTTGAATGTAGTGGTATAAGACATACTATTATTATTAAAAAATAATAAACATGTTTTAATTTTCACAATCAATAGTTGTGATCTTGGTTTTTAAATGTTTATCGAACATTTTTAGACTTAAACATTATTGCTTATACAATTAAATTTATGCATAAAATTAAAGAAAAGTCATAACTTTTTTTTAAAGTAGTTTTTCTTATTAAATGTAAAACCTACTTATTATTATTTCAATCATTTTTTTTAAACTTAGAGGAAAATAACAAAAATACATTTATAAAAATGTTTCTTAAAAAATTCTGTAGAAAAAATGAATTTTAGCAAATGAATAAACAAATTATTTTGAAAACTATAAAAGTATTATTAATAATTTATTATGAAAATTTTTCGTGATTAAGATTTTATATTAATAATAAAGAAAAAAAGACTTGCTTTCGTCTTAAGGCGAACATTAAGAGATCAGAAAGATTTGGAACCGAAATCTTTTTCAGCTTCATCGGTTAGTATTAATGAATGGTACGTACTTTTGTAAAGTCTATAACTTACAAAACTTATACTCCTAAATAAGTTTGACCAATACCATTTCTATTCACTTCGTACAAAATTTATGAGCCTAGTCTGCGAAGAAAGAAATTGACTGTGTATCCAAGAAATTCGGGAAATAAATTAAGTACAAAGTAATGTAGATAGCCCCAATACGCATACAATTTCAATGGACAATATGCCGCGACTATATGACACAAAATACTACATACATATTACATACAAAGTTAACAAAGTAGGTTACGTACTTATTTAGGTTGCATGTTCTTGAAAAAATAAGAAAAATAAGGTATGGTCAGGGGTGGAGTTTTCGAAATATGGGTGGAGCATTTCTGTTTACCATAAATGAAAGTCTGTGCATCGTTCATTTTATTTTTCATATGTAAATTATTTTACAACTAATTTTTATGTTTATAAATAGGAATAGCAATATACGTGTGTATATAAAAAAAAATAGTAACAAACATTTTGTTGTGGTAATGCATACTTTAATTATAAAAATTAATTACTTTATAACTCAATAGCAACTTTCACAAATAACAAAAGTATAAGTATACCATATTTTTTCAATATTAAAAGATATAAAAAATTTTTTATTAAAACGACCTTAATATAAATATAAAAATATAATGAATACATATAAAATACTCTAGTTTAAGTTCTAGATATACAAAAACTTTTTTTTAATAATAAAAAAGTTGTATTAAATTATTTCATCAGGTTAGTTAATTACTCTTAATCATTTTATCTTCATTATTTTGGTTTACAAATTTTTGTTGAAACAAATGTAAACTAGTTAATTTCATGTAAGAAATTCACGATATGAAGAATAATGTAAATAATAAAAATGGTTTTTATCCATAAAGATACAAATATAAATTATAATAATAATGAATTATTAGTATTTGGTCTTTTTATTGTAGATATTATAATCTTATAATAAGAAGATAATAATAATTTTATTCGATAATTTTATGTTGTAGACGTACATATATATATATACATATATATACATATATATAATGAATAAGAATAGTATTAATAAAATTAATATGAGTTATTTTTACTACGCAATAATTAAACTAGTTTTAGATCTTTTTATGTTACAAGCTTATATGCTTTAAAATTTGATAAAGTTTGATATTAAAAAAAGCATTCTACTATTATACTTGTAAAACTACAATATTTCTTAAAAAATATTATCAATATAAGAATAGTAAAATTAATATAAATATAATATAAAAAATATAATAAATAATACGAGATAAAAAAAACATTTTACATGATCTTAAATATTGATATGTATGAACAACGCGATGTAGACACTTATTAAATTATAAATATACGTTTAAATATCATAAGAAAAAAAACATATTTTTAGCCATTAGATTAAGTATTTTTTTTTATAAAAAATATTATTACCTTGATATCTTGTTATTAAGTTAAATACCTTACTAAAAGTATAGTAATATATGTAAATTATTTACCGGATTACATGAATAAATTTGAACGAGCTTTAATTGTATTATTTTTGAAACCTTTTTTTAAATTTTATTATATTATTGATGAGATTATACAATATCTTATGAAATTTATTTTGCAATACGTATAATTATAACTATTCGTAAAACATTTTTTAGATTTAACGCAAATAACTTATAAAATTTATGCAAAGAAAAATTTTATTATTTATAATGTAAAATATATATATATATATTTTTTATTAATAATTATATTATGTTTATATCACATATGAATATTTAAAAAATTTTTATGCATTCTAAACATGATTTTGAAATATTTTTAGTATAAAACATTACAATTGAGACAACTAAAATTTCTTATATTATAATTTAAATATTTTTAAAATTGTTATTAAAAAGATTGGTAATGATCATTTTAAAACATTTATTACATACATTAATTGTAATTGAGTAGTATTTTTATTGAACAGCTATTAACAGCTCTGCTGGGAGTTTTCAATTTTTTTCTATCGATTCGAATCGAGACCATTTTTTCATTCATCTATTGACTCTTCAACGCCTTAAGTATAGTTTCTTATATCGCTGCTAAGAAGTCTGGTGTGTCCATCATTGCATGGAAAATTTACAAGATGAATTAGAATTTTAGAAATTATTTAATTAATACTTCTGAATAAATAATATATTAATTAGTAATATTTTTTAAAATGCAAATTATATACAACCTAAGTTTAATGATTAAGTATTAAGAAAAATATTACTTATTGCATTATACAAATATGTATTTTTTTTTTAAATATGCTTATAAATTTTTATTTAAAACATAATTTAAAAATGAAGTTAAATTGCAATTTAAGTGCGGTACGTTTTATTCCTATTTATCATGATGAACTTGACAAAGAATTACAAAATGGCGTAGCTAGAAAATTATATAAAAAAATGAAGAATATATTTGTATATTTTAATTATTCAAAAAAATTAATCAGTTTTTTTACAATTATGTTTCAAAATATATATTATAAATATGGGTCTATTACACATTTATAACATAAGTTTTTTATATTTTATAAAATGGAAAGAAAAATAATTTTCCATGAAGCTAAATAAATATATGTGACATAATGAATTACTTTTTGCATTTTATTGTTCTCATAAAATGTAAATTCAATGTTATGCTAAGAGTATGAAGTAAGCGATTACCAAGTAAATTTGGGGGAAAAATTAATTATAGATCTATATTTATAAAAGCATAATATCTTGTACAACATTTCATAAATGACATGTAAGACTTAATGAGTTATTAAAGATGTCGAGCATCAAGCCTCGGGGATACGAAGCTAAATTTTTCTGGCTGAAAGATCTCAGATTGTGATGCGGCGAGTCAAGGCACGATGTCAGCCTTCGCGTTTACTGCTACTTTACTAGAAGCACCCTTTAAAAGCACATCATACACTTTTATGAGGCAACGATTATAGTCTGAACTGCAAACCAGAGCGTTGCCAAGAAACTACGTGTATATCACTTTGTTTTTCGATAAAAAGTCAATATAATCCATATTAATATTAAGGATAAAAGCTTATAAATAGCATTATTCGATACTCGAAAAATGATAATACTCTAATAAAACGTTGTAGTTTATTTTGCAGATGCATGCTTTTCGAAATGCAGCAAAAAAAGAATGTGTAATGTTTGAGAGAAGCATTCTGATGAAAAAGTGCAGAATGTAGGGTTCCGTTTAAAAATATTAACATATCGAGGCGGCCTGTGTACCTCTAAGGTGATTGCTTACAAAAAGTCCTCGTCCATAGTTACATAAGTACAATCTACAGCTTTTTGTTTAGCCCGTCGAGATAAGGATTACAAACCGTCGCAAAGACTGAGCAACTATCGACGTAACCTGAAGATAGAATTGAACGATTCTGACGTTTGTTTTTAAATATTTATACAATCTGTAAAAAATGCATTTACTATTAATAGACCAATATATTATGATGTAATAAATTCTTACGTAATTTTATAATAAGGACATTCTTATTACAAAGTATTCTCATTTGCATATTAAAAAAACAATAACATGTATTTTGAATATAGTATTTGTAATTGATTTTTTAAGCCTTTGAAAACAACAGATACTTCAATTCAATGAAACTAACAATTTTTACAATATTCAAATTGAATACACTGTAACTGTATTCGAAAAAATTATTAATTTTCATTATCTAGCAAACATAAAAGGTCTATTTCTAAACATTTTTGTAAATCATACTAATTATAATATTTAATAAATTCTTTTGATAATCATAAAATATCGATTAAGTATTATTTATAAAAAATTTTTAATATTTACTCTTCAGAACAAAAACATATATATTGCTTGTTAAAAATCAACCAACTAAAATAATTTTTTTTCACCATTATAATAGTTATAACTAAATATAAAATGATTAAACTTTTTTCTTTTTATAAAAAAATTTATAAAAAAAAATTAATTGCTTCGGAAGTCTCTAAATCTTTTAAGTCAAATAATTCCATAGTATTTAAATGAATATTTATTGGTAGATATTACAGCACTGATAATATATTAGCTTATAACGTTAATTAATTTTATTAAAAATAAAATGTGGGTAGAAAATTGGTTGACACGATTCCTTGAAATCTTCTTTGAATTTCAATTGCAAGTTTTGTAAAATTAGCATTTAATTTTTGTTTTGTTTTCGCGAAAATGTTAATTCGAATATTATCAAAATAAAATTCCTTTAAGATTACTATGCACAAAATGCGTTCGAAATATTTTCTATATTATATTTAAGCCTTTCAAAATGTTACAATCTGTACGGATCTCGGATCTCGACAACTAACTCAAACATTAGAGCCCGTTACCTGAGTTTTTTCACAGCATTTCTAGGTGTAAAGATCGGGAAACGAGCAAAAAAATCTCGTGCCCTTCTGTAAGTCAGATGGATTGTATTTCGGACCGCCGCAAAGAACGTGGAAGGCCGAATAGTGGAAACCGTTATTTAAAAAAAAGGGTTAAGGCTGCTTCCTTCAAGAAACCCATTTAATGCAAAGTTTTTCTTAAAAAAATCACTAGTCTACAGACTACCGAAGGTGCACCATCTGGTTAACACAGTGTGTTGCGTGTTTATAAATACAAGTGAAAGTTCATGCGTATGTAAGGAATTTTCGGTCTAAGAAATTAAAAGAAATCAAGGCTTATCACTAATAAATATCTTTTATTATGAACACAGTGTGTCATATGTGAAAAATTGTGGTGTGTTTATAATTTTAATTCATTTTGTCACAGCGCTTAAAATTTTTTATTATATCAACAGGTAGTGGTTTAATATGATTGTAATTTTAATATAATTAAAAAAGCTTAATTACTTTTCAGGATTTATGATCAAACTACATATCGTTAAGCATGATTTTTTTACTGCAGATATATAATACCGAATAATAGTTACCGGTATATAGTGTTTTAGTGGATACACGAGATATTAAAATGAGTAATGAGGTGTTACTTGGTGAAGACCAACATTTGAGTGTTCACTATTCTATGAGTTCAAGCAAATAGATAATTTCCACCTCGTTGACATCTAGATGTTCAAATGCGCGAGTTACTTAAAATTCTACGACACGATGACAATGTTTGCCGAGTTTGCGGGTTTCAGAAGCCATTGTTAGAGCTATTAACATAATTTTACCATTGCTACCTACGCCATTTATTCGCGACAAGTAGGATCCCTTGAAATCTGGTGAGCACCGCTTACGAACGCTTTACCTCCAAAAGTCTTCATTGTCTTTGTCGATAATGTGTAAAGGAAAAACAATTGCCCTTGTACGATCGCTGATAAATTAATATGTAGTTGGTATTCCTATTAATTTAATAAAGAATTTTTTCACTTATAATTATTATCATCATTGTTGTATTTAAGTTCAAATTAATTCAATTGAAAAGTTCTTGTTGATTTTTTTATGATAATATTTCATTTTTTTGGAAGCAAAAGTGAACTTTTTAAAATTGCAATATGCAACATGCAATATTATATACTGTTGTGAATTTGGAATTAAATAATGAAATGGAAATCAAGACTTATTGGTCTTACTCTATTAAATATGGTTGTAAATTGTGATATCAAAAAAGAAAATATTTTAAATTTAAATTAGATTGATTATACAGTTGATTTATCACCTCTAGAAATTGAATTAAAAATAGTTGAGTTAAATTCTGCAATAAAATTAAGTAGATTATTTTGAATGGACATTCTTGTATTCAATACCAAATCATATTGTATATGACTACATTTAAAAAGGAAACATTTATAAATACGCTACATAAAGTACATACTGTAACAAAAGGGTAAAGCAATTGAATTTGTTAGAGAAAGATTTTTTTTCTTATTAAATGATATTAAATATTATTACATACAGGTATCATCTATTGTAGATAAAAATTTTTAAAAGTGTATTCATTTAAATATCGTTAAACGTTATTATAAATATTTTTTTTTAGAGCGGTTTCAAATATGCAATTCAATCATTTCAATATTTCTAGTCACCTCACATTAATTTAAGAAGAAGACAAAAAACAAATAATCCATTAAATTGAGGAACTTTTCCCCAAATCAATTATATTATAATAATACGTAGGTACGGTTAAAAAAAAAATTTTAAAACACGCTTTAGCCGAAGTTGTAAAACGTTAAAAAAATTATGAAAAAAAAATCTAAAATGTGCATTGGAATTAATACTGTAAACAGAGTAATAAATACGAGAACTAAAATTATATTTAAGTTAAGTAAAAATAACATGTCAATTAAATGCACATTTTTCTGAAAAATAATACACCTCTTCTTCTTGTCAAATTTATCCGTACAAAAAAGCCGTCTTTATTTATAGAGTTGGCGCCATTACGGATGCAACCAAACGCTTCGACCATTATAAAAGTCTCTGGAAATAAAGAAAAAATAAAATTTTGCGTTCTCGTTTTTCTATCTACTGAACTCGCGCTAATCATCGACTGCAGTGTGTGCACTCATCGAAATCCCATCATATCCACCGTAGGCTTCATCAATTTTTCACGAGTCCTCGTATCAGCTCAACTGCCAACGACTCGCATCCACTGCACATCTCCTCCCACCCCCTCTCTCTCTCTCACTCTCTCTCTCTCTCTCTCTCTCTCTCTCTCTCTCTCTCTCTCTCTCTCTCTCTATGTCTTTTACTGAAATACATCCACGACCTCGCACACTCTGGCACACACATCCATAGTCATCCGCTAATTGACTGCAGAACGAGGGACGAAAAAGAAAGTGCGAGAGAGAGAGAGAGAGAGAGAGATGGGTGGAGAGAGGGAGGGAGGGAGAGTGACGGCTTCTCCTCGGTTGTTGCGTTATCGAGCTGTAGGTTCCAGAGCTGTTATCGTTAATCAACTGACGCGTCGGGCAGATAAGCGCATTATAAAGCCAGAAGAAACACTCATTCTATCTTTTACAAAAAGTAATAATATGGAGTCACGCAGAAAAGCGCGAGAGAAGGATAGAGCGATCGGGGAGGAGGGAAACAGGCCGCGCTAACTCGAGTAAGTTAGTCAGCGTTGGTGAGAGACGGAGCGAGCAGGAGCGAGCGAGCGAGGAGGAGGCAGACGTATGTAGAGCTTGTGGGACGAGGGGGACGCTCGCTCACGAATCCCTGACGAGCGCGATTGGAGGGGAGCCCCTCTCGCACGGGTACGTATAGATCGAGGAGCCTCGAAGGGCAGGAGGGGCGGCGGCGGCGGCGGCTGCTGCGGCGGTCTACGGCGGCGGCTGTGGAGAAGGAGAAAGAGAGGAGCAGAGAGCCGAAGAACATGGCGACGTGCGCGCAGACTCGAGCGGAGACTCGTCCTTCGGACTGGCCGACCGTCGCACAGCCAAGGAAGAGACACAGAATGCGACGATGGCGGCGCCGTCGCATGCGCTTCTGCATTGAAAAGAAGCAATCCCTCGGATATCTCCGGGAATTCGGGAATGACATACACAGGATGATAAAATGTGCGCCCTAACAAGGAGACAAATGCAGTGGCGAGCGAGCTCGGCTTGCAGAGGACGCAGGAATGCCAGAGCGAGAAAGAAGGAGGCTTCAAATAAGATAATGCCCCCCCCGGCATTCCGGCATTTTAAGCGCTACGAGCCAGCAAAGCAGCAGCGAGCACTTCTGGTATATTCAAAGGGATGAACCACGGCCTACTATTATCAGTGTAGATAAGGACGGACACTTATTTATTTTTATCCTTGACTCCGACAAATCCTAGTGAACTCGCTCGCTTTTATAGGCTCTGCCTTATATTATTTCATTATGGAATACCTGGCATTAAAGCCTGTGCTATTCTAACTGACTCAATCGCCTCACCAACCAGATGATTGCATTTAAATTTATGCTTTTTATAATTCTAGCCGGATTACAAGTGGGTCTTGCTTGTAAAATTGACGACCATGTTAATATACATACATACATATACTAACATATGCACAGATAAATACGTACCCACACCCCCCCACGCACACATACGTATATATATATATATATATATATATATATATTTATATTTATATTTATATTTATATTTGTAAATGTTTATATTACCAGTGAGTTTTACCAGTAAATGATTATTGCCAATTGTACTTGGGAGACGCGTGGGTTTAAGCTTGGGTTCTAATTTTTCAAATTGACTCGAGACGAGCTTCGCTTTTAATATATTTTCCTTTCCAAGACGTCTTGCAAATGAGATTAACAATGATTGCAGAATGCCAACATACGTATATCGATTGATGTTTGTTTGTGGGCGTGTGCGTATGTTGGTGAACATAAGCTCATGCGTGTGAGTATGTGTATAAATCCACAATAAACTTTTCGATGAGTTAGATGGATTACAGTGGCAATCAACAATAATCTGAATAAATCGCTTTAAAAAATCGATTGCTATATAAATTTACTTTGTGGAATAAATTTTTACGAATTGCGGGATCCAAGTCATCCCTATAAAAGTTGTGCGAACAGGAATACGCCTGGGTAAACAGTATTTTTCTCGGGTATGCACTTTCATCACCGATATCGTATGAAATGTATACATAAGTAAAAATTTCACCAGAAACTTGAGATGGCTGGAAACAAAATTTTTTTTTCATATTACGAACTAACTTCTTCGAATTCCAGTTATCAAAATTTTGCGTATCCAATCTCAAATTGAAAGAAAGAGAAGGAGACAGAAAGAGAGAGATAGCGAGGGGCGGAGGCGGAAAGAGATCTAAAAAGCACAGTAGAGCAAGTAAGCGAATGAAACTATCCGACGGACGGCGCCGATCCAACTGAGCGTCACGCGCGGCAAGTTTGGCTCTTGCTTACCGCACTTTGACATTATCAAGTTCGTTGTCTTCTCCTCTCATGACTTTATAATGGCTTCTATTAAAGGGCAATGATCCACAAAATTGCAAAGTCTCCCGTGACCACCTCTCAACTCTCCATCTTGCTCTCCATTCATTTTCTTTAATATTGTTCTTTCGACCTTACCGTGCAATCGCGCAATCTACCCTTTTTCTCTATCCCTGGATTTCAGGACCATCCTCTAGTCCAGCTATCCTAAAATACCTTTCTTCTTCTTTTGCGGAGTGTATTAAATTGGTTCCGAAATACGTGACTACCCTTGAGAATTGACCTCCTTCCCTGCATCAACTCTTTGACCCTTTTTCCCTAGATATGCACAGTTATCACTCTACTCCTCTGTTTCTCTCTCTCTCTCTCTCTTCTTTTTTTCTCGTTCTCTCGTTTTATTTCCTAACTTCCAACTGTCACTGTCTTGCTCCATCAATTTATAGTTTTTTGTTTTTTTTCCTTCATTTTTTTACGCAATAATTTTCCCTCACTAACACAACTCCGTTCTTCCTTATATACTAGTGTTGCTTAATATCGGTGATCTCAATACTTTTTTTATCTCTCTTACCTCATGTCTTAATGGCCATTTTCCAACGCCGTTTTTTAAAGAGTTTTTCACGTTTCATAGACATATTAAACTAGAATCTTTCTCATCTTACTTTTTGCCCACGTTTTAGAAAAATTGTATGCGAGCGTCTTTTTAGTATTAATAAGCCTTCAAGTTCATGATCCTCATAGCTCTTCTCAACCACTTGTTTTTTACGCAAGTTTAAATTTATTAGAATTGATATTTTTGTTCACTTGTTCTGTACTAAATGCTAGGTTTTAAAGTTGTTTCTAGTGCTGACTTTTATTTATAAATTGTACCATATTTGTGAAATGAAATTTATATATATACATATATATATATTTAAACTGGAATTAATCTTTTAATTTTTAATAATATATTTGAATTTCACTCGAATATTAGTGGAAAATATTTGTGCAAAATAAATGAATTTATTAAATGTTTTAGTGCAAGATAGAAATACACAGATATTTTCTAAAAAAATTCATTAATAATAAAGGATAAGATTTCAATTTTTAAACAAATATTTTTTATTAAAGAAAATTTTTTTTTTAATAAAATCAACGTGTAAGGGTGATCGTGTACTTTTTATGACATTTTAATAGTATATCTAATAGTCGACGTAGATGAAAAAAGAGCTAAAAATGAATCTATGATTTATCATAATTCTGATTCATTTAAATTAATTACTTTGGCAAATGTTATTATTGCGAAAACTTGTCTTACCTCTTACATAAAATTACATATTTTTTTTCAATAAATAAGAAAAAACCATTGTATTTTTATACCCACTCGTAAAGTTAATACAAGTATATTTGATTAATTTATAAAATAAAATCTTATCTATTTATTATGCTTCGCGTAAATGTCTTCGTTATAGATCGAAAACGACTTGGGGTATTTTTTTTGCACCCCTAGAAGTACGTTAGAAGGGTGAATTTAAAGATTTTCCGTCTGAAGAGAATTTGCAGTTCAAGGGGTAAGGGAAAGAAGTCGGCTGTAAAATGCAAAACTATTCAGGCGGTGTCCGCGCGAAAGTCTGAATACAGAGTATCTACAAGAAGGAACAGAATGGACGAGTTGTTGCCGATGCATTCATTTCGATTTATCCCACAAAGAGCAATTTCTATTCGCACGACATTTCGTAAAAATGTCTCACACCGCACTGGCGAACGGATGTCTTATGAACGCTTCGTCGCCGCGCCGCCGTCACCTACTTGTCTCTCGATATTATTCATCCGACAATCAAACATCGGGCTGCAACGTCGTGTTTACTTCCCTCAAACTTAATGCCTGTCCCAGCGATTTTGCATTAAAAATGCAATAGTTACTGGTATCGTCTTAATCAAGTAGATACATAGAAAGAGTACGGGGCTTCGTATGGCTAATAAAAGTGGTAGTAATGAAATGAAAGAATTTCGTTAAAATTCTTTAACTAATTAATTATGTTGGCCGAGCTCGTGAGCGCGAATCGTGAATTAAGGAGTTATCTCTAAAGGAAAATGTAAAAATTTAAATTAAAATATAGTACGGCGCGTACGGGGCTGATGCTCGACAGCCACGCATACAAGGAGCGCGAAAGTCACTGAAAAATTATGGGAACTAATTAAAGTACTTTTTACTTTACCACGCGCCGGAGTTCATAAAATTCAAAAAATGAAATGTATTCTCGCCCAAAAGAGCCCCGGGCGAATTTCATTAATATACATCTACGTATATACATCCCTTGAAGAATAAAATTCTCCTCCGCTTTACAAGCGCAGCAGCGAGTCTCTAAGGCTAATTCCGTGAGTTTTTAGAACGAAATTCCAGCATCTAAATGCTAGCTCGGCTCGGAGATATCGCGCGTACGCGCTCGGAACGCTTCAAATTCCTACAATTTCGCAACTTCCAACTTTTCATGTCTCCTAGCCCCGAATCACCCCCGGGGGCGGAACTTTCCTAGCTGAGTTCACTCGCTCCTTCCATCTAATGACACAGCGATGAACGTCGTCGCCGGCACGACCACGAAACGACGGGACCTTCTAGCCGACCTATAGTGTCACGTACGTACAAACGCTCGCAGATGGCCCTGGAAATGTATAAGCCTCCACGTTGCTTGTAGATCCTTGTACTCCGTGTAGGCATACACATGTGCGCGAGGAAATTATTTTGCGCAGTGCGCAATTTCAAACCGATAGCTGTAATCCTCGCGATATTTGTGGACCCGAATTTTAAATCCTCCCTAATGTCTTTTAGCGTCATTTTCTTCTCCTTTTTCTTTTACCTCATTGTGCGCAAAGAAAACGATTATTATATTGAATATTTAATTTGTGGGAGAACATGAAAGAGTACGAAGCTTGTATAAAATATAAATAAACTTCAACGACGAGTCAATTAAAGTATATGACGAATATTAAGCTCTTAAGAAATTTTCGAAAAGAACACGAAAATTGTTCTGTCATAAGGTAATTAAATTTTATGACTTGTAATATTTTTAACGTTATTAATTTTTATATAATATAACCGCAGAATATAAACTAGTTATTGATTTTGTGCTTTTATAATATAAATATCCCAAAATTAGAAATATGTACTATGTGCTGATCAAACTAATTTTTTTCAGCTGTCAAGTGTCTCTTTGATTTATGAGTGCAATTTGTATATTTTAATATTTTATTACCATTATATATTCATGCGATTCTATTGACGATCGTTGTTAATTACAATTAATAATAATATTCAATTAATTAGTGAAATAATTAAATTAAGAATGCAATTGATTTTTAGCTTAAAAATGGTTTGGTTTTAAAAAATTTAGAATTTTGTCTTTCAATAAATAGTGCAATTAATTTCTGTCTTTTTTATTAAATTTAATTTCAATTTAAAAGCTGCCTTTTTATTGACAAGATTCTTATGTGTAGAATCAATTTATATTCTCTGAATTGCATCTATATTTTATGCGTGTTAAATTGTCGACGCATTAACTAAAATACTGATATCTAAGATTATATATATATATATATATATGTGTGTATATATATATATATATATTATTATTGCTGTTATTCCTGAAATAATGGTGTATTTTTTTTATTAGCATGCTTACTGTGACCAGTGCATCAGCGCAGAAATAAATCCATCTATTTCATGTTCTTAAGGAATATTTTCCGAGATGTGGAAACTACAACTCATTAGTCCTATAGGACTTCAGTCGTGCTTGTGATCGTGCCCGATATGTGCTTATGAAGCAGAGTTCTTAGATTTGTGCTTACATACGTATGGTGCGCCAATATATTTTCGGAAACTTTGTAACTAAGTCGGCCTTTTTCCCTCCGCCCTATGGTCGTATGCAAGCTTATGAAATTTATGAGCCTTCGAAAGCAAGAGCAGGAAAGAAATAAAGAAATGGAGAGAGTAAGATGGCGCAGGAAAAAGTGTGTGTGCCTGCGTACCTCCATGTTTCGTATTTATGTATATGTAGGTGAGTACTGGGGTGTATCTGTGTGCGAGTTAAAGGCGAGGGGAGGGAAAGTAAGATGGAGAAGAGGATGTGCGGCTCGATAATTAAGACCTGTAAGGTAGAGGAGAAATGCGCTTTGACTCATTTTCTCCTTCCACCGACCTATCGATTATATTAGATTAGTCGACGAGACTTGGTTTAAAGCGAATCGAGACCTCACACGAGCAAAACCTTTCAAAAATGTGCGTAAATTCAACGATCGCTTCATCGCGAAATTCAGAGGGGGAGAATCTGACAAAGTTTGTATAATTTATACATTCGTAAAGATTATGAGAGCGGGAGACTTTTGTGAGGACGAAATATTAATAAACTTTGAATTTTTTTTCTTAAACGCGAACATGCGCACAAGCTGGCGAAAATGGCAGCAGACGTGAAATTTGCGTTTCGCGTTGCCCTGTGTTGCTGAGAAATGATTCTGGTTTATGTAAATTTAAGTTTTAAATTTAAATAAGATAGTTTCATAAAATACTTTGAAATTTCTTATTAAAATATTTTTTCTCCTCTTTCTTTTATGATTATCGTGCCAAGTCGAAAATATTTTTTAAATAATCTTTTCATTAGATATAGAACAGAGACATTTAACTTTCTGTTATTTTTTTTCGTTAAATGAACCGTTTTTTCCTTTACTTCGTCTATTATATAAAGGTTGAAATTTTTAATCACTAATTCACAATAGATTTCATTCGCAAAATACTCGAATATGAGCTAAAATTATTCGAAATTTCAATTAACTTGCTTATAATCGGTTCTCTGTAGAATAGAAATGAATGTTGTTAGATATAAATGAAAGGTCATGATTTAAATTCAAGAAAGTTTCAGATTTAATAAAGTAATTATCCCTTTCTACATTAAAGCTAGAAATTTACATTTTACTACATACTTCATAGGATGTCATATGATTATGTCATGTGTTGAGTTTATTATTAAGTGATTAAGATTTCAATACTAAAAAGCTATTATATATTTTATAAGCATTTATAAAAAAAAATAATACAGCTACGATGTACTGATAAATCACATTATTGATCACAAAATCTTGTTTTTGTAATAATAGGCAAATTAATTTTTTCTTCTCATGAAAGCCAAATATAAATAATTTTACACTTTCTTTTGTTAAATTTATTGATCATAATAATATTTTTGTTGATAAATTATTGTTTTTTAATTATTCAATCGCTATAATTTTTATTTATATAATTTTTATATGCTTTTTTCTCTAATTTCACTTTTTATTACAAAAGTATATCTAATACTTTAATATTTCGTGACTTTAATAAAATATACGTTTATTAAGAATTGAAAATTATTATAGCAATATTCTTTTTATTAATTAAATGCAAATTATATGTTTATAAAAAATATTATAAATTCTAATAATATATAAAAATGTAAATATTAGGCTACGTTTATTATTTCATCGCGCTCGAAAATGATTTTCATGAATTTTATTATAATATTAAATTAAACTTATGATAATAATCTAAGAACATTATACATTTATCGCAAACTCTCTAAACGCATCGTATTAGGTGACAAGACTTTTTTAAGCTATATGAATCTTATACGTAACGCAAAATATAAGACAATTGAACTTTTTATGAATTCAACAACCTATAAATAGTCTTAAAGATCTCAAACCGAAACCCCTAAAGTGCAAGAACGGGTAGAAATGAAGCGGCTCGAAATCTTATTAATCTCCACAATAACATAAAAGTCTAGGGGGGTTGACCTAAAAACATCTCCAACGCTCTCAAAAGTGAGGGTCTACTTTGACATGAACCTGAATGAAGATAATCAACTTCAGCGATGCAAAGAATGACTCAGAATACAAAGAGCTACAAATTCTTCTGTACATATTATCATAGAGTTCATCTGCAATACATTTAATAGAGGTAACGCACAAATTCAAAATCGACAACCTTGATCTTGACTAAAAGGCTACAAAAAGAATCATACGATTTTTGAAAAAGACTGGAATTTATTTTCTCTTCACCACTCAATCAGTCAAATAAAAAAATAATAAAGATGAGCCACATATTGAATCTCTAGCTTGACGGGTAGAGTATCTTGAAAGGAGCTACTGCCTTACTATGGCACAAGGCAATACACTGGTTAGGGAAGCCTATAAAAGAGATTCCTCATCATGCCAAGTACAATGTGTTTGTTAAAGAACTCCCGTACATTCCGAAAAAGACAAGTATGTGATATATTCAAGACAACAAATTCAAAATAGACATAATGGAAGGAGCTAAATATTTTATGAAAATGCTCTTCGGCCGATACCAAAATAATGAAGTTACGTAGAAAAGTCAGTTAATAAATACAAAACTAAGCAACAGCTTCAGGAAAGCGGAGCTGCAAATTCACCAATAAATGTGACAATGAAAGACAAACGGTGCGAGCGAAAAAGCTCTAAAGGGTTTTACACCGTAGTTACAAGTAGTTTCGTCACCTGGAGAAATTAGCGATTATTTAAAACCCGCCACCTAGTAAATGGTGGATGGACCACCTGACACTGCCGGAATAAAAATGAATTTTGAACAATATTGTAAACGGCATAACTTTATGATTTCATTACATTATCTTGAATTTTAAAACAAAACTACTGATTTCAAAGTATAACTGCTCATTTGAGTTTGATTAAGTACTGCGATCAAAATCACTTAATTAAACGAGCTGTTCTTATAAAAATTTCATCCAGATAACTTATTTCCTATTAGATGTTAGATTAAAAGTAATCTCTTTCGCGGGAAAAATGCTTAAGGCAATTAAAATTCAGAAAGAATAAGAAGAATTAAGAGCAAGCTAATTTACGATTGTCAGATTTTAAAGAACTTTAAAGTTGTATAATTTTCCAACAATCGTCATGGAATGATAGATGCACGTAGATATGTTTTGAATATATAATATAAATCTTCTATTAAAATTCATTTATAAACATAAAACATCTATCCCTTCCCGACTATAATTAAAGATTCGTAAGCTGAAAACATTATGTATTCAATATTTTTAATAGCCTCTGCCATTTCAATTACCCGACCAGACAAACTCTAGTTAAGTGAATAGCCACAAAATGGCATGCATTTGGCGAAATTTTCAATATAGAGTCCTACTCGATCCACCTACATACTAAGCTTTCATGCGTCCACCAGCATCCTGGGAACATAAACAGTCAGTTCATGTCACAAGCCTGCTTGCGTTTTTACGCCCAGCTATGGTGCGGTAAACACGCGTATTTATGTCTTCTGCTTATGAACGCCTCCCGTAAAGAACAGATCTGGATGCACCAAGACTTAATTAAGACGACGAGCACCACGACCCGACCAGACTGCGCATAATAATGCAAGCCCAACATCACCCATTTATATTTTATATAAGTACGTACATACTCATTTGTATTGCTTTGCGATATCGTTCCACTACAAGGCTTAGCGAAAAAAAAAGAACACGCATGAAAATTTGATAGAATAGAATTCGTAAGATTAGAATTTCGTAAGACAAGAGAATGAAAGAGGGAGCGAGAGAGAGAGAGAGAGAGAAGGAGGCAGCCGCTCATCGTAAACTGTATATACTATGGTGCGACAAGATTGGCTGTCTCGAGAAAGAATGTTTTTTTGTTTCTTTATTTTTTCCTTTAATTCTTTATTCAGCCTTGCGCGACAACACTCACGTGTGTCGAACTTTTCACATTATGTCGTTTCTTAAGTTTTGTTTACCATAAGGCCAATAATTTGGAAAATACTAAATGAAAATTTTTGTACAATATTGGTCTATTACGAAAAGTTAATTTTGGATACGATTTTGTTGCTTGAACAAAAATTCACACAAACTCATGTTTAATATTTATTTGAAACATTTTTTAATACAGGCTAAGGGGGGTAACGTTTTCCTCAATTTTCAGGAGTTTTTAATACATAATTTATAGACTTTATACTGCATTAGGTACTTTTAATAAAAAATTCTATGCATTATATTATTTTTTATCGATATGAATATTCACCATAAGAGAGCATTTATATTCAAGTGTGCACAGAGTGGATCCATGAAAACTTTGTACGGAGAGTCAAGGTCTTACTTTGTTTATAATTTATTAAAGATACTTCTGAGAATAAGTTGATCGCCATAAAAAACATCTAAATTTCCCGAACTAGAGCCGCAAAAGGGGAATTTTTCTTTATTCGCGAGAGTCTATTTGGAAAATACATTGTTTTTGAAACAAATTTTTTTATAACCTATGGCAAAGGAGATCTCACAAACAACCAAATGGCGTTCGGGGGAAAAATCGAGAAAAATATGCCCCAACACATGCGACTCAACTCCCCCCTTCCTTCAACGACCATTTGCTTGAAAAACACACATGGAAGAATTTGTCATTCAACCAAACACGTTTCCTCAAAACGAAGCTTAGAAACCGTACAAAATTCATAAAATTTTATTTTTTACATAAATTTTTAAACGTTGAAGGATATTGTGGTAATATTTTGGGAGATATATGTAAAGCCTCGTATTTAATAAAATGGAAAAATTGTTTAAAATTCCGCTAAGTAGCAAAGCTTACTTATCAATATTAATTCAGAGATTTTGAATTAAAAAAATTTATTGATAATCAGAAACAGCTTTTCCTTTTAATGAAATATTAAAAAAAAAAAAAAATCAAATTCATACTTTCGTTAAAACACATTTGATGTAGTATGGACAGTTTATTTTAAATAATATTCATTTTCACTCTCACAAGCCTTTTTTTAAATTTAACATAATAACATTTCTGTCTTAATATTTTGTAACCGAATAAAAAGCATTTAATACGTGAATATGCTATTCATAATAGTAATTAACTAATAATAAAATTGTTATATTCGCAGTTGATGTACCGGTGCCATTGTATGGTAATAATATATTCTTCAGTTTTAGTTTTAAACAAAACCTTACTAATTTCTAGATTATTAAATATATTTTTTCCTCAGATTGCTTGATAAATTATTCCAGCATGAATAATAAGTACTTAATCGAGATTTAATGGATAAAAATATCCGCGAATAAAAGTCTTGAGATAAAAAAATTACAAACACATACATGCATATATGTGTGTATTAAAATTTTAATTAACAGATTGAGTAACAATTTTAGTTCGTAGATTATATAAGTTTTTGTCCCTGCGATCGAACAAAGCAAGTCGTTATCTACGTAAACTAGATCAGTTCCAGGGAAGTCTCAATCCTTGGCGAATATCGCAAAGAGCCAGGAGTACGTGATCAAAACGATGCTTAAGGGTCGTGGCGAGTCCGGGTCAGGACGCGTGACACGAGACAATGTATCCTGTCTCGAGGTCGTTTCGTGCAGACGCGAGTTCATTCGGAGGATCCCGAGCACTCGAGCCGGGACTTACACACGCGCGCCACTTACACAAGCGGTCGGATTCCTCACTGACGTCGAAAGTCGGGGAGGCGGATGGGCGAGGATTCCCGGAGATGGACGCAACGATCTAATCATGGAAGCTGGTACGGAGCCAAGCCCAAGCGAGCGGAGCGTGCCGAATGTATTGGTCGGGTGGAGAGAGCCGAGGAGAAGAAGGAGGAGGACGGCGACGAGGTCGCGCCGAAGGTGGGAGGGGGCGTGGGGGGGATAAGTCGATGGGCGGGTAAAGCGGGTTTTGGCGTTCTCTCTGGAGTATAGTTCAAACGCTTAATCAAAGCCAACGCGGAAAAACCGAACTTCCGCTCGCACTGCCTGCACTACAAGCAGGTCTTCTTCTAATTTGGAAGCGATTGAATCTCTCCAACCTATTGTGCCTCATGGCCGCTGCCACGGGAGTTCATTGCTGCTCTCCGCGAATATATACGTATATACACGCGTATTCACGTAGGCTTTCGAATATGTGAGCCGTCTAAGCATTGAGGCCGTCCTTCGTCAGTGGAACAAATTTCCACTGACAGCGTAGCTCGAGCACTAAATTGGAAGTAGCGTCAACTGCGTATGTGCGCCCGGAAAATTCATTAGGCCCAGGATGAGGATTCAGAAAGAGGTGATAACGAAATGCGCTTAATTAAAAACGACGGGCGCATTAAGAAAATAGTGGAACATGGAGTCGAGGCTTCTGAAAAATTTTATTTCTTAGCCGAGTTTTTAGGATTTGGGGTTAGTTTAGATTGGGGGTTGCCGACATTCTAAATATGTTATTCTATACTTGCTTGTACGTTGTAAAAAAAAAGGAAATAAAATAAAATAAGACAATATAGTTTGACTAGCAATATGTATTACATTTATATTAGGCTCATTAAATTAAATCTTTTATGTAAATAAAGTATCCGTACTTATCTAATCCACTTATCGTATATGGGCAAATTATGAAATTAAATTACGGCTTCCTTGCCGTAAAATTATATTATCTTTTTCAAGTTTTTACTTTATCTCGCATAAGATTTCCAACTGATAGAACTACCATTTTTTTTCAAACTGTATTGCTTTTCCATAGGCAAAATTTATTGTTAATAGAACTTTTTTTACAAACAGGCGCGCATTTATTTATAATTATATATAAATTCAATTCGAAGTACCCGTTGAATTCTTAGCTAACAAGAGATTTTTATGATTTCGAAATTCTATATATTATTTTATATACTCTCGTAGATTTGCATATAAATTCAAGTATATTTGAAAGCATAAATATCCTTTATATAATTTAACTTTATTACTTCCATATAAAATTTCGATATAAATATTGAATTCTTCATTACCATTTTGTTACTGTCAAACTGATTATAAGTGTATTAGAATGACATTTATAAGTATAGATAGTATATTAAATTTAATTTCTTTAGCCGATTTCTTTAACTAGTCAATATTTTTAAAGGTTTAAAAGGCTGTATAAAGCTAACATTTATTTCAAATAAAATTGTTGATCACTTTTACTAACAATTGAAGATGTAAATAAAATTTATCTGATTTCACACACATCTATGTTGTAATCAAGACACAGGTGCTAATTTAATACTCATATGATTAATATAGCCTATTAAATCTAAATATTATTTTAAATATAAGCCACGTTTACGAAATCGAATTTTCTTAAGTTTGTCTAGGAAACTTTCTAAAATTACTTGTTTACCTACTTAGAACAAAGCATAAAAAATTGAAGCTCTTAGGACCACATGACCGTTACACTTTAGTTCCAAGACTTTATGTCAAGGATAAACAAAAAAAAATGTTCAGGTCTCAACTGCCTACAGCTGGAATACAAAGACTACACCAGAAAATTCAGGAAAAAGGCTTGTTTTTTTTTTGCATTTGTCCAGTCGCCCGCTTGTTCCTAGACGCTACGCGTGGACTGTAACGAATTGCCGGATTATCCGTCTTGTCCATTTCTTACGAAGGGTTCAATTTTTTTTTGCAACCTTCAGATTGCTACATGGACTATTTCTCAACGGAGTACTTTTCCAGGCTATTTCTGTATTGGTATAGTAGCCTAAGGAGAATAACTATATAAAAAAGCACGACCCGAGCGGTGAAGATGGTATACAAAAAAAGGATAATGAAAATAAGAAGACTGACGGAGAAAGAGCGAGTGAACGGGAGGAGTAATGCGGGGAAGAGAGGCAGAGCGTGAGGGCGAACTAGAGGAATGGCGCGGGGGGCGGGGGGGAGGTAACGTAAAGACGGACGAAGGGTCAAGAAAATGAACGGAATAAAGTACTGTAACATTGACGAACGTAGAAAAAATCGAACGGTTGAAATGTTCAGCTAATCTAGATTATTATAGTTCGATCTTATGTAGCCCTGCATATTTAAGTAAATTTATGCTTTGTAATAGAACTTTTTTATTTTTAATAACGAAATGTCGGAATATATGTTTTCTTACCGTTGATTTAAAATGTTTAATTTATGCAAAATAAATGTAATTATTCTTCAAAATCTAAAGGCATCTGATAGTAATAATTTTAATATATGTTTATGACCTGGATTTTTTTATATTTTATACTATTCTGTAGAATTACGGTTTTAACTTTGATATTTTTATTTTTGATTATGAAGTTTAAGATAATTTATAACTTTCATTATGAAATTGAATAGTTCATTGATATGCGTATGAGCAACAATAAATTGTATTTAATAGTACTTCATATTATTTTGATAAAATATTTTATTAGCTGAAATAAAATATTACAAACATTACTTAATTTTCAGAGAGTACATTTATTAATTAATTACATTCGTTTATTATAAGCTTTCACTTAAACAGAGCTTCTTTATGTACTTTGGTGGTATTCCTTGATTATTAATTATGTGGGATTGCAGCGCCGCCAATCGAATTATCTTGCGTAGATCATTAATAAATTGAGTTGTAAGTCGTAATAAAGGTTTTTTTTTTAATTCAACTGTTAAAATCAAATGTGATATTGGTGCTTTCGAAGCGATCAATCTAACCGTAGTAGAGAAATTATCCGGAGGGCACTTACAGAGAGAAAAATTTTTAAAAATTACCTTAAAAGCGCAGGACTCGGAACGAGCATCATATTTTTAATCATAAAAAAATGTACACGAAAAAGGATGTAAAAGTAGGCGAAGGTAGAGGAATAAAATGAAAGGATGAAAATGTATATAGAAGTGGGACATGGGGCGTTGTGTATAGCGGTAGGTAGATAAATGGAGAATTCACTCAATCTCCGGTAAGCGCGAAGGAAACGAAGGAGTACGAGCGAATGCTGGAAATACTTAGGATTGGCCCTATAAATAACGACTCGAATTACAGTAGATGGCGACGCCAGTGACAGAGCCGAGGCATTACCGCAAATTAGATTTTTTTTTACTTAAATAGCTCTGCAGCTGGTTTTTCAGTGCTGCATTTAAATGTGTCTGTCATATATACATTTATTTCGACCTCGGATTTCTCGATAATTGCTGTCCAGTGAGAATGGCCGACAATTCTTACCAAATGTGCATTAGACGCTCTGTACTGGGCGGCCTTATTTCTTGCTTCTCTTCCCTTAATGCACGCCGTATTATTATTTTTGGATTTTTTACGTCTAATTGGATTTTTTTCTAATTTACACGATGCGCAACCATTAATTGACAGCCCTTTGTAATTTCGCTCACAGATTGCACGTCTGTTTATGCTTTTGGTCTTTACATACCTGGGATTATTTATGAATTTAATAAAATAAAATAAAATTTTAATAATTATTTGCGCTTAAGGGAAAAAGTCGGAAATTTATTTCACAAAAATGTATCCACAGCATTATGAAATTGAAAAAATCCAGTATCTGTATTATTGATCGTGTACGGCACGGCAATGCACAAAAAAATTAATTATTTATGAGTGTAATCTTATTATCCACTATAAAGCTTTTGAAAAAAAAGAAGATAATCGCAACATTCAATATATATTTTTCATGATAAAGGAAAGGTAATCGTTCGTTTATGATCAGACGTTTGGACAATTTAAATAAGCAAATTGTGCTGACGAATCAAATCGAGCGATGAGAATCAGTAACAATAATAAAAGCCATCCCTCTCCCTCGCTGCAGCGAATTGCAGTCAAATTCGAGTTTTAAAACACCAAATGTGGCTCGTTACCCGCTGTACGATCTATCCAGTTTTATCCGTACGATGCCAGTGACAAAATGTCTGCCTCGGCGCCCGCGCTCTTAACTATTGTCTCGGGTGCTCATGTAACATTCCGACGGGGCCAAACATCGGCAAAGAAGTTATGTACGCGACGTGCAAAGGAATCCCAAGTTGCTGAGAGCGCAAACCTAGACGAGGGCACAAAAAGACTTAGATAAATACGAGGCAAGCGGAAAACGCGAGAGAAAAAGGCGGAGCGTCTATGCACGTATGCATGCTTGTATACATTTGTACATCTGCGTCCATGCGATGCGACGGAGGGATAAACTTAGCGACGACTTACGTTCTGTTGCACCCTCGCGCAGTAAAAGCAGACGCATGGTATCTCGTAACCCCCCCCCGTCTCGTGACATATCATATCCTGCTATTTTGCGCTATCCTTCTATCTCTGTCCATCTCTCTCTCTCTCTCTCTCTCTCTCTCAGTCTGTCTGTCTGTCTGCCTGGCTCTCCTTCGCTCATATACACAACGACACTCACAGCTCTAAGCCTCTCTCTTTCGCTCTTAGTTATCCTCTCCTGCCACTGGACGCTCCTCTACTCCCTTCCACGAAGAAAGACATGAACACGTGGACTTTTTTTTATACATTCGCAAACCCCGGACGGCGAGATATTTCATGCTGCTGCGGGTCAATGAAAACTTGACTGTATCTCTCTCGAAGGAGAAAAATGAATATATTAAAAATATTATATATTGAATACTTTGGAAATTTTGCGAATACGTGGCTCTTGATTTTGATCACGTAAGACTTTCGAGCCTAAATTCAGAAGCGAGAGCTCGAGATGTTGGTTGCATCGACGAACTCTTTTCCTTTTTACGGGATCATTTAAACTTGCAAGCGAGTGAGCGAGCGGACGAACCTCCTTCTTTGCTTGTGCACCAGACTTTTATATTTTTCAAAGGGCAGGGCCTGTACAATCTTACTTCTTCCATTTTTATATCGAAAAACAAGTTTTCTCATTTTATTACTGTATCGTAATATTCATAAATTCTTTACTGACTGCACGATAGGGAAGTTAATTTAGAAAAAAAGTGTTAATCTTCTTTCATCCGGTAAAAATGTATCAATTTTTATTTTGAAATTACTTTTTTTAAACCACAGCAAGTGCTTCAATAAATAACCGGTTCAATCACAAATATTTTTCAATTTTAATTAAAAACATTATTTCGATTTATATGAAGGTGTTGAATGTGTCTGGATCGTAAGCACTTGCATTCGAGTTTTCAAGCATCTTCAAGGTGAAAACTTACTTTCCACATTTTTTGTCAATTATCATAACAACGATTTCGAAAATTTATTGATTATGTATCTTTTATTATGTGATGGAAAGTATAACAATATAAAATGATATCCAGTTTTTAATGGCCTGAATGATAATTAATTCTCTAAAAAAAAAATCAAATTTTTAATATAATAATCATTGTTTACAAAAATGGCTGGCCGTGAAAATTCAATTAGTTACTTTTATTATTGATCTAGCAAAATGATGATTTAAATAAACTTTCAATACATATTTAAATGAATGAATATGATTTATCCGTCAATATATACATAATAACGTAATGTAATACTGAAATGAAAAACAATTTTTTTTATTATGGCCGCCATTTATATAAAATTTTTTGAACCAATATTATTAGCGAGAATAATTTAAATATTCTAATAGACAAAAGAAACAAAAGTCTTACTCGAAAAATCTTATTATAGTAATAAAACATGCTCATATAAAATATTTTCTTTATACCACGGTACTTTTACAGAGATCTAAAAAAATCATGAGTTCAAAAGAATTCTAAATATTTAGTACGGATGAAATCACTATTAAAAGGTATAGTTTACTACAGAACTCAATAAAATCGTCTTTTTCATTAAACGAATGTATGAGACTTTAAATATTTAAAATTGATTTAATCAATTAATAGAATTTCACGATTCATTTGATACTGATAAAAACCATGATTTAATCATGATTTCTATTCAACCTTCATATCTCTGTATAATGAATATTCAGCATATCTTTTGAAGCCGAATAAATTTACGTTTTGTTATTTATTGAGTAAAAAATTAAATATAATTATTACAGTCATATTTAATTGTATAAAATAATCGAAATAAGGTAATAAATATTAAATAATATATCGAAATCTCATAAGGTAATCGTAATTTTACTATTTGATTAAATGCACACATATTTATTTCATTGAATATTTTTTTTTATTTAAGCTATTAACTAACTTAAAGTTTTCTAAAATGCTCCTTAATGTTAAAAAATTAAATCAATTCGAAATTAAAATTTTTATATAAAATTTTCCGTATAAAATTTTCCATATAAAATTTTTGTATTACAGTTCTGATGAATCACATAACATATCTATACAATCACAATTAAATAACTACAAAGAATAAAAATAAAATAGGTCCTACTCATTCTTGAGAATTTAAAAATAGAATGTACTATTGTTAAGTAAAGATAGATAGAAGCGGAGATCGGCAGAATGAGTGATCAAAAAAGGGGAGAAAAAGAGAGTTTCATGTTTAAAATAAATTCTGCCTCTGGATTCCCATTTTACATAATACCAATATTCGAATCCAAAAATACTTGTAGGTCGGTTTCTTAATCAGCAGCAGTACATTAAAAATATTTTAAAATATATGCTTCTATTTCACATGTATGGTTTGACATTTGTTACTGAGTATTTCAAATTTTTTTATTACTATAACTATCATAGAGTTGTAATTAAGTCTTGTTTTTGTCTATTGTATATTTTTAAGTGACCTTTGTATCAATACAAGAAATCAAACAATACAAGCTAGATGTAACCATTTATTTATATAAAGGATGTGGGTGAAGTCATTCAACTCCACTGAATACTCATACTTCATTTTTAAGAAAATATGCTTGACTTAAAAGTGACAAAATAAATATTTAAAGACGTAAGGCTTTATCATATTACATGTAAAATAATCATTAAGTACAACAAGAAGTGAAAATACATGTATAGATTTGCTTTTTATATCATCTGATTTATTTATCATTCTTTTATAAAAAGTATTAATTTCATTAACTTGTGAATAACTCTGACATACTCGCATTTTCCAGTTAATAAATTATATACGGAAGCTTCATTGTCATCAATGCATTAAATACTTCCAGATTGCTAATAGTGAAATGATAAGCCAAATCATACAATAAAATCATCATTTATAATAATTATTACAGGAACCAATCAAAATGTTATTTGCCTATTCGCTAAATCATTTTTTTTAATTAGCATTTTGTTATTATGAAATTGAATGCATATCATTTCATTATTTCTGTGCAATAAATTCTTTTAATTTGCCAATGAGATTACGCAATCGGTGTTTTAATTAAATTATAACCGATTAATTAAAAGTTTTATCAATCAATAATTTTATAGGTAGCTGAATGTACATAAGAGGTTGAATATATCATTTTACATAATATTTGGCAAAGTAGTATATTTATGTAATCTAATATATGTCAATATTAATTGTTATGAAACTTCTTCAGGATGTATAAAACATGTAAATAAAGATATCGATTGCAATAAAAACTTGTATTAACTAATATGAAGTTAACATTAACCATTCGTTTAAATAAATTATAATTTTTTTCGCAAGTGACTCCTCAAGCTTTTACTCAATTTTTTTCAAAAATATTGATTTATATATTAATAGTGAATCTCCAGAGTAGGCGAAATGTACGTTTACAGGCTAACTGTAATAAAGTAATTTATTTAAGGTGAGCAGAGGCGATAATTCTAGTAAATTCAATAAAAACCACCTAACGTAGTGCTCGGCTCGTGTACAGCATAAATAATGGCCGTGCCAAAGGCATGAATTTCGCAGGAAAATTCGTGATCGAGAGAACGAAGAAAATAGTAAGCATCGAAGAGTTGATGAATCAGTGCGGCAAATGAAATAGAGCTACCAACCTTCGAGGAAAGCAATCGTCGACTGTCCTCGCACACACGCAGAGGCTTACTCGGCCCATGCCCTTCTACCGTATGCATAAAACTCGGCGGAGTCGCGGGCGGCGCACACGCAGACACACACACGCACGCGCACGCTCGTACGCACCCGCGCATTCATACACATATATATATATATATGTGTGTGTGTGTGTGTGTGTGTGTGCATGTGTGTACAAGGTAGCGTACAGCGCAGACGCAGGCGCACCGAAGGCTTGCGACCTCCTCCTCCTCCTCGTCGTCCTTCGAGACCGTCGCCGCCTCATCCTCCGCCTCCTCGGCAGCGATCGCCGGCCCGTCGCAGCCTCACATCCGGCATAAACACGTACGAGTGCACACGCGGCCGACTCCCATCGCGTTGGCCTCGCGGCCTCTCGCGCGAGCGCGTCGAGCCCTCGAGGATGAGCCGCGCGAGGCGCCACGAGAACAATGTGCCGCCCTCGCCCCTCGGCCCCGCCGAACAAACAATCGGCAGGGGTCTCACCCATGCGCGGAGACGCGGCTCGACCTCGTGTCTTCTGGCCACGAGGCGCCGACTGCGACTCGATCGACTTCTCTCCTCTCCTCTCCCGCGAGTCGAGGGGCTCGCTTGCGAGCCTTGCCATGATCGCGCGTCCCGGGGGCACTGCCGCGCGCGGCCAGGAGCTCCTCCGCGTCGCGCTCGCCCTCGTCGCCGGGGCGCGGCTACCCACGTGCGCCGCCCGTTCGATTCGGCCGGGCGCCCATTTGCCCGCCGGCGATGGCCTACGCGGCTACGTGGATTTTTACTGGCCTTGCGCCCGATCGACTCCCCTCGAGGCTCTGTCTCCGCTCCGCGCGGGCACTCCCCTCCCCTCCCCGCAGCCGGCAGCCCCGGATGCCGCCCCCCGGGCATCCGCCGGCCACCCCACCCATCGGTCGCCAGCCGCGGTGCCCCGATCGGTTGCGTCTGCTTCGACGCGGTCCCGCAACGCGACGCCGCTCCGCACTCGCCTCGCCTCTTACGTCCCATGCAGGTTAGGCCGATTACCTCACCTTCCGCACGCGCTGGCACCCTCGCCGTCGCATCGCTAAAGGTCCCCTCCCTTGCCGACTTTTACCGCGGCTTCCTACGAAGCTGCTCCTTCCCCGTCCCGCTCCGCCTCCAGGCCTATATCAATTTCCAATTCTTTTTCCATATGAAACCCATTTACTTTTTTTACATCTGACATTCATCTCCAGTAATAAGAAGGTTTCAAAGGTATCAGATTTTTAATTAAGGAGAACCCTTATTAAAAGTTGGGGCTTTTGGCATTTGTACCACTTGAACAAGTAAAGCTAATTCTAACCCCCCCCCCACTATTAGTTTTTCTTTTTAATATGTAATTATTTATTTGTACAAACTCTCAATCACGTCAAACTGTTATAGCTGATCAAGGTAATGAAAATGTTAAATATAAAATAGATGAAAATAAAAAATGTATTTACCAAATTTTTTAAATGTTTTGATAGTACTCGTGCATAGTTATAAATTTCATGCTTGTAATGTAATAACTTTAATGCTTCGCAAGAAATTTTTGCCTGCTAATTTATCCGCAAGAAAAAACTTTACATAATTATAACAAAAATTTTTAATTACATTTGTAATTTCTTCTCCAATTATTTACAATTTACATCTTTTGTATTTAAAGTGAGATGCTTAATATTATTGTTGGACGTAAAACATTATTAAGCTCATAAATATCAACGAAATAATGTTAGTAATATAGTTATATAATATAATTATACATGAGTTTTTTAAATTAAATTTACGATGTTTAGAGATTATTAAGAAATTTATTTTCTTACTTAGAAAGATGTAATACTGTTAGGTGCCTATAAATGCCAGTTACCAAGGGCTGCCGATAAGTAAGAGTCCTTTACCGTAATTTTAAAGACATGAAATAGACATTTCAAAATTGATTGCGCTCGCTTGTTATTTTTAGTACTAAATTATAAATATAAAATCTATCAACAAATTGTAATTTGATGCATTCTTATGACAAAAAAAATTTCACGATTTCGTGGCCTGATTATGGTAACGCTAATGTAACCTTTATATGTATTTAAAAATGTTATTAATGATGGAATATGGAAAAAACAGACGCACTGTTAAACTTAAAATTTTTACAGTACCGATCCATGCGAGTATAAATAAATTGTCTATTAAGTAAGGCTATATTTTTCATTAATTGATATAAAATTGTAGTATGGGAGCATTTTTAACCTTTAAAATACATTTTATCGTTATTAATTAATCGCTACATTAGTAATGAAAACTTTATTAAGAATAATGGTCTATTTCTAAGAAAGTAATTTAATTTAATTTCAGGAATATGTCTGACTAGTAAAAAGAGAATGGTTCTTGTGATATGTGAGTCTCTAGGTAATTAGACAAAATGAATCATACAAACTAAATGAAGAAGTTTATAGCAGATCAAAAATATAACTCAATTTCTCTAAGATGAAAATATAAAATATTTACACCTATCTTTATTTCTCTCTCTCTCTCTCTATCTCTCTCTATCAGCTTATCTCTTTCCTTTCCTGCTCCTTATCGGACAATTTTCCGACTGCTTCGCTGTAAAAAACAACATTTTATAAAAATAATGTGCACACTCATACACGAAATGTATCTATTAAGATACGTTGGATGAGCAGTGTATACTTCTACCCGACTCATTTCTTTTATCCACCCCCTATATCTCTTTATCTTCATGACTGACTTTTCTATTTTGTGGCTTGCTCCTCCGTCCGCAACTTTTTACAAGTTTTCCTGTCGCTCTCGAGTCTCATGTACGAGTCTAACTACTTTTCTCTGTCCCTCGGTACGTTGTTCACGAGGTCGATGTTGCATCTTTGGCTGATTCGGTCGTTCGAGTGATAGCACGGCGACAGAATTCATTCCCCCGCGCGCGCGAATTCATGATAAAGTCTTTGGTGGCTGCGGCGAGGGTCGGAAAGACGCGACCAACTCGTCGGAAACTAGAGAAGTAAGCGCGGGGGTGGGGAACTTTATGCGTTTGCATCCTATGTGCTCCCGCGTATCTCCGTGGTTATGGTTCCTTCGACGAAACCTTGCTCGCGAGGTCGCAAACTGCCCCCCTCCCCGTCCATCTTCCTCCCACTCGCCCAATGCCCTAACAGCCTGCATGTTAGCGACTTTCTCTTCGAGTTCATCCGTCTTTTTTCCCAGTCCCTTCCTCCTGACCCTAGGCCAGCCGCTAAAGCGCGATACCCGACCATCCATCTCTCTTCCGCTCCTTCGCTCTCATGACCATATCTTTTCCTCCTGGGACTGCTCCAGAGGAGCTTTGGATCCGACTCGACTGGAGTCGTCTTACTGCGGAAACGCAAGCTAACCAAGCTCGTTTCTGCGTTCTACTCTCGACTCGTTTTCCACATATATCTGTGGACAACGAGCGTATTTTAGCGATATTGAGCTTTTCAAAGCTTTTTCAAAGCATTTGAGATCGTGAGCTATAGGTACCAAACTACCCTGCTATAGTCAAGAACGTCGGCGGGAGAGCCTTGGTGGATATTCAGGGGCGCCAAGCAAGTCCTCCACCGGAAGAAGTAGAATGTGCTATTCCCAGCCTCACCCCTTCAACTGCTAAAATCGACTTTATCCATCTACTTCTTATTCCTGTGCTCGTTCCATGCTTTTTCTCTTTCTTGTACTCTACTCAACTCTTCTACAATCTGGTAGGACAACTGTGTCCAATGATGCTTCGGAACAAGTGCACCAGTTTCGCGGGATGACGCGTCTTTGTTTTCCACATTTATTTCGTTGCGACTTTATTTTTCTGTTGTGAACTTTATACGGCATTGTATAAATAACAACAATTCGAGGGTAGTCTATGGCTCTCTTTCATTTACGCTTAATTATAACGATATGAATATTTTTAAAATAAAATATAAATTCAAGAAAAAAATTTTTTATTTTATAAGAAATTTTATCTACTGGTTTATAAATAAATTAATTAAATACGAACAGATGTACATATTTTAGATGTAAGCATGTAGCAAATAATTGTAATGATTATTTAAGTATATTATTAAAATTTTATCAATAAAAACTATCATACATGTCTATTTTTGTATTATATCCAATATATGTTAACTTAATTTACTGCATACGAGAAATAATCCTGTTTCAAACCGTAGAAGGGTATAAATTGAAGCTTACTTATAATTTCGAAATGCGTTAGGTATTTTAAAAATTTCTCGAAACAAAGATAGTAACAAATCTCTTTATAGGACATTGAGTTATTGAAAAATTCAATTATAAAAGCAACTGTTGATGGGAACATGTGAAATTGAAAAATTATCTCTTTTAATTAAAAGTTATAAAGTATAGAGACGTTTCCATAGAAAGAGTAAAATATCTAATCGTAGTTCAAATTTGTTGGAGACCGTCTTTTATTTAAAATACTTATTCGAAAATTAATTAAAAGTGATATTCTAATTAAAATTAAGTATAGCGCAAAACGGTCGTGGTGTGAAATCTTCCTCGCATAAAATAAGTGCTTACCCTGTCGGTAAAATAGATGACGGCATGACCAATTGGTCATTTACGCGCAAAGGACGTTTGACTGAAATTCATTAGTCGTACACGTGGGGTTACATCGCGATGCAGAGGTGAGCTTGTAATGCAGGGCATGGAAATGGCGTTAATTATCAGAAACGTGCACATCGCGATAAATCAGATGTAGAGTCAACGAAATGAAAACGCCAACGGGAATAAGCGCGAACCTACGAAGCAGAGGCCGAATCAACGAAGCTAAAAGCTCTGTTAGTCGGGGCGGGGGGGGGCGGCGGAGGGCGGAGTGCAAGGTGAGATCGCGGAAGCAACGTAAACAAAAGGATCGCGCCGTAGCCGCGTGCGGATTCGGGAGGAGAGCCGCTGACCTAACCAAACCCGAGATTAGCAGCCGACAAAACACACACGGCTTTGAGCCACGTAGTGCGACGCCACGCGCACGCCAATGCATAAATGGCGAAACCACTTCCTACGCCAGGCTCGGCGCTAGTGGCGGCGTCCCGTCGTTCTGCGGCGGCTTTCGGGCCCGTGGAGGGGAGTCGGCGTCGGGAAGCTCGACTCTCCCGCCGGGCTGCGTCAACCTTCGCAGCGGGGGGCTGGGGTGGGGCTGGGGCTGCGGCGGCGGCGGCACCTAGGCTTGCCAGCGAGGGCGGAGGGCGAGAGGGCGCCGGGAGGGGGGTGTAGGTTCAGCGACGGCCGGGAGACGCGATCCGAGCGCGGCCATGATGACGCCTCGACCAATCGGGGCCTCGGCTCGCTGCGTTACGGCATTATGGCCGCTGGGCGACGCCCAACATTAAGTCCGTGGAACGTTGCGCTCATTGGGGACGCGGGCGTTTTATGATTCGCCCGAGCCGACAGCTACGCCCGCTCCTGCTCTCGCAGCCGCTTGTCCCGGTCTCTCTCTCTCCCTCCCTCTCTCTCTCGCCCTCCCTCTTTCTCGCTCCCTCTCCTTTCTCTCGCTCCCTCCTTCGCGTCGGATGCCGCGGAGCGTCTCGGCGGGCCGATTCCGCATCGTCTGGCCGTGGCTCTCCCGGCCCAAATTTCGTCGTAAAAGGGGCTGCCACCCGAGTGCCCGAGCAACTCAACCTTCTCTACGGGCTTCTGCTGAGGGAGTACCGATATTAAAAGAGTCGACACCCCCTTGAAGAGGGAAACCTCCCTTCCAACCGAGCTTTCGATTCCAATGTCCCCGTCTTCGATCTCTCCTCCATAGCCATTTTTGACCTTTTCCAATGGAGATCTGCCGAAATCTCTACGGATTTCATTAGGTTCTACTTGAGCTCTGGATTATTCCTCTAATCTGTTAAGTGACTCGTTTCTGGTTAATTGATTCGACAGTGCTGCAGCTCATGGCATCATCATTATTATTGACATTAAGAATCATTTCATTATTAATGGTAAAAACTGTCCATTCGATTTTGCATGTTAATGCAAACAGTACAAGGCTAACTAAAGCTTCAAAAATTTTTCTTTTTACAAAACTTATTGTATATCGGCAATAATTATTAATTAGTAATTTACTAATTAAATCTATCATTTCAAAAATCTTATTTTAATTTTATTATATCACTGATATTAAAAATACCATTTTAGTTTTTTTTTTTAAGGATATTGTTACAAAGATCAGCATTTATAATATTTAGACTAATCTTTGAAACATATTTACTACATCATTGCAATTGCTGTTTGCAGTAAATTAATATTGAGCCGAGAATGATAATTGAGATAATTAATCATTTTAAATACTCAAAAATGATATTGTATCTACGGAATTTGTGTTTTGATAAATGAAATTTGTGTTTTGCCATATTAATATTTAATCTTTAGAAAGTAACAGGCGTAAACATTAAATTACATTTTTTTAAATACTTTACTATCTATTTAATTATATATAATTAAGATATTTTTTATCTACAAATACATAATTAATCATACGCTAAATATGTAGCAAGCTTGTAAATAAACACTGGGTTAAGAACTTGTATACTGTATTGCATGATTTTTGGGTTTAGTATTACGTACTAGTAAATACTTGAATATTCATCTATATTTTCTGATTGATTTAAACTAATCACATTTACAATTTAATGATGTAAAAATATATTATTGATTGCCTTTGATTATTGAGCAAATTCATGTCAACAATTAAATAATTTTTATTTTGAGGTCTGAACTAAATGCATATACAAATGATGAATTATCTACAAACCTTCTGCGATTTAAGATAATTAATATAAATTTCACTCTATATTTTATTGAAAACCTATTTGACGTAATAAACATTCTGATGTATACATGTAATGGAACAAGTTAACATAATGGATTACAGCATATATCAATATTATGGATTACTTAACGCTTTCTTCTCACGCTTCCTTGCATTGTATTCCCTAGACTCGCGTGACTCTTGAATATTTAAATTACTTGCATTAAATAGTAATTATAAATCTCAGATTAGAGCGTTGATTTAATGACTGTGATAAAAGTGTAATTTGATTTAATGATCGCGATAAGTATCTCAACTGCTATTAAATTTTAATTTTACTACAATTGTGCATAGAACTGTCAAACTTACTACTTTTATTTCGAAAATTATTTATTGGTTCGCGTAAATTTGTAGCACATAATAAAATTTATTAAAATATAATTTAATGTCAAAATAAATCACTTAATAGTTTATGATTTGTAAATTATAGCCATCACCTGAAGGAAAACGACTGAGTAGGCACTGTCCCTTTTTCACTAATTATATGAATGGCCATGCATTTTCGAAGCACTGGCTCTATCCGGACGTTACCTGCACGTGTACGGATGCACTCGCACATTTGTGCGGAAGTAAGCTCAAGTGCAAATACATGTGCATACATATATATATAAATATATATATACACATGTATATATATGTATATGTATATGTATATATATGTAAGTACGAGGCCATGCGTAAGCAGAGGCGAAGCAAGTGGCGATGTATCGGGTTACGCGTGGCTCCCGAAGTGCGAGCCAAACGCGATGGGAAACAGCGAGGGTAGAAAGCAAGAGCGTGAAGCATCCTTGTGAGTAGGCGAGAATCCTGCTCGAGTGCACTTAAAAATAATCTTCCATTCGAGAGAGGGTCCGAGCAGCGGATGTACATACGAAGCACCAAGTGCCGCGCACTCGTGATAACGATAATTAGAGCGTATTCGTTGCTCGACGCCTACGAGCTACTCCCGACGTACTTACCGTCGTCGCTCCAGGCCTCGGCGACCACAGGGCTGCATCTTCCAATCGCGGGATGCGCGCTCCCTCTTCACAAGGCACTTAAGTGGATCAAGGTACGTCGGCCGCCCTCGGGGCCGACGACCATCCTCGTCATCGCGAGGCACTCCCGCACCACTGGCACTGCCGCGACTCTTCCCGCGATACGAACGCACCGAACATAACCTAGAACGCGCTCTTCCTTTTCCAGCTGCCGTACTCCATTGGCTTGACTCGCGAGGCCTTTCGGCCATCGGGAGGCGCCGTTCCTCAAGCAAATTTACGGCGGATGTGTCGTAGCCCAACGAGGAGTGACGGCCCCACGCGCTTTTTCGGCAGTCGTCCTCGCCTCGCGCCATCGCTGTGGGAAAGGGAGAGACAGGAGATAAACATATACATATATACACACACACACACACACACACACACACACATATATATATATAGAGAGAGAGAGAGAGAGAGAGAGAGTGAGATTGGCGGAGAGTAGAGAAGGTCGAAAAGCGATGCGATGGACTTGGCGACAGGAAGAGCCTGACTATGAGAGGACGCGTACTCTAGGCTGCGCACTATTGTTTATTTTGTCGTATCGCGCTCCCGATAGGCACAAAACCGATCGCGACTACGCGCGAACTCCCGTGCTGATCTCGCGGGCCCGACCTTGCGCCCGGACTCGGCTGGAGCGACTTGCCTTGCCGAGGCGCGCGAGCCGCGGCTCCGGAGACCAAGGCGGACGAGCTCCCCGTGTCACTCACATATCGGCGAACCTCGACAACCATGTGCTTCTGGTCGCTCGCAAACGTCACTGCGCCTGCGTTTCTACGTCTGACCCCTACGTCACGCTCGTTCTCTTTCTCTTTCTCTCGCTCGGCTCTCCATCCATCGGTGCTGCTGCTGCTTCTACTGCCGCTCTGTCTCCCCTCGGGCCACCAGTCATGGATACACGCGCCGTAAAGCGCCGTGTACACACACAGGGTCAACTGTGTTATACTACTACCCCCGTGCCCCTGTTGGTCGAGCGCATATTATATAGAATGAGGAGAGAGAAACGGAGAGAGAGAGAGAGAGAGAGAGAGAGAGAGAGATAGAGAAAGATATACACAGAGATAGAGAGAGAGAGAGAGAGAGAGAGAGAGGGAAGGCTTTACTTCCACAGAAGAGAACGATCTTCGCGGAAGGATAGAGAAACCGCCAAGGAAGATGGAGAACGGGCGACAAAGTATTCTGACACAATGTCTACCGACACAAAGAAACATAATCAAAAGGAGAGGACGGAACTAATGGGACAATAAAAACACCTTTGATGTTGAGAGAGGGAGAGGGAGAGAGAATGAGGGTTGGAGGGCAGATGAGAGGAGGAGGTAACGAGATGAGAAATCTCTAAATGCAATGCGAGGGGGGTAACGCAGATGCAGGAGAGGAGGGATGGATAGGCGAAGCTTTGAGAAAAGTAAAGAATCGTTAGAAGTGACCATGCGAGAGGACAAAAAACAGGATGCATTATAAGTGATGGTAGGAGCGTAGAGCCGATTGGATGAAGAAGGGTGACAAAACCGGGAGGGTGGGTGCGGAAAAGCGGCGGGAGAACGAGTGAGCGAGATGACGAGGGCAGTGAGGCGACAGAATATCTCTCGTGGAAGAAGATGAACCGCCTCGGCGATGGAGGATGTACATTGTAACTAATGGTCCAGACGTAGGGTCTCAGATCTAAGCAAAAGCAAGATAGAAGAAAGATTGGCAGGGCCGGTACTGTCAATGCCCAATGCGAATGGCGGTGCCCGGTAAGAGCGAAGGCCATCCGAGGCGTCGAGGGTTCTGGCGCGCCGTGGAGAGAAGATAAAGAGCCACGATAACGAGGTTGAAGCGTGCGGAGGAGAAAGGAGGCGACCGAGGAGGCAAGGACGAGCCGGTGAACGTATAGGCGATGGCACCGCCGAGTTCCGCGACGCGTGGACGTTTAGGAGTGTAGGAGAAGGTCCATCCCTCGAAGTCTTCGGAATGCTACTAAGGCAGCGAAGTCGTCGAGCTACTTCCTGCGTGTATCATGCGCACTGCTCGCGGAGCTCAAAGGGGGATGTGCAGTTTGCGGCGCGGTTGCGGTCTATAGGCATCGCCATTCGCTCGCTCGCTCGCGCGCGAAAAAGGTGCTCTCCTTTCTCCCGCTACGATCGATCAGCCCGCGAACTCTTCCCGGTCTCCCTGCGCCCATCCGCGGCGGCTGGTGCGCCCCTCTGAGCCGGTAATTAACACGACGCGCGATTCTTTCCTAGGCGTCCTTCGGGAATAAGCTCGCCTGGGTGTGACCGGTGCCGTCGCGCTCCTCAAGTGACGCGACATTCCGGAGATGATCGAAGAGCGAAGCGGATCGAGCGACGAGAAAGGTGACCGTGGGACGGAGAAGAATTTACTTTGGGCGAGTGGCTGACGGAGAACCGATATCTCATTCGATGTAATCTTTGTTTCGTTACCTAGAGCCGCTTTTTTCACGAGCGGGGCGGAAATTAGGAGTACGTGTTATTCGCTGTTAATTATCCATTATTCTTTTCCGCTGCTGGGCGACCTTACAATTAATATAATTGCTTAAGTGGTCAAATTGTTCTTACGAGTCTGATCGATCAACATACGTGACTTAAGCCGACTTGCTTCAACGCCATTTTGAAGCTTAATACTTATGTAATAAAGATTGAATCATGAAATGTTTCATAACCGACTGTTGGTCCATTTCGTATACTAACATTTAATCAATATTTTTATTTGTTTAAGGCATATATATATGTATATATATATATATATATATATATTATTGGGTTCTTATGTAAAATAATTTATTAAAGATTTGTATGAAAAGCGAAAATCAACTTTCTATTTACTAATAATCATTAGTGAAAATGGCAAGGGGATCCATAATATTGAAATATGAATTTTTTTATCTGTAAATCTTTATATGCATGTATTTATGTCTATGAATATTATTAAGTAATAATTAATTAATTTTAATGTATGTATTTCTTTATATCCTAAATATTTCATCGTTTATTTTAATTATTTAGATCAGAAATTGCAAGTGTAATTAACTATTTTTTGAATGCATTAAATAATAAGGACGATTTCTATAAATCTTTTAATTATTATAATAGAAAAAGCTTTTTTCATTCTCAAAATGCCATCTTTGTAAAAGTATTAATTTTTTTAATATAAGTTGCTGCTTTTAATGCTACTAGTTATAATTGAAAATTTATATCATTAGCACCTTCACCTTTTTTATTTTGTCTTCTAATTACTTTCTGTATTTTACTAATTAAGTTCATAATTTACAAGTTGCACAATATTGCGCGCTTGCTAACTTGCGTAACTTAATACAGTCTTTTGAAAAGTAAGGCTTGAATATTTGAATCATATTATTCGATAAATTATCTAATCATTAATATACAATAATTCATAAAAAATTAAAAAAATGTTATTAAACAAATATTAGACCATAATTGCAAAAAAAAATCCCTCGGTAGTTTCGTCACATATTTACGTTAAAATACACAGAATCAAGTTTATTGAATAAATTTTAATTTTAATATAAAATAAGTAATTTTATATAAAATTTCTACTTTACAGTTTAATAATATATGTAGCACAAACAGAATTACATCAATTACTAAAATTCATATTTGATATATTTCAGAATAAAGAGAAAATAAACAGAGTCATCAGTAACGGTGAAATATGAATAAAAGAAACAGAATAGTTATTACATGAACCAATTACTGTAACAGAGGTTAAAATGGATTTTTTAATAAGACCGATATATTGATATGATGCGTAGGATATTAAATGATCGAATGAAATTATAGACCATTTATTATCTGAAACTATTAACTTCGATTAATTCGTCGGCTCTAGTGAATTGATGTAGTAAAATATGAATACACAACATAAGTAATTTTTGAAAGTTCATATAAAAAGTTTGTAATACGTTCTGATGAATATTTTTTATTTTATTATTTGTAATATTATCAAAAATAATTGTTCGCCTAAGTTTGGGCGAAGTTTTCTATTGTATAAAGGGTCTTTTGTAGCGTAATTTTAATTAAATATACTTTTTTTAATAACATAAACAGTATTTTAATAAAGAAGAGACCACGTGGATGCGAAAGAGTAATAATTTTTGAGTTTGTCGAACTGAAAAGCGAAGGATACGCGCTAAATATAAGCAAAACCTTCATAACTGTCTTGTATTTAGGCGCTGAGCGACGTTAATGTGCTTTTGTATAACGATCATGAACACACTAGTTCGTTTCTACAGACTGTATGTAAAATATCGCAGTTATTCAAGAAAAAAGTAATTCGTCTCATTGAAAATATTATTTTTTACTATGGCTTTAGCTCTTCTGTTCCAATCTTTATGCGCTTTCAGAATGTTTTACACTTATTTTTATCATACATAATGATTTATATAAATTTGCATTAAGTCCCACGATGAATAATTTAAAGTTCATACATTTACCTTTTAATGTAGTTTAGATAAACAATAACACTAAAAACTCGGAGTAAACAACTTACCAAGGCGGCTCCATTGCCACCAGTAGAATAATAAATAATTTCCATCCACATGGTCAGTTAAGATATATTTTCCTAAGTAAATAAAAATAAAGAGTCTGAATTAAAGCTCATTATATTTTATTACGAAAGTGAAAATAAAATTATACCGAACGATAAATAATTCTCAGGCTGCAATTACAGCGGAGCGTAATTTTTTTTAACAAGATACATATAACACAAATTAAAACGTACAGTCGACAGTAGCAAAAAATGAGAAGGCCGTATTAATTATCGTGACACGTGAAGGGGTCAGAGCAGGGAAGAGAACGGGGAGCATATCTAGAGGCTCGAAATTCCTAGAAGTCAACTTTCATTCATATGCATATCATCGTGCGGCTGGACGTCGAGTAGTGTTATTAAAGAAGAGAAAGAGAGCGATGGAGTCTCAGACCAATAAGGAATCAGACCGAATGCGAATGCCCTATCCGCGAGTATAAAGGTTGCCATTTGCATAAGATATAAATGTGATAAAGGCATAAATTCTGAGGGGGGAGTACGCAGCAACTAAGCGCGAAAGCGTTGCAACGTTCTTGTCACGAACAATCCTCTACCTTACAATCCCCTACAAGTCTCTGCGTCTGTTGTTGTTCACCTGCATGCAGCGTACACGCATGTGGCTTGTAAATTTGATGACGTCAGTCGTTGTAGGGAGCTTTTTTCCTTGCTTTTTTGCAAAAAGCTTCGTACGAACTGCGTCCGGGCGCGCACACACTCGCGCGTACTAATTTATTCGAGTAGTTTTGAGAAATTAATATCTAAATTAAACGCAAGAGATTCGTTTTGGAATTTATCGCATACGCACGCTGAATGCATTAAAAACTTTTACTGCATGCCCTTTGAAGTTTTTCATTGGTCGTGTCGTTAAGCGTTGAATTTGTAAAAATTTTACTACGTTAATATGATGATCTTATTTATTCCTCTTTTGGACAATGCAATTCATCGAAGCTCAATTTTAACTTATAATTTTTATAATAGAGCCGAGATTCGCGATGAGTTGAGGGTAACTTGTAAGATTATGTCTGCATTGTATTGCTATGAGCAGAAGAAACTAATGTTTTGCGTTATCAAGAGAAGTATGGTTGTCAAAATTAAATAAATGATTAATAATTCACGTTAATCAAGATTCTAATAACGTTGAACAAAAATGAAAAATCAAACGTAAGTTTTTTTTCCAGAAATGTTGTCGTTGCTATCTTTTCTTATGCGCATCTCTTGTTAAATATATACAGTCAATGGTAAATATAGCATTCACGCCATTATACCTTGAAGTAGGTTTCAAGCGTTTGTATATGTAGGCTTAATGCAACGGAACTTTCTAATTTATCTAAGAAGAAAGGGATATAGAAAAAAAATTACGGCAGGTCCGCAGCGCCCTTTGGAAAGTATTCAGGTAAACCATGAAAAAGCGTTGAGATGTAAAACTCGACCTACTTTCTCTTTGAGGATCTTTGGTCGCGCCTAGTCACGTTACTGACCACAATGGATCATAGAAAAAAATCATCCCCCTGTCAGGGATCACAAAGTGAAAGCGGAATTATACGGCCAAGTTTTCCAGACATTTGTTGAAGCAACTTTCTCGTGCGATCTCCACGCAAATGGTAATTTGAATGTTCTTGACTAAGGCATTTAGAAGTTACAAAATAATTTGCGAGTAATTCTCTGAGTTTTCGATGGCTTAATTGTTTCTTGGAATAAAACTATTAATAATTTTTAGATACAATTTTTACAGGGGTCTAGCACCAATATGATGTTCAATTAACATTTTTTATTAAACACACTTCAATAATATTAACTAATGTAGTTGTGCACATTGTTTTGTTCGATAAGAATAATGTTTTTGTAATCGCCATAAATACTGACATAGAAGTGAGCACTAATTATTTAATTATGGTTTAATAGGTAGCGTTAGAAGACGTACGAATGATTTCTTCCAAGGTTTTTTGTCATTTGTATCATTATTGTACTTATTCCATGCCAGATTGTCTAAAATTGTTCTTGAGTCATTTGAAATAAAGTAATGCACGCATGAAAAACAGCTCAATGGGAAATGTTCATCGGATAGTTTTCTGATCAGTCATGTTATTGATAATACAATACGCATCATTCTACTTGAAATTTCGATAGAAATTATGGTATGTCGATTCATAATGAGTTGTTATATATATACTTTAAAAAGGCAGTGGGCTTGCGAGTAAGTTATTCGATAAGATCCACAAGTGAGACTAAAAAAATATCTCTTCATGTTCGAAAGCTCGCAAGCCCTGGACAATTTACTAGAAGCTAATAAATGCCGGTTCTAAGATATCTCAAATTGGATCTGCTCGTCGATCTTCCTGATCCGTTTCAATTCAATTCCAGCTTCTAGCCCGACCTCCAGATCCTAGCACACGTCGGATGAAAAGTTGGGACGCGCCTCGGCCGGCACTCAATCGCGAATCAAGACTTTCGGAAAATATCCAGGATAGCCGGTGTCCATCTTCCCATCATCCGTCGACATTTGCATACCAGGCCGCGATGCACATTCACAGGGAGATAGTGAATTCGGCGACAAGGTCCAGGCCGATGCACCTGAATATGCGAGCAATAGATCCTTCGCCGTCGGATCGCGAGGCTCGGCAGGCGATGGGCGTGGCCCCGGCCGAGCGAGAGCCGCGCAGCCAATCGATGCCGTTACTTCCCCACCCGGGGCCGACTCCCCACCGCCGCAGTCGCATCCTCGCCCGTGAACTGACGCTGGCCTCTCGCTCGCACCCACACCACGTGGAGAAAGCGAACCGCTAATTGATTATTTTTTTTCGCGAGCCTCCGTCTCTCGTTACCGGTAACGCGCGCAAGCACTCGAGATAAAACGACGCGAAAAATCCGCGGAATCCCTCTTAATCATCCGAGCTCCTAGTTTCCTTCCCCTTGCCCCCGAGCTTTTCCCTCGGCACCCCTCCGCGCGCGATTCTCCTCCGGCTGCCCCCCCGCACCCTCTTCCGGCCACTACAACAGCCAACCTCCGCGGCCCGTAGCCCGCTGATAACTCGCTCGCGAGCCGGCACGGCTGAGGCATCTACTCGACTGCTCCGAGGTCCGAGGGAGCGTCAATTTTCCGTGCTTACATGCGCGATGATACGCGAGTACCTCCGCTAACGTCGGCTCGAGCACGTCCGAATGGTAAGGTGCAAATATGATTTTCCAGTTTCACCGACGTTTTAGTACGATTGGATGCAGGGAGTCTCGACGGAATGACGGCGCCAAGTGTCCAGAGCTGTCCCGAAAACGTCACTCCAAATCCAGCGTCGGTTTTTCCACCATTCGACTCCGATTATTGTTAACTTTTATTCGTGGGAAAAGCCATACAAAGGGCCATACAAAGGGTCATGCAAAGGGCTATACAGTAAGCTGTCTGATGCGATGCAGTGCCTTCGGTGCGAGAGTAGAGCGACGGACTCCTGTCTATTGTCCACCTTCTGTATTTTCGCGAGGAAAAAGGCCACTTTCCAACAAGGATTCGAGTGATTAGTGCATTCTTGGCATTGTCCGCTCGCGTGGGGTTAATTTTCCGCGAACGAGGGGTCGCAGGGGGAGAGAGGTGGCGAGGCTAGGTGGGAGGTGTCGAGGTATCGGGAAGCATCGGCCGAGAAGGAGGGAGGTCGGGGGTAGGAAGGAAAATTTATATCTACGTATACTGTCGAGGCTTACCGTGCGAGTTGCGTCCCAATGACAGGCTAATGGCCGACGGCTGCCGCTGAATACTCCTCCAACATTTTTCATCCTCACTAAAAAACACCTCACTCGCGCCGGCCGCCTTCTCCCGAATAAAAAACGCGGCCGCTTTCTCGTCCGACACTGGGCACGACGGCGAGCGCTCGCGCGGAAAGTCAGGAAAGTCAGGAAAGAGAGTTTGCCGCGTAGCCGAGGAAAATACCGAGGAAAATGCCGAGGAAAATGCCGAGGAAAATGCCGAGGAAAATGCCGAGGAAAAAAGTCGGAAAGGAGGAAAGAAGGAAGGAAGGAAGGAAGGAAGGAAGGAAGGAAGAAAAGCAGCGAGGCAAAAGCGCGCAACTGTTGCTCGGGCCGCGTAGGTTATCTCTCCCACTCCGCGGCCCTTGAACCGCTCCATTGTTTATTTTCTTGAGTACGCTGCACAACGTCGCGACCGCGATCACTTCCTGCGGGCCGGCGTCGGGGACCGGGCCGGGAAGGAAGCCCTCGCGAGTGAACACCAGGGCGGCCAGGGCGACGGACGGCCAGAGGAGCCTGAGAGACACAGCGGAGACGCGCGCGACACTCGCGTGATTATTCGGCCCCGTGGTGCGAGGCCTCGTCGGCGACGGGGACGACGAGCAGCTGGAGCCCCGACGCGATCGGCTGGCAGATGCCGCTGACGCCGCTCGGCCGGGGGCTGCCCTAACGGCTGGCCCGGGGTCCAGGGTCGCCGACGAAGCTACACCCGGAGCACGAGGAGCAGCGGTCGCGAGGAGCCGCGCAGACCCGGACGCGTACGTACGTTCGGCTTGCCCCGGTACTATATGCCTTTGGCTTTGGCCTGTACTATAAGGTAGAGTAAGTTGAGCGAGGAGCAGCGAGCACCGGACCCCTACTGGCGCAGCCGTACATCTTAGTATTATGGGCAACTCACATTGGAAGATACGCCATCAAGCATAGCCCTAGCAGCGCGCGAGGCAGCGACGCAAGCGAGCGAGCGAGGCGAGAGCGATTGTAAAAGTTTTAGGGACACTTTGCGAACCAGCCTCCCTCCCACCCTCCCTCCTCCCGTCGGTGCTTCGCTCACGCGGCTCCACCTCTGCTTCTCTCTCTCTCTCTCTCTCTCTCTCTCTCTCTCTCTCCCTCTCTTTCTCTCTAACCTTCTCTCCCTAACCCTCTCTCTCTCTCTCTCTCTCTCTCACCCTCTCTCTCTCCCCCTCTCTCTCTCTCTCTCTCTCTCTCTCTCTCTCTCTCTCTCTCCCTCTCACTATTTTACTCGCTCTTTCGTTCACTCACTCCCTCACTGTACGCTTCTCCCGCACGCCGACGCTGCGACCTCGCCATCCTTCCTCTTTACGTGTGCGCTACTGCCTCCGTCTATACGTGCTGGAGCCCGTGAGTGTGCCCCGGTGTGAGTGCGAGCCACCCCAGCCGCGCCCTGACACTCGCTGTCTCGCTCTTTCAGTATACGCGTCTCGTCGCCACCCCACGCACCGTCGCTCCTGCCTGGGACCAAAGCAAACGGAGTCACCCTGCACCGCCACCGACCCCGACCCCGACGCCGACGCCGCCGTCGCTTACTGGTACCCCCTGGATTTCCCCTGCCGCCCCTTACACCCTTTCGTTGCATTTTCATTTCCCCGCTGAATCGCTCGCCAACCTGTCCCGATACGAATGTGTTTGTGTCTATAGGCCAACTCGACTTTGTGATTGTACGTTGACTCTCCTGATGCCGTCTCCCACTTTCTCTCTATAGTATCCTCTCTCTCTCTCTCTCTCTCTCTCTCTCACACTCTGTCTCTCTCTCTTCCTCTGTCTCTTTCTTCACATTGGAAATCCTCTTTTCCCTTTTATACCCTCGATTTGACCCGGACGATCTCTTTTCTATTCCGCTCTCTCCTTCTATGTTTTTACTTATGGTAAGCAAACCCAGAAGGAGAAATTTAGATTTTGAGATTCTAAATTTTTCGATTTTCGAATCTATCCTATCAGCAATTGAAAGTTGTTTATTATTTAATCTTCGTAGCAAACGTTTTTGCCCAATTCAAATTCGATACTTTTTAAATAATATACAGTATTAATATTATGATTTTATTTCATTAAAATTTTTCTGACATCGAACCAAAGATTAGCATTAGCGAATCTTATTTGAATATGTAGAATTTTATAAATTTAAAAAGCGTTTCAAGAATAATGTTTCCGCAGCTCTTTTATTTATTTTCATTTGTCACCATATATTTAAATATATATATATATATATACACGCACGCATACGTAAATATATGATATAGATGGATACGTGGATATATACACATTTATCCATGGAATTTATGTGTGTAATAATAGTATATTATTAACTACATATTCTATTACAGATGTTATCGAATATTCAATGAAAATTTGAATGCTGTTTAAATATTGACAGGGATTAAAGTTTTCAAAACTCTATGAATATGCATGACAAGCAATACTGATGCCCTTGGAAATTTCTTATCAATTCATCTAATTTATTAATTTCACAAATATCTATAAATTTTTCTATTTTCAACCTCTCCGCTTTTTAGGTGCGAATAACATAAATTCAAGGCTTAAATTACAGATGTGTGTTTTTTAAGACGAATAATTTTTTTAAAATAAAATAAGAAAGGAAGGGTAGAGAAAGAAGCGATTTTTTCCACAGAACATGAACTCATCGAGTGGGAGGAAAAGAAACATTTATTGGAAATTCGCAGTATCGTTGAACAGATTAAGGGAGTGAGTGAATGAGTAAGTGGGTAATGAATAAGAGAGAAGAAGAGTTAGTGAAACAAATAAAGGAAGCAAATTGTGGAGTTAGAACAGAGTTAGGGTAACGAACTGTGATAGAGGGGAGAGTCAGAAAAAAGACCAAATGATGCAGAAAATGAGAAAGGAAAATGAGAAAGAGAAGTCATAGGCGCGAATTCACATTCATCGAATCGTGTGCTCGCGGTCTCTGCATAGTGGCGCCCCCAAAGTTAAGAATTTTGGCGCTTTTATAATGCCTATATATACTTTTTTATATTTATTAAGATAAAAAATTATTTAAGTTGTTTATTTGATATCAGGAATTTCAATTATTAAAAATAAATGTTTTTGGATTATGCACAGTACGTGAATATTTCAAGCATTGTAGATACTTCTAATAAATAAGCAACACAAATACTTTATGTAATCAATTATTTATTTTTCAACGAAATATCAGTTTTAGAATCTGTACTCAGTGAGTTACCTACGTTTAATCATCAATCTTACGGGGTTGATCAATTTTTTATTGATTACAAATATTAAGTAATTTCAAAATTTGTACACAAACTTGTGTATAGATCTGTTTGGAATTCTTCTAATAATTTGTAAATCAGTCTACTGAAATTTTTAATAAAGGTACTTTATCAATTCGTATTAATGAATATTTACTTTCGCCAATTTCGTCATAATCTATCATCTGCGTCTCAGACCTTAGTCAAACATTTATTTCAATCATTTTCATTTATTTTAAGTAAAATAAATAAAACTAATTATCCATCTCCATAGCGAAATTATGTGCTACGTACAATAAGTGAAGGTGGAAGGTGGTAATGTCCATTACGTATGTCATTTAAAAAGAATCGTTTAATAATTCCTTCATTCCATTAGTCTGATGACCAAATAAGACTTACACAAGGTTGATATTTAATGAATCACAAGCATTTTTGCCATACTAGAAAAGTGAACGAACCAATACTACGCGCAGCCGAAGCCGAACGGATTAGCAAGTCGTTTGGAAAAAATTTTTCTTATTCCTAATAATAACCAATTTTTTTGGCTTCTCTTCCCACCATTCCAGGAACTTTTTACATTATCTCAGGCACTTTTAAAAGAACAACTAACTCCCCCGAGAGAGTCGCACCTCCGCTATTGTTTTTGAGTGAAAATCTATGCGCGCGGTAATTGTTTTGTGCCGGCCGATTTCTGAGAGAGAGAGAGAGCTAGAGCGAGAGAGAGAGAGAGAGAGCGCGTAGATTTACACGCGATGTGATCGAATAGAAGGCGGGAAAGGAAACTTGCTGAAGCCAAGAGCCGCTGTAGATTTATCCTAGCGTGACTGAGCACGCGCTACAATAAGCTTGTCATTCGTATTCCGCGAGTTCCGGAGAGCTTTTCTGTAGCACTTGGCGATTAGACTCGACGATAATACATTGCTATGAATAAGGGACAACGCCGTTATTTGGTCTTATTTCGTGGAAATGCCTCGCCAATACATAATTCCGAGGCCTATCTAAAACGTCGTGGATAGGAGTTCCTTTCTCAGTTTTCTCAATGGTACTTTTTTAGGAGTGCATGAAATATGCAAACATATTGTTTTTTAGGTCTTTTAATGTGAGCGATGTCGATAATCTCGTAACTGATCAAATTCTTTCGAAAGATTTTTTCAATTATTATTAAAATTATTATTACAATTTTACAAATAAAAAGGCGATTGATTATTATATTATTTCCATTAATTCGGGTGAAGGTTTATTTTTGTGTTTTTACATTTCACAATAACGGTGCTAATCGATCATTGTAGAATCCTGTAAATTATTTGAAGCAATGGACAATTCTTGTTTGAAATAAGCCGGTTAACGCTCACTTATTACTTGTTGGCATTGCTGCTAATATAAATACCCTGCTAATATAATACTGTTATTATTACACCTTATTTATATTATTAATTAACGAAAGAAGAAATTAATAACAATGGAAGAATAGCTTTTGAATACGAGTGTTCAAGTATATGCAATTATTCAAACGACACGTGGTGTGTGCATATGCAAAGACGAATAAATTTAATTTATTGCAAGCGTTAATAATTTTTCGAAAGGGTAAACTGACGCTAAAAGACACTGAAAAGCAGTATAAATACGTACATTACAATAGTAAAGAAAAAGCGGATCCCATAGCATACAGAAAATGCAAAAGCATACATAAAATTCTAAAAGACTCAAGACCGAATGCTTGTTAAAGTGGTACCACTTTGCAAAACAAATAAGGCGTAAACTCTAACGGCAAACCTTATTCTTTTTTCCTCGATCCTCGATTTCCCCCTCGCCACCCGTGTCAGTCTCTTTTCTTGTTGCAACGCCTGACCAACGGTGCTGTTGCTGCCGCCGCCACTTTTTGCGGCCGGCGGAGCCGGAATGGCGACAGCGGAGCTCTCCATTAGTAATCGTTCGTCCGAGACTTTATAGCGGCCGATTTCACCGATCGCGGTTTTCTCGCACTCCCGTCGGTTTTCCGCGAACTCAGATTAATGCTTCACGTAATTTCCACGAAACCTTTCTTTGCTCTCCTGATGTCAGGAGGCTATAATAATGTTTCCTTCGATGGATAGCGGTATTTCAGAACCAATTGATACCAGACCTTCTTGCACTATCGATAGTCCGGTACTTAGAATCCGCTCAATCATGAGTAACGGAGATCCGGCAGATATTATTAGTTTTTGTCTGATTGTGCTGCCGTCTCGATTTAACTGTTATGCCTTTAGTGGGGTAAACTTAAGATCTCGAGTTGATACTGACAGCGCAGTATTTCTCAAATTCTATAAACTAAATTATCAGTTTCCTTTTATACAATCCGTGTGTAATTCAATTCAAGAGAAAGCAGGAACTTATATATATATATATATATATATAATATGTTTGCGCTTGTTGATTCTACTCACATTTTTTAAATTAATTTCCCTTTATCTTGTAAACTCGTGAATGCCTTCATGAGGAAACTATATTTCCACATTCATGTTTAATTGAGAAAAAGAGCATATGAATTAAAATTTCTATTACTATTTTGTATGATCTGCATAGCAGTTTATTTTAAACTATATTTTAACCGCTATTAGCAAACTAAACAAATCTCGATCCAGCGATACATCGAAGCTAGTAAATGTTTGGTAAAAAAACTTAATTATGCGTATAAAACACGTAAATAAATATATATATATATATATATATATGTATATAAACTATGAATAAATATTTTGGAAAATATGATTTTAATTTATATTAATGAACGGTAGTTGCCGCTTCAAAAGAAAAGCAGTCGATAAGTATGTCCTACACTTTATAAAAGTATCCGTCAACAATGAAAAACGAAGCAAGCGGTAAAAATGATAAAAATTTCCATAGAGTGTCGAACTGCTGATTGGCTTCTTTACGGATAAAAACAGCTTGCCAGCATCTCAAGGCTATGCCTAATTAAGTTACGAATTAATCGAGAGTAAAAACTCCATAGAGTTAGGTTCAAGCAACTCGGAGCATCATCGTCGCCTCCGTTGTCGTCGTCTTCGCCGTCGTTGTCACCGTGGACATCCTCCAGCAGCAACGTACGAAGAAGCCGCTCTCAACTAGTGACACACGGACACACAAAATGGTCGCATAAAGTGGCAAAAGAACGAGTTGTGCACACGGCTGTGCACGTTATTATCTGCAGGTATATCCGCGCCATATAAGCATAAACTTTGCGGTGAATGAGAGAGAGAGAGAGAGAGAGAGGGAAAGAGAGAGATGGAGAGAGAGAGAGAGAGAGAGAGAGAGATGAGCGATTGGCGGGTCGAAGGGCGGGAGTGAGAGGAATGAGAGAAAACAAGAGACTGTGAAACTTGCAAGGACAGCCGGCGATTACCGGCTGAATTAGGGGAAGGTGCTGTCCCCTCGGTCTGGTTCCGCTTATACCTACTTCTCCGACTACTTTGCCGGAGAGTAAAAGAGCGGGAGAGGGACGAATAAATAATTCAGTTGGTGTATTCCCGGAATCCTGGGCGAACCAACCAAGCGAGTGGGCCACAACGCGACGAGAATTTTCATTTTCGGGAGGAGCCAACGAGAAGGCCTCGTTTTATTCAATTTTTTCGTTGTTTTATCCACAATTGTGCTTTTTTGTTTTTATATTTTGGTTGGCAATTCCGACTTCTCGCATAGAAATGGCGAATATTATGAATGTCATGGATATAATGTAATAGAGGATTTCTTTTTTCTGAAGGAATTCTTTTCGGTTGAAAATTACTTTGTATATGAAAGAATGGAGACAGACTGTGAGTGCATGCAAATGAGTCACCGAAGGCATATGTAATAAATTTTTCGTATATTTTTATTAGTTTGTTTACCGTTGTTACCGCTATTAACTTTTTACTTTATGGGACGCTTCAGGATAATCGATTTTTTCGACAATGTCTTGAAAATTGTTGAGCGCTAGCTCGTTTAAAGGAGTCTTGATTATATCAAGAAAAGTACTACTTATATATTTTCATTTTTAATTTATTGAAAGGCAAAATTTGATACAGCATGCACATACACAATCTACTGCATTTTACTTCGTGAAGTACATACTCTAGCCGTATCACTAAAAACATACAGTATTTCGTAATGTTATATAACTTTTTACAATATTTTTTTATAAATTGAGTTCTTACAATTAACCTTTAGACACACATCCTTGATCGAAGCCTTATTGCATATTAAAACATTCAACAGGTTATTTAAATACTGTAATATTATCGCAGTTTATACGAATTACATTCTGCCACTATGTTTCTTACAGATTTACAAAAATCTGGTAACTGTTGAGTAAAAATTCGCTGATTAGATCTTATCCTTTTAATATTTTCATACTTTTTTAAAACTCGTTTTTAATATAATAAAAAAATTAACCATTTCTCTAGGGTAATTGTAGCGCATTTAATTAAATTTTCTTGCAAATTTATTTTGAATACATTTGAGTAATAAGTTAATAAAAGTCTTCAGGATTTTTTTTTTAACATTTCTCTTCTAAAGAGGCGTGGAATTATTAAGCCAGCAGCTTAACGCAAATGCATTCTTAATGCGAGATGAAAATATGCCTTTAAGGAAAAGACCCTTTGCGCTTTCAGCGCTGTTAATACACAGGACTAACACCGCAAAACGATTCCGTCATAAAGAACACAAGGTGAACCAAAAAAGAAAGAAGTAAATAAGAAGGAAGGACACGGAAAGAGTCGAACAGTCGTACAAGCCAATAATGCCCCATATATTCGTCAATTTATGCGCCAAAACGTATTAAATACTTAATATGACTACTTGCCCGGTATGCACGCCCGCGTGTAATAATTTCGCCCTACACCTATACGCGCGCGCTCATCTACACGACAGAAGCAGTATTATATTAGAGTCAATATTTTAAAATACGGTACATCGGTATACACCTACATTGTAAATACGGGGATTTCGCGTTCGCAAGCTGGAGAGGGACTTTTCTAAGAATAGAGAAGCCGGCAAATCATGATGCGTGGGATAAGATAACTGCGAAGGCAAATAAGAGTAAATGGGGGGAGGGACGGAAAAAGAATGATGAGAAGGAGAGTGTGAGAAGTGACTTTTGGAAATAGAAATAGAAAGCGAGAGAAAGAGTGATGGGGAGGGGGGAGTTTAAGTCTAAAACAGATGGAAGGAGAGATAGAAAAAGAGTAAGGCATAGTTTAGTGGTGAGTATATCAACGAAGGGAGGAGGAACACGAGACGAAAGGAGCCTCCTCCTTCACGAAAGGAGCCACAATGGCAGTACGTGTGTTTCTGGGTGCTTCTCTATATACTTCTTTCCATATTTATTTAATTCATGTTTTTCTCTCTTTCATTTACTTTGCATTTTTTACAAATATAACTCTGTCTGCTAATTCTATCTTAGACTCTCTCTCTCTCTCTCTCTCTCTCTCTTTCTATCTCTGTCGGCAAAGATTACATAGTTGAGTTTCCATTTATTATTTTACTCTTGAACAGTGTCGTTCTATACAACTTCTGCTAAAAAATTAATTTCATCCTATAAGGATGGTAAAAAAAATTTTTCTACTATCCATGGATTTTATGTAATGCTAAAATTTCATGGAAATGCCCTGCGACAATGATACGAAGTATTTTTCAAATTTGCCGAATTTCGCAAAAATGATTAAGTCAATAAATTAAGCTTATATCTTGTTTTTATTTATTAAGTATATTATGCATCCATAAGATGATATTTTAATAGGATTAGAAAATTAAGTTTCAGTTATAAATAATAATATGAATAAAAGTTTATTATAATTCATATTTTTAATTCATAGCCGTTTAAAATATGAAATTTATCGTGTGTTTATATTTTTATTTATATTTTTATTTTATTTTTATTTCGTTAATGCTCAAATTTGAATTGTTAAATTAAATAAATTTTGTTTTTCTATATTTTGAATCTACTCTTTTAATGATTTTATATTTCTTAAATAAATACAAACATTCATCATTAGAAAATATAATGTTTTTTTTATAAATTTTGTTATGACGATAATAACATGGAGTTATTACTGTCATTATTATGCAACCAAAGAATTTAATATATAAATCAAAAAGTATTATTGTTCTTGTAAAATTATATAAAATCTATCACTATTGATTATGTTGAATAGCTGTATTTTACATTTATTACAAATCATAAAAATATATGGAAAAAAAATTTTAATTTTTTTTTTGATTGATTAATTTACAAATACAAATATAAATGAATGAAATAACAGTTTATATTATATATAAAAAGTTTTAAAATAGAATTAAATATTCGTCAAATATATATTATCTTTGTTGGATTTCTTCTCTTAAGAAATAATAATTTTTTATATCACACAGCGTGTAAAGTCCGTAGTGTTGAGGTACAATCTAAACAAAACAGGTTAAATTCTTGTTTTTATTCTGTATAGCAGTAACTATATTGTTTAGAATGCCTGATAGATGAATAAATTTATAATTGTATAATCATAGTTTAATTTTTAAGTTTTATGGGGCGCTTTGCATACAGTTATTCGTTATACAATGCTTACAATTGAATTCTTTTATTACTGTTTATGAATTTAAAATATCTAATATAGTTTAATGACTTGACATTAAAATAAAAACCTCCGTACATAGGGCCGAACAAAAAATAAAATAGTAAATGTTTAATAAAGCAGTAACGGAGGACAAACTACATAGGTAGAAAGACTGCCTACTCAGGAGCGAACCAAATAAAAGGAAGAAAGAAAACCGGTTAGTTTCATCGTATCCTTTCTACATCAGTGAAATGGGTTATTAAAAATATTATTTACTTACACATTTTTACAATCTCATACACTGCATATTACAAAAGATTTTCTTACACGTCGAATCCCAGAATATTCGGGGCTACTTTATTATATTCACCCATTGAATAAAATACCGAATAAGCAGATTATAAAGCTGCTTCCACCGACCATTTGTAAAAAAATTTTTTCAACATTTATTATATTATTGACTAAATATACTCGAATAAATTTATCAGAATCTATATTTTGCTTTACCATTACCTTTTCGATTTGGAACTAATGTTCACGAGTAAATTGCCGATAAAAACTATTACCTTACTGTATAATTTTTAACTTTGAATAAAGTAATTTACAATGCATTTTTAGAGACTAATAGACCTTTTTAAAATTCATAAACTGAAAATATTTTACATTAAAACGCCACAACTAAATAATGAAATACTTTTGAAATTCACGTTGTCTTGAATTTTTTATCAATTCAAAAAAATTTTTTTCATTTATTACAAAAATAATTAAAATCAGTTTATTAAATTGAAATATATTATGCAAAATATATAATTTACGATACAGCAGCATAAATTAATAATAAAGTTGTTATAGGTAATTATTAAAATTAATTACTTTTATTGTCTGTACACTTGGACTGTATAAATTGGGAGTATTTTTAAATGAGAAAGACTGCCTTGGAATGAAATATTTGAAACATGTGTTCTCGTACATATATATATATAGCCATTTTACAACATACATATATTTAAATGTTTTATAAAACAAATCACTCTATCTAAGTGTGTATCTAGATGTTGCACAAGACATTCATCAAGATTTGCATAAAGTTAAAAGAAAATATTTTCTAGGTAAAATAAACTTAAGGCGAATTTAATATGCCATGATTTTATCTTTTATAAGCTGAACAGTAATATTTTATGCTAAAGAATTGCAGATATATGCCATTTTTCTTTTCCTATGGAAAAATGGCCTGAATTTCAAATCACATTATAATTCGACAATACACGCAAGCCAAGTTCTTAATAAAATTGTCGCGCCGAGCTGCGAGCCGCTAAAAAAAGGTCGGTAGCGTTGGTGTCTAAGCACGGGATCGAGGGAGTCTAGAAGGCAAGTTAAATAAAAGCAAATGATCCGATTCGCCCTACTTGCACTTTCTCTTAACAGAAAGCGGCAGGAAGCCTGCACCCTGTCTTAATCCCATGAAACTACACACGGTCGGTTTCCCTCCTTTTAAACCCGACAAACGAAAATCCGGAGAGTCGTGTACTCACGTGCTCTCCATCATACCGACTGTATAACTCCCTTTTCTCTCACTTTCTTTATCCATCTTTCTTTCGCTTTCTTGTTTGGCTATCAGCCAAGTCGTCGTCAACCCCAGCATTACTCTCTATCTCTCTCTCTCTCTCTCTCTCTCTTACTCTCTGACTGTCATTTATGCTAGAGAGAAAGCAAACAAAGATAAATGAAAGGAGAAAAGAGATATAATAGAAAAAAGATGGTATTGAAAGTTAAGACGGATCGAGAGAGAATGATAATAAAAGTGTGAGAGAGCATAAGCAGTGTCGAGCCGCCGTGGGATGAAATTCAATTTGAACAAGGATACGAAAATACACGATCATTTAAATATATATAAATACGTCTGTGTGACCAAGCTTAAGTGCATGCAGATTACACAATATTGTATTGTATACTCTGATTTTCTCGGCATAACTCGGTTATTGACGCTTTCGTATATCGAGAGGACTCTGGGGTGAGGGAGAAAAGCACGGGAGAGTCATTGGAAGAGGGAGAGTGAGTGGGATGGAGAGCGGAAAAGAAAGGAAGGGCGGCGCGCGTAGAGGGCGTCAGATTTTGGGTAGAAAGTACCTCTTTCATTCGTCGGAGCTTCTCTTTCTCCCTCTCCTCTCTGCCGCTCATAGCCTTTCGGTTTCTCTCTCTCTCTCTCTCTCACTCTTTCATTTCTCTCCTCTCTTCCCCCACCCTCTTTTGCGAGCTCACACTCGCGCGATTTTTCGATCATTCCCCCTCTCTCTCTCTCTCTCTCTCTATCTATCTCTGTATATATCTCTGTCTGTCTCTCGCTCTCGCTCTAGCGGACGGAGGCTAGTACGGCAATAGATTGTCGGGGAATGGCATGAGCCGCCATTCTCGAATTCCGAGAACTGTCACTGAATCCACAGCACTACGAGGAGGGCCGCGCAAGAGTCGAGCGTACGTGTGGAGGAGAGGCGATCGCCATGCAGACAAGGGAGGAGGAAGGTTTTCGCACAAGCCTGAGCGCGATGGAGCTTTTGAAGATTGCGCGCGCGTGCGCCCGCGTGGGAATCGGCCCGACCGATCCTATTACCGAAGATCGTGAAATTAAGAAATTTTTTCGGCTCGTTTGCTACCTTAGAATTAAGTTCTCTCTCTTTATAGGCCTCGCCACGTATATGGGCTAGCGAGACTAGGGAGGGTATAATTGCGAAGGGTCGGAGAACTGGGAATACACGTGTTCGTGACAGGTATTTTTTCTGGCCCGACTGTATCGCGCACGGTTAAACGATTCCTTTAAACGCCGGGATTGATTCATATGATGATTGAGAATTCAATTCTAGTACGAGAAGCAGCCGTGGCACATGACGCCGAAGGTGTTACCTGCGCGAGAGAGAGAAATATTGATGAATGCAAGGTATTTTTCGAGCCGATTGTGATACGTAATTTATTTTAAAACTTTTTTCTAATTTATTCGATAGTTAATTAAATTACGCTGACGTAAAGTTATTACAAACCAGCTGTATGGCTATTAAATACTGTGATATTGAGAATACAATACACGGTAGTCTGTTAGTTTGACAAGCGTCTTTACACTAAAGAAAAACAAATTATCTATATAAATATCTTGCTTCCACTTTTATCGTGATATTATTCCAATCACGGAATATTGTTTAAAATTTTAAATAGCAACATTTTAATTTAATTTCATTAATTAAATAAGTTTTTAGAATATTCTTTAAGGTTAATGTACAATTTCAATACAAAATATGTGAAAATAGAAAATCCATCAACTTTTTACAAAATTTATAAATCATATATTAATAAATATACTTTGATACTGTGACATATAAAACTTTTTCTTGTTTGTACAAAATATGTTAAAAATACCACAATAATGTGTAAGCCATTATAATTACTGTTTTAGCTCAGATTAAGATATTAGATTCAGTATAAAGCTATTCAGCTCTTTAGTATAAATAATTAACAATATTAAGAGAGTTTCGCTTCGTATAAAAGTTCAATTAGTTAAATTTAGCGTATAATAATTTTTTTAATATTTTATTTTTAAAAGATAAGACACAGCTGTTATTTATGTAAATACTTTTTCTCAAAAAGTATAATAAAGTGAAGGAATACGAAATAACAATAAGAAACAAATATTTCTTATTAAATTATTTTATATGTTTACTCTTAATTATATAATATTAATAATTAAGAATAATTTAATGCATCTGCTGTAATATTAGCGTTAATATAATTCTTATACCAAACCAAAATTATTGTTACTTTCTATGAACATATAAATACTAACTTTCTACGTTACTAATGTAGTGCAGTTACAGTATCATTATAATAAGGTCATAACTAATCATTGCATAATGTTATAACTATTATTTTTATAAATGCATGTGTAAATAAATTATATATATATATATATATATTTCTTAATAAATGAAAATATATCTATGTACAAATATAAATCATTGTTTCGACGTGACATAACTAATAGGTTTTTAATATTATTGTAGGTGTTAATAAACTTTTTGAAAGTAAGAGAAACTGTTGAATAAAATGTTAAAAAGAAAAATGTTAGAAAAATATGTAAATTAGAAAAAAAATAAATATCTTTCCATTATTATTGCAAAAAATTCTTTATTGAATAATTAAAATATTCATTTCTTTAAATTAAAGATACTTCATTACAATTATATTGAAAGTATAAAATGCTTTAAATAATATAAAACTGTAAAACAATAATACTTTTAATAAATTTAAATTTATGTTTTATTCAAATTTAAATGTACCTATTTTTAAACAATATCCTTATAATTTATCATACTTTATTGAGAATTAAATTTTTAAATCTGAAATTTAGAAAAAGTACACATTGAAATAGATAAGCACAAAATCACAGTTTTTTAAAAAATGTTCAAAATGACATAAATCTAAACTGTTTAAAAGGAATAGATTTCAAAATACTGTACTTCGAAAAAAAAAATTTCAACATAATTGCACAAAACTAAGTTAAGGTTTTTTTTTGTAATCTCATGGGAACTCTAGTAAAATACGTCTTAGAATGTTAGATATTAGTCAATATTTTTCTCAAATAAAATTGTTTTTGCTTTGTTGGTATTAGCATCTTAGCTGCTAGAAACTAAACATTGTTGTTACCGGCATTATGAAATGATGTAGGTGAACGCGGTATTTAAGTGCAATTAGAAAATATGACTATGTATGTCGAAAGTTGCGTAATTGGCTCAAAGGAGCACGATGGTAGATATATGCATATATTATTATATACTTAACTCCGTAAACCGCTTCTCATTTTCTCAGAGCTCATAGAGGAATGACAAAGACTATAGTATAATCTGCACATAATGGTAGTAGCAATTATAGATGATCAATAAATTCAATAATTATATTCCTCTCGTAGATAAATTAACCTGCCTCGAACCTGTATACTCATATTATTTGTCAGCAGCAACAGTGAAATAGATAATTTGCTGAAAATTCTTTGTAAGGATCATTTAAGGATGTACGTACTTTTATGTTCATTTTTATAACAGATTCAACATAAACTATAAATTGATTTTTATTTATTAATGTAAGGTCTTTTTTTTTAAGAACTAAAAACATATTTTATATAAAAAATTATATGATAATTGCATGAAATTTACTTCACAATAAAAGTTTGTAGTTATTTAGTAGAAGTGAAATTTTAATGACTAATATTCATTTTGTTAATAAAGATTTTAAAATGAGGAATGGGAGAAGGGATTGTAAAGGTATTCGAAAAGCAGATTTCTAATTTTTTTTTATCGAAGTTAGAGGCGATGGAAGGGATGAAATATGAAGAATGATCTTTACTGCAGTATTTAATAAGATCTTGTATTATGAGGTAACCAATTTTTTCGTTTAGAGAAAGTTCAACGATTGACTCATTCCAATAGTATTTTTGATGAAATTATACTTCACAAAAGTGACATTTTTCGTATAAATTTAAATGGCTTAATAAAAATAAAAACATATGGGTATTAATTTTATCTCATCATAAAATTTTATTGACGTACAATTGCAAGTAATATAATCTTTTATAATTAAAATAACATATCACATGTAACCATTCAACATATTTAATTCACTGAATCAACAAATAAATCGTTATAATATTACAAGCTAATATGTAACTATAATTAATTTCAGTTAAAATATTAGTATAAATATAACTTTTTTATATTTAAATTAATATATCTTATAATGCTACTTAAGATCAAATTAGGAAGCATTTATATAATTATAATTTTAGTTTTTTAAAATTGAATTTCTAATTTTTTGGTTACAGTTATGTTATCTTTCATGAAAATTAATGCACTTTTTTAATATAATTATTATAAACGTGTATATATTGATGTTACTATCGATAAATAAAGTTGTTTCCAATAAGTAGTACAAATGTTTAATGAAGTTTTTTATACTATATAATGTTTATCGATGTATTGAATTTTAGTAATCTCCGTCGCATAAATTTGTTTAATATAGATTTTAATAGTTGCATCTCAAATATAAGTTTTAACAATTAACTTTATTTATATGTATATAGGTATGCATTTTTTGAAACTGAAAAACTACAGTAAATTTGCAGGATTACAATAATTTTAATTACAAAAAAGTTATAAAAATATTGAAGTTTTTGTAAATTCTGTTAATAATTTTTGTTTATTTAATTTAAAATAGTACTTGTGAAAATCATATAGCGAAATTCAATTATTTTGTACATAAATATTTTACAATAATATAAAATTTTAATTAAATTTCGTATTAATATTAATTATTGATTTAGTTAAATGTAATTATAATACTTTCAAGGCACAGATGTGTCAAGAATTTTTAATATTGCATAACCATTTATAATAATAAATAATAAAAAATCTATATTAACTTTAAAAAGAGATAAACAAATTTGCCAATAAATCTTATTTTAATTCCGAATTTTTATAACTTCAGTATTATAAAATATATATAACAATACATATTGAATAATACGTACATTGTACAATATACATTGTACTATGTATGTTTGTTACTGTATGTATATATACATTGTACTATTATATGTTTTACATAAATTAAACAAATAATACTTATGTTTAATTTAAAAAAAAAGTATTTTTGTAACATTAACATAATGAATTTACATTTTATAATCTAATTTTTTAGTAAATTTTTATTTATAAATTTTCATTAAACTAATAAATCGAGCGTAAATTAAGAATATAATAAAGTTATAAATTTTAAACTTTTATTAAGATTTACTTCATAATCATAAAAATTAATTTGACAATTTTTAAGTTACAATATTGTAAAATATTATTAAAATCATGCATGTAAATTTGTATTTTATGCAAATTATTAACCATTGATATTGCATCAAAATATTAATTATAAAAAATGCAATTAAAATAATATAAATTCACATTCAACAAAATAATTTTATGCAAATATTCTATAAATTTTGATTTAATTTTGAATACAAAAATATTAAAATATGTTTGAGTTTTATAAAAATCTTATAAGATATAAAAACTGATTAAATTATATTATTGCAATTAATTTTTAAAATATAATCTTAGTTTAATATGTACATGTACATTGTTAATATAAAATATTACTAATTTGATTTTAACAAATTATAAATTTAATAAAATGTAACGAACTTTCGTACACAGTCTTAATTAAAAAAGATTCATTACATTTATGATATTATATTTTATAAAGAATCAAAGGTATATGTAAATTATTATTTCAATTGTTACCATTTTTCATTAGCGTAATAAGTAATGCGATAAAAATTTCATTATCTATTTCAAATTAAGAATTGCATAAACTATGGTTGAAACAAATTTTTTAATTGTTCATTTAAATATTTTCACACCTGATACAAATTGTTTGTATGAGGATTCTTATGTAATTTATATATATTTGTAATAAAGAAAATTTTTTTTGTATCAGTTTGTAAAGGAATTTAACAATTTTATTTTTTTATTTTGGAGGCAATTTTAAATAAAAATTCTGAATGATATTTTATTAAAAAAATAACTGACCTTATAAGTAACACATACAAGTCAAATATATTTAGTGGATATTAAGTCTTAATCTTGAAATATATTATTATTTATAAAAATCTTTATTTTTAAGAAACTGATTATAAATTTTCAAAAGAATCGTTTATTATGGATATAAAGTAAAATCTATAGCACTTAAAACCTGAATGTTGTAAATTAAAGGTACCAATATACCGATGAAAGTTCAATGCAACATTTTCGTACGAATATGAATAATAATGTAAAAACACTATATTTTAAAAGATTATCACGTAATATCTCTTATCAGCTCAAGGACACGAGGTCGGCCAAGAGAAAATTTGACCGAAAATTGTACCGGCAATGATTGCGAAAATACTGCATAAAGAGTCATTGAAAAACGATAAAGGCTGAACGGAGCTAAATATTTTATCGATCTAATTTAGCAAATAATTAAACATTTGTGATAAATGATAATTTATCAAAATGTTTTGAGAGGCCACCAAAAAAGACCGATGTTGTAAAGTGTAGTTAGTGAAACAACCGGTAGGTGGTTAGTGCCAAAAAGTCACATATGTAGATAGAATAGGTGTACTAGTATGTAAGTAGCGGTTTTAAAGAAGACTAGAGACCTTGAGCTTTAGAAAGAATTTCTGATAGACGAGATATTGATATTATGTGACCATCAGTACCAAGGCGATATTTTATTTATACAATTTAGGAATATTTGCAAAGCAAGTCATTAATTATATGCATCATTAAAGGTTCTCTAAATCACAGTGTGTATTATAAACCAAAAAATCTCTGTGGATTATAAAAAATTAAATATAGCACAAAAATAAAATGTTTTACGTATATATCTTCATTACTTCAATACGTAACAGTAGGAACGATATAAATGCCCTATTAAAATTTGGTTGTAATTATTAACTGTGCTTTATTTATTATTACTATTAATATTTTTGAGTATCCTTATATAATAGTATTTCTTAAAATACTAAAAAAAAATAATAAGTCAGTCTTTCAATATTCTAAGCTACAGTAACAATTAGGAAAATTATTAATTTGACTTAATTGTAATAACTTAATGTGATAAAAATTTAAAAAATTCAGAGTAAAGATAATGTATAGGCTATAACTAGAATGATAATATTAGTGGTAATTTTATAGTTTTAGTTTTTTTAAATTATATATTAAAAAATTAATTTTTCAATTATACGTAGTTTAAAAATCTTAAATTTTAAGTTAGTTATATAATTTAATTTTCATGTTGCAAAAACTGATAAAAAATATTTTATCCACTCATACTATTATTTTTGCACTTAAAATCATTTAAGATCGGGTATTACAAAGTACTCTTTATGATTAAAAAAGTTTTTTAATATATCTTTGTGAAATAAACTCAAAAAATTTGGGTGTCAATAGAAATAATTGTTTACATTTTCTTTCATAGTGTTTACATTGCATAATTTTAGAATTAATTAACTTGTTAATATCAAATAATTAAAACCTGCATCATTAAAGTATACATATTTTTAAAATATTAAAAAACTTTTAATTTTGTTTCTTTTATAATAAGACTCTTTTTTTGTTTTTATAATGTCTATAAAGTTTTGAAAACTAAATCATATTGAGTAAAGAATACAACGTATTAAGAAACAAATTATTCTATAAATATTGTATAACAAAATTACCTTGCTTACGTTTCATTAGAATAATTTAAAATTCTTGACCAAATAATATAATCTAATTAAACATTGCTTAACTTAATTACGTTTATGTAATAAAAAACTTCTATACTGTACTTTTCAATTGTCTCATATTTCAAGTTGTCATGAATATATTATGGGGATTCAATCCAGATATATTTTTTATATTAAAAAAATAATATAAAATTTAAGAAATTTTCAAAAAAAGTATAAAATTTCTAGAATATTATTTGTTTGAAATGTATTTAAAATAAAAATATCATATAAAAGTTATACTCCAGGTCATCTAATTTTAATGAAAATACTTTTATATAAATTTAGTTTGGATATTATCATATACTGAATTATACAAAAATTTGAAACTCTATTACAAATTTATGATTTTAATCTCATGTAACTTATTTTAATAAGTGTACCTAACGAATTTTATTATAGTTCATATTAAAGGCCTAATATAGTTGAAAAATATTAAATTTTACTTAAAATCAGATCAAGTTTTAATAAATATAGGTTAAATAGTTTGAATAATTGAACAATTTATTGACATAATTTTTATCATAAAATATTATTTTGTATAAAAATTTGATTTTTATGAAATTAGTAAGTTTGAGATAAAGAAATCTAGAGAACTAAAACTAAGATAGCAAAAAAGAGTACCTCTGAATTTTTTTGAATTTGACCATAATAAAAAAGTATCCAAAGCCGGATATAAAAAATCATAATATATGTAAATATTCACAATATATACAAATAAATTGGCGTTATTATAAATACCCGATTTACAGGTAATTATGAAAAAATGATTTTACTTAAAAAAATATTATTAATAAGTTTCCATTTCTTAGAATAATACTAAACTCATCAAAAATTTTGTTATTTTTAGAATTTGATATTTGTAGTGAAAAATTAAAGAAAAATGAATCATTTTTTGAAGGCCAGTTAAAACAAGTCATTTGGAAAACAAATGAGGAAAACATGGATTTTTACTTACGACGAACTGGCATATCAGAATAATTACCAATGATTTTTTTAGATGTAACCAGTCTTGCACAAAAGAAAGAAAAGAATGGGAAATCAATAGTCATTATGTTGTACTAAATTATATATTATTCGGTACAGAAAAATATAAAATATAAGAGGTACATCAATAAGTCAAGTGGAACTTTGTCCCAGTGGTATTTAATATTTAAAACTACCGTCAATCAAATAAGATTATCTTTTGTGTCAACTATTGCATTTCTTATTAACTCGTCAATTTTTTTCATAGAAAAAAAAGATGCTTTCCTAGGCATTGATGCTGTTTTTTAAAAAGTGCTCGAACATGAATCAGATTATATTCTTCTCCATTGCTTGTTACAAGTTGCAATATTACACAGCATCGTACATAGTATTTTTTTTTAAACAGAAATATAACTGCTTAGTTGCTACTTTATTTTTTTTTTTCATCTTGCTTACAAAATTACAAGCCTAGCAAAATGTGAAGTTGCAAAATATTATTGCGAGTTTTTCAATAATCTTAAATAAGTTCAAAGAACAACAAAGAGCATAATGTAGCGTTCGATGTGCTTAATGTTGAAAAGTACGAGAAAAAAAATACAATTCGGAAAAAGTGAGATCCTGATGCTGATATCGCGTGTAAACGGGAGGCAGGATTCGAAGATTAAAAGGAATGCCGAACACGCCGATAACCGAAGTGGAAAAGTTATTGAAGCCGTTAGGCGTACGGAAGGTAGGCTGGAAATTAAAATGTTTCCTTAGCGGGAGACCTCGCTTATAGAAATGGTGCATCGAGTCGCAGTAATTAGAAGCAGCCACATACAGGCCGTAACTGCGGCCGGTCAAGGCAAGGGAACGGCAGATAACGCTCTCGATAATAGTATACGTCGTTCTTCTCAAGCGAGCACAGCTTTATAATTATCCTTCTTTTTTCCATTCTGTAGAGAGATAAAACTATGCTGGTCTACCGCATGAATATTATATGCTCAAGGAGCATTTCATTCTGCGGCTTTGATGCGTATAGGAAATCACGCAAAATCAAATATAGAAAGCGAACTTACCTTTTCATCGCTGAGCGCAGCTGCTTACTCGAGTCGGTGCCTCTCTTTGTTTCTATTTCATTTTTTTTTTTGCTTTTTTTTTTTTTCAGGATTCGACCGATTCCACGTCGGCTCTATTTTAGCTACTGTTGTTGTTGTTATTATTATTATTATTATTATTGATGTTGCTGTTGTCGCTGTTGTTGTTATTGTTATTGTTATTTTTTGTTTGTATAAATAGTTTCTCAAAAACTTCATCCTTGGTGATGTATATAAGACATGCCTTTATTTACAGAGCGCACATACAATTATTATGATACATTAATTGAGCAGTCATACGTGTTTCAAAAGTGGGATAAGCATTGACTTATTACGATAATTTATTTCATATAAAACGAAAATTTCGCACGAAATGTCTGAATATACACGATAATAGCAATACGCTACGAGGAATTTCCAACGTTAATCTTATGGATGATTTTTTCGCTCTACCACTACTCGTATAAGGATAATAGCTAAACTGAAATCATAGACTTCGATTTTGCTTTGGCACTATGAAAAACTCGTTTATTGCACTTTGCGACACAAATAATTACTTTATTTTTCAACTTTTGATTTTTCTTCCAAATACACTGACTTCTTAAAATTTTACTTTTTTCGTTGCAAAATACTTCGATTGCATTTATAATTAGTTTCACGAAGAAGAAACTCAAAGCTAACACAGTTTCTTTTTGGACATAGTACTGTGTTAATTTGCTTCTTAAGTTCGATAAGTATCTGTGCAACGTGGTGAAGCAGTACACGTCATAGTTTTCTAAATACGCGAATGAGATCACGACCCAAATTCAAACCAGAGCAAATACTTTGAAGTTAATCGATTAGAGCTCTTTAGTTTTTTGTATTTTTTTTTACAAACTCAACGTATTATTACTTTTCTTTTTTTACATAATAGAAAAAAAAATTAACTGATTACTAAGTTCTCAATATATGCATTTTATAAAGAAAGAACAACAACGAGGTGGGAGAACTGGGATTGGAAGTACAATCGCTTTAAATCATACGATAATTCGTCAAGTAACGTGAAAATATCTACAGCAACGGATTCAAAGATAATATACACATTTAATAACACCATGATTTTTTTTTCTTTATGAGTGGATCATTTTTTATCGTCATAATAATAATATTATCATTGTAGGCTGATACATACAAAACAACACACAATAAAAACAATAACATAATATTAACGTGACGCTCACAATAATATATATAATGATAATAATATAATAATCATAACCTTAATAATCATCATAAACATTGTGTCCTCGACATAATAATTATTACTAATTACAACTTTCGCCGAAAAGCTTAGCTGACGCGATGACTGGGTCGCGACCGGGATTCTTTAATTTTTTTTATTTTTCATTAATATATAGTTTTACTTTGATTTTCCATCCTCCTTCCAGTATCATTTTTTCAGTTATTTACTTATACCATATTATATTATCATCGTTACAGAATAACTATCATAGTGCTGTGACAGAACTATACACTTGTCCGGACCCAGTTTCACGGGTCGAGTGATAACGAATTAGCCCTACCATATTGCCTTTCGCAAATATTCATTTGTAATCACTCTCATTAATTGTACTTGCATTTTTCTAATTAGTCACATTCACGCCTACGTTTCCATTAGTTAAATTAAAAATGCCAAAATATGAGAGCACAGATGGAAGCATATCGAAAAATAAAAACAAAAACGACGTTTTTTACAATACGATTTCATCAATTAAAAATACATATATAGCTTTAAAAAAGTTGTATCCTTCATTAAATCTTAGCCAATTTACTTTAATAAAGTCATTTAAAAGCGCGTGAAAATTTTTACTAAGCAACAATGTAAATTTCTTTAAAAATCTTAGTTAACCACGACCTTTTTGTATCTAGTCATCTTAGCTTGGATTCTGAAACTTCGTCAAGTTCTCCTCGATGTACTTCCACTACACTTGATTGCTAGGAGCTTATTCATACTCCTCGTCGTGGTTTCCATTCGTAAACACACACATGCGCTACATTGCAAAATTTACAACTAAGATAGTAGAGAACTACCGGGATATCTCGCCACGAACCTTCGGTTATTACCTATACACCCGTACCCCCCTTAATTTTTTCGCAATGGGCTTTGGGTTGTACGCTCAACGCGTTATCGAGCTTAAGTTTCATTTTTTTTAATTTACGTTTACAAAATCGAAGACGTAACGCAAAATTGAGGAATCTCTTATTTACTTTGAAATACTTTACAGAGCTTAATACTTTTTTTCTTTATCTGGCTAAGCAATAGTTGCTGCAAAGTTCAGCGTCGATGTTGCACCATTCATCATTTTTAGGCAAGAACATTAAATAGCGTTAATTTTTTTAAAAATTTTTCACCGGTATCAATATCGGGTGCGTGCTTCTTTAGCCTTTTACCATTATGCAGTTGACGGTACATTGGGATTTTAATATTATTTTTGCGCGTGATTATATTCCGTTTACTTAGTATGCTTTACGTACAATCAAGAACTATAGGTACGATAGTTGCGATCCTTGGTAGGCATTGAATACGAAGATTATCAGCTTCTTGAAAACGCTGGCCTTTTTTGCATTACTCTCATGCGCTTGTACTGCATGCTTGTAGCGACGTTTTCCGTTCGTACTGTCTACTATTAAATTACGTCAAGGAAAAATTGACGAGAACAACTGGATGAATGGCTTATGAAATGATTTGAAAAGTTTTATTTAAAAAAATTAGTGCGCGCGTGTTGGTGGTGCATGCCTATGCATATGTATTTTTTTTTTTTTTTTTCGATAAATGAGCCATGAAGCTTGTAAAATTCCACTTTATAAAATGTGCTGATTAAAAAAATACTCTTTGCTGAAACTGAGCCTCGTACCGAGCTTTTTACTTACTGATTAAATAAATGACTCACATTTTGAATTTCGACCAAGTATAACTTGAATACTACGATAAATATGAAAAGCATGAAACAACATTTTATGGGCAAGTTTATAATGATTGATTGTAACTCGAGGTTCGGTTTCGGTGAAAAGTATGAAGTACATCCATCCAGTCAAAACGGTGCAAAAATAAAGGGAGAAATCGAGAGTACAGGAGGCTATTTTCACATGCACAACGGAGATTGGACAACATAACGATACAAGTGGGCAAGAGAGATGAGAGTTCGGGAGCACACTAACTATAAGTGACACTAATTACGCTAAAAGTTGTATTGTTTTTTTGTCGTGTTGTCTACCTATTCGGCTGCTTATAAATATAAATATAAATGCAAACATGTGTCTCTGCATAGATATTTATACTTATACATTTATATAAATATATATATATATATATATGTGTGTGTGTGTGTGTGTGTGTCGTGTCGTGTGTGGTATACATGTGTGTATATGTATTTATGTATGTATTTATTTATATAGACTAATAATTGCAGGGGAGAATACTATCAAGATAATGAATCGGACATACGATAGCTCTCGAAGTCAGTGCATAGTCTCGTCGGGCAATGTGACAGACTGAGTACTACGTTCGCAATCCTTGTCTCAAACATCATTTCCTTTGTGTATACACACACACGCGCACACGCACATACACGCACACGCACACATATGTATGTATTTATATAAATATGTATCTAGGTGTGGGCACTCGTGTATATATTTATGTATATACGTATATACATTTATAAATATGTATACATATATATATATATATTATCTGCATACAGGTATATACGTATATATGCATATATGTATATATGTATATATATGTATATGTATGTAGTTACGCAAAAAACATACATTCCCTGTACAATTTTGTGTCACCGCCCAAGTATTTTCGCGATTCACACTCGCTCTTTGTCTCGTGTTCATCATTTTAATCATTACTCATTAACTATTCGACAACTATTTGCATTAAACTATATATTCGCGTCTCTTCGAGAGACAAAAAGGAAACGATTAAGGGAGTACTTTCGGCTTGAGCTTGTATATTAACTTGCATATGCACATACTCGGCGCAATTGCTCTCTTTCATCGTGCCCTCTTCCTCTCCATTCTTAATGCTTAAGTACAACGATTAGATAAAATTACTTCAGAATCAGTTCACATATAAAAAAAAGAATTGTAAAAAAGAGTAAAAGAATGTAAGAATACTAGTTTGAGACAGAGTCAGAGTCAAAATAAGAGAGACAGACAGAATGACAGAATTAGAGAGATAGAGAGAGAGATAGAGAGATAGATAGATAGAGAGAGAGAGAGAGAGAGAGAGAGAGAGAGAGAGAGAGAGAGAGAAGTAAAAGGAAAGGAAGAAAGAAAGAGTATCGAGTAATCCTTTACCTATTTATGTGTATATGTACGAAAGCGGGAGGCGATCGCGAACGTGCGCGACCTTCTCCCACGTGATTTGCCGGTCATCTTGCGCACGTTCGTGTATCATATTATGCACACATCCGAAGCGTCCTTACATTAATTATCGACGCACATACACGCGCCTCCTCCACGCTTAACCAACGACGATTTGCACTTCGTCCCTGTTCGAGTCTCTTAACAAAAAACGTCTACGCGAACACACCGTCCATCATTTCTCATTTAATTATTCAATAATACAATTAATTAATCATTCGACTAATCAATCAATCATTTAATTATACAATCAATCAACCATTCGCTTAATTGTTTAATTAAGTATTCAATTAATCAATCAATTAACCAATCAATACATCGATTTATTTATTTATTTATTTAATTAATTAATGATTTAATTAATCGTGTATTTACTTATTCATTTATTCAATTACTATTTATTTACTTAATCGTTTGTTTATTCATTTATTTATTTATTCATTTATTTATTTACTTATTTATTTACACGTGTCAGAATCCATGTGTCCATTACCTTGCTTGTTCGCTCACCGCGAGTCCGGCTTATAAATAATGTCGTCGCAGCTAGATATCATCGGCCGTCCTGGAGTGCGGTGCGGTGCCCGACCGGTCGACAAATCCTCGCTCAAACTGCACGTACTCCCTTAAGAAAGCAAGATACCGCGATGAAGTAGAAGAAGAGTCCGAGGGGTTGGCATGAGGGGTTGGTGGCTGTGGCGGTGGTGGAGGTGGCGGGCCCGGGGCCGCGGGCCTAGGCCGCGAGCCCGTGGGCGTTCTGATGGAGGAGGGCCCCGTGCTGGTGGGGGCCGCCGACGAGGCCCCCCCCGGCCCCCAGCTGGTGCGTCGAGTGTCCGTGGGAGTGGAGCGGCGCGGCGCCGTGGGCGTGAGCCGCGGCCGCGGCCGCCGCCGCCGCCGCCGCCGCCGCCGACGACGAGGACGAGGACGAGGACGAGCCCGGGGCGGCGAGCTGGGCCTGGGGCGCGTGGAGCCCGTGACCGTGGCCGGCGGCTCCCCCCGGGACGAGGCCGTGGCCCGCCGCCGAGTGGATCGAGCCGGTCCCGTGCGGTCCGTGGCCGAACGCGACGCCCGAGAACACCACGGGTCACTGATGATGCTTGCTCGACCCGTTGGCGTGGTGCGCCTGCGCGGCCACGTGGTGGACGCTCGCGTGGCCGCTGCCCGGGTGGTGGTGACCCGCCGCCGCCCCGTGATGGTTAGCGTTGTTCGCCTGGCTGTTGTTGTTGTTGTTCTGCTGCTGGGACTGACGCTGGCTGTTCTTCTTGTTCTTCATGCGCCGGTTCTGGAACCAGATCTTCACCTGGCGCTCGGTCAGGTTCAGATTGCGCGCGAGCTCCCAGCGCTTCTGCTTCGAGACGTAGGCGTTGAAGAGGAACTCCTTCTCGAGCTCGAGCGTCTGGAACTTCGAGTAAGGCTTGCGCTTCTTGCGCACGGTCACCTGGCCGGTCCACTCCAGGGGATTCGTGCCCCCGACGCCCATGCCGGTGACGCCGACGCCCACTCCCACGCCCAGGGAACCTGTCGGAAACAAGGAAGATGGGGAGGAACCCCACATCACTTAACACAATTAGTTGGTCTATGACATTATCCCTGCGCTGTATTTTATTGTTACACGCGTCTTTCGTACTTTTTGTCAACGCGGATATGGCCTACCAGTCCCATATCCTCGACATCCTGGCCCTGCCAATCGTCTCGGCTATTTAAACACAACGTATTAATCGCATTTGCACAAATTTCCATACTCTAATCATTAGGCCGCAGTTATTACAAATGCATAAAAATAATTTTACTGTTCGGATTTTATTGGATTCTCGTTTTAAAAATTAATTTTATAAGAATCCATTCTTAAATAATCGTTTTACTTTTACTATGCTCCCATTAATTTGTACAAATGTTTATAAAATACGTGTGCAACAAAATTGAAATTGAAAAAGATAAAATTAAAAATAATACGCATATAACTATTTTATACAACTATAGTTATATGCTCGTATCTACGTACAATGCACAATTGTATGTACATAAATGCTTGTACTTCTGTGTTTGTGTGTATATGTGTGCGCGCGCGTGCATGTGTGTGTATGTGTGTGTCTGTGTGTGTGCATATATACACAAGTACATGCATATAAGTTGTTTTTTATTTAGGATTTTCAATAAGATAAATAAAATAAAAATAAAATTTTAATAATAAATTTTTTTATTACTTGAGCTACACGTTCCGTATATCTATATGGTTTTTATTTACAGAACTGAATACCAAATGCAAGCGTTCAAAGAAACATAACGTGAAGCATGAATTTTAAGTTACGAAGTCATCGCTATAGTAATCTAAAAATATATTGCTTCTTATAAAAATATTACACATCTATTCGAAAGGTTATGGGATTATATAGGGCAATTCGAAATAATCTTAAAATCGATCAGCGTTTTGAAATTCTCACTCGAAGTGCTAACAAGATAAAAAAAAACAATCAGGAATCACTTTAAATTTATATTAAGCAAATCGGAAAATAAAATTAAAAATTGTCAAGATCTTCATCTAGTTTTTTATAAAAAAAAAAAAAAACGAAAGCGAATAGGATTAAAACTAATAGCGAAACAGTAGAGTTTTGCCTTTCCTACAATTACTCATATAAATAATTAAATATATAAAATTGGCGCGCGCGTTTGCTGTACAGTATTACTAAAATGCGTCCATGACAGCTGTGTGCTATTTTCATTATGTATACTGCTCGAGCAGGTCACACCCTGCGCGCAATTAAATAAAACGTATTGAATTTTCATCGGGTCTCGTTGAAAATAGGAGAAGAAAACTTGCGCACAAAATCTATAATTTTAATAATTTGTTTAATGTTATTGAAGTAATTCAGCTGGGAGCGCGGTGCAACTTAAGTTTTGCCTATTCATTCGCATACACGACATGGCCAGCGGACATAAATATTTATAAATGCGCGAAACAGCAGTAGGAGCGATGTTGGTTGCTGCCGCTACCACTGCCGCAACATTTTTTAAAACAAATCCGATCGTGCTGTCGATGAGCTCGGCGGAATCACAGCCGGCACAATCGGTAGATTACGACGGACAGTGGCTTCGGGGGGGGGGATTAAGAGGTGGGCGGGTTTCTTCGGCCCTTACCGCACACTAGGAGCCCGCGACTAGGATAGAAGCGGCCACGGGGTGTGGAAAGAGCAGGGAGAGCGGAGTCGGTCGGGGGAAAGGTCCGCGGTGCTCGAAAAGAGAATGCACCGAGGAAAAAGATCGACTCGCTCTCGGACGGCGATCCGTTAATTGGAGTAGTACTGGCGGAGTATAGCGAGCCCTGCTGTACATAGAGACCCGTTAGTAGTAGCAGGCGCTTTTCTGCGCCGTATGACATTCGCAACCTACCGCTCCTGCCTTTGTGTTCGAGTGCCCGCGTGCGCGATCTCCTCTCCGTGCGAGTGGCCCGCGCTTTGCTCTGGGCACGCGAAAGGAACTCGAGTATGCGTGTGCGCGTGTGTTTACGCACGCGTCCGCGCGTCCCCCTGTTATATGGCTCGCGCATGCGTACCGTATATCAAGCACTGACAATTTATCGCTCCTTACCGCTTACCGCGCAAAAGACTGAGCGAGCCAGCGAGCGAATGAGAAGGCGATTGAACGAGAGACTATGCTAGCAAAACGAATAGAGAGATAAAGAGATAGAGGCAGAGTGCGCAAGAGGGAGATAGAGGAAGGGAGACCGAACCGAGAGACATAGAGAGAGAGAGAGAAAGAGAGAGAGAGCCACTGAACGTCGTCATTATCGTGACCAGTCATAAATTTTATCCAAGGGATGCTTTTTTTGTGGTCGTAATTACTTCGTTAATCAGCTACTTATTCCTTTCTTCTTAGTACTTCTTCGTGTATTTTGAGTTGTGGCAGTGCTTTTTTACCTGCACATTGGATTTCGATTCAATTTTAGGATAGTTAGATATTAAAAGTGACTTTATCCATTCGCGCTTCAAGCTTTTGATACTGTCCTCTTTCCCCCTTACCTCCTCCCTCATCACTAGGATAAATAATATTACCCAAGCGGTGGGGATGATTTTGCTTTTGTAATCATAAGCTGCTACACATACTATGTAAAATGACAATATCTAATTGATGGTTATAGCTTAAGCGGAAAAATGCTTTAATAGTGTTAGTTTATTCCATGCGATTTCCTTCCTCTTTTTTTCTAATATAATGCTATAAATGTTAAATAAAAATACGACAAAGAAAAGTAAAAAGGAAAGAGAATTTCACGTTACCATAAATCAATTAGAATATGTACTTATATTTTTTTCAATTAACAATACCAAGGATACGGCATTTATATAATTTATAGCACGTATGTCGTCATTTTGTGCTGCACCACGCTGATGATTCGTGGAAACAAATGGCGATATGTCGAGCGAACGCCAAGGCTGTCGGCACAGTTTTGTCGGCAAAGCAGTATGATATAATTGGACCGCGCTCTACTACCCGTACTAAGAACATAGTGGGGAGTTGTTGGATCTTTAGAGGAAGGCTAGTATAGCAGCAAAGCGAGCTTACGCTTAGATGAAAGATTTCGCGATGCGCTTTAGCAATGCAGATTTCACACTGACATTTATAGTTTTTTCTTTCTACGGTGCCACTGTACATTAACTTTTTTCCGATCTATTTAAATACTGGGTTCGAGTCACCACTTCCACCGGGTTTGATCCTTTAATCCGAGATACATCGCTGGCAAATATCAAGTAAAATCCATACACACGGCATATTAAACGATCTAGGCAGGATATTTATCAATCCCTAATCGTATCGTGCGAATTATCCCTATTAATATTTAAATGCGCCGAATCAAAGAGTGTGGAAGGGGGGGGGGGTAGAACGATTGAGAAAATTTAAACGGGTGCTCACGAGCGACCGGATGTGAAAAAGTAAACCTAATATGCGTTAGAACATGTGTACAGCGTTCAGTTATGAAGATAAAATAGATATTTTAATTCCTAGCAAGTATATCGATTCTTTGGAAATCCAGTAATACAATCGGAATTGTACAACGTTAATTTAGTAAATGATCGCCATAAATTTAGGATTGACATTGCAATGGCAATGAATGATTCTCTGGGCACGCCAGGTATAACTGCACGGTGATCGTTAATAGATCAACTAAGAAAGGCGATGAACGAGAAATGAGGCTGAGTGAGAGGGGTGGGAGGGAGAGAGTGAATAGTAAGGAGTAATAAGGAGTAAGAGAAGGGCGTGGGGGTGGAAATGAGCAAAGAGAAAAGAGTTTGCTAGCACGCGGCTAGAGAGATTTAAATTCATGACTTTCGTAGTGTGGCATATATGCCGTTTAATCGCCTTTCATGATATTATCTACGACCGCCAGACGCATAAACTGTTCCGTTTCGCTATTCTCGCCCGCGCTACCTTGTCCCTCCCTCTCCAGCCTCCTCTCTTCGTCACTCCCACTCAGTCGCGTTCCTCACCACGCGACGCCTTTCGGCTCCTTTGTTTTCTCACCCACACTCTCTTTGCATCGGGCGGCGCGCACTGCGATTGCCTAAGCGACGAGAATTTATCGCCCACTAAAACGCGGAAATATGCAAATTGTTCATTCGGCTAAGGTCAGGAATCGCATTCCCAGTGGTGGCTGGCTGTTGTCGACGCCGCCGTTGTCAATCTCCGTGCATTTCGCAGCCGAACGTCCGCTTTTCGCTGTGCAGTTCCTCCATACTTTCTCTCCTGCCCGCTCGAGCGGACGGCCGAAGCGCTAGAGACGTGGCCGCGCGGCTTCTTTCCCCATCGTTCACTCTCTCAATCTCTCTCTCTCGCTCTCTCTCTCTCTCTCTCTCTCTTTCTCTCTCAGGAATAATGCGTTGATCGCGCAAGTCAAAATACAGCGGGCACTATTGCAGCTTGTAAACATCTCGCTCGGAAAATAAATCGAAGGCTGGCTCTGCTATTTTCAATATTTCTTGTACTGACGAACATGCAGTCAAGAGCTCGGGCTTCGCCTCCAAGCTTTACCAAAGTTTCGCTCCTTACAATTAGCTCGTACTCGTAGCCACTAATCAAACCCGATGCCTGTCATAAATGCACCTCGTTCTTATTTACATGAAAATTGTATTGTATTAGTCAATATACTTAAACGAGTTCCATGGGGAGGATAAGAATACAGGCTATTATAAGCTATTATGGCCGTTAAGTGCTCTCGAGGAGGATATAAATTGCAATCATTTTTCAAAGTACCCGGCGGAGCTTCTCTTACGTAGAGGAACAGTGGGAGACGGGTAGGAGGAGCGGAGCGGCACCGGGGGAGCGGAGGATATTTGTAAAAAGCAATTAATTTTATAAAAGCGAAAATACCTCCATAAAGTCTAATTTAATTTATCAAAATTTATTCGCGTGCTTAATAATAAATTATTTTAGAATTTTGATCCTTCGCGTCCGACAGGTTTACGCATAATGCGCAACGGTATCCGGCTTGATAGATTTTATATCCTCGTATATATGATTCATCAGCGTGAGGCTGAATGCAAAAAAATTATTGGCATATTCATGCCCGAGAGCAGCGGCTAAGTGCTTCCGAAGTGCGTAAAGGTGTTTTCAGCCGAAGCTCGAACAATCGGCCACCGACAACAGGGAAAAAGTCATGCGCGTGCCGCGAGCCGGCCGCGCGCGGCTCTGCCTCCGTCGAAGGCGTAGGTGACGACACGCTCCCGCGAGGCTCTTGTGCGAATGCACCCGAGGGACCGGACGCGGGCGGGCGGGCGGGCGGGCGCACAGTGGGAGCCACCCTTGTGCGCGTGCACGCACGCTGGGCCGGCATCTCGCGAGGTACGCAAGTAGGGCGAGGAGTCCGGGTGCGGGAGCGGCGGGAGTTCGATACCGATTCTCCGTGCGTGCGTGGAAGCGGCAACGGGGGAGGGGCAGCAGAGACAGGCCTGGCAGCTATCGAGCGCAGCTCGCATTCCCCCGGCTGATTTACTAATACACGGGGCTTGGGGTGACTCGAGCGCTGCCTTGGCCCAGGCTCGGCGGCCGCCGAATCTCGACAAACGCCCGAAGGGAAAGAGATTTTCCGCGTAAAGCGACCCCAACGCTAAATCTACTCGCGACTCTTCCAGTTGTGCGCCCCTCTTTCTTTCCTTCCCTTCTTACTCTAAGGTAGCGCGTGGCTTTTCTTTTTTCACGGGGCGATCCGAAGGCAGAGGAGGTCCAGCGCTACGCCCGCAGTGAAAGTTTTACGAACAAACGCCAAGCTCGCTTTAATTAGGGGTCCTCTTAGCTCTGTCCAAAGCGACTGAATTACATCCGTGCTGCATAAGTGACCTAGGATAACTCCTATTTACTGTACACTCGCCGGACGTCTATATGTGAGACATAGAAATCGTATTACTCCAAATAAATATGACGCTTAATTTTGGTTATTTTTCCGTTCCAGCTGCATCTTCATCATTCATCGGCTGAAAAAGTTGCCTTTAATATACATCGTAATTCGAAGATATACAGGTACAGCTGCTGTTCCTTTGTTTATAGTGGATAGTAGAAAAAGTCTAGGCTAAGTATCCCAATATTGTAAAAGATTCGGTCGGCTCGATATAAATAAAATTGCAGTAAAGCTTACGGGGATTGAGCTACCGTTTCATTTTTACAGTTAACTGCTGTTGGTCTACTTAAAAAATGAAGTTGAAAAGAATTTTTTAATAATACACAATTAATATAGTATGAGCCAAAATGCTTCGACAAGAATTCTTCTTTATCTCAACATTTTAAACACCCGTTTAGAGATTCATTACGTTTTTAAGCGAGTGTTTTATTGTCATGGAAAAAAATGGCTCATTCATCTTACAATTGAATTTACGATTGGTTTTCAAAACAAATGCCGACTCCTTTCGTAATTTACATCCCAATAATAACAAGAACTTGTCGAGTATGCATCAGAGAAAGGTATATATAATATATATATATGTATATTCAGTTGTCTGTAAAAGCAAATTCTTAATAAATTAACGTCAACTCTGCAAGGTAAATCCAGCAGAGACATATAAGAATCATAAGATTATTTTTTATATCTCACCGTTCATGAGAGGCCTGTCCGTACGGCCAAGACAGTTGTAAGTCCGAGAGAAACGAAGGAAGCGAAAAATATTGTGACTAGGAGAGATGCTTCAAGGGAGGGGGTCGTGGCGTTATGGTGTAGGGGGGGGGGACAGCGGGAAAGAATGAAAAGCGAGCGTAGCAGACGGAGAGCCTACGCTCGACGTCATTTTTCGAGGCTCGGAACGAACGAGCGAGAAATGGGGGAAACTACGTCGCTTGCGTACATACGCGTATACAGACTAGAGCAGCTTGCCAGTCACTCACTCTTCGAAGGATCTCCCGTTTGAACGGGCAAAGATAATGCAGCCGCCATCTATTGGGTCACGGAAAAACTACCTACGGCGCGTACACCATTCCGTTATGCTCCCGTTTCTATTTTCATCTCTCTCGTCGCGCAAGACTTGCCGGATAACATATTATTGATTTTTATTGTTGGGTTAATTCGATTTGCCGAGAAACAAGTGAGTCCGAGATAGAAGGATATTGTCGGAGTCTTAAGTAATGATGAAGAAAGAGAGAGAGAGAGAAAGAACAAAAAAGGTGGCACTCATTTTACGAATTCAGCGCTAAATAGAAAATATTGTAGGTGCGAGGTATATCTGAGAGGCTTTACGCACATTCGCTAAGTTGTTTGGAGTATGTGCTGTATTTTAGCTTCAATCGACAGTCGATCGTACAAGGCAGAAACTGGTCTCCTAGTTAATTGATATTCCCGTGTTATTGGATACAAGCATTGGCGTTTGAAATTTGTTCGATCGGAAAAATAACATTTGTGACGATGTAGCATTTTACCGATTGTACATTTTATTTCTATTCTATTGTGTACTAATCTAAACAATTCTTTTACGTGAGCAATAAACTTTGTAGTTTAAAGGCAAATTTTTATTTATTTACAATTTTGTATGCAATTACGTGTAGATGACAACAAAGTATACGTTAACTCACGAGGTCGCGATTAAGGGCAAAAACAAGCAGATGAAAATTAAACAGTATTGGCTAGATAGATAGATAGGAGAAGAGAGAGAGAGAGAGAGAGAGAGAGAGAGAGAGAGAGAGAGATTGAGTGACGCATGGGTTGAAACAGATCAGCTGATCAGAGGCGCGCGCCAGAGTTTACGAGTTACGGCCGACAATAAACCCTCCGCTGTTCGTTGTTGTTCATGCAACGTTATACGAGCTTTGTAGGTTTCTCTATGTATGATTCGTTCTCCCTGCCTCCTGTCCTGCTACTCGTGCACTCACCCTCTCTATATATACATATATATACATATATCTCTATCTTGACACGAGAATGAAAGAGAAGCAAAACGAGACAGCAGGCAAGAAATAAGTTTTTCAAAAGACGAGAATACAGACAGCAAGTGCAGACAGTTAGATGTCTTTCTATGTTTCATTGGCTTCTGCCCAGTCGGATGAATGATGTCTTGAGTTTTTAGTGCGACAATTATCCGCGCCTGAATTTTACAGCGCGATTCATAGGCTGTATTACGGGCCACAAACTTTTTTTAAACGCTTTTCCCTCCACCGCAATGGCTCATACATGTCCTTCCGGTTTTTATTGATACCTCAACGTTTTGACGTTCCGGTCAAAACGGAGAGTATTTTATCGTTGGCTATCGGGTTATTTTGACACCGTTAAAAAGGTTTTTGCATTATTTTATCGAAGATAATGTCGAGGGATGCCTTCCCACCTGATGCGGTGATAGTACCGAAGTGTGCAGTATTTCTCTCTTCTAGTTCCACTTCCCTCCCTGCCCCCCCCCAGCTCTATCATTCGGCATCAGTTCCTCATCGACACGTGGATGAAGCAGCGGCTGCCCTCGCAGCTCCGCTCCCATCGCCCTGCTGCCTTTCTCGGGGGGACATCGTCTCCGCGGAGTCTACGGGAGTCGAGGCCGCCTTGATTGGCAACCTCGTACAGCTCAAAACACGGCCTTAGATTGCTTATTAAGCGATGCGCGAAAGCGTCTGGAAAGGATGTCTCGTGCTGGTGGACTACAGTAGCACGAGCGGCTATTTTCTCCGACCCGGACCCAAGCGCTCGCAGGAGAATGGAGAGCGAGAGCGACTCAGTGGAGGAGCCTTTCTTACGAGGAGCGATCGATCGGAGCGGCGAGGGACGCTCTCCTGAATCAAGCTACAATTGGCCAGGGGCGGGGGTGGTGGTGGTGCTCGGGGAAGAGCAATACACGTGTAGACACGAATGCGCGCGCGCGCGCACCCGCGCATCGATAGAGAAGTATCGTCGCGCGCGGGAGGGGGCGTGCGTGCGGGGGGCTTAGAGTAGGGGGAGCCGGAGCCTCGGAGTCGATGCTTACCTGGAGGTGGGTAGGGACTGGAGGTGACGGGCTCGGGTGCCCCGTAGTTCCTGAGACCGCCGTATCCGTCGTGAGGGAAGGCCGCCTCGGCGACCATCGCCGCGGCCACGCGACCCCGGTCGTCGGCAGCCGAGGGGGTTAAGTACGAGACGCTCGCCTGCGAGTGGGCGTGATGGTGGGCCGCAGCGGCCGCGGCGCTGTCGACCGCGTGGTGATGCCTCGTGGTCGTGTAGGGCGGATAGTTGCACCAGCTCTGGGAGAAGCTCTGGTGGCAGCTGACAGCGGGGTCGGCCCCGCCGCCGGCCCCCGACGAGCCCGTGGACGACGTCGTGGTGGCGATGCCCCCGCTGCCGCTGCCCGCGGAGTTGTAGGACTTGTAGTCGGAGTTGGAGCCGGCGGCGCCTGTCGTCGTCGAGGCCGCCGGCGACCAGAAGCTCAGCGTCGAGCTCTTGCGCTGGTCCCTCGAGGATGAGCCGCCGCCCGGGGCGCCGCTGCTCGGGTCGGTCGCCAGGTTGGTGTAATAGGTCGGGGGATTAGTGCCCCCGTAGGCCGCCTGGTGATGGCCCAACGAATCCTGGGGCGCGCCGCCTGAGTAGTGGCTCTCCTGGGGCTGGTGGGGGCTGTAGCTGGCCCAGCCACCGGCGCCCTGGGGGTTCGAGCTGCCCGAGTGCGAGTGCCTTATGACGCCGCCTGCCCCGCTGCCCGGCACGCCGTTCGGCTCGCCGCCGACGCAGCCGACGTCCCCGTAGCTCGAGCCGGAGGCGGCCTGGCCGACGGGGGTGGCGGTGAGCCGCTTGGCCGGTATGTGCAGGGGCCCCGTAGCGCTGTTGCTTGCTACCGATGAGGCGCTCGGCGACGTCGAGGAGGCGCTGGCCGTCGGTGCCGGCTGCTGGGAGGTCGCCGCCGAGGACGGTGCGCCCGGTGAGGTCGGTGTCGAGGCCTGCTGCTGGTGGGAGCCGCTCGTCGGCGCCTGTTGCTGCTGCTGCTGCTGCTGCTGCTGGAGGGAGACGAGGGAGGAGGTCGGTGCTACGGGTGGCGGACTGTCCTCGTAGGGGACACTGCTCATCATGTTCCACCAGGTCAACCCGGTGGAATTCCCCGCTCCGGTGACTGTCCCCATCGGCGTGACGGAGGCAGGGTGAGCCACGCCGGAGCCGCATAGCGGCACGGCGTGCACATTGTCGTACAGCGTCGCCGTTGAGCAAGCCACGTGTTCGGCGATGGTGCAAATCGCGATCGTTTGCCGACGATTTTAATATCGTCGTAGCGCCGATTTTACGCGTGTCGTTGGCGCGTGGTCGACGCGAGCGGCGACGCAAGTGGGAGTGGCGGAGTTCGCGGTCGGCCGGACAGTCGTGTCCGCGGCGTTGGAGTGGCGTTGAGTCAGGCCCAACCAGCCGAACCAGGGCGAGCGAAGCAATCGTTGACGGGCCGGAGGACGGTTGCGCGTTCACCGGTGTCCCAGCGTCATCGCCGGCAGCGTGGGCGACGTCGGCGTCGTCGGCGGGATCAGCGCGTTCGACGTGGTGGCCGAGCGCGAGATCCGGAGGTAAATAAAGGAGGCGCGTGCACGCCGCGGTCCCGCGAGGTGGTGGGGGCAGAATGTCAGTCGGAACGGGAGAGCGAGGGAGCGCGTGCGGGCCGTGGCGGGCGGAGAGGGGGCGGGTCGGGGCGGGGAGGGGGGGGAGCGACGTATGTGCCCAGCAGCGAGGAGCAGTCAGTGCGTGGAGGGGGGACGGCGGGTGGCCGCGGGGGGACAGGGAAGATGGTCAGGTGGAAGGGGCAGGAGCGACGGTGGTCCGTGCGCCAGCGGAGATAACGCGGAAGCGGTGCGCGGACGAGGATGATAACGATGACGGATGCCGCGGGATGACGGCCGATTTTGGTGGCGATGAGGCGCCGCCGTGTAGCCGCACAGGTGCCGATGGGCCGTCGTCGTTTTGCACATACACATACGCGGTCCAGATACAAGCGCCAGGATTTCGTTGAGTCACGTGTATCCCGCAAAAGCGCGCCAAACAAGCGCAATCAGGAGCGGGTCGCCGTTCGTTTCGTTATAAGAGTTTTTATTTTCGTTCGTCGAACGGCGTAATTGTCGCCAATTTCACAGCATTTGTTCGAGATGATTCAGGTTCGAGTGATTAGTCCAGGTACGTGGTGTATTGCAGGTCCATGGATGGGACGTAGGTTAATGCGTTCAAGAATGAAAACAGAAAAAAACAGAAAACTCACTTTAGCAATCTCAGTGTCAAAGCAATAGTGGCAGTACTAGTTGTCAGGTGTACATGAAATCGTCATCAATAGTCACTGAGATTTCAGCATTTAAATGCGCGCAAGCTAAGGGATAATACTATTCGTGACACGTTGTTACGAATGCGACTACTACTGACTCAAAGCCCAAATACTTGCGGAAGCACTACCCACTTCGATAATGTCCTTAATTATTTCAAGCTTTATAAACTGCTTGCTTATATCCCCCGACTTTTATCTTGAACAAAAGCTTTTTTTGTCTCTGAATCCTTCGGCCTTTCTCGCCTTATTCTTACGCTCTAAGGTGCAATAAAATCTCGTGGTGGGGATTCCCTGGGGTGAGTTCTGTCCTCGTTGTCAACGAATGTGAAATCATCGACTTCTGCATTTCTTTTATTTTGTCTTTATTCTGTCTATTTCTCTCTCTCTCTCTCTCTCTCTCTCTCTCTTTCTTTCTATACGATTTATTGTAAATGTCTGTTTCTATTTCTCTCTCTCTCTCTCTCTCTCTCTCTCTCTCTTTCAATTTTCCTGAGTCCGTGTATATATATGTATCTTTCTCTCTCCAACGATCTCTCCTACTGTCAATAACGGCGCACAACACTGTAAGGACAGTCGCACTATCCGGCTGCAGGACAATGGGCCCTCGTTACAAGGGTTCCTCCGTCAGCGCGAAGAATGACAATGACGAGCGGTGAAAAAGAGCGAAAAAAAAAGGTAATGAAAGGAGGCGTAGTTTCCACGGCAGAATGGTTTTCACTTTTTTTTTTCGTTGCCTCTGTGCCTCCTCCTCCCGCGGGCCAAGCTCCTAGTGTCCGCGCGGAAGGTCCGTCTCCGAGCCTAGGTAGCTCAGGTAGGTCGCGCGACCTGGACGCGGGCCCCCGGGGCTCGAGGGACAGGGTCGGTGCCTCAGGTACGAGGGCTCGTCGCTGCTGCTCGGCGCGCGCACGCACGCACGCACGACGTTCGGCCTGGCTGTAACAGCACACGCATGCACATACACATGCGTACACGGGTTAAAGCCGTGTTGTTTCCCCGTTGGCCTCGCCGAGCCAAACTGAGCGACAACTGAGCTCCGTCAGTCTCTCAACTCTCTCGGAGCTGCTCGCCGTCACTGGCGCGCGGAACGGAGCCGCCGCCGATCCCAGCGCTATCTGACGCCCCGCGAGCCAACCTCGACCGTACCCGAGGAGCTTTGCACGCGGTTCCTCCTCTCTCCCTCTCTCTCTCTCTCTCTCGCCCCCGCCCTCGCGCGCTCTCGCTCTCCCTCGTCCGGCTCGCGCGCGCGTCCCTTCCTCCTCCGCCCTTCCGGCGGCGCGACTCCCTCCTCGCCGACGCGCTGCGCTCTCGTGGCTCTCGCCGTTGCCCTCGGCCTGAACAATACGACGGCGCCGAGCTGCGGCGGCGGCTACGACGGCGGCGGCGGCGGCGGCGTCGGCGATGCTCGCGGCGGCGGCGGCGGCAGCAGACGGGATCCGCGCCTCGGCTTTTTCGTACGCGGATCCATGCGCAAGAGCGCGACTGGGGCCCGCGAGGACCTCGGGACGCCCTCGTCCTACGCCTTCTCCCTTGCGGAGCCGGACCCTCGAAGGGCCTTGCCAAACCCCATCGAGCCTACCTCGGCCTGTATCTGCCAGTGAGCCCCCAGCCATCCCACCCCCTCGCGAGCCACCGCGGCTCCATCCTTGTCTAAGCTGCCAAACGCCCTCCCGCTTACGAAACAAACTTTCTCGGCGCACCGCGACTCCAATGTGCTCAGCACGCCTGGTCGCGATACCCAGCGAGGGAAGGACCGTGGCAGAGAGAGAGAGAGAGAGAGAGCAAAAAAGCGTTAGAATGCTTGTGGAAGTATTTGGGGGCGGTGGGGTGGCCCGATCGAGAGGGGAACGGATAGGTCTGCACGTACGGAGAATCCGTAAATGTAGCGTAGGCACGTACGTGATTGTCGCTTCACCTACGCCGATGAATGTACGCGTTCCGTCTTTTCATTTCCGTTTTTGAGAGACTAGATTAATCTTTCTACTGGCTGTTGAATCTATTTGTGGAGGCTGGCTTTTATCCCGGATGCAGTACCATGCGGATCGAATGCCGTAAGATTATACGCTTTTCGGGTGGAATTATTGTTTCTTTAAATTATACAAGTTTCAGAAGATAATGTTTAGGATCTACCAAGTCGACTGACTATTCGAATGGTTTACAGCCGAATATTCTTTATAGTTTTTTTTATTTCCTTACTCAATTTCTTATTACGTATTTAGAAAAATGAAAATGACTGTAAATTGGAAAGCTAATATTTTAAGTATTTCAAAGCTTTTAACGCAATACAAAGTGTCATCATAATAATTTTCGTACGTTTAATGTTAACTAATCAGTAATCAGTAATTGTAATGCCGATCTGAAAAAAGTTCGACAGGTGAATAATACAAGAGTCGTAAGGATTATGATTTAATTTACGTCGGATAGATGAGAAAAAAGTTAACGCTACTCCGAAAATAAAAGTTAAAACGATAAAAAAGTCACGAAAAGAAAGCAAGAGCTTAATTCACAAATGTGACGATCAAAGAATCGCGGCGAATGTCCTCCGAGTAGCGCTTCTCGGCTTGTAAACTCGTACACATTTCAGCTGAGCGGACATTAGGCATGAGCAGACTCGCGCGGGATGGTCGCGCTCCGGCGTATATCCCGAGAGAGAGAGAGAGAGAGAGAGTGGGAGGACCGAGTAGGGGCTAAAGTCGCTGGCTAGGGCTCTTGCGAGGCGGTTGTCCGTACAGGGGCGAGCGAGAGTTAAGGGATGCCCTTCGGTCGCAAGCGCAGAGGTCCCGCGCGAATATAACGGGCGGCGCATCGCGACGCGGACGTACTGCAGTCTAAATCTCGGTACTTTTACGAGCAATAAAATAAAACGGTCTGACAACAGCTTCAGCGGCAAGACCTTCCACGGGTGACGGCGACGGCGGTGGCGCGCGATCACTCATCGCAATAGCTCACGAGCTCACTCGCGTATTAATTACCGGCGTAACGGCCGAGCGCTCGCACGCACACTCGGCTCCCAGGCGTCCCTCGCGCATTTATACGCACGCCCCCGACTTTACGGGGGGCTCGACTCTCCTCGCACCCCCTGCCGCCACCACGACGACACCTTGTCCCTTCGATTATGGACCCTTCGCGCGCCACACCCCCGCCAGCCGACTCGCCGACCTTGGCGGCGATACCCTTGCGACACGCGCCCGTCGTCCCTTTCCCCTTGACTGCGAGCAGCTTTTGACCCAAATTCTGCGGACGCTAACCGCTGATTAACATCCACTGCTAACGCTTATGCAAAGCGACGAGCAGAATTGAGCGGACTCCCAACAGGTTCATTCGAGCTCTTGGTACGGCCGTTTTAAATACCGACAGTCCGTTGTCCTCCTTACTTTTCAGCGTCGCGAAATCGCACTACAAGGTCTACTTCCACTGGTATAAAGTACTATTTCTTCCTCGAGCTGGCTACTATTCATGGAAAATTGAACTTGAATTACGGCCCCTTACATTAATGATTAATATTTAACGTTCATCAATCGACTTTGAGCTCTATACAACTTTTAATTAATTAGGAGCACTTAATAGCCTTATACCAAACACCGATATAAAAGATTTATGTAAATTACCCGTAGAAGGATAATTTGAGTAACTCATTACATTCGGAAAAGCATTGCACATAATCGCTCGACAAGCCTAATATACGATTTAGAGGCACATGTTATATTTGGGCTTTGTTCAATTGCAATCGACCGATTGTCTTCCAGCGACACTCTGTTTTACAATTGTCGAGAAGTGCGAGGTTCTTCCGCCTCGGCCACGCGTCGTTTTTATCCAGCTTTTCCCTTAGCTTTTACCCGCAGAAACATACATACGCGCAGACACATACACAGACGCTCACCGAAGTGCTAAATAATATTGGCACTTATTAATGTATGCGACTCACCTTGTATACCAGCCAGGGTTGCAGGCGTGAAGACGCGGGAGAACCTGAAATATTAGCAAACAGCGCGTCAGAATAAGCCGGCAAGATGGACAGCATCTCGTAAACGTCGAATGTAATGGGAGCACGATAAGTAAACTTGAACTTAAGAATGAAGAGCGTGCGCCCGTTTGAGCGTCAGCAATAAATTCACATTTTTACACGGGATACGAAAATTATAATTAGAAAGGCAAATCATATCTCGTTTGTGTAAAATGAAAAATCTTATTCCTTAATCAGTCAATTATGAATGTGAAATAATTATTATTCCGTTGACTGAAAATTATCAATGTTCTAAAAATAATAATTCTTATTATTGTTGCCTACCATTCGAGCAAATTTTAATTTTTTAAGTTAAATTTGACAGTATTCGCGACTAATTCTTTAGCCTCTCATTTGTAATTAAAATTCCATACGCTATTTCGTAAAATCATTTTTTTTAAATATTAAGTTTTCTCATTGGATGAAATTCCATCATTAATACTTTATTTTACAATAAAATATGAATTTTTCTCATTTCCAAACATGTTTTACAGGCATGGCTTGTAATAATAAACGTATACGCTACAATAATTTGTAAATTTTATAAACATACCACAATGGTTCAAAGGGCCTAAAAAATATTTCTAATGAATTTTTTGCGATAGATAATTTTGAAACCGCATTGTGAAAATCCACTCTTGCGCATCATTGTAATAAATGAATGTTTCCCTCGTAGAGCTTCAATACAATAGTATATCCCGACAATATGAAAGGGTGAATATGTAATAACGTCTTTGATTAAAAGTAGTCTTCTTTCTTCCTTTTGGACTTGTCCAAGTTTATTGAACGAATTTGCATCGCGCAACATCTGCGTGCGGTGATATTTATGAAATCCTAAATAAGCGCGTCGCTCATAATGAAAATCAAGCGCTCCTAACTCCTTATCCTAACTTTACAACGCACAATCCAGCAATCAAGTCATAAAGAGTGAAATAACGGGCCCTAATGCTCGTCTAGAGGACAGGAAAAATGAAGTAGTCACCTGCACAGCTCGAACGGGTAGTACGTCTTCTCCACGGCGCCGAACACTTTGAAGCCTTTTGTCTACCGGTCCAAGAAGAAAAACGTCAGCCTGCAAGCAGAGGTTCACAAGGATGGTTAGAAAGAAGCTGCATAAACGATATTTTGAGATTAATACGCTCCTCGATACGCCGTCGCTAACAGGCATTTGCGAAAAGCCACCGGCAATGACTTTATACGGGGTGAGTAGTTTATGTCCTCTCAGGCATAAATTACTACTACTCGTATGGGAGTACAATAGCCGTTAATGGGCGCCACCCTATGTAATGCCGATACGGGAATCAGTAGCAAGCGAGAAGCGCGTGCGGTTTCTAACGCTGCTCCTTTCCGCGAGAGATTCTTATTCTCTTCTCGTCCCTCTCCTTCTCATTGTATGCCTCTTTACCTCGCCGCGTAATCGCTTTTGTGTTATGGCTTCTAAGTAGCTCGTGACCTTACTAATGCTATATAAATGATACGAAAATGATTTTTTACGCATGGGACATCCCATCGCCATTTACGGGCACTTCAATTTGATTTATACCTGAATCAGGAAGGAACTTAATTTTTTAAGCTTTGATCTCTTTTTTGTATCAAAATAATTGCTTTAGTTTATATTTTAAGGTGAATCATTACATTATTTATTTGGAAATTGTATTTTTAAATTCAATATTTAATCACTTTATTAGTACGCGCATTCGCAATGAGGGTGGCTAAGTATTTATAAAAATTGCAGTGGTTATAAATGTTTGATAAATGATTATTTTAATTTTGACGGTAATGGTAATATTGTGTAAGAAATATGTTCCACGAAGCTGAGAATTTTTCACCGAGGACTAAAAAGCTTTATAAAGCTCAGTGAGGGAGAAGATTTCTATGGAAAACAGGCGCTCATTCCATTTTCCTTTTCGGAGTCCCGACTCGATCTTTTTCCTTCTTTTATATCAGCAAAGTGTTAAGGTGAATCTATGCAGGGGTGAGTTTACGGCTGGAGATTCGATATAGGACTTGAACCCAGTGCTGACGGGGTGGCGCAACGAGATTCAGCTCGACGACGGAATTCATTTTGGGAGATGGAGAATCGTTTCACAATGGGAGTCGAACGAGGCGTCGAGGCAGAGAAAGTTAACGTGTAAAGTATGATATATGCATAATTAAAGCATTCCCTCTTCATGTATCATAAGTTTTCATAAGTACCATAATTTTTCATTATATACACAACTTGCACACAATTACGTTACATTTCGGAAAAACTGTTATTCATTGCTGACATTGTGAATGTAAAGAATTGAAAGAGGCTGATTTGAAAAAGCATTTTATACAGAGCCGGAGAGAAAAAGTAAAAATAAAGAAAGAAAAATGAAACGAATGTTTACTCGAATTCGTACAGTACTTCAGAAATACAATCGCGGGGCATTTTCACCCGTATGCATAAATACAGTCAAAAGAGATAGATAGATAGAGAGAGAGATAGAGAGAGAGAGAGAGAGAGAAAGAGAGGGAGAGTGAGAGAGAGAGAGTGCTTTCGTCGAATAGACTCTCTCTCTACAATCGGACACGAGAAAGCTCTTCTCTCCCTTCGGGGGATGGCTTTAGTCGGAACGCGAGTGCTTTCAGTCGCTACGGAAAATCCTCGGCCATTTACTTCTTTCTTTCCTTTCTTCCCTTCCTTCATTCTTTCGTCATGCCAAGTGCGAAATGGGACGTGGCTTTGTCCGTCCCCCTTTGCTACTGGCTCAGTTCTACGCATACCTGTGCACGTGGGTACGTATACGTACGCAAACCCGAAGGCGCAACCTCCCCCGCCCTCGGCCCCGCCGTTCCCACCCCCTACTTAGCGCCCATAGAAAAAAGCGCGAGCGCACTCGTGGGTGGGCTCACGTTTCTATTTTTTTCGTAGCCGCCGGCTGCGCGACGCCGATAGTCTCCGTGGGAGCCTCCCCCCGCGGGACACTGGCGGCTCTCGCTATTTTCGGAAACGCTCGCAGCGGAACCGCAGCCCGAGCTCTAGGGTTGCCTCGGCCCGTGGCTCGCGACCATCTGGGCGCGGGCGCGCGAGAAAAGTGATATGCAACCCGCCACGCCCATTGTTTAAGTACCAATACAAGAGGAAAGCGCGCACGCGCCGGCACGCAAATTTATTACCAATAAAATTCACCAGTATTTTACGGCCCTGTGGCGGTATGTAGGTGAACGTCATCGGCTTCCGTTTCAATCGCAATATACACGCGACGGTCGCGGCCGCCTCCGTGCCGGGCTGCAGCCCCTCGCGCCCTCGCCGACCGCAGTGCGCCCCCTCCGACCCTCGACGGGCCGGTCAGCCCAGGTCCCCGAGACCGCGACACCTACGCCCGACGCTAATTAATAAACGTCGCGGGAGTATTCCGAGCGGCGAGAGCGATCGCTTTGACGACCTCGGACGATGATAGTATTAGCGCGGCCTCCTTCGGACCGACATATTTCACGTCTCCGTTCTCCGTCGTGTCTTGTCATTCGCATGGGCATTTTTGAATTAATTCTTCCGCGTGCGCGTTTCGCTTATAAATTACTTTGACATGCGGCAGCCTCGACAAATTATGCCCGTTTACCCTTCAATGCTCCTGATTCCACCATCATTTATTTTCGCCTGAGTTATTATGTACTACTTACTTTTCACATTTTGATGGTCCTCTTTTTCAACCTCTAGGTAATAAATTAGACAGTGCGTGTAATTCTATTAGCGCGAATAAGCACATGGCTAGAGAACTAGGATCTTAAGGACTCCGTAATTTCGAAAAATTCATCTTCGGTGTAACAGTCTACAGCAGTGATTACAAAAAGTTATCATTCGCCGTGTAAGAAGAGAGAAAAATTAAGCCGTGTATTTGCTGGGGTGTGTATAAGAAGCCGAGTGGGCGGAATATAAAGCGTGCATAATCAGATGAAAAAGGAGGAGGACAAAAGGATAGCGGCGAAAAATTCATTTTGGCTGAAAAGCTGAGCGGTCGGCTTTCGAAGGAGAGGAGAAAACTTGCGAGCCTCCGAAAGTTTGTATCTCGGCAGCAGCGAAGCCAGCACAAATCTCCTTAATTTAATTCCTGGGAGTGTTGATTAAAAAGCATCAACCCTTGCTCGGAGGGAGGAGCAGCCCGGCAAGTTCGAGCGGCTCGCAAGCGAAAAAGTTTTGGCTACGGAGGGTCATCCGAATCAAAGGGCCCCCTCCCCCTGGCTGCCCCGGCGAGTGAGCGCGGCCCCGAAGGAGCCGAGGACGCGGACGCGGCGAGAGCTTCCGAGTCGCGCCCGTGCGCTTCTCGTGCAGGGTGCAGCAGCGGCAGGATAGGGCTGCCACCGCGCTGGGAATTACCCCCGAGGCGTAGCCAGCCAACGGATGAGGGCTGGAAGACGGATGGCTCCGGAGGGGGGCAGCGAGAACGAGAGAGCGACGTCTTTATACGCTTGCTTACGTGTGTTGGGTGCGCGGGCAGGGCCAAAGACGCGCCGTACAAACGCGTGCCGGCGGGCCGTGTGTTTTTGACCTGGGCGTCCCGACGCCGGCAGCGCGCGCTCTCTCTCTCTCTCTCTCTCTCTCTCTCTCTGTCTCCGGCTCTCTCGCTCTCTCGCTGTGTATCCTTCGCTCGCGGGAGACGTTCCCTCTGGTCCCCTCCCCCGTCGAGGCAGATCACCCGACGAGCCAATCGCCGAGCCACGAATCCGGCGTCCCGAAAGCTCAAACATGGCAGTGTATGTGACGCGCTCGGGTTTCTCTTCTGCCTTCCCTTTTTTCCTTCGTCCCCGGCGCCGACGATTCTCTTAGCGCTTCGGGCTCACTTCCTCATCGAGATGCGCCCGACTTTTTCAAAATATTATTGCACAGACATTCTTATCTCTCCCTGCTAGTATTGTTAGGCATTCGAAAATTGAAGCTGCTATCAATTTTTCAATTTGTGGTAAGAGAAAAAACATTATGCACTTATCCACGACTCCAAATCTATCCATTACCATCCACTATCCATCCATGCCACTCCGAAGGCATTATCGGCCAGGAATAAATGTCAGAATTAACGTGAACGAACCTTTTAAAATTAAATATCTGTATTCCGATTATTAATTACTGTATAAAATTTTATTTTAAAAATGGATTTTAATAACAACTAAACTCTATTAATACATAATCTTTGAAAACTAAGTGGCGTTTCTTTAGTTTAATGCACATGCTAACTATTGTATATATATATATATATACATGTATATATATTAAACTTTAAGAGTATTTATTTGTCGTAAAACACTGAATGTTTCGGATTAAATTGAATTTTTATAATTTCTTTAGAATGAAAAGCTGTATATATTGTAATGAAACCGTAACATCGTAAACGTTACGTGTCCAATTCTTCATATAGACTCTACGGATTACATTAGATTATAAAAAAAACCTATGATTATAACAAACATCTATTTTTACTTGAAACTATTTAAAATTTAATTATATGTATTTATCAATATTTTAACATGGAATTGTAATTCAAAATTTTCTATATGATCTATTATTGTATTAAGAAAGTAATAAAAATTTAGCGATTACATTTACAAAGTTTTTTCAACTACTGTAATAGCAATAAAAATTAAAACAAAAATAAAAGCCGAATAAACAACGAATGATTTGTAGTTATAGAATAAAATTTATTATACTTATACATCGTCAATTATATTTATTCGAAAAAAGAATTTGTATTCTATAATAAATTTAGATGCATAACGAATCAATTGAATATTTTAATTATTTTAATTTTATCTTAATCATAGTATTGACGTAATAAAATAAAAAATAAAATGGTTTACTTTGCGAGTATTATAATAATGTAGAGCATTTTTACTTAAACACATTAAAAACAATTTTTCATGATAATAGTAAGAATATTTCAATAAAATGAGATAGTAACAAATAATATAAAATCGTAGGTAATTTTTATTTATCAATGCTAGATATAGGTGCTTAAACGAGGTTTCGCTTCACTTCGACTAAGGCCATCAAGATCCTGAAGCTAATTTATCGAAATTCCCTTAGTTGATCGATAAGAGCTGCTTTAACGAAGATGAAATATTGGGGGCGTCATTTAGTTTAAAAGCAGCTGATTGATCCGGTTTCAGTTTCAGAATATGGGGTGACTAGCGCCGTATCATCGTATACACGTACAACGCAGAATGAGAAAGATAAAGAGCGAAAAAAATAGAATGACAATGCGCGGCCCAAGCGACCGGAAAGAGACAGATGAGAGTAGATATAGAATGAACGAGAGCGAGTCAAACCGAAGTCAAGGATGTCAAGAACGCTTCGTGTGTTCCTGGGGTCGCGTCGTCATGGGAACCGTCGTCATTGGTCAAAGCCTCGATTCTCTTTCTCTCTTTTTTCATCTTTCTATTTTCTCTGCTCTGCTCCGCAATCCCGTCCCTCCGCACCCCTCCTTTGTATCTGGGTTGCTCGCTAAATTTCGTCGGATGGATGCCAAGAGAAAAACAATCGTCTTTTTTGCCATCTCTAGTGCTTGCTCTCGCTCAGCGACTCTCGCAATTTAGACGATGTGCGCAAGCATATCTTGATACGATTCTGACGAATCGTTCAACATAAACTTGGTCCAACATGTGGAAGTCGTGTTAGATTACATCCGAACGCGTGGTTCAACGACGCCGCATAAATATTTGAACTTTTTTCCACCCGTACCTTCGAACGAAAAACAACAAAAATGTTTGCTCTCGTCTCGCTTTCTCTCTTCTTCTTCTCCTTCTTCTTCTTCTTCTTCACTCAATCCTTTCCCTCAGTCGTGATTTCTATTCCCGTAAGAATTCATCTTTAATTTTTATTGCTCCTACACCTCGATCAATTTCTTAATGTATTGAAAAATTTTTCCTGTACAATCCCCCCTAAAAGAAATATTAATAAAAGCTTGGCATTAATATACAACCCCTGCTAATGCTTGTGTCAACTCAACGAGAGTTTACTATTTATCTGCATCAATAAATTTATTCTATAATTAATTTTCTTAACATATCACATTAAAACCTTATTGATCGATGATATTCATAAAGACTAGTTAATATTATGAATTCTGTTTAAAAGAAGTAAATGAAAAAATATGTATACATGATGGTTTTTTATATTATTAGATTATTTGTTGGTCGTTTTAAATGATATAAATTAAAACCCGATAATTTTTTATATGCTTAAGCTAATAACTTTTCGAGATATCGTATCGTACAATAAACCAATATAGTATATTCCTTATGATAGTCTACACTACATAAACGAATAAAAAATTTGTAACGTAATCTTTACAACGATTTTTTATATGATATGAGTTAAGTTCTTTCCGTCTCTCCGACTTAAAGCAGACCGTCGAGAAAAACCATTTTCAAGTTGCCAGTCACACCGAATCAAAAAAAAAAAAATAAATAAATAAATAAAATAAAATAAAACAAGTAAGAAAGAGAGAAGCTCCCATAAGAAGGAACTACGAATCCCAATCATTCTAAATTTACAGCTCGTCGTATGAGATTCCTTATCGACGGGCACCTCAAAAATATGGCTCTTGGTGACAGGACTTAAGGACACTTCTCGGCGATGGCAGCAGCACGAAAGGTTCTCCTCTGATCTTACGACGGGGCCTCAAGAAAAGCACGTTTCACCTACGCAATTTACTGGCTCCACTCTATAAATAATTCAACCAAAATATAATGCGATCGCTCGCAGCCTTGCGCGCAGGCTGTTCGCAACAGCCATGGATTTTAGGTCTCGAGCAGCTACTGCGCGGACTTGCTGTGTTGTCTTTTTTTCTGAAGGAGGGAAATCGTAAAATTCAGTCTCAAAATCGCATCAAGAAAAGAGCGATAAAAATATATGTATTTACTTAAATGAAAAAGGCTGAAAGTTACTTCAGGGCCTAATGAGTAAACATCATAAATTTCCATTTCGAATATTTATAACAAGCAGCTGCCATTCTTTGATGAATTATCGAAAAAATAGAATAGTTGTAATTAGACACGATTATTATGGATTTTCCTAGACTTCTAAAAAAAACCATTATATTTATACACGAAGCAAGATTGATTTATTTATAAATCATAGTATATTTTTAAGATAATTACTGTTTCAAAATCTCCTAAACTTATTGCTTCATTCAAGGTAAATTGTATGAAAAGGTTACATTCTGTTATATTAATAATAATAATGACGACAGCCCGCTAAATTTTTATTTCAATGATATTCATTTTATATGGGGTCATCTAAGTTTTATTATTTATGCTTCGAATCGTTAAATAAGTTAGAATCTTATGCAGCGCAGCGAGTAAAGGGTTTGTATTATTGAATTTTGTTGAAGTCTAAGGTTCAAAAAGAAACTGCATGTGTTTCTTGGAAGACTTAGTCGTTTCATTTCGTAGAAATTTGAACGGCAGATAATTATTTATATTTTCCTATAAATCGAAAGGGAACAATTCGCTCAAAAGTTACAATGATTTAAAAGCCATTCGTAATATAAATTATGTCTTGTAGGAGCTGAGCATTGTACCCGTCAGTACTCAAAATGACGCGCATCAATGCTCCTTCCTCGGACTTTCTATAAGCCGCACTATTTTCAACCCAGCACAGATCAGGACTTTTATGCTTGGGAGTCCATCGCAGCCCCTTGTTCACCCTCATCCCCTTTTCACTTGCCTCTTGTATATTTGTGTTAGGCATACGCTTAGAAGGGCGCAGTAAGTCACGAGTATGTGAGAAGGAGAAGTACCGCCCATCTAAATACGTGAGACAGCGAAGACGGGCAGAATGAAGGACCGGGGAATGTCGGATTCGATGCCGTGCGTACGACGCTGTCTTCCATTTCTGTAACTGCTGTTCAGGAAATGCTCTACGGGCATATATTTACTGTTGCGTGTACGCATATTTATAACGTAGCCGCCTGCCGGCTGCTATTCTATCGCACACATTTGCGCACACCTAACCTGGCGCTCAATTGTGCCACAAGTTGATGTCTTCTTCGAGAGAAACGAGACAAGGGAGACTCGGAAATTAATTTGACCTCGATGTGTACGGTACGATAGAGATGGGAGGGAATGTTGGGTCCAGGACGAAACTTAATATTCATGAGGACCTGTGATTCACTGGAATTATTCGTTTATTTGGCTGCGTGTTTTTCAAATTGTTAGGTCGGGGTTTAATGCTTCATTCAAATGACTTTACAACCCAATGGTCTAGATGAATGAATGAATCCGTTCATTTTCTTAAAAATTGCGCAAACAGCAATGAGCATTCAACTTGTTCAAGATTTGTATGATGTAATCTCATTTTTGTCAAAATATAACCAATGTCTATGTGCGCATAAAATCATGCATATATACACATTTCTATATACACATGCTTTTAATATCCTATTATTTGTAATTATCATGTTTCTGAAATATTACCTACATAATTACAGTATTATTCGAAAAGAATTTTACGTAATTGCAATGCCAATAAATTTTCACAATATAAATAAACAGGTAATTTCGCAATTAATGAAACTATTATTACAATATATATTACGGAGCTTTCGTTTGAATTTATTTGTTGTAAAAACTTAACCGAAAATATTAAATATATTTGAAAAGAAAGGAAAAGCCTGGAAAAGAATTTTAGAAATATTGAAAGAATGAGAAGTGCATTCCAACTGGACCAGTTGGATGAAATACTTATGCTAAGAAAAAAAATAGAAAGTTTCTACCACCTTTGAAATCTGTTTCAGTTAATGCATATTCTAAAGTATAACTGTCCCTAATTTTTTTTACGCAAAGTGAAAGTTATATTCCCTTTTCGCGCAATGGTCGCTTGGTTAGCTTTCATTTTTCATGCGATTTGAGGGCATTTCACTTCAGACTACGAAATGCGACGGAAGTTCAAGATCGTGTCGTGTACCAGTGCGCTTTGACTATAATAACGATAAGTGTAATCTCGAGATGTAGCTGCTCTTTGCGTAAATTTTTCTTCAATTTTTACATAGTGCAAGTACAGAGGTCATTATATATATTATAATTATTTATGATAAAATATTTTTATTATTGCGACACGGAAAAGTATGTAAAACTCGTGGATAACTAACAGACTAAATTTAGAAATATCAATGTTCGAGAGCATCTTTGTTCAATTTTATAACTATGACGGATACTAGCACATCGGCAGAGCACAAAAGGTTGTCTAACTATCTGCCCAGGACCCGTCATAGTTAATAATTTTCCAATTCAACTTTAAGCATACAGTATCCGGTCGTGACGATGGTGTTATGGGAACGGTATTCACGCCAACTGAAATTTCACAACATACTAGTCTAAGGAAGGAAAGCAAGGACGATTATGTTGGCCCGTGCCGTGCAAAGGTTTGCGTCAAAGCGCGCGCATACACGCAGGTATAGTAGAGGAACACATTGGCGACGCGGGCGCGCTCATCCATAAAATGATCGTAAAAACATAATTTTACGAGAGGCATAATATATTTGCCACTGCGCGTACCGTAAGAGGAGAAATGCGCTCGCGGAGCTCTAGCGAATCGGCCCGATATTTTCTTTAACCCCGGCAAAAAATTTGTCTCGCTGACCCCTTGGAAACCTTCCATCGTGATCGATGAGCATCCAACAGCAGCTGTGAATTTAATCAAAAGTGTAAAAAGTACGAAACTCCCGAACTGTGGTAGTCCACTATGGCGTGGACGGTGACGTGCATTGCAGACTCGTGTGCGGGCATTCGATAATTCAATAATTAAGTAAAAAATCTCGAGTTTCGGAATTCGTGCATTTGCAAAATGCCCTATTTATTGAGAAAAAGAGAACCGTAAAATTTAAACGAAGCTTAAAGCTTATTTTAAGAGTTTTATAAACTCCTGATGATGGTTAAGTAGCCGTAAAATCAAATCGGTAATTTTTCAGCATTTAATCATGTCTTTTGCTCTGTTAAGTAATAAAACGGTATTTTTCTACGCTTATAAATTTAATTCTATCGTCAAAATGAAGCAAATTAATGGACTCGAATGATGAATCGATGTCAATTTTAGTATACTGCAAATGGAGTTTGGATCTTTGTAACAACAAAACATCCGTTGAATTTAATATTACATTGCTGAATATCCCTATTGAAAATTTAAAATGACTTTATTAAATAATTTTTTTAGTTTCAGAATCATTGAATAAATACAATAATAGATAATTTTTTCATGAATAATATTTAATTGAAGTTCAATGCTAAATATGTAGATTACAATACACAAGTCATACTTCGAAAGCTTAAACAGAAGAACAACAAACAAATAAATAAAATTCCCAAAGCTTCAATTTATATCGAAAACTCATCAAAGAACCCTTTCACGGGGCTCAAATATTCCGAATTTTATAAATCCTCTATGAATAAATTATATAAAAAAAAACCCAATTTAAGTCGTCTTAAAATATCTTGTGTATTTCATACGACTACAATGTATTATATTAATACAAGGAAACCGAATTCAATGAAATATGTTAGATTGATGCTAAATTCAAAATTCATTTTCGCAGTGGGTCGAATAAAACTTCAAATTCAATTCGGCGTCAAAATAATATGAATCTGTGGACGAGGAGGATCGTTTTAAGTCGACGCGTAACTTTTTTTACTCACGAGTTACTATGATGAACGGCGGTGCTCTGGGAGCGCGTTACACCGGCCGGATCGAACTTTGAAGAGGAGACATAAAAGCAAAGAGGGTACTAAAGACATTAACGACGACAAAAATCGCTCTTTACGTAAAAATTCGTTTTGAGAAAGTTCTGAGTCCTAAGTGTCCACTTATCAAGGTATATAATGATGTCGTCTCGCATTTGCTTAAACACTATTAAGTTATAAATAATTATGCTACCTTGCTCAATTGACTTTCAATATTATTTAGCTTGTTAATACATTGTGCGTAAACATATGCGTACGAGTGAACGCGAGCTTACTCGTGACATTTGTCGTAGTTCTGTTGCCGAACACGAGCCCCGGCTTTTTTTACTGCTTATGAGATTTAAAAATTGAAGAAAATTAAATTAAATTAATTAAATTTGTATTAGCGATTTGTCAGTTTAATAAGCTTGTTCGATGAAATTATAAAATCCATTCATGATGTAGGTTCACAATCACATTATTTAAACACAACAATTTAACAATAATTTTTCAAAATTTTGCAATTTTTTAGCTATTGTCTCTAAAATTGCAGCGATTAGTTGAAATCGGTGATTAATCATTTGACGTTTACTTTTAAGACGTTGAGAGTTTATAATATAAGTTTCAGCACAAAGCCTGCAATTATTATAGTAAATTAAATACTATAACATTATAAGATTCTTAATTGTATGAGCTGCTCCATAGAAAAGGTAATTAAATTTAAAGTATGATTATTTTATAGTTTAAAATCCTCAATTTCCATAATATTAAAGTGCTTTAAAGGTATACGTGCATTCTTCAAAATAATTTTTCCCGTATTTTTACAATCAAATAATTAGATTGAAATAGAAAATTATATTACTTTATTTTTTTATTCAAAATTTGTGCTTGCAATTAAAAGTTATTGCAAAAAAAAGTTTTAATACATAAACGCTAAGCGTTTATTATTTTTTAGCTAAGCGATGAAAATTGATTTTTTACATATTATAAATCTTAATTCTAAGCTTTAAGCTGTATCTCTCTTTTTAACTCAACACCCAATAAAATACGTATTATATTTTGCAACGCAATAAAAATAGTATATGTCCTCAACAAGATATTTAATTATTTGATCAACTTTGTTTTCTCCAAGTTCGTGAATTATTTTTTACGGTGGTTGAAAAGTATCACGAAACAAAACTATTTGTAAGCATAAAGAAAAATACTCCAGCTTATTTGTTTTACCTTAAAATAATATAAAATATGTAAATTTATACTCAAGCATAAAAAACTAAAGGGAAATACTCTTTCTTTGAGAAATTTACTACCAATTAGCCATGTAATTTCAACTATCTTCTGCGCGTTGACTTTTTAATCGATCCGACGATTTTTGTTCAATCGTCACGCTGAATTCTACAAAAAGTAATCAGCCAATCCGATAGGTGGGTGGTCTTCTTTCACTTAACCTCTCCTTCCCTCTCTTTCCCCCTCTTTCCCTCTCTTTCCCTAGCTAACTCTCTATCACTTTCTCTGCCTCTCTCGACTTTCTTCTTCTCTGTCCAATTCGAAATGACCAGCATGTCTTGTAGACGCGATCACGGTTCCAAGCATGCAAACAAATAAGCTTTGGCCTTTTTTCCCTTACCCTTTTTTCTTTTTTTCATTGTAAGGAGCACGAAAAGAAAATTACATAAAGAAACCATTTTAATAAATTTTATCCAACAGCTACCTTTGAAAACAAATATCATCACAAAAATGTACTTTTACGATTCGGGAACACAAAAAATATAGAATGTTTCTCCATTACGTAATATATGTATCTTACATAATTTAATACTATACATCTAGAGTTTTATATGAAACACTTTTTAAAATTAATTTTAATCTACTCTAGTAAATCTTATTAAGTTAATATAATTTTAATTCAATAGTAATAGGCATGAAAATTTTAATTATAAATTCTGTAAATTATCGTCGCTTAAAATTATCATATTCTTTCACATTAAAATACATTCTTCACAATCAAGCCTTTTATGCATAACTAACATCAATCCAGATATCATATGAAAATATTTAATGTATTCGATCGATATTACCAAACCGGCTCAATGATTAGTATTTAAAAATTTATCTTTGCATGAACTATACAATCCAATGCACATTATTGGGCATTTTTATTACTATAAACTATTTTTATAAACTACTTTATCAATTCAAAATGATACAGTTTCATAATTAAATGCTTTACTAAAATGATGTAAAAAGCAATTATCCTCATAATTCTAGCATTCATATTTAAACATTGAACGAAAATTCAAGATCTTATCCTTTATAGACTACTTTTATTATTTATTTATTTATTTATTATACAATGCACTGTAGTATAATATTAATATATTTCATGACTCTGTATTTATATCGAACCAAGGAATTACTATTTAAGCTTCTAACACGATGTTACAAAACAATATTTCAATAAACTCAGTGCACAAATCAGAAACTTTGAAGATCATAGGCGAATATGTTATATTGTGCATTTCCATTTAAAGCGCGTCGTTACTATACATTTCAATACTGCTGATTTTTGTTAATCAAATTTTTTGCTATTTAATAAAAGGCCAACGGAGCGTTGGCTAAATGAAAAATAGAGCTGGTTTCTATCATTCCTAAGTAAATTTCGATAAGCAATACAAATATTGGAATTTAATTATAAATGTCCATGAATTAGTAATTAAATCCAGTTCAATTAGTAATTAAAAAAACCCCGATACTTGAAAATTGTGTCCAAGCATATATAGAACGAAACATTTCAATTATCCTTGAGACTGTGGCGTTTAATCTTAATCTCCCTTCTCGTACTTGGAAAGTGCCCTGAGAAATTAAAAATTACCTTGTACCGCAGAAAATGATGACGCCATTCTCTACATCACCGGTGTACACGCAACGTTGCCGAATGAACTACATACTGAGAGGGAAACACGGAGAGAGAGAGAGAGAGAGAGAGAGAGAGAGAAAGAAAGAGAGAGAGAGAGAGAGAGAGAGAGAGAATGAGGGCGGGAGGGGGGGGGAGAGCGGGAGAGAAGCAGAGTGGGCAACATCCCCGATTATGCAGCACCGACAAAACCTACCCCTCGAAGTCGCGCTCGACGCTGCGTCGTTCAAGACCGATGCTTCGTCGTGCTGCGAATTTGCCGTCGGATTTATAGATTTGACCATGCGCCTCGCCATGAGGGACTCACGGGGGACGACGGCCTCGTTTTCGACGCCCAAGGACCATTGGAAACGATGTCAGGCCACGTATTGGGCGCTCGATCCCCGTCGGCCCTTTCGCGGCACGAGGATCGCGACAATCGATGCCTGTCCTCGCTTCCGTCGACGAGGGGCCGAGGGGGGCCGAGGGGGCTGGGGCCTGGGCGAGGGCCGAGGGGGCAAGGGGGGGATGTCATGCAAAAGCCGCGTAATGAAAGAGAGGCGTAGCGGCGTACGAGTGCGCCGACGCGATTATCGAGTCGGTTGGCCGTCATGCGAGCGCCGGTGCTTATGTACATTTATTCGCATCATGTGGCGTGCACACACGACGCTTCGCTTGCTGAGAAAGATAATATCGTAAAGGCGGCTCGAGTGAATATCGCCGAGGAAACATCGCAGCGGTTGGGCGGTAAATTTCTTTTTTTACGCCGAGTGCAGCACGACATTGCACTGATAAAGTGGACGTACGGATTATACACTCTTTTTCTGGGCTTTATTTTCCCTTCATTTTTCTCGTTGGTTTTTTGCTTGATTTTTGTTTCCTTCTTTTTTTCGCAAAGCTTCTACGTACTTTGTAAATTACCTGCATATCGTCGGAGTAATGTCATTGATTATTTAGCGCACGTTAGCTTTTGTTGATACAGTGACCGACGGTCGTTTGATTTTTTTTAGCAATTCAATTATTTTTTTGCCCGTTTGTTCCAGTTCCATATGCTTTCTAGAAAAATTTCTCTTACTCTGTTGAAACAAAAAATTATGCTCTCGCTATTATTATTACATCATTTATTAATTTAAATCATTTTGCTCTTATTAACATTAAGCCTTTTCCCATGAATACTGATTAGATCTAAATAAATTTTTGCTTACATAATGGAATCGATATTTGTATACTTGTTCCGTACTGCATTCGCATTTTAACAATAAAATTCATTTGTACGATATAAGATAGTAATACTGCACATAATACTGTACTATAATAAATTTAACATATGTATATTCTAAATGCTTAATTATTCGTTATGATTACAAAAGTGAATTTTAAAACAATAAATTTGTATTGTAATTACGATAAAACCTTTTTTAACTCGATTTTTTTTTATATATTATATTTTTATTTTGTATTTTAAATGTATCTAATTAAAATATTCTATGTTTAATTTAACAAAAGTAATATTAAAAAATAGATAGAATTTTAATATTCGATAATTGGATTTCTAAAGAAAATAATCAATATTTTCGGTGCATTTGAAAAACAAAGAAAAATTACCTTTTCGGTCTTAATTGTTAAATACATCTTAAAATATTCTTTATTTAAAATTTGATGATTATTATAATTGATCAAAGGAAATGTGCTAATAAAGTGGAAAAATTCCTTTTCTTACATGTAAATGCTCTCTTTACTTTTACAGTATAAGTCGTATTTATTAAATATATAATAATTTTCACGAGAAAATATTAGTAGCATTCATACAAATTTATGAATGTATGTTCTTTGACTGGATGGCTTACCAATGAAGCAAAAAAAATTGAAATTGAAAAAAATGTGAAAGCTACAGTATCATTGTATATCTTTCATTATCTTTATCTTTGTTTTCCCAATAAATGAATGATAGATCATCAAGTGGGAAATATTTATACGAGAAAAACGAGTTATTACTAGTCAAGCGCGAACACATTTACTCAAGTTTTATGTACTTTTTCAGTTAACACGCTTTGCAAAGCAGTGAGCCGCAGAGCAAACCATATATTGTTTGCTTAATCTTTTATATAAACTACCGCATTTTACGCTCTTAAAAGTCAAAATGAAACACTCATTTTAAGGTTGTAATACTACTTAGTTTTCTATGCTTTAGCAATTACTCGTTAACGATGGATATATTAATTGTTATAATAAAGTCACAGTAGCGATGTACTATATTATAAAGCAGGCTTTAATTATATTATTGAATTATGGCTGACGTTTATTCGTGTCACACGCCCAATGTAACGACGCCGCACTGTCTCGGCCAATTCCCACAGGTTCTATAGGTCTGCGATTACATTCTCATCGAATAGGTTTTCATCATTTCAACTTAAAAAGACGGATTATCGAATTGAAGCTTACACCTCGGGTTGTCTTATGAAATAATTGTCCACGCGACTTTTTGTCATCGATTCTATAATGGTAATTTATCTCCTCCCCAGGCACGAAAGTCTATCGCTCCATTTCGTTTTTCTTGAATACTTTATTACATGCCAACTACTACATTTTAAAAACATTTAGCAAGACTTAAATTAGTGCAAAAGGTTTCTTTTGGCTTTAATTATTTTAACTGAATTCTCACGATCCTTTAAATTTACGAGAAGAATGAAAAATTCAATGTAACTTTAAGGTAATAAAATTTCTCTTACAACTTAATACAAGCTTCTACGTAAGCAAGGTTTTTTGAGTATTCTTGCTTTTTAATTAGTAAAAAGGAACTAAGAGCAAACGTATTATTTATTATTTAAAGGGAGAAAATTTTGTAACGCTCGTCCGGTCCCAATCTAAGTTGATTTTCTACTTTGTCCGCCGTAAGACAAGAATATAATAACGTTTAAAATCAGAGAGAGAGTTGACACGAGTGCGATATAGTGCTATTGGAAGATATATATATATATATAGAGAGAGAGAGAGAGAGCGAGAGAGAGAGAGAGCGAGAGAAAGGTGAGTCACCAATATAAAAAATTACGCGAGCCTCGTTTATCAAGTACGCGATGGAGCTTAGTGAAACCGATGTGCTATAATGGCAACGACGGTCGGGGCGATCCTGTCATACTTCGCCTCTGGGAAGCGAAGCTCTTGCGAGCCTCTGCCTAATATTTCTAGAGTAGGATTAGAGTTTCTCGAGACAGCAGCATTTTTAATCGACAAATCCCCAAATGGCCTCGTCGTCTCGTGGCCATTGCCCGAGGAGTCCACGACTCCGCGCGTGCAAACTCGCTGCCTCCGCCGTTAGAATCCTCCCCTCGATCAGGTTATATGCACGGAACTCAGTGCGCCGATGGTGGAAAAGCCGCGTAATCGGGCCGAGGACAGACGTCCGACGATCAGGATGCCCGAGGCGGCTCCCCGATGCATCCGAGCCGAGGACTTAGCGCAACTCTTCTTCTTCGCGCTCGCTCGGCTGCTCTGACTCCGCTGCCCCCGCGCCCCTCTCGCTGCCCAAGACCGCGTTCTCGTTTTCTCACTGCCCAAAGAGAGAGAGAGAGATAGAGTCTCGGGCACGAAAGTTCGCTTAAGCATTTAATGGGGTGGTTGGCGTAATTTGATGGCCCCATAAAAACGCCTGGTCTAGTTTTTCCTCGAGGTGGCGCCCTCCTCGACATTCGTCACACGGGGAGGCACGCGACCGAGGAAGAAGCGGAGAGGAGAAATCGAAGCCCCTACGGATTTTCCGACGGATGCGAAAGCCTATTCTCGAGGCCGACCCATTGGCGTACAGCCTACGTCTTACTCTCGTATCGTGGACACCATGATTGATGTATGGTTTTCGCTGCCCGGTGCGCCTAGTTTCCGATGAAGTCGGCTCTCATTGGATGGTCCAGACGCGTGCGTTAGCTGTTAATGCCGCCTTCGTGTAGTACGTGCTGGACTTATCTGCTCTTATTCCCGATACAATGTAAGCCCGTGTTCGAGTTTCGATCCCGGACGAAGGGTGGACCACGAGGTTCGTGCCTTTACATATTTCCTGAAATGCATCTGCGATGTTTCACGGATGCGACCTTCCGAACCGTAGTATTTTTGGAACTTTGTGTAATAAAATATGCATTTTAGAGACAACGTATTAGTTTTCGAGCGTACAGTTTCCATTATTACAACGCATGTGAATGCGCTCGAATGGTATTCTTGGTAATAAATTTTTCCGGTCTTTAAAATACTTATGACGCATCAAATAAAGCATTTATGTGATAAAAGGACCACTTACAATTCTATTCAATTTTCTACATTTTTCTCTTTTCACTTTGATTTGCAGATGAAAAATAGTCCCCATAATTGCGTATTATAAATCATTAGCAAATGTATTGTCTATTGACATTTAGTTTTGTTTCAATTAGCTGTGCAAAAGAAACTTTCAATTAATCCACTTTCAATAAAAAAGTATTTAAATTTCATGTGTGAAGTTAATGTCTCGATTGAGATATTTTAGCCAAACAAAATTAGAAATTTTATCGTTTATACTCATAATAACTTAATAATATATGTATATTCAAATAATTTATAGCTAAATAAAAATGTTGTTTATAAGTTCTTTAAGAATTAAGAACGTTACTAAAGAAAATAGCCAATTTTTTAAAACCAAATAATACTACGTATGGACAAAATTTATGAATTAAACGAGCACGATGAAGTTAATTTACAGTTTATTCAAGATTTTACCACAAGTACTATAAAAGTATTTCAACGAGATCATGTAAGTGAATCGTCGATTTATCAAAAAGGAATGAAAAAAAACAGAATGAATATTATAATAAAATTCCCTGAGAATTTTCAACAAAAAGTGAATATTTTAATTTTATTATTCTATAAACGAAAAGAAAGTGAATCGAAAAATGGCTTCTTTCCATTGATACATAAAGATATATTCGATTTTATTTTCGTCAAAACCGACTAAAAGTTTTATTCAGATATTTATCCTTGAATATATGTAAAAAGGGTGTATTTTATATATATATATATATAACATTGTTGGTATATTTTAAAGGTTCTAGTATATAAAAGTTATCTATACTTAGAAAGAGATTTCTTTAATACAAAAAAGTCAATACTAATTAACGAAAATATAATATTATGTATTTTGCAATAATAACGAAAAATGACACTGTAAAAAGTTCTCAGTCTTGGTTAGTGACAGTAGTAGTGGTTTCGAATTTCATATTATTTTATGGCTATAGGAATATATTGACAGTATATTTAACCCCTGATAATAGAATAATATCAATTTACTATGTTGTTTAATAAAAAGCAGATTAATGTACAATTTTTTTTTTCTAGGAGAGAAAATATTTAGAAATCATACTAGATATAATATAAAATTTTAATTAATTTATAATAATTTCTGAAAATCTTGAATAAACAATTGCTTTTCCTTTCTTAAATTACAAGCATTATGATTCAATATTACGAATTGTTATCTTAAGATAAAAAAGAATCACTAAACTAGGGAAGTATGTTTTGAAAATCATATTTACGATTTTCCTATAAATAAGGGTTACTCGAGATGAAGAAAGCCGCTTTATCGTAAAGCATACAAAATTCATGAATCGCAATCATTAGCATTTTGTTCTGGCAGCAATAGCAGCAGCTGTTGAAAAGGGAAACCGAGTTAAGCAGAAGCTCGAGCATAACCACGAGTAAAAGAAATCGATTCGGCAGTAGAATAACAAAGTGTCTCGTTCTCCTCCCCCTGCTTCTTGTGTATTTGTTTATTCCGTGCGGATTCTATCGGTATGATCTAGCACGGCCGATTTATCTGAGCGGCCGGATCTGTCAGCGGGGAGAACAGCAGCGGATTCGAGCAGCCAATGGGAGCCTCGTCAATCCTCGAGTACAGTGTTAGTTACGAAGTCGTCGGGCGGGAAAGCGGCAGCCAGCAGCCGAGTTCAGGAAACGGGAAACGTGGTGGAAATTGAAAATGTGATGGACGTCGAACGTGCGAGCGGCGGACGAAATCCTCGGGGGGCGGGACGTCCGAGAGCAAGACAGAACGTGACAGAAAGGCAGAGAGGTGGAGTAAGAGCGAGAGAGCGAGTGAGCGAGAGAGAGAGAGAGAGAGAGGAGTGGAGAAAATGAGCAAGGGAGAGGGAGCAAAGGAAATATAGATGGCGGGCCCGGATATAGGTTGATGGCTTGGGGAGGAGATGGAAGGACTACGGAAATTACGAGATCTGCGTTCGTATTGCACGTACTCGGATTAACGCCGGAGCAGCTCGATCTGTCCCGATGAATAAATGTACGAGGCCGATTTACTTCCCCAACCCACGCCAAGTGCTGGGACTTATTAAACTTATTGCCAAAGGAGCTTTACCGAACCGTATCAGCTGGCCTATAGAAGCATTCATGGATTATACTTTATTATCGTATGTTGGCTTTCTTAATTGTTCCGATGACAATCTATGTGGTTTGTATTGAAATACTGCTAAGGATCATGGAGAAGTTTGAAATCATCGATGTTTTTGCGCGTTCAATCTAGTTGAATGTTTCCGAATGATGCATTTATGCTCTCGGGTTGATTCAACAGATGTATGAATTCCATTTGAAATATTTTATACAATAAAAGTTACATTTTTACAGAAATATAACGCTAGCAAATGTAGCCTTATGTGTTTCAGAAACGAAAGGACGGGAGGGTGCAGTCGAGGAGCCAGCCAGTCAATTTTACTGTAAAATGGGCGCAAAATATACGCAAACTCCATTGTAAATAATAAAAACAAAAAAAAAATATTAATCTGCGTAGCTCTTATAGAGTTCGTGCGTAAATATATTATATTATCAACACTGGTGTTTTTTTTTTTTTATAATGGTCCAGAATAATATTATTTTTTTATGTTAGTACGGATAAAGATTTTATTATCGGTAATGTTTTATTTAAATAGTACATGATAAAAATACTGTTAAAACAATTCAAATCTATACTTCACAATTTTAAAGAAACACTTAACTCTTAATAAAAATCGATTCGTGGCTAAAAATTTGTTTCAAACAATGGCTGTAAAAATCGTGTTGTTTTTATGCGCGCATAGAGATACGAAATGAAAATAATATTTTGGGAAGGACGCCTTGGATGAAAATTATCCAATGACTTCCATAAAGCCGACAATTATTGATTACTAATAAGATTATGCAATTGTTAACATATGCAACAATCCGCATCTTTCTCTTATTTGAAATTTATAATTTTGTGCATTGATTATTTTCTTTCGTTTGCGCAATACAAGCGAACTAGAGAACGATAGATCCCCGTAAGCGGCACATGGAGTTGCACGTATAAAGCGATCTGCACACTGTTTATGGCGAAATATTTATGCATAGGTAGTAGTCGGCTGGATCACAGTAGCGCGAAGAACTCATTACTCCGCGCTGAAGGTATTAGCATATTTAGAGGGTGCACCTTCACCCGCCTTATCTCCCTCCTTCCTTTTTCCTCTTCCTCTCCGCGCCCCCCCCCATCCTCTCTCGTCCCTTCTCTCTCTCTCTCTCTCTCTCTCTCTCTCTCTCTCTCTCGGCCCTGCCTGCTGTTACGCTCCATAGCTTTCAGCCTCTCCTTTGCTTTATGTCTCCATCCCTTCGTCAATCGCAAAATCCTCATTTTCCTTTTTTTTCATCACAACATCCTTATCGAATATCTTAATTTACAGAAATATATACGTGGCTATTTTGAAAGCATTAAAAGTAATTGTATTTTTAATCTTTAAAAGGTTCGAGTTTCGTTTCAAGTTTTCTATATGCTTACATTAATATAAAACATGGTAAAAGATACTTAAAAGATTTTAGCTTCTGTTACGTATTTAAAGATGATTGAAGTAGCAGAGGTGAATAGTAAATAAAAAGTTTATTTGCTTTGTTTTATATTGTTTGATACGCATTATAACTTTTACACGCATAATTTTGATTTCCATTGATATACACATAACTTTATTATTGTAATTGTTTAATACTGTATTACAGAGTCAATTTTTTGTATAAATTATACATAGTAAAGTCTATTTCAATTTTAAATTTGTCAAAATTGTAATGCATTAGCATTTTTTTGCCTTATGTTTATAGAATGAAAAAATACATTTCTTGGCGTTCGTGACTACTTTTGTCCTGACCCAAGCAATATTAACAAATATATTTACAATTTATAATATTTACTCCCTAATATTTACAAGGCATAGAACTAAAATATTTTTTCGCATGGTCTGATATCGTTATAAGACATCCGTATACTTATTTATATAATGTGTTTGCCTACAAGTAAAGGCTAATATTAATCGTAGAAGGATTTCGGGATTTCTTTGCTGCTGGCGCACAATTTCAATCTGAGCTGTCAGAGGGTCGAGTTGCATCGGGTGAAAAACTGTGGCGATATGAAAACGCAGCACGACCTTATAATTGGTATCGAAAAATATCGCACTGTAAGCGTGCGTTCAATAAAGCTTCACGAGCTGAGTCTTAAATCATGCGGAAGAGAAGGTAGGGGCTAAATAAATTTAAGAAACTCGCAACGCTCGGAATACGCTTGGCCCGCAATGAGAGCACCGGAGATAAGAATGCGAGAGTAAAAGGTATCAGGTCTCGCGTTTGCGCTACTAGTCGCAGACTTAACAGAAAGGGCCAAGTAATTAAAGGAGCTCATCCTGAGAGACAATTTAGCTTAATGAGAGGCAGCAGCCTAGCTCAACCCCTCCTCCCCATTCCGTCATCGTATTTCACCTTCTCATCCGAGTTCTCTCTCTCCCTCTCTCGCTCTCTCTCTCTCTCTCTCTCTCTCGCTCTCTCGCTCTCCATTACATTTTCGGTTTTCATGCCTCAATTTCTCCGAATGTTCTGTATCGCTCTCTCGACGGCAAAAGTCCCCGGATCCTTCTATCTAAGGTTCATCCCTACCAATTTTATCTCAACTGTCAGATTCCTTGAAATTCTTCTCTGAAAAGTCAGTAAGAAACTTTTTAAATAAAAGTTCTTAATTTTACGCTTTTTCTTTTTATTTCCAGCAATACTTAGCAGAAGCATGACACCATACGAAATAGCGCATCCAAGATTTTCTTTAATTTTTTTACTTTTTCTTTTAAAAAGTTTTAACCAGTTTTTTCATGCAAATTGCGTTTCAAGTTTAATATGTTTTACATACATAAATATTATAAAAACTATTTGTTTGTTTTTATACGTACTCTAATATATATAAATTTTATTGTACATGTATATATATATATATATATATATATATACGTGTGTTATATTTGATCGTGTTACATTGTGAGCTTGTAAAACTTTCTCTACTTAGTTATAAGCTAACCTCTGATACATTATATAAAATCTGGTGATCATGTATAAGTGTTCCAAACAAATAAAAAATTGATTAATATTCTAATTGCAAATTCAATCTAAAATATGATTAAAAATTAAAAATATCAGTAAGTACTCAATGCTTTATAACTTTACATTTATACTTATGCTTTTATAACTTTTTATTTACCCGTGTTTAAATATGTAAGATATGAACTAAATAATTTAATCAAAAAAATAAATTAATGAAGTAATCGTATGTTATTCAGCCCTCAACAATTATAAGTATTGAATCTACTTTGGAATATAATGAATACATATATAAAACTTATATAAAATATATAATTAAATTATAAATGAATTGTTATAAATACAGAGAGAGAGAGAGAGAGATTTATAATGTTTATAATAATTCTAAAAAAAGAAAAAGTTTTAATCGAAAAGTTTTATTGAATCATATATGCTAAAATACTTTACGAGACAATTTTCTGTGGAAAATCTTATAAAAATTTTTTTTAGACGCGATTGAAAATTATCTATTTTTCAAGTATTTAAAGTTTATTGATGTTGATAATAATTAGGATTTCTTAATTGCCTTGGTATGAACAAAATAAAGCTTTTACTAATTTTGTAGAGTTATTTAAATCTATTTTTAGGACACACATAAAAATGAAAATGATTTTGATTTACATTAAAGATAAATTTAAGCAGCATAAAATTGAATGAATAGTGTTGAATATAGTCTCGGAGCAATATTGAATATTCCTTTGAACCAATAACTTGATGAAAAAGTTAAATACTCACCAAATTTATCGAACGAATACCTTATACGTGATTGCCATATATAAAATATTCGGATGAAGTTTTCGCCCCTTTAGCTAAGAAAAGAAAAGAAGCCAGGGCGAAGATTTCGTTAACTGTGTAAGAGGATTAGGGAGGGAATAACGAGGCTGAGGGGTGGAGCTAACCGCATTGGCTTTCCGGATTTGCCTTGAAGCTGAGGTTCGGCTTTTTTCAAGAGAGGGGAAAATCTCGACGATAAATAACAGACAAGGAACAAAACTTGACTCTTTGCGTCATAGCAAGATATCGGTGGGTGTATGCGTGCGCATCACTAGAAATTTGGAGAATATCGCCATAACAGAGGGTCGACGTATGTCAGATATGAGAAAAGATGCGATCCTTCGAAACCTTCAACTGCTACAACTCCTGCTGTTACTTAAACTTTTGCTATTGACTATCATTTGTATAAAAGAAATAAATATAGAGGACCAATACGCGATAGGATCTTTTTAAGTAAGTAAATGGAATGAAAATGGAACCGACAGGCATGAAAATGAATGGCCCCGTTCGACCTAATATTTTACAATTTTCTTACAAATCTGCAAAAAGACTTCAAAGAATATTTCTTTCAAAAAAAGATATAAGTGTCATAAAAGATAGAATAAACAATTGGCAAATTTAGCATTATTTTAAGATTACATTTAACAATGTTAATATTTTATTTTGATACTTCAATTTTTGATATTTTATTTGATACTTCTCTCATATTCTTCAAACAAGCATATAATAAATATCCTTACAATATTCATCAAATTTACAATATTAAATAAATCACTATTTACGTATTTAAATTTTTTTTTAATAAATCAATGTCAAATAAAGACTTTTTGAATCAATTTTTTATCAATTTATAATTAATTGATTTTCTGGTAATAATTTCAGATATCATTAAATTATTCTTTCAGATAATTTTATTTTTTTATATTATTTTAATGTTAAACGATACAGTAACAAGATAAAAATTACCTTTTGCTTCAACAGTATTTTTATGCTATCACAAATACTGTTTTAATCGTAATTGCGCGATTGAATGTTTTATGAAAATGTAAAAATGTAACAACGTTAATGTATCATAAAACAATTAAAAAAAGAATTTGAATATTATTATTATTGTATTAGAAATTAATAGTAATGCTTGATTTTCAAATATTTCGACTTTTGATTAAATTTTATAAATCAACGTCCAATCACTTTCAATTAATAATATCTATATATAATTTATTGATGCATATTTTAAAACTGTTTTTTTTTTGTTTAATTGATTATCATAAATAAAGTATATTTTCATTTTTAGAATGACCTCGATAATTATCGAAGGGCTCAATTCAATTCAATTAAGGAATAAAATAATTTTCATATCATAATTTTGAATCGTAAATACATCATCAACATCATTATAATATTATTCTATATAAAAAATCGTAGTTTTAGCTTCGAGCCTATCTTATGTATATCTTGATTTAAAAATATTTGCCAATAACACCGCCATCTCTTGAAAAACAGTAGAACCCGAAGAGGTCATCAAGGGTCGATAATAGGGAAATCTGACATCGGTAAAAAAGATGGAACTAAACCCCAAGCAACAGATCATACAAAGCCCGAGTGCTGTCAATACAAAAGCACAAGTTAATAGATAGCCACGAGAGCTAATATACGCATATATATTGTATCTAAACAATCGGGGAGAGACGTTCAAATTGGGAGAGTGTAAATAAGAGGATATCTGTTTTATTGTACAGATGCAAAGATTTTTTTTCCGACAGAAAAGTCACATCATAAAGTTCTGATGTCATAAATAAAGGGCGACTACTTGTGTCTTCGAGATCGCATTAACATGGGACGATTTAAGTAGTTTGTGTTCTCTCTTATCAAGCTATTGTCGTTAACGACAGTATTTGCCGAAAAATATTACGAGGGACTTTATATTTTAGCTTTGATTATTCGAATGTATATCATTGGGCGACATGTACTTAATTACTCTTTATGGAACATTGATTAAAATTAATTTGTTAAAAAATTTTGAAATATTTTATATTTATATTTATGCGTATCGCTGATTGACTGTAAAAAATTCTTTAGGTCCTTTACTTGAAATGATTTGAAAATCAAACGAACATCAATCTGTATATTTAAAATGCCATAAAAAGCTCAATTGAATATAACAAAGGTTTGATTTTAAATGACTAGAATATAAAGTTAACCAAACACATAGAAATATTAGATATATAAAGAAAAATTAATGTACTGGTTTTTTAAGTGAAATGTATTAATAATAACGCTTCCCGGAAATTGTTGATGACAAAACTTAAGATCCGCGAATTAAAGTTTATACGAACATGTCGTTGGTCATAAAGACTTGGCGTTAAGGCGCCGACGCGATCGCACTGTTCTAAACATAGGAAGTTGATATAGAAGTCTATTCTCGTTGTACGACAAATAATCTCCGTATATCTTGGGTACACAAGCATTTCTAATTTTTCAACGCAAACGGTTTAAATGCTGACTTTAAACCAGTAATAAAAAGTATTTTCGTAAAACTAAATAGCAAAATTAAAATAAAGTCTGCAAAATAAAAATCACAAATGAAAATAAATCCGGAATTATTGGAGTGCTTTTAGCTCCGTGTATTTAGCAATATTTATATTGTTTATTTTTTAAATAATTCAGCCAACATATAACTGAATCTATCTCGGTTTGTTACGAGTCAGCATCGCTTATAATTTGATTATTTTTTATCGAAGCCTACTATGCAAGAGTCTTGAAAGAGAATTTCGATTGAGAAGCAAAGCATGGGCACAGTAATATCATTTAGAAATGAGGCATATCAAAAGAAATGTTAATTGCCTATACTGTTTCATTATTAACTTAGATGTATCAATGGACCGAGTGCAGTAAACAATGATGCTTTAACAAATTGACTAAATTGAACAAATCTGCAATCGTAAAAAACAATAAAGCGTTGTGTACAGTGGCCGGGCGAAATCATTGCTATAATAAAAAAGGAAGAAGAAAAGGAAAGAGCCGGAAAGAAAATAGAGACGGGCACGCGCGCGCGCGAGAATACATGAAATATTAGATCCAATTTGTTTACAGCTTCCATTGGCTTCATAATCGTTGGTAGATTAATGACATTCCCAAGCATCTCAATTTATTACACGCGTAGGTCGCCGTGCGCCGTGTAATTTGTTTAGTGGGCTCCTATACTTCATAAGACAACGAAGCTTTTTACTCGCTGCTAGGCTGCAGCCCATGCGAATGCATTATGGCTCGCTACTCGACTGCTGTAGAAGGAGCGCGGGTCGTTAATTACAGTGGTGACCGTCTACTTTTCTACGCGTATAGATAGAAATATTCTCCAGCCGTATACGGATTCTCTGAGGCTGCGGCGGCAAGAGGCTCGCGGTAGTGTGCATTAGCATCGGGACACCAATTACAACTTTACTCTCGGTAAGCACATATTAACCATCTCAGTCGCTATAATAAACTTGCGGCGATGAAAGAGTAGAAGGGGGAAGGAGGAAGAGCGAACGAGGGCTCGGGGCGGACCGAAGGGGTCGGGGTTGGTAGATAAGGGGCGATTTATGGCGGCGGCGGCGGCCGAAGCAGAGAGATTAAGGGGTTGACGAACGGAGATAGGAGAAAGATCGGAGCCATGTTCTTTTTGAGCAACAAACAATTAGCCAGGCAAAGCGTATTGTCGTAATCGTAATTACAACCGCGCGCGATCCGTTTACCGTTGCTCGTGTGCATTCAGGCTTTATGGGGTATAACTACACACCGCAACTAAGTTACATTTCTGCGTGACGTATGCCTCATGTCTGATACTTGGTTAGCATTTTTTACCTTACTGTCTTCCCAACTTCTTATTCCCCAAACGAAGCAACTCTGTCTCGGTTGATGACACGTGTACGTGTGCAGCGCGTCTCCGCGTGTGCGCGATTGCGCCCAGGAGCGATGGGGGCAGGGGTGCATGTTTGTGCACGAGTCGGATGTGCAAGAGCCATTCTTAAAGTGCATTTACCCGCGTATTTAACCATTTTTTCTTTATAGAATTATGTTAATGATCGAGTTCTGCGTGCTGAAGTTTCTTTTCAAATTACAGATACGTCTTTTATTATTTCATGACAGCAATTTCAGAAGAAGCCTGTACATTATCTCTTCTCGGTATGGAAAAATGAATGAAAATATACGTAAAAGTTTACTGTGATGAAAAAGGATGGTTTATAGTACTTCAGCGTTTAAGGTAAACCAGTCTTTTTCTATAATGCACTTTTTGCTTTAATGTGTCTTTTTCTCTAAAAATTGATTAAAAAAAAAAAAATAAATAATAATACCATTAACTGTGCAGACTGTAATAAATATTATATTCGTTTTATACGTTACAATGTAAAACTTATTTTCCAGTATTATTTGTAAATACACTATCTAGATGTACAATAATAGGCTTCGAATAATTCGAATATCTTTAAAACCATATTGAAGTAATTTCAATTTAAATAAATATTGTATACATATTAAAGTTTAATTTAGCGCTTAAATTAAACATTGACTAGTAATAAAATGTATAAAGTAAATTATGTAGTTAGTTAAAGACCGGGAATGGATTATAATAATATTAAACACTGCTGCTTCTATTACATAGTTTTCTTTTGAAACGTATATCTCCACGTAGAAAATAATACAAACAGTTTTTTTAAAATTAGTCAAGCAATAAAGTAAGAGCAAAAATTTTAGACGTATTAAGTAAAATTGGTTTGAAAGTGTAAATGTTTGATCAAGCTTCGGGATCTATGTACAGTTCAAAGTGAGTAAGACTTTACTGTTTGGTTCGTCACAATATACTATTTAGTTACTCAATAATGTAAATTAGATTAAATATAGGCATTAGAAGCTGCTAATAAGTCGCCTAATAAGACAAATGTTTTTCTTCTGAATAATGCCATATGATTACTTACACTCCAATACAATCATTTGGTTTTATTTGTAAAGACTTTTATTTTTTTTTCTCATTTTAATGAATTCGAACCTGTAAACTAATTTAATCATCAAATGTATAATTATTAGAATTACATGTACATATGCACGTAAGACTATGTGTTTAGTTATATTTATATAATAGCATTTTAATGATAAGTGTATTCTAAGTGTATCCTATTGATACATTTATCTACATAAAAATTTTTAAATTCCTTAATGTTTTTAGAAATATACTTGTATATACTAGCAAATTAGAATTATGAAGTAACAGTTAAATTGATTTATGTGTTTATCGTACGATTATATTTCTGTATTATAATAAAAGCACAAAATTATAATTTAATGTATGAAATTATTAAAATAGTTTTAATTTTAAAAACTACTTTTCTATTTATAAAGCTAAAGATATGTAAAGCTTAGTTTGTATATTTTAAGTTATTTACGCTGTTTGCTAAGGCACGCAATACGCATACACCACGCATAAAAACCGAACATTATTTTTGAAAACTATAGAGGCGAATTTCTGACTCTTAAAACACATTTATAAGTTTACCTTTCTGTACTTAATGTAGTATACATGTCGCAGATTCTTATATACTGCAATTCTTATATACTGCTATAACGACTAATAATTGCGCGAACACGAGAATCTTAAAAAATTTATCTATTGATAATTTCAAATGAAAAAACATTAGAATAAATAAAATGCTCCTTGTTTATTCTTTTACATTATTTTTTTGGAAAATTAGGTGACTTTCTTACAATGTCATTTTTAATATACAAGTTCGATTTTAAAAGCTACCTATAACAACATACAGGTTACTAGTATATAAATTATATTTAAAGTTTTGTTTATTTGGAATAGTGTGAAACTTCAATAAAGATATAAAAAATGTAAAAATAAGCGAGGGTTTCATCTACGTGAAAGTACAAAAAAATGTAGGCTCGATTCTACTGGAGTTATTTGTGTTTGCTTGCAGGAAATTTTTTTTTTAATAAAGTAAGAATGTGACCAAAGATAAAAAATTTGTGGTACACATTTGTAAATGAAGTGGCTAAATGCGCGATTCTATCAGTTGCGCTTGCCGTTTTGTCTATACGTGTTAAAACGTGCTCGAGATAAAACCGCTTAACTTTGCCAAGCAATCGTGAGCGAGTTGACGATTATTTTGAAATTTTTCTAGAAATATTTTTTAAAAGAAAAAATAAATTTATTTGCACATGTACGTATTGATATGGTCATTGAGTACACGAAGTCGACTATGCATGTTCATACTATGTCTGTTTAGTAACTAGTATCCATAACTCTATTTTCCATGTAACATCACTCTGCTAATGTATAATTATAAAAATATAAATTATAACTTCTTATTTTTGATAACAAGAAAATAGACATACGTTCAGATAATTATAAATGCTCAAATAGTCAAAAAAGGAAAAAACTAATCTCACTTAATATATAAACAATATAATATGTAATATCTCTTAATATATATTTCTTGTTAGAAACCACGTGTAAATCATATGTAAGCTTAAAATTGTATTTAATTTATGATCCAATGAATGGCAGTCATTATACATAATGTACAAAATGAAAAACTCAAAATAAAAAAAGTAGCTTCGGTTATCTACTATAAACTGTACGCTTACCATTTGAACAAGTATTTTTAGGTTTGTGTAACATTTCAAATAAATTTTTTAATTAGTTTTATTGACAATACTTATAGTATAGAGGAAGTTATTTAAAATTTATAAAAAAAATCTGTTTGTACAGTTAGACATATAAATCCTTTTCTAACGGGTTTTCACCAGAACATCAATCTTTAGATGTCTGTCTGTCTTACTTCATAAATAGATAATTCATTATTTATGATTAAGAAACGATAATTGTGTGATATTGTAAAAAGAAATTATATTTTAATTTATATTTATTTATTTAATTTTTATTATATTTATTTTAATTAAAAAATATTATATTAATTTAAATAAGTATAATGTATTTTCTTCAGAATTCATAAGTTTTGTATTTAACGAAATTGGTAAAATTTCATTGCAGATATCTTAATAATGGTAAGATGAATTTTTTAATAGAAGGTACTTTATAACTTAAGCATATATATGATGTGCTTAATTTTAAACATCAAATTACATGAAAAGTATTTCATCTTTATAGATATGCGGGAGTATATATTTTTTTTAAATTTATAAAAATTTAACATTGATCGATTGAATTAAATAAAATTATTCGTCACTATTTTCTTGCAAATTAAAAATTTTATTTATTTTTTTTTTAAATTAGCTCCAATCACTCTTCCTGCATCTTTTAATTTTTAATTTTTTCTTTAAGTTCGAATTTTTTTTCTTTTCTTCGGACCCAATGAATTTTCAATGAATCTTGAAGGCCATGATAGAGAAAAAAATAATTTATGTTTATTATACTTTTGTCATTGGAACATTTCGCTTTTTGCTCTTACTGAAAAATCTAAGCATCTAAATGATTTGCTTCAGCCATAAATACTATTTTCAAGGTTACGTAGAATGAGAACTAAACGGAGTTGAGCAGGAGGTTAAATATGGCCCTTCGGTAGTAAACTACTATTCGTACAGCTTGGAATTGAGAAGTTTGCAGAACTCGAAAAAAAAAATATCTATTCTGTCTAAATTGAAGCATATATAAGGGAGAGTTAATTTCTTAAGGTCGTTTATTTTGAAAAATCACTTTTGCGCCTACAAAAAAATTTACTCGTAATAAGGATTATTCGAGAATCCGATATTTGCGCAAAAGGTTCTCGCTCGTTTGCAATTATAAGAATCCGTGAGGTCGGTGAAAGTCGTTACGATTGCAGCGATGCAGAATATTCAAGCCTTGCAGTCTTACAAAAAGGTCAGGAGTATGTAGATGAGGATGCCGTACGCAGAGCTCGAATATCACCGTGCAGTGCACGTGTGGAGTGAAAAATCAAAAAGAATCAGGAGAGAAGGGAAAAGCAGAGGCAGCAGCGATCGCCGCGCAAGTCTCCGTGCAGCCTCGACTTACACAGTGTTCAAAGTAGCTCGTCTAAGCACGGCTGGGAGGAAGAAGAAGGCAAGAGTCGAAGGGGCTGAGAGGGAAGCCGAGGAAAAAAATGAGACGTCGGGGAGGGGTTTCGGGTTGGGGGGAGGGGGGCGGGTGAGGAGGGCTAGGCGAGACAAGGACGAGAACGGAGATAAGCAGATGATACGACGGGATCGAGCAGAGGCTCGATAGGACTGGCAAAGGGGCCCTGGGACGCGGCTGGCTCCGACACACCGGGGAAACAAAAGCAACGGAGCGCATCCGCGAATAGGGCCGCGCTGCTTTTTGCGGCACTGGCCATTCGGTGCTGCTGCGCCGCGTCACTGCCACGCCGTAGGAAGGCCGAGGAATTCAAAATGGCCGTCGGGCGCTCACCGTGAGCCAGAGAGGGAGCGATCGAAGGCGCTATAGAGAGAGAGAGAGAGAGAGGAGTGGGAGCCGGGGCGCGAGGAAGGGGACGCGCACGGAGAAGGTATGCGTGGGCACGGTGGGTACCCTCCGCGTCTCCATATGCTCGCCGCATGCGGGCTCCGAGCACGTTTCCTCTGTCCGAACCTCTTCTCCGGCCTCCGCAGCCTCGATCGCGCCCGTAGCCCTCGCCATCGGATACAAGCTCGCGTACGTGCTCGCGCTGCCCTGCGCGAGCCATCGAGCCTCCGAGCAATGGACGAAGGCTTCTTCTTTTGGGTCCGTCCGAGTCTGCGCAACCTCCCGACGTCCTGGCCCTCGTCGATCCCCCCCCCCTCCTGCGCGCCGCCTCTTCCCGGTCCGCGCAGGTGCTCCCTCCGCGTTACCGACGGCGCGCGCTCCCATGCCCACCAGTCATAGTTACAACGTGCGATCGAGCACAAGCGATATACGATCTGACTCGGACTCCCCAATGGTCGATTCTCTTGCCCACGGATCGATGCCACTCGGATGCTTTATGCGGGAGAATTTCTAAGCGAACCTTATCATACACTGATAGACTTTGCTTCCTCGCGGCGACGGCCCTCAAAGTCTCTGGAAACTTTTCATTCTCCCTATCATTCAAAATACACTCAGCTGCATAAAACTTGAGCAGTCTTTACTTTTGTCCAAATGATGAAGCTTGATTTACTCTAAATACAATATATACATATATTACGTACATTTTAATCAGATATTTATATATTGCACAGGTCTCAAGGTTCAAATATTGTGGAAAAAACCAAAAGCAACAATTGTTAACTCTAAGTGCGTTTGAAGTTTGCCTTTTTTAATTTTAGATAAAAAGCTTAACATTTTTTTCTAATATCATCCTATTATCTTTAGTGCCTTATTTTGTAAAAATAGTATAATGATCAGAGAATGAATGATGGCTATACGCAGCAGAAAATTCGATTATATTTATGTCAAGGTAACTTTCCTTCTCTGTTGTCTTATTGTGAAAGGATTGAGTTCACGTTCACTATTATGAACAGACACGATCATGACAGGGACTGTAAATTCCCCCCCCCCCTGTCACTTCACCGCCACACACACACACACACGCGCGCGCGCGCGCGCTCGCACACGCACACACACACACATATAAATATGTATATACTATTTTTAAATAATATTAAGATAAAATAACGATTAAAATTGCCATGCAAATGCATATGTGTTACTTTTTAGAAAAAAATTTTCTTTTTTAGTATTCTTATGTTTTTTACTTTAAATTTTTAAAATTATGTCAAATTTATGGTAGTTCTGTTTTGATAGATAATAGAACTAATGATATATACCAACAAAATCCTTGTATTATACATATGATACGAAGTTTTATAAAAATAAATGACAATAGTAATGAAAATATTTTGAATTTGTAATGTTCTCATTTAATACCAAATAGGATTAATGCTTTGCTAATCAACGTCAATTGCTTCGTAATTAATTAATGCTTCTCAGCCCAGTAATGTTAAGTAAACTTTTGGGCCTGAATTTTTGGAGGCGGCTACTTTCAAAAAGAGGGATTTGTTAAGAGCCAACCGCCAGCGTTTACTTTGCTGCTCGTTTGCTTACAGGCTCGGAAGAGAAAAAAGTGGGGAGTCCGAAAGTGTGTCCCTAATACGGGTGGAAGTCTTGGGCGGTCTTAACAAAGAAATCATTTATTAAAAAATTAATGTAAATTTATTGTAATTGACATTTTTTAGCCTAGAACTTTTTTTATTTAAATGAATTAATAATAGATTTAATTCTATTTTTTTTTAACGACATGAAAATAATTTTAAAAAAGAAATATGTTTGTAAATAATTTTCATATACATTACAGAGCCATTAATAATTAATTACCTATTAATAGTTTAATTAGTAATATAGATAATTATTGTTGTAAATTTCATAAAATTTAATATAATAAAAATAATGTTTAAAAATAAATCCAAAAGCTGGAACATTTGAGGTCGTGAAACTTTTTTTGTTCATTGAAATAAAAAATTTTTTTTTCCATTATTAATAAAATGTACTACAGTAAATTATAGTAATTTTTTATGTTTGAAATTTAAAAATAAATTTTTGCGTGCATTGCAGTAATGAAGTGTAAATGAAAGAACATAATTTTATTTTTAAAATTTATTTTTGTGCAACATTATTATTATAGAATAAAAAAAAAAATCATGAATCAATGATAATCATTGAAATAATTTTATATTTAGTAGGTATAGAATTGACTATAAATTAGGAGTAGTTAATAAATTTTAAATTCGCGCCTGGATCGTTAATACCGTTAACAACTGTATACTTTCAATGAATATAATAGCCGAGACTCTCGAGGGCAAGAGTTTAAAGGCCATGCCTATTCACTTTTTTACATTAAAAATTATTTTAAAAGTCACTTTATTGAATTTATAATTGAAAATTAAATGTGTGTTCACGATATTCGTTTGATTTTCCTTTTTACATTATAAGCATAAAAAATTTTACAACAAATATAAATGGGATGAATATTCAATAATAATGTATACTTAAACTTTTTAATAGTTCGATTTTACCCGCATTAACATAAACTCAATAAAATTAATAATGAGTCGAATGATAGTGAATGAGGAATTGTCAAAGAATAATATATATATATATATATACAGATATGTATGTTTGGATAAGTGGGTATACAGATACGTTATTCGGGATTAAAAAAGTAAAACTAAGCTTGTATTATCAAGCAATATAAGTATTGTCACAACATTTCGGTTAAGGCCGTAGAGGTAAACATACGAGTTTGTGTTTTATTCAAAGGCTTTTAACTTAAATTCAATCCGAGGGAGGAGAGAGAAGGATGCAGGGAGAGAATGGGAAACGCAAAAAAAAGTGAAGAAGAAAGAACCTCGAAAAAGTGAGCGAGCGTGTGTGAGGGGGCGAGAGAGTGTAAGAAAAAGATAGTGGATAACTAAAAAGAGTCTGTCTCTTGTGAGCTAACTTTTTTCATCTCACTCTCTTCTTTTCAAATAGTGCTTCTGCTGACATGGCGGAGAACGAGTTGCTTGACTATCGGGTGACTCTGCCAACAGCCAAGTTGAACCGAGACGCGGAGTATATATAATAGCGACGCATGGCTGCGCGGGTAGAGAAACGAATGAGAGGATTGAAACAGAGAGAGAGAGAGAGAGAGAGAGAGAGAGAGAGAGAGAGAGAGAGAGAGAGAGAGAGAGAGAGAGAGAGAGAGAGAAAGGAAGCTGAAGAAAGAGAACCGCAGTTGGAGGGGAAAAAGCGAGAGCGTTGGTGCAATACTTACACAAGGAAGGCAAGGGTCTTGTGTGTACCAGTACACTAAGAACGCCATCATCGGGGGCCGTGGCGACGGCATCCATACTCTCTTACGCTTTGACTATGTGATATTTGCCTCTCAATACCATAAAGGTCGATTTCCACTTGCTTTTCGCGATGTAATATTTCTTTAGGGGAATAAGGAAATTAGCGCTTTATGCCTTGGATGTGTTACCAATGATGATTTAATAGAGTTAAAGTAGGATATGATTTGTGAAGAGGCTATAAAACTCTTTAGTGTTTTAGCAATAACATTTTTGTGATTTAAAAGAAGATTAATTTATGGAAACGGGTGTTATTATATCTCGAGTAGCTCAAACGAATTATTGTTTCTTTCAACTTAACAAACTTCTAACAATGTTTTGCCTATGCAAATAAAATTCTTACTTATTATTTTGTTCTGCGCTCAAGCAATTTTAAATTATCAAGTCAGCTGTTTATTAAGGATTTTTTTAAGACAAACTTTTGCATAAAGAAGTGACGGCGAACCGACGGATTTACAATTTGCTTTGATAATGTTTCTGTAGTGAGAGGAGCAGCCCGCTTTTAATATACAGCAATATCTTTATACAGTGAAGGTTAAAAAAGATGAAAAGAAACTACTTTGCACATAGATTACTTATAGCGAGTAACTTTTGAATTAGATAAATTACGGCTAAAAGGCTTACAAGACTTTTTCCGGTGTCATTATTTTAACTTTAAGTTTGATTAGAATTATGTACTTGCTAACTTGATTTAGTGTTAACGACATGCTTCAATCGTTAACTTTTAGATTCTATAGCTGATGAGAATTAATTTGATATACACGATTTTCGCAAAATTTATTTTATCTGAAAATAATCAGTAAATTGTCGATTATAAATTTATAATTTTTTATCATAAGCCAAATGAAGTTTTATTTAATAATGAGTTTGTTTTAGCCGTAATTATACGTAATTAAACAATTCAATAGCTGCCAGAAATTATAACAAAATAATATAAATTTTATTGGTTTATTTATTGGGCGTTGTGCAATTTGTTTAACAAAAATCAGTTAATTGGAATAAATTGATCTTTAAATTTTAACGATTCATTATTTCATTCTTTATTTTTATTTCATTGTATTTCATTGTAAAATTATATAAATTATGCTATAAACTAATCTTTACTTAAACAGTATACTTATTTTAAATTATTATTACTCATTATATTTTTTATAGGATACATTTCCTTCTAAGTATATAATAATCCACGGATCTAAATAATAGCCGAAAATTATAAGTTTTAATAATAATTATGAAATTTTCAAAAGATCAATAAAATTGACTAATAACATAGAGTACGCGCAATAAATATTTGGGAACTTATTCTTGTTTTATCTCATTGTCAAGCAATAAATGCAAATTGAAGAAAAATATTTTAAAAACCCGTCGCTATAAAAGAATAAGAACTGCATTGAGAGAAAGAGCGTAAGTTGAGATCAAGCTTAGCTTGCTGTTTAACCTTCCGATCTTTCTTATTCTGCTCGTTTACAAAAAAAAAAAGAACAGAAAAAAGTCAATGACTGTAAGCTCTTATTGATTCCCGAACAGTACGTATAAGTTGCCGGTCTTTCTTCGATAGTTAGTCTTTTGAAAAATTGCACGCGTGCCAATTCCTTCTCCGCGTTAAAACAGTCCTTCTTTCGAAATGTATGATTACGAGCGAGTTTTAGAAGACGAGTTTAGCGCAAATCGAGGAAGGAGTAGAAGCTGTACATAGGAAGCAGGTCAGTTTCCACACTGGTCTCGAGAGCTCCGTAGTAAAAGTGCGCCTCTCGAAGTTTACGAGGAATAATGATTGCCTACTTGTAGCTGAGCGCGCGTGCGTCCAGGAATCCACGGCTCCTTGTTTCGTGGGAAATATGTTTTCTTCATTTTTATTTTTGTACTTGTTTTCGTGAAACGTGTCATTGTTAATGGCAGCTACCTAATTACTTTCAAACGGAAATTTTTTTTACTCCGAGCACCGTTAACGGCTCAATTTTTCTTTCTCCCGTTGCCAGTTTACTTCCTAACCCTTACTTCTAAAAGGCGGCTTCTTTTTTTAATGCTCATTGGCGATTTTAGATATCCTTCTCTTATGTAGAAACAGTCGACGTCATTGTTATTAAAAACACTCTACTATAAAGCTGCAAGAAGAACACAATTTTTCTCATATTGATAAAATATTTGATCACTCTGCAGGTATCAGCTATTTATTCTATTTAAAAAAAATTTACACAGAAACCTGAATATGTTTAATTTTATTAAAATTGGAACATGTTAACAGTTTCATGGCATTGAAGAAAAATTCTAATAATAACCAGCAGTAACTGATATTCTAAAAGTAAACAACGCCATTGGATATTTGATACAGAATTCGATATATCTATCATTTAACAGCAATACGCATAAAATAACTGCAATTTGCACGTGCATATGAAAGTAGCCGATGGTTTCAATAACTATTAACTAAAAATGTATATTATATATCTCAAACATTTTCTTAAAATTTCATTTTGTTGTAGAACTCAGTTACATATTACTTAGGGAAATATATTCTGATTTATTCAAACATGTTTACACGATACGCTTAAATTCAATAGGTTTTTATATACTATCATTTGAATGAATATTTTTTTCTGTTTCAGTTATATTTAAGCACATTAAAAAAAGTAAAATAGCACATATACTTAAATTTATAATTATTTTTTAATTAATATATATCCGTTAGAGTAGTCAATAAATGTATATTCTTATTGATATGCTTAATGAACTTTTAAGTTAAGCTAATTTTACTAAGAATATAAAAAGTTTTAGAATGCTTTTAATAAAGTCGGAAACTATTCAGTATTACTAAACGCAGGCGCGTTTGTTTAGCATTCAATTTTAGTTTGAATATCAGGAAATACCTCGAATTCCCTAACGTAGCGCCTAGTCGACATTTTTCAATTAGTTAATGATTTGTTTATTACAAAAAGTAATTTAAGATAAACGTTTATAATATTATAATACTCTTCTTTGATTTTTTGAAAGTTTAGGATTGAAAAGATAATGAAAACATTGAAAACATCCAATTTAAATAGCACATTAGTAGTTGGCAGACAAGTCGCTATTGTAAAGTTTCACGCAGTAATATGAAATAGAAAGAAATCGTTTGCGAAGAATCGATAAATAATAGAATAGTATGCGGGTATGCACATATGCATGCATATCGTTGCATACTCGAAGAATTCTCGTTCTTTCGTGCGAGTTTATGCTGGTAAAAAAAGTGGGCGATATTTTCCCAGCACACCGAGTCTGAGAAAGTTGTGTGTTCCCCGTGCACAAAAGTTCTTTCTTCTCTCTCCCTCTCTCTTTTTCGCCTCTGGAAATTGCCTGTGTTTCGGATGATTTTTACGAGCTCGTGTATTTCCAACTACTGCCAGCCATGGCACAGACGCGTATTCATCCCCTCATATAAATAATGACACACACGCTGGCCATCGGTAAGAGCCGATTATGCTTATTAAACTATCATCGTCATCGGCGATCGATGCGCATCATGGGCGAAAGCGCCTTTAGAGACTTTTTTGAGACAGAAGCTTGTTGCTTTAAACGCAATAGCTTATATCGATAACGTGACAAACATGCTCGTGACTAGAGAAGTAGAATATGGGTAATCGTGGTTTAAAATATCTTTGGCGGAGTAATTAGCAGTTGAATTTACACGACCGCATTGATCATAAAGTACAGCAAGTTCATCATGATTATGGATATTGAATAAATATTTTGCTTAAAATAAGTTATTGCACGTCTTTGTACATGTATGATCCTACTTTTATTGCTCTGAAAACCTGCGGAACAACAGAAATATTGTTCTCAACAATCAGTAAGAGCTTTTAAATTGAAAAGGAGTCATTAACTTTTTATTCCTAACTCTAAAAAATTCATATATATATTTATATATTTAAAACAACAAATGATGCCCTCATTAAGAAATAAATGAAAAAATGATAATATTATTGAAAGGTGGGTACACTGTTCAAGGCTTCAAAGTAGACTGGCTTCATCTCTGCCTTCGCAATAGAGTAAAAAAGATGTCGGTTCCTCGGTGAAATTATTGATAGTGATAAAGTAGATAATTTGTTGGGCTTGCATCGACAGCGTAGATCGAATGTCTTAACGCATATCCTAACCAATAACAGCAGACTGGTACCAAAACCGAGGACTTGGCGACGAAAAAATATCGCTGGCGAACGAAAGCAAATCCTATCCGAGGTACAAGAAGGATCATAAAGATGCCAAAAATGTTCTATTGCTCAACACTTTAGTTTCAATTCTTTCTCTCGCTCTCTCAAATCCCTCTCCCTCTTTCCCTTCTCCGTTTCTCGGGACAAGCGTCTCCCCGCCCCGAGATCCTCTCGCTCGCGGTCACCAACACCGACGCACGCCAAATGGCCATCGGGTAAGTAGTCGCGGCGTTCTGACGCAGACGAGGGCCGAACGACGCCTGCCTCCCACGCGGCATTCGCCAGCTCTCGCGTCTTCTCTTCGATAGCTCCCCTATCCTCGCTCGGTGGCAGCCGCGCGAAGGAGCGTCTCTCGGTTTTCCATAAATTTTGAATTTTATTTGGTTCCCGGCCGGGCTAAAGCGGCGCTCGGTCAGGGTCCGTAGGTGGGGCGTCACGGGAAGGGGCGGGAGGCCCGGAGGGAGGTCGCACGCACGGCTCATAGTTGGTAAGTAGATGGTCGGATAGGTAGGCAGGTACGCTGATGGGTAGGTAGGAAGTAGGTAGTTAGGTAGATAGGTAGGTAGGTAGGTAGGTAGGTAGCGAGTGTCGTAGCGAAGGGGGAAGTCGGAGAGAGTCGAGCCGAGCGAATGGAGGACGAGGATAGGTCTAGCGGGTAGGAAGCGAGACGGGAATATTGCGTTGGCCGAGCGGCGAGGGCCAAAGACGAGGACTGCCAGTTGGCGGGCGTGCGTCCGGGAAAAGTAATGGAAAGCTCGATGGAATACATGAATTTAATTAAGAGCCGCATGAAAAACTGCCCCTATACGGGCACGAATCACTTGCCTCGCTGAAATAATGATAGTTACCAACGAGTATTTTCACATTATGTTTACCTTCTTCTCTCTCTCTCTCTCTCTCTCGATCGTAAAATCTAAACCTTTTATTCCAAAACCTTAATTCGATATTTTGCGAAAATAGATCAATATATCCTGAATTTCTAGGCTTCCTCCCGCCCTCGCTCGCAATAATAAGCGACATCTCTTTAGATTGGAGAAAAGATTCCAACGGCAGACATGTTTTTCTGCAACACGTAATGCACCGACAAGGAATACTAAAAAGAGTGGTAAATTGTCAACTTATTATTATACGAATGTGTATTTATTGCACTATAAATCTGGAGATTATTGTATATTTGTGTCTTTTGCATTTCAATGCCTCAACAAGGACTTTAAATATACAGCTGTGTCAGGGGTGAATGCTAAAAGTGCTAGTGCTTGCCACATAACGTGCCCTCCTCGTATCTTATTAGTATCTTTTGATAAAACAGGCCATTCGCTTAAAAGAGCTGTCGGAAATAATATTAATAGCAATAAAGCCAGTGGCAGAACGAGTATATCACAGGAGCGCAGAGAGCGAGTCGGAAGTGGCAAGCAAGTGCATACATCTTACACGTAAGTGGACTCACAGGTGGATTGCGCCCATGCCCGAGATAATGCACGCGCTTACGTGTGCGAGCCGCTTGTCTCTCTAACTCCTCTACCCCCCCCCCTCCGCCCAACCAATCCCCACCCGCTCGGCCCCTAAGAGCCGTCCGGCCGTCCCGCGACTGGACTGTACCCTCACCGACCGCAGGTCGTGGGCGATCGGCCGGGCGGGCGCTGCAATCTCGATGGGGAGAGAAGCTTTTCGCCTGGGGCTCGAGGGCGTCTACTCGTGACACAGTCTCGCGAGGCAGCCGAGCCCAGGGGAGGAGCGGCGCGGGTCGAGGACGAGTAGTCCAGGCGACGCGAATGAAGAGGAGCCGCGGGTAAAGCGGAATGCGCGCACGAGCACTCGGCAAGGGCTTTATAACGTGGCCCAACGTGGCCGCGCGCTGATCCAAACGCCTCCGTACCCAGTTTTGCAACGTGGTATATAGCTCGTAAAGCTACGGCCTCTAAACGAACTACATGCCTTTTATAATTCCAGTGCTCGGTGCCTTTTCTCTCCCCCAAATAGTGGACGGTCGCATGTGTCGCTGCTCGAACGCCAATGCGCATAGGTTGCGAGACGGACAGATGGATAGAAAAGGGTGGAAAAGGAGGAGACGCGGGAGGACGGAGCGATAAACACGGAGAGAGCGAGAGAACGGGAGTAGGAGGAAGAGGGATGGGAAAGGAATGAAAAGAGGGAGCGAGATAGGGACGCGCTTTCGTTAATGGGTACACAGGACCGTGTTCGAAATTCCATAAGGCTAATGAAGAACCCGCCAAATTTTGCCGCTGTCGAGTGAGCGCATCCCCGTAGGGAATAATTATTAGTTTTGTGCCTTTTTCCTTCTTATACAGAAGGAATAGATAGATAGAAAGAGAACGAGATAGAATGAGAGATTGCTTGGGGGGCGTGAGCTTAAACGGATAATGAAGCTCGGGTCAGCAGACGCGACCATGACAATAGCACTCCAATGGGGAGTTACAGTTATGTGTGGGAGTGAGCTTTTTTCGAACCACCCTTTCTTTAGCTTCGTTAATGCCAACCAGGGGCAAAAGGATTTAGAACGTACAAAGCTTTATTTTTCTGTACAAAATTTACCGCCTCCTCTACAAAACGTTGACAATGTTTATTAGAAAACGGTTCGCCGTGTCTTGTCTTCTAAAACGATATGGTTTTGTCATTTTCACGTAATCACTGTCTATTCATAAATATTCAAGGTTCATAATTCTTCAAATGAAAATTCATTGTTTTAAAGTCAATAATTCATTCTGCATTGAAGAGTGATTTTTTATACTTGAGAAATGACATGCGTACTTCTATAATATCATTATTGTGTTTATTATATGAGTATAAAAATTACTTTTTAGAATGTCAACTTCTTTTGTTAATTTTCATCTAACTTTAAAGTTTCCTTATTTCTAATTAATAGGCAAATTTTAAATATAAACATATATATATATATATATATATATATTCTTTTAATAAAAAAATAGAAGTAGAGACATAGATCGAAAACATAAAAGTCAACTCTCAAGGATCTACTACTTATGTAAATGTACAGACAAGAGAGTACTGAAAATCAATAAATATAAAATCGTACATTGACGCATCAAATAAAAAAGTTTGTACTGATCTCGTGATTCTCGTCTATTACTGCTGCAAAGAAATCAATATTTATGTTACTCTTTTAAAGAAATACATTTTATGTGTACAAGGTTGATATTTTTTTACAGATTTTGTTTTCTAAAATAAAATTATAGGCAAATGTTGTTGGTAATTACTTGCATTTTTTCATTAAAAAAATTACAGGATTCTTAAAATTATATTTGTCGAAAAAATGTTTTACAGAATACATGCCAAACCGTATAACTATATTTTATGATAAAATAAGTATTGCATTGTGCTCAAGGTTTAATAACAAAAAGGCCGTACACATTAGAATTTTAAATTAAAAATTTTATATTATTTCAGATATTACACTTATGTGAAACAATATTTAAGAATTTGCCTCGTTCGATTATGAAAATTAATTTACATATCTAAAAGGTAAATTAAAATTTTTTTACCATCTTTTTTTTCCTTTTTATAATTAGTACACGGTTGTAAGCTATACCATGACTTTCTGTCTTTTCATATGTAAAAGGTGAATATATCATTATTACATATAAAAAAAATCCATGTATTTACTTTTAAATATAATACAAATAGCCTATTTTATGTAACTTATTCATGATATATAGCTTATTATGTAGAATGAGGAGAATAGTGGTCTGGAAAACGAGGTGTTTGAAAAAGAAAGGATGAAGAAGAACGAGAAAAAGAGCACGAATAACTGTTTTTTATAAAGTTAATCAAAATGAATCGAGTGGTTTTTCTGTAGTTTTGAAAATTTATTGCTTCTTATAAAGAAGCGAGCCATATAAATTCAGAAAAAAAAATCTGCTAAATTAATAAGTAAAATGAATCAAGCGTTTTTAGAGGCAGTAGTGACACACATGTATAGGTGTATTTTATTTTAAAAATTTGAATGTCATAACCGTATATACATATATGGAAATCTATAATTAGAAGAACAAATAGTTCCATATCGAAATATACAAGAATTTTATCGTCTTAATAAGTAAAAATAATAAAGGCTTCTAGTATCATTAAAAACATTCATGATAAAAATAACTAGAATCTTTATCGGCTAACTAACACCATAACAAAGCCAATCAAAATTAAATTTTTTTTATTATTGTTCTAAATAACAATGTGCGACATTACGAAATATATTTCTATTAGAAATAAAGAAACGAACACAAATTAAAAGTTTAATTTTAATTCTATACCTTGTCAATATTTGAAAATAATACATGTAAGAATATATATTAAGATGCTAGAGTTGTATTTAAATATAAAATATTATAACATAGAATGAAGGTACTTTGTTCTGCTAGAGCAGCATTGCAATTGTAGATAAGTCGAAAAGCTGTTATCGGAAGCACGTAACGTAACAAAGTCATAACTTGAAGTCACGAAGTCGTCGGAAGCGGCAAATAAGACTCACGCGATTCAGTGACGCTGCTTCTGGGTAATGCTACGATTCAAAAATATAATGTTCCCTTTCTCAAAACTATATGGCTGTTTTTTGCACTGAAATATTTAATAAGGCAGAGGTAATGCCCAAGTGAAATCGGTGTACATTTGCTCGGAGGCCAATAGAAATGAACCGACGCGCATATTTCTGCGTCAGTTTACATCGGTAAATAGTCACACAAGATTACAGTTTTTGTAAAGAAGGTACACCGCTGGCCTCTGAAATCCGCACATTTTCTCGCTACCATTGTCTTATTTTATTCAATCTTAATATTTTGGTCATATCGTGTGTTTTGCGTGGTGATAAAGCAAGGCCACAATGCAGCCTGAACTCTAAGTGCATGGCAATGCTTTCCTCCCAAGGCATTCTGGAGGAGCGTCGAGAGACGTCGGCCTTTAAGGGGATGCGATTCAAGCGAGAGCAATTCACCGTCAGGATCGATTTAGGACTTTTGAGGGGAGGGATCCCGTTCGTAGGGAATTAGCCGCTGGAGATTCGCCGACGGCCTTCCACGGGGTCTCGGAGCCACGAGGTCGAGGCGGGAGCACGAGGCGAAAAGGTCGGGGCTGAGGTCGCCGGTCGCCGGAACGATCGTACGGCGGGGGCGAGCGCGCGCGCGAACGGCGGGATCCCGGAAAATCGAGAGAGCTTTTCTCCGCTTTTCCCCACGGTACCGCGCGCACACGCGCTTTGCGCTGCCTGCGTGGGACTCACTCACCTTGCGGCTGTAATGGCGACGCTCGTAGTGGCGCAGAGGTCGCTGCGGCTCGCGGATGGCGCGAGGTCGCTCGGGTTCGCTGCTGCAGCTGCTCTTCCTTCCGTCGCTGCTGCTGCTGCTGCTGCTGCTGCTGCTCGGCTTCGGAGTCGGTGGCTCGGCAGCCGGGCTCGGAGCTCCGTGAGGGCCTGGGCGGGATCGACGGGCACCTGCGGCGTGTCTCTGGTGATGGCACCGGCGACGGCTAGTCCATGCCGGCCGGCCGCTCGGCCGCTGAAACACCCAACGTATGAGTCGGTGGGCTCGATCACAGGCAGCTCGGCTGCCGCTGCCCGTCGTCGCTCTCGTGCACGTTGACGCGGACATCGGGCACACTGCACTCTCTCATTATATCCGTTCTTGGCGGGCTTCGGGTTCTCGATGAGTCGCGGACCGTCGCGGCGTCGGCTGAAGGGGGTCAGGAGGGCGGGGGGTCAGGGGTCAGGGGCAGACAGAGAGAGAGAGAGAGAGAGAGAAATCGCGTGGGCGAGCGCGGCCGCGCGCGCGAGGAGGCGCCCCTGGGAGGAGGAGTGCGCGCGAAGGAGGCCCGAAGGGGGTGAGCTGGGCCCAGGCACGTGGTGTCGGTCCCTCGGGGGAGTAGGAATCGAGCGATCGATCGCGGCCGGCGCGGTGAGTCCGGCTCTGCGGCGCGGGTATGAAAGAGAGCCGTAAACTAAGCGCGCGCTCGCTCGAACAACTGGTGCACGCTCACGCCGTGGTAGCGGCGACTCGCGGCAAACGCATCGCCGTGAGCGGCCCGGGGCTTGTAGTGGGAGAGAGAGGGAGACAGAGCCGAGCGAAACCAGAAATACACACGGGCTCGGTAGCGTGCGCCGCTCTCGCGCGCCGAGAGCGACTATATACAGAGCCGTAGCCGCGATCCCGATGGCGGCGGCCCGTAAGCTCGGTAGGATTGGTACCGAGGAGAAGCAGCGCCGAGCAGCCAACGGGACTTGGCTCGCCGAGTTCGCGCTCCCGGCGGTTCTCTGCCGTACTCGACTTCTGCTCTTGCTCCTAATGCTGATGCATACGCGACAGAACGAGACAAACTCTCTCTCTCTCTCTCTCTCTCTCTCTCTCTCTCTCTCTCTCTCTCTCGCGCGCTCTGTCCTTGCGCTTCTGCGTGCGTGCGTGCGTGTGTGTGCGTGCGCGTGCGTGTGCGTGTCCGCGACTGTGTCGGTGTTTGCCCGAGAGAGAGAGAGAGAGAGAGAGAGAGAGAGAGAGAGAGAGAGAGAGAAGCGAGAACCAACCATAGGACGGCACGGCCGGTCGACTCAAGCCAATCAGGCGGCCACCAACTCATGCTCCTTTTTACCTGTCCGACTCAACTCGCTCCTTCTGTGTGTAGCACCTGCGCTCTCGTCCGCTCATCTTCGCTTTTCGACTGTGAAGCATGAGAATGAAAGCGCGAGAGTGAAGAAAATTGAGAGAGAGAGAGAGAGAAGCGAAAGAGGATCGTTGCTCCTTTTTAGCGCGTTCTTTTATTTCCCCTGGGAGATGGGACGACGTCTCCGACGATAATGATGATGATACGGTGGGGCGGGATTTCTCCATTCGGCATTAGAAGCCCGGGATCTTGGGGCACCCTTTCGTTTCTCTCGATTTTTACCTACGTTTCCACTTACGTTCGGAGCTTTTGCTTTACATACCTTTATTCTAGAATATCTGGAGTTATATTAAACTTTTCACGATCCTCCGATATTTGAATTACGTCATAGGCATGAAATTACTATCATTGTTTTTAATCATAAGACGTCTTTTGAGGAAAAATACTTCAAGCCGTTTATTTTCGAAATTTTCTTTAAAACGTTACCTTCGTCCGATCTCATGGAAATATTATGAAAATGCATGACGAGGCAAATGTAACCATTAATTAAATTGCGTGCATAACCTATAACTAGGATGATTAATGAGAAGCTTACAGTCGTTGTAAGTTTCTCATAACCGATTCTTCAATTATGTAGTGTTAATTTGTATGTGGAAAATTTGTTATTTATTATTCTCAACAATTATCTGAATGACATTTATAGATAATTTTTAGTGTGAATACCTGCTAATAATACTTCTAGTTTAAAATACCAATTATAAAACTCTCGATATTATATATTAAGAAATTGTTTCCATTGTTAAACAATGAAGTTGTTTAATAAACTTAAGCAAAAGTATTGTTTCAAATAACATTGTATTTTAATATATATTTATATATATATATATAATTGGATTTTTTTCAATAATTTGATGATACATTATTGACCTTAAAAGTTGATTCGTTAATATTGAATATTACACTTTGCATATAACAATTTGCATGTGACGTTTAGTAAAGTAGAAAAGGTCATTAGTATTAACATTTGGAACATTCACACGTTGAATATTAAACAAAAAATACTTTAGAAAAATGCAATTAATAAATTTTTATGTATCTGCAAAACTTACTTATTATTAAATTTTCAGATAATTTCAAAATAGTTATTCCGTTATAAAGCACAACTCAATCTTTTACTCCAAAAAACGTAGTAATAAAGAGAAAATTGATTTACAATGTGTACATAATGAGTCCTAAAAGACTGGTAGCTGAGCTGGTTCCCTGAATTAATGGCTTTAAAATGCAGCTGAAAAGAGTATGAGGTCAGTACGCTAAATGTGCCATATTTTTATTTATAAATTTAGAGTCCCATATCCTCTGATATTGTATAGAACATAAAACAATAACATTAGAAATTTTAATATCTTTTTACGTAAATAGCGTATATACATTAAGGCAAAATCATTGCATTATTAATTTAATTAACGTGTAGTTTTATTTTAAAAAATTCCCTAAAACATGATTCCCAGTCAAATTTAGTGAAGCGATCGAGCGAATACGACTAATTTACATTTGACTGATCATTGCAAGTTACCGACTACACACCAGTCATTGAATTAAACGTAGACCAAAAAAGATAATCGCGATTGTATATTAACAAACAAATTATGTTTCAAGGGCAAAAAATAATATTGCTTTCAACTGGATTTAATTACTAGGTAACGTGCTACAGTTGCTCACGAGTGGAATTAGAATAATAATTTTTTAATATGCGAAAAATCGAACATTTGCGAGTTAATCGTTGTGGAAGAGAGTCGAGTTTTATCCCTTCCGGTTGTTACCAATCAATTTTTACTCTACCTACATTGTCAATAAAAGTCACTATTCGGATCATCGACGAATCTTTAATTGTAAAATTCAGCGCTTAAACTTAACAATGGTTCGCGACGAGTGGCCATGGCGTTTCTCTTTTCACGGATCAATGATGCTTTTGTTCATAGTTAGCCGTCAATCCCGTCATTATAATCGTCATAATCATCATCATCATTATTATCATCACCAAGCTCTACAAAGCAACGCCTAGAGAGCGTAGAAATTGAGCGAAAAGGGGCAGGGGATGGGCAAAGAAAAAATCCACCATTCTGGCGAAACAAAGTGCTCTGCGAGAAAGGCAAGTTAAGATTGAGTCACTAAACCAGAGACTTTTATTTCAATCGTCAATGCTTTTGAAGGTGACCGCAAAAGTTATACACACACACACACACACACACACACACACATATATATATACATATATATATATATATATATATTGTCTATCACGGGAAAGACAAAGCCACGGCTGTATAAACTTCTCAGCCATAGCTCGGCATCGATCCAACATCACTTCTCTCTCTCTCTCTCTCTCTCTCTCTCTCTCAGTCCCTCTCTATCTCTTTCCGCGTGAGACTGGCGTACCGAAAAGAGTGGCGCGGCGATGAAAGAGAGAAAAAGGCGTACCTCTTGGAAACGTTTAGCTCGTCCCGTGCACTTCTTTATATTGCAGCGGGAGTCTCGGAGGCGCGCGCGCGGCCCTTGTGTACTCGCGCGTACCGTAGCCGTAGTACCGGGGCCAGGACAATGCGCCAAGGCCTTTCATTTGCGTCGGCCGCGGCCAGGACGAGCAGCCAGCTTCGACGGGACCGCGGGCCGGAGATATCGCCCTTTTCCACTCCCGGCCCCGCTGGCCTCGCCGCCCTCATTCTTCGGAGCCCGCGTCCCAGCCGAGTCTCGGATCGTTCGCGGAAAAACCTTTACCTCGCGCTGCGGCCCCGCTTTTAGCTCCCGCTAAGGCTTAGGTCCGGCTTTCCCGCCCATTTCGCCTACGGGGCTACGTCGATTCATTTGCGAGCTCTTAATATTCAAGGGGCCAAGAGGGGCTGTGGGCTGTTGAAGCGGCTTATTTGAGCGCGTCCTCTATTTTACGAAGCTGGAATCAATGGTCTCGGGCTTGTTGCTTCCCTCGGCTACTCTTGGCCTTCGCTTATTTCTCATATTGGAAAGATAATTTTGTAGGCTGGTCATATGGTATATACTGTATTCTGTAGGTCTTCAGGAGAAGATGGACTTTATTTAAGTTTGGAATTAATGCCGTGATATCCTGTAACTCTTCGCAAATCCCATCTAATTTTGGCTTCCGTATTACTATTTCTTCCATCCTCGCGTCGACGATCAATTTCTTATATTGTAATTACAAGTAAATTCAACTCTCGAAATATTAAAGCTTGTCCTCCTGTCAGCCCGAGTGGGCTTTTCATTAATTTTAATAAGAGAAATTCGTTAAATATTTGCGTCCCCTTAAAATAAATTAAATCTTTCATAATGAATTCCGCGCGGCAATAAAGCGGCGCGCCATCTTGAGAATTATTAATGCAACTCGGGGCGATATCATCGAATTATTTGCGGATCCAGTGGCGCGTTACTCGACGGGCTTCTCGAAGCCGTGACTCGCCGAGTCATCCTCCTGCCGCTGATTAAATCAGACTCCCGATCGTCCGTTTTCACGAAAACGCCATTTTACCGGAGGGCCACCCCTGGAAACGACGTGCGTGGGGAAAATGGGCTTAGCGGCATTCCCCGACAGCTCAGCTCATTAACTATCGCACCCCAAGAGCCATCGGGAAATTCATTTGGCTCGGCCTTTTCCCATCCGTCCCCGGCGTGTGGTACACGCGCGCGCGTGTGTGCGCGCTTGTGTGCTGGCGCGCAGGGCAGACACGCCAAGCTCAACCCTGATTTACGGGCGTGCGTAAATATTATAATGTCTTCCAGGCTGGTCTGCCGGCACTCCTGGGCCCCGGAAGACAGCCTCCGCATCGCGCATCACGAGAATTTAACGAATCCGCTCATCCCCTTTGGCCACCCCCTATCTGACGAATATAATGCAACCCACAATGCGCTCTATAATCCGACTCACGCAACGTTAAGCCTTTTGAGCGTGTCTCGAGTGCGAGGAGGACGACCTCGAGTATGATATAATAGCATTGCGCGCTTTTATACCCACACCGAGAGCCACACAGTATCTCAATACTGACCCCACGGACGAGTGTACAAAACTTTGGGCTCTAATCTTCCGTGGCTTAATAAACGCGGCTGGAGCGAGCAAATTTACGAGATGCTTACGTGCCCAAGTGGATACTTTCATTAACATAAGAACTTGCTTGATTGGGATGACTTGCCTTATCTGAGAATTTAGAAATGAAACCACTCATTCTTCGGCAGTTACATTTTAATCCGTTGAATTTTATTGCCGCTTTATACCTATCTTACATTTTTACAGTTATTACAAGAATTTGTTGAATTGGCCCGTCGATTGCTTAGAGCATCTACTCGCAGAAAAGGACAATTAAGCAATAAGCTGCATAAAATTTGTACACGAAAGAAGATCTTTGTGCAAAAACTATCGTTTGCTCATCATTGGGCCGCCGTACTAAAATAATGCTGCATTAATACTGTCATTAAATCGTGCTCCACTTTTTCTTAAAATATTTATGCTTTCTAACCAATAATTTAAATTCATTTTATATTTTAAAACATCTATATTACTAGCGTATTGAGAAAAAAACTTCTATAAAAATACTAATAATATTTTTAAAATATATCTTTTTGAAGACATGTTTACATGAACATTTCATACGCTTCCTATTAAATTTTCAGGTAAAAAATTAAAGAAAAATTAATTCAAATAATATTATATACTTGAAAAAAGAATTTTTCATTGATACTATTTTTAAAACGAATCCGAATGATATTTCCAATACAGGTATTGCTTAATAATTTCATAAATTTCAACACTTGGTAAAACTAATTTCTGTTACAGTTTCAACATTACTATTAAAACAATTTTTAAATTAATTTTATTGTATAATTATTGCACAATTTTTAATTTATGCATCAACTTTCTATTTTGAAATGTATTTTTGCAAAAATTATAGAAATATTTATACATGTTTAACAAAATATTAATATTTGACTGCTTTTAAATTAAAATTGAATTAACTATACAAGCATATTATAATTTATAAGAATTTTAAAGAATTTCCTATGTACACAAGTTAAAAAGAAATACATTTATTTCTTACTACAAAAATTTATTACAAAAACATTCACGAAAATTTTTTTATTAATAATCTTTTTACCAATACCATCCTTAAAGTATTCAAATAATACTCTTTTTTTTAAATAACATTTATGTTTAATAAGAGTAGGCCATAAATAATTGTTATGAAAATGTTTTTATCGAAAATTTATTAATTTCTTTCCTTTCGAGGACATTCATTCTAATGATAAATTATTTGCCTATCTTTTGTTGGGAAAAAAGCATTTAATTTGAGCAAATAAAGGTATAAAACTTTTGTGCTTAGGCGAATAACTGTCAAACAGAAGAAAAAATACTCGATCGCAAAGGTCTTATTTCCTCTCGAAACGAGCTACAGAAGCGGCAGACCTTTTTCTACATTGTTCCCGGATCTACCCCTTCGATGTAGTTTTGCAATTACTCTGACCTGTGCGCAAACGCAAAAACGTCGGATGGTATCAACTCTTTTTGTTCGCTTTTATCCCTCTTTTCTTTCTTTGGTGAAATGCAGCTTGAAATAGAAAATTCTTACCAGAAAAAGCCATTACTGAAATTGCTCAGCTTTACATTGCAAGACGATATAAAAAGTAACTATAAATTATCGATAATTCACATTATCACGATTGGTGCACAATGGAAGACTGTCGTCCATTATATCTGTCATTGAACAATGTAAAGGACAAATAATATACATCGACAAATATTAATAAATGTATTAATATACATTTACCTTTAGCCTTTTATATTTTATTTATATAGTTTTTATTACATATTTAATGTATGCGTTGTTAATTTATTAATGCTAAGGAACATTTAGCTTAGGTATATCTTAAACTTTTTTATGAGAATAATTTCCTGCAATCTATGAGTGCAATCTAAGATTTTATAAGTTGAAATAAAAAATCTTACTTGATCTCCAGAATATTTCCGATAATGGTGCTATCTGTTTCATGCAAGTTTAAGTAAACAATCTTGTACAGTTTGCAAAAGACTAATTCATGATCTATCCTTGAAATTTAAATTTAATACCCAATGATAAGGGAAAATATTTTCTTTTAAAAATAGTTTGAATTATGAAAGCTATTGAATGCGAGATAAACAATTTATTTATCCGTATTCTTATATACTTCATACATTAAGCACATTGAAATATTATTAAAAATAAATGAATAAAAACGAAAAACCTAATGAGTTTTTTATGGTTGAAACCTGATTGTCCGTATGAATTTTCCTCATAAATTTTCCCATGTAATGTAACTGTTGATTGAGACATTTCGTTATCTTGTATACGTTGGAAAATATATTGTTAATATTTAAAGTACGATACTTTTGATGACATATAATTAATGTAAATCAATTAAACAAATGCATTTAGCTTTCAGTAGTTATATCTTTATTTAGTTTACTGGAAATCCATTTCAGATGCACTTACTATAAAAATGCCAAGAATGTGATAGGAGCGGTTAAAAATAAAAAAAGCTGTAACCAGTAGAATGTAAAATCCTACATTTTATCTGTCCGAATCCTTTTAAATGATAATTTGGTATTCTAATCGAACAACTCATATATACTTTTGACAAGATATTAAAATCATTCGATACGATGTTTCGGACAGTTTTTTCTTTAATATATGGACATTGTGAAAACATTTTTAAATTTATTAAGCTGTCTAGGCCGCCGAAGAGAACGAGAGACAAGTCAAGTTGTATCAAAGTTCTTTATTGACTTTTCCACTAGCGTTAATGACTAAGGTATTAGCATTTTGTAAATGATATGTTAAATCAAAATGCTAAGAGCACACTATACATTGGTAAGTGTTATACACATCTGATTACAAACTGGTCTGAAAAAAACTTGGAAGGTGATACGAGAATGGGATCGAATGATTCGGCCCCGACTCCTCAACCATTAATTTCATCCATTGGCCCGAGTCAAATTTTGGAGTCCGGCCCACGGAACCACGTCGATATCTTAATTGGTGCCTCTTCCTTTAACTCCTCTTTTTCTCGTTCTCAATATGGCCGCCTCTGCATAATAATAATACAGTCCGCGTGGCCGACTTCGAAGTAGCCTCGCTCGCGTGGCTTCATTACTTCGGACGTTCGTAACGCAACTTGTGCGTAAGAAAATTTATGTCTTTCGTTCATTTATACTTCCTTTTTCTTTCATTTATTCCTCATGCCCCCGCTTCATTCCTGCTCTCTCTCTCTCTCTCTCTCTCTCTCTCTCTCTATATATATATATATATATATATATATATTTCTCTTTCTCTTTCACTAACTCTTTCTCACTCCTCCGATCTCCTTGAAGGTGCTTATTTTTTCTTTACTTTTGATTTCTGTATTTGATTTAACGCTGTTTAAAACTGACCATGTACAAACGCATTTTGCATCAAAAACATATTAAGAAATTTCTTATATTAAAGCTTTAAATCACTTTGACGGTTATAAAAATATCTCATAATATGTTATTGTATCTGCTGCTTAGTTACTAAGAGCTTTTCAATGAAGTTAAAAAATTTTCTTCTTTTATTCTTCTTTTTTGGTGAATATAATAATAGTACTTTAATATCTCTGATTTATTCAATAAACATTCTATCGTTTATTAATAATATGATTATTACTTAATGTAATAAATGATTATTTTGAACATCTGTATTTATTGTGAATTTCCATTAATTTCTAAGCGATCGTCAAGACATAGTTGTCAAGTTTGAAAAGCTCCAATATCTAATCAAATGTAATTATAAATAATGCTGTACAGAAGATAAATGCAAGAAGTTTTCGTACTAAAATCTATAGCATGACCTTCGATGAAAATTGATGATTGAGGTATGCAGAAAGTAGAAGGCACACGCGAAATCAAAGCGCGTCAACAATGTAGTTTATGTTTATTATTTTATAGGGGAGTAATCTATAGGCAGTTAAGCGCAAATGGACAGCCACCGCGGATAAATGACGACGTCCGGTAGGTTCGTAAAGCCATAACTTATCGTTGATCATCGTTCGTCAGTCGGCTTTTCAGATACAAAGTTCGAAACTGCAATAAATTCATCGCCTTGGGAAGGAAAGCATAAAACGACAACAATAGATGTCTATATACCTGCAGTGTCGAAACAAAGTATTCTTCTTACTATGTGTGTATATACCCAAATTCCGAAGTACCAAAGGTGTTAAATTAACGTTTTGCAGACAAATTGATGGTAAATTTTTAGTACGTTTACATATTGCTTTCTTAAAATACTTTTCTAGCTACACTTAATTACATTAAGTATCAATAAAAGTTTTATAATTTATAACTTTTGTAAGTTAAGTGCATTATCCATAATAAATGATTATTACGCACAATTGTTACTAATTAAAATGATTGTCCTAATGCAAAAATTTTTTTTGCCGCCATTTACAATTTCATGTCCTGTATTTATGTGTTTTATTTATAAATAACTGCCTAACATATTATCTATTCGTAATAATAATGTTCTCCATATATATTTAATATGCTTTTAAATATCAATATAATTTTTTGTATTGCAAAAATACATTAAAAGTAAAAATTGTTATTTAATATTGTATTTATTTGAGATTAATATTATTGAAAATATCTTGTTATAACGACAATAGAAAAGCAGTAATATTTTGAACAAAAATTTTATCAAATGCTATGTTTTAGGCTTTAATTAAGCTTAAAATCAATGATCTTTTAAGTTGGTATAATTAATAACTGTGCATGGCTTGTCAAAGAATATTTTATAATTTACAGAATAATTACATTAATCTGTTCATCTGTAATTCTTTATTGAGGGTCATTGCTCTAATTAAAAGAATATTGTCTTCATTTCTGAAGGAATACAACCACATAATCATAATGTAATAAAAATAAAAGCTAATACTGACTAATGTAAAACATTATTTATCGTTTTCAAAGGATTTTTATTTAATCAGAATATAAAATAAAAAATCTAAATCATCGCCTAAGAATACACTCGTTTTTCTCTATGAAACTAATTGCCTAATCGAAAAATTAATTTACCATAAAATAATTATGACAAATTAAACTCATCGCAATATCGGTCGCTTACGGTTCACCTTGGCTGTACAAAAGAAAGTTAGAAAATCGTGGCATCAATCACCACCAACACTCGAGGCTTATAAAACTAGAGAAATGACATAAAATTATAATGTGCGCATTTAACTTTATGATAAGTTGAACATAACATCATTTCCTTAAGTATCAGTTAATATCGCAATATTATTCATTAAGAGAGCGCCGCGAAGCGTAATGGGTCTATAAAATGCTGCGCAAAATATTTGCCGCCGCGCTGATATGGAGAACAGTATGAAATAAGAAAAAATGGCCTGAAATAGTGGCTTTACAATATATATATATATATATATATATATATATATACATATTAGGAGCAAGCGCGAGTATGGATGTTGTATATAGGTAACGAAATATAATCATTTATGTTATCGACGGGATATTCCCAGCATCGTATTTATACGCAGCACGTGCCGATTTGTCTTACGTTACCCGATGTAAAGCTCCGTGGCCACTGCATTCGCACTTGGGTTCGGCTGATGAATAGATGGATGTGGTGCGCCGGTTGTAGAGCGGGGGAGCACGTAAGAGCTCATAAATGCGAATTTAAGAGGCGTAATAAAAACACATTGAAATCGAGAGTGAATAAACGAACGCGTGCCGTTCCGAAGATTTTCTCACTTTCTTATGCAATCTTAGATATGTTGGTGTACTTTTTCGGATGCTCGGCTTTTACATAATTAGCCCGGGTTATTGCTACGTACGGTCGCCACCACACCCCGCCCTCTGCGGACGTAAGGCTGTCGGTAATTTTTTCCGCAATTGCTCTAATGGATGTATTATATAGTATATAAAGGATTATTTTCAGTAATCTTGGCACATTAGGATTGAAAGATTGATATATAAGTCAATTTCATGTAAAATACACTTTGAGCAAAATGGTAATTTATTTTTTAGCTACATGTTGTTTTCGTACTTGTATGATAAAAAATTGCTTTGAAATTGGCTACTCGAAAGAAGTAACCGGAGAAAAGTAAAACATAAATCAAATAAAATCACCTTATTATTGGATTATAAAAATTGGTACGGTGGCTCTGAGTTTTATTATGATTTGGTATTAGGTCGCGGTTTTTTCATGCGATAGACAAACTATTAAATACAGCTAGCAATAAATATTTACATAACGCGAATTAAAAACAAAAGAGTGATATATATGATCAAAAGTTAATCGGTCGTATGATTGAAGCTTTTTTATGCGTCGGCGTGGGTCAATTTCTTGTTACACAAGTAAACCTCATATCTCGTAAATTTTATCGCGCATTTAAATAAACGTCTTGGCCTATAAAAATAAAATGTTAATATGACACGGAAAGAGAGCCGCATCCAAAGCTACCGCGTGACCCCCATAGGAAAGCCCATAAACGGGCGCCCGGCGATCTTCGCTTTCCCTTTTCAAGCTGTGATGCAAAAACGGCTGCAACCCTTACGACTGTTTACATTGTCGGTGAACTATGTTTCGCCTTGGATTCGTCACGATACACTTACTTTACCATTGTCTCTTCCCTCTCGTCCTCCCGCTCTGGTACGACGTTCTCTCTCTCTCTCTCTCTCTCTCTCTCACGCTCCCTTTCAATCCCTCTCTTTCTGGCTTCTCTCGCCGTTGCGGGCGTCAGGACTGCCCGTTCCGCCCGCCAATTCTAGCCCCGCGCACGCCCATAATCCGGGGCTCGCTTAACTATCTGCGAATGGCCAAGGCGCCCCAAATTTTCGGCGCATCTCGGGCGACGGGGCAAGAAGGAAAAAAAGGTGGCGATGACAGAGAAGCAGAGAGCTCTGAGAGGTGGGGGGGGGAGAGAGAGCGAGAGAGAGTGAGACAGTGCTAGAGGGGTTCAGAGGGAAGGGCAGAGGAAGAAGGAGAAGAAGGAGAAGAAGAAGAAGAGAAAATAAAAGGGGAAAAAGGAGGGAAAAAAAGGAAACCGGACCGCGCGCTCGGGAGGCCTTCGGTCCGAAGATTAGTGTCGAGCGTGCACGAGAAACGCATTAAGCATGTATATCGACTAAAGCGATTTTTTGTTCGTCCTCCTGCAGGAGAAACCCGCCTACGGGGCTCAAGGGGAGGCGGGGTGGGGTGGGGGAGGGGGGGTCGAGGGAGGCACGGGACTCGCGCTGTTGTCAAAGATCCCGTGGTGGAAGAGTGGAACGCCGGCGCGCCGCTGGAAAAGTGCAAATTCCAAGGAAGCCTGTCGGCAACACTGCCTTCCTCGGGTCTCTGCGGCGTAGCGACGGAGACGCAGTATCGACCGCTACTCAGAGGGCAAATGGCCTCGACCACTAGAGTTCCTTGCTCCTTTTTCCCTCGGCGGCAATCTCGGCGCGATCTCACGTGAGACCGCTCTCGATTCCCAAGGAATCCTTCGAAAAATATTACGGACCGGCTCGCGAGCAGCCGCCCGAGCGGACCACGGAACGCACCCGTGGCTATTCCCCTCGCTGTACCGTTCCCTTGCACCGTTTTTTCTCTCCCCTCGCCGTCCCGTACCTCCTCCTCGACCGGCGCCGCCACCCCCCCCCCCCCACCAACCCTCCAAGCCCGGAAAAGCCAAGCCTGCCGCCGGAGATTTTTCAGATAGGCTTTATGGCTATTCAATTACGTCGAGGAAAATTTATTCGAGACCCTCGGGAATCGGAATACCTCGATAAGCCCATTACTCGACCTTTCGGATATTTAAATAATTTCGCTCATTGGGTGCTTATTCTTACTTACGGGGCGCGCACCTGCCCCACCTACCTTACCCTCTCCGCCAGCGCCGCCGTCTAAATTATCTCGTTTTCTTTACGCGTGATCGCTTACTTCTTTCTACCGTCCATTTTCTCTATCTCAATATTGAGCTAATCCTTTGTGCCTTCTTGAAGAAACGTAATGCTGCATTTTCAACGATTTTTCAGAGAAATTACTCGAGTTCTTATCAACCAGACATTTGTTGAATAAGATGAAATTTATCAGGAAATATTTACAAAAATGTAAAATCTTTCCGGTCTTAATTATTCCGGTGAAAGGTTAGTTATCTCAGAAAATACGCTTATTTTCCTAATCTCAATAGTTTCGCTAACACCATTCAACTGCCTTGATTTAATCTTTCGTTATTGTTTGCTATTATTTATTTCATTTACCACTTATATATTATTGTTTCTTCGTCTAGTTTAATATTGAAACCCTATTGTTCGTATTTTATTATTTAATATTATTAAATATTTAATATAATTTAAAATGAATATATTCCATTATACTAATGGAATTTTATATTATATTTTTCCATTAGTGAACTTTGAAAAGGGGAAAAATTAGCTCTGCGAAAGAACATTGAGTTACCTTCGTAATTACTTTTTTTATAGGATGACACTTCTATTATTTTAAAAATTGTTTTTCATAAAAATTTTTTTCTGTTCTTGTTTTTGTAACTTTGTATAAATTATAAAATATATTTCTTAGTTTATTGTTGTATTGCTTTAATCATTAATAAAGAGTGTATGCCATAATTTTATCGAAAGAAAATAATTTTGTAAGATTATTTAATTACAGCCGTATTATTAAAATAAATCACAAAGTGGTTTTTCAAAAATATACTCATTCAATAATAATAATAGTAATAATAATAATAATAATAATTTTGAACTTCCGATATATTTCATTAAACACGGGCTATCGCGTATTCTGTTATTATAATATTTTTATTTTTTTTTCGCTTTTAATTCATTATTGTACAAAGAAGCCGAAATAACATAATCAGATTAGGCAATAAAATATTATATACGACGTGAAGACTTACAGGACCGATGAACGCCTCGTCGCTTAGCCGGACCGAATTTACGAATCGAAAGACTCGTGGTAGCAACGTGGAGGCTTTTACTCGCAATCTGTTTTTCGAAGCCTTCGCGCGAAGATATAAGTGTTAAGATGTGAAACTTATCGAGTAAAAAGGAATGGCGCGAGACTCTCCTGCTTTTTGTGCCTGACAATAAATTGTGCTGTCAGTAATACTTGTTCCACGTGCGCTTGTTCGCAAGGTTTTAGCTGCCTGGAGCGGCAACAAGGAAAAATACCCTTCAAGTTCTCAATTTGCAAAAGGCAGAACTGCGCACACATAATAACGCGCCATCGCCTTAACCTAGTCCACGACTCACGGGATGTCCGACTTTTCTCAATGACTTACCAGGTTATTATGCATGGAGACGAAATGGTTAAACTGAAAATTGAATACTTCGCGCGAGAGTTGGCGAGGACGTCAAAAAGGGCGGACAGTATGATGTATTGTTTTTAGAGGCACAAATGAGTTGTGTCCGTTCACTTCGATATTTTAGGACTCGGGGAAAATGTGTTTCGTACGTTATGCAGGCAAGTTATTGACAGCACCGAATGTTTTAGATTTTATTTCGCCTTCATTGCACAAGTAATGTGCGAAATTCAGAAGCACTTACGACTAACTGCAGGTTATGTATTTCGAGCGAAAGCAATATTAAATTGAAGATACATGAATTTTTCATTCGCAACTATACATCTTTTTATTTTTTATAGTACTTAATTAATAATTCATTGTATTGAATTGCACAATACAATATTTCCATTTACTAGTTGGGATATGGCTAATTTAATTAAAATTTCTAATATTTAATCAGAGGCTTTTTTTAATATTTAAAGTGCCTGGTAATCTGCCTAATCTTGGTAACAGTTGAAAAAAAAAGCAGTGGTTTGCTTAAAATACTTAAAGGGGTATAAACGTTACCCTAGTCCTTTTAAATGATAAAAGTAAATATAAAATTTAAATGAGGTGTTATGGGTTATTTTTATTGGGTCTGCATTGATAATTTATCACTTTTCAAGTACAAGACAATGGATAGGTTTACATTAGGAGGTATAGGTGAGGTGAACAGCTCGTGATGGATCCTCGCTCATAATGTATAATATAATAACTGACAGATTATTACTGCGTGACCGATGACGTGCCTACCTGCAAAATTTTACATCCCTTCGTGCCTAATGCGAGCACTCTCCTACTTATATATAAATGTAAGGAATAGGTGTGTACGTATATGTAAGCGACGACGTTGTATACGAGGAGTTTATGGTCTCTCAACGTTATATCGCCAGTATAACGCTGACAATTCGTCGCTAATGCTCTCACCATTAGTTTCGATTGGTTGTCAAGTATAAGATGTACTCAAAATAAATGTCAACATCCGTAATATCAATGAAATTAATTTATCATTATTGTTTGCCTTTGATGGCTTTTTAAAATTAGCCTATACATAACAGTTTATTTCTAAGAGCAATGAATTTTTCTTTTTTACATAACACGGGAAACATTTTTTTGAAATTTCAAGGAGCTTGAGATTGCAAATAGCGAGGCATGATATACGATTGAATAAATTTTATGTCAATAACTTATTCGCAATCACTTATCAAAGATGTTTTATCACAACACATTTTCGTATTTTAATAGATATAATCCGTTATATGCATAATTATTTTTGAAAAATTGCTACTCTGTAATTTATGGGCTGCATTATCTTCTTTAATAAGAAATGATTTTCCATGAATGCCAATTCATTTTCTCGAATACTGTCAGTAAAAATTCAACTTATTGTAAAAAAATAACTTGAAGACGACTTCATAGAATACAGAAATAAAATCCAAATGATACAGTGCGTGCATTTCGAGTTCGTCACAAAACAAATTTTACACAATGATTTTATATCTAATTAATACATCAACAATGTTTTGTAATTAGTGAGTTGCACATTGTACGATTTACACACTTAAGCTATATAGAAAATATATAATTTTTTAGTTACGTATATTCAACAAATTACTAGTTTCATATAAGATACAATTGCGGCGTTTTACTATTTACCGTGAATATGCTAGTATAATTTTATTAGTTTACCTTTTCTTTTCACGTTCTTTAAATATGCGAATGAAAGTTGCATTTCTTATCTCAATCTTTGAATAAATAACTTTTGTGGTTTAAGGCGAATGAAACTTTATTATTAGATAAATTTCATTTATCACCTAATAAACACTTTTTTCACAATGTTAATAACATTTTTTACTATGTTTACTTTCATAGGTAATCAATTAATGCATTTTAATAATTGAAACATGTATTTGAATTTAATATCCAAAAAGTGTTAACTCGAAAATTATATTTACTTTGATATGATTTCATACTCTAAATACAACAAAACTTTATTATACGATTCATTCTACACTATTAATAATTTTTATGTTCAATTTTTATAAAAAATCCATGTATAATATTCAAATCCAATTTACATTATATGTTACATTATTCATTTTTATAAAAAAAGTTATATCATTAATCAATTAAATTAATAGTGTACTAAAAGTCATTTTTGTTTTAAGTAAAAAATTGTGATTAAATTCATTTACAATGGTACAATTAAGTATTATCGAACATTTGTATCTTCATTTACTAATATATAATTTATTAAGTTAAATACCGTAACAGCTTCTATTATTATAATTATTAAAGTCATATTATTAAAATATCAATGAAAGGAAAATTTTAATGATGTAACTTTCAATTTCAATGGTGTGATTCAAACGTCATTTAAAAATTTATCTTTTTTAGTTTACAAAATTGTAAAAAGTCGAACGACAGTTCACATTATTAGCGAATAATAAAACATTTTAATTTAGAAAAAAGAAATAAAATAATCAATAGTTTAAAGTATTCAGTATAAATATATAGTAAAAACGATACATTTACTATTTAGCGTGAGTTTATATTTGGATTTAAAATTTACACGAACTTATAAAAGAGCGATTAAAATTTTAGTAAGCTACTACTTGAAATAAATTTGTTTGCACAAATAACTTTAAGTAAATTTGTGAGAGTTATTTCAATTTCTATTTGAAATATTTGTCAACTTCAGTTTATGCTACTAAATGAAAGTAATAATTTTCTCACGAATACAAACAGTTTATCGCTTATTCACAAAAAAATTGAATACAACTGATGCATAAAAGTGTTATTTTAGTGAGTGTGTCCGTATAATTTGAAAAGATACTGTAAAACAGTAAATATTGTTAGTAATTGTATTTGTATAAGCGGTGCCATGTAAAATAGTAGAAAGTATATGTTTAGGAAAAGCACTTTTGAATAGATGAAGCTTCGGCAAAGGCTGTATCTATAAATAAGTCATCAGAATCAACATCGAGCGGTAAAAATGGATGAAGTTTAATTTCGTAATTACAAGTCTTAAAGTAATGCAGTAGACTTTTCAAGCCAATTCAAAGGAGCAAACGGCTCGTGAAGGGCTGAGGGAACGGAATCGGTTAAAGTTGTCAAAATCGAGTACAAGCATGGAGATACGAGGCCGACGGATGCGCAACGGCTCTTAAAGGCAGGAGTCGATGGGTGAAACCGCACTCGAGACCCCACTTAGCCCTTAGCCTGCCCCCTCGCCCCTGTTTTATCCCGGGTAAAGCCGTCGTGGGTAAGGGGAGCGAAACGAACTAAAAATAAAAGTGGGCCGTTGGCTGATGCTCGGGCAATAGCTTCCCGACGCACTGGTCGGCACCGAAACCGGAAGAGATGGGAAGTCGCAGCCCGAAACTCGTCGCCGCGACACCAGGAGAAAGAAGGCCATGGCCCAACCCCGTGCGGTTGCTGCGGCCCATTTTCGCGTTCGTATACGAGCCCGTGCGCGGCCTCTCTACGCCTCGAGGAAAAGAGTTCACTTAGCCGCGAGAGAGCGAGCTAAAGTCGAAGAAGGAGGAGGAGCAGCGGCGGTACGGAACAAGAGGAGCCGATGGCGAAGGTGGCTTGGGAGGTTCGGCGGCGGCGGCGGCGGCGGCCCGCGAGAGCCAGGGAGGCCAGGCATCTAATGGATGCGAATATATCGCTGCAATAAATTTCACAAAAAGCGCCAAGGGAGAGCTGCGAGAGCTCTCTTGCATCTCTCGCTCCCTTCCTCCTGCCCCTTCGAGTGAGTCTCGTTGCCGACCGGCTTATTTCTTACGCTCGGCTCCACGCTCGACACGAGGAAGTACAGACGAGCGAGGGACCTCGGCCAAAAACGAGAGCGATGAGGAGGGCGAACGACGACGAGGAGCGAGAGGAGAACCGCTCAAGGAACGGGCAGCGATGCAGAGGGGAGGGCCAAGGGAAGGTCTTCGGTCTTGTCTACGTCGCCTGCGTCTTCGTCATCGCCGTCTGCGTCGTCGTCGCGGTGGCCCGCGTCTTGTACGCTGGCGCGTCCTCGTCGCCGAGGCGTCACGTTTCCGGCGGGACGTGAGCAGCCGTGGCTGCGGGTCGGCCATCTTTCCTCGCTCTCAGCCAATAGCCGCTCTCCGAGAAAACAACCCCCGTGCTCTCGGGCCCCACCCCAACGCCGCCGAGGGACCAAGAGTCTGCTCGATTCTTCCAACCCTACTCTCTCGAGCTCGTGCTCGAGCGCGCCCCCCCCCCCACCCGACACACGCACGCACACGCGGACACAGAGCAGCCACCCCCGGCCCCGGACCCGCGACCGCTCCTTCTCGCTCCCTCGGCCCGTCCGTCCACCCCCGGCCTCGGCCCCCGCTCCCCAGCCCAGCCGATCTTCTCGCCCCACCCACGCTCGATATCCCCACACGCCGCGCTCCTGGAGACGCCGAGCAACGCGGATCAATAAGCGCGCCTGGCGAGCAGCGACTTTCAGCCCCTTTTTCGCCAAGGGCGAGAGCCCCGCTACCGAGGCACACGCAACCCTTCGTCCTCCCTCGCGCGCTCCGGCCGCGCTTTTCTTTCGGCGCGCCTTTCTAATTCCGGGGGCCCTTGGGCACGCGACCGCGGCCGGAAGTTCGTTTCCTAGCGCGCTCGTTTCCCCATCGCGATCGAGCGAGGGCGCGGAGCTCGGTACGGGGAATGTTAATGCACGGTGGCGAGTCCCCCTGCCCTACGCTTAAACCACTTTTGTAGCTTCGAGGATCGCGAGTCTGACCGAGTATTGGTTACGGAGTACGAGCTGCGGATTTTAAAAAGCAGACGTCGGCTACGACTATCGGACCGCGCGAGCTTACGTGCGCCTCTCAATTGGACTCTATTGAAACTTTCATGAGGACGGCGCTGCTCGAGTCTTAACCAAGATTTCATTGTAAGCGTCGAGAAAAAGTTTTACGACCGCCAGCTCGCTGACTTTACCCTCGAATCCCTACTCTTACTCTAATGCTGCTGCCAGCCTTTTTTATTCTTATTTTCAAATGGAGATAAATTTGCTGCATTCGATTAATGCTTGCTTATTACATTTTTCCACTCGTGTTATTCATTACTAGGGCCGGAAGTATTGCAAAAAAATGCCTATCCTAAGCAAAGAAATCATAACATTCAATTATCAGTTCAATTATCAGTACAATTCATTTGATATCGACGCTGTTAGAGTAAGAAAGTTACGTAACTTTCATGAACATTAAAGAGAGGATTATTTTCTTTAATTACGTTTTTAGGCGTGGATATAAAAAGTTCAGACGTTTGTGTTAAAACTGCGTGAAAACTTCAACTGCATTAAATCAGCGATTATATTTAATACGAGTTGCAATTCTTTTATGTTTTGCATTTAAAACTTCATCTACGTCGAAGGATGATTTTAAATTCGAATCAACTTTCAATAGCTGATTATTTCGCGTCCATTTGAATAATGACACCAAAATAATTTATCGTAATATGAAAGCTGTAAAAGGTTTAGATAGTAATATTTTATTACTAATGATACTTGAAACTTAACCTATATAGTGTATCATTATAGCAGTAATTTAGTACATAAAAATTTTGTCGTCGAAGTGTCGTTGTCAAATTTATATGCAACAGTCTTTCTAACATATTGAAGAAAAAAAAGCCCGATTAATAAATGGTAATAACAAAGCGACGTTAAAGCTGCCTTCGCTTCTTAAAGAGAATCTTTTTTAATTTTGATGTAGCACTGTCGAGCGAGGGACTTACATTTTATTAAATTTTAAACAAGCTCCCTGAAATTTCGGCCTCTTGGTAAAAACAAACGCATAAAGATTTAAGTATAGATGCGCTTGTATGATTGGACAGACTGTGTAGAAATCGAGTCCGAGAACTTTGAATTACTGGGCTATCACATGGCCGACAACTAAGCTACCGTTCGCCCACTGTAAATATACCTTCGGAAATAAAATAAAAATTTTTACCACTGCACGAGACGATCAATGTTTCAAAAGACATCAATTATTGCAGAGCTCAGGGTATGCAATTCTTCCATCATTAAGAATATAAAGCTATCAGGTAAATGCATAATATAGCTAATATTTTTAATTCAATGAGCGTTAAAAAGTGCCATTAGACGCACTTAGCCAATGCATAAATAATTAAGAAATTCACTCTCTTTCCGTATGAAACATTGATTGGATCGGCTTGGAAAATATGGGTCCGGAAGGGCTGGCGGCGAAGTTGGACGATGGGAGAGAATCGAAGGCTCCCGGCTAACTCATCGTGCGCAGCGACGGCGTATCATTTCTCCGGTCATTGAATTAAACATGACAGCCCCGGAACCTCTATAGTTTCGCCGAGGGATACGAAGAAAAAGACTAGTCTCGATATTTCCTCCGGAGGTGCCCTTCGCAAGTACGCCACATCCCATTCACTATATATATCGTGCATATCCTTTCGCGTACCGCCTTACCCTATCCCCGATATGTGCATGCTCACTCGGGCGTATATTATGTACGCATTGGTAGACAGAGAGGTGGAGAAGCGCTGAGAGAGAGATAGAGATAGAGAGGTAGAGAGAGAGAGAGAGAGAGAGAGAGAGGGAGATAAAAAGAGGACGAGTGGGATAAGGAGGACAGCAGGAAAAGAGAGAATGCTCGGTGCATACGAGAAAGCTGTAAAGATAGAGGCGGGGAGGGAAAGCACGTAGAGAAGGAAGGAGAAAAAGGTGAGTTGGAGAGGAAGAGGGGCGAATGGAAGTTGGGCGATCGAGAGGAGCGAGAGGGTGAGCAGAGGACGAGGGGTCGGTGGGAAGAGAGAAGCTAACGACTGCCGCAACGTACGGCAGTGTACATGTAGGGAACCGCTCTTTGATTATCCGCTGGTTCGTATAATAACAAGTTCATAAAGATCTTGATGCGCATGCGCGATCTACCGTCTTGGTAACCGAAGGTCTTGCCTCTTTCTCCTCGGCGAGAAAGAGCACACACGCAAATTTGAATAATATTCCCATTTACATACTTATGGGTCTGGAGAGCCGCCGATCGAAGCAAAATCGCCCGCGCGCACACAAGCCAATCGCCTCGTCCTCCCTCCTTCCTTTCTCCTCCCTACGTTTTTTACCCTCCCTAGCTTTCTGCCAACCCTCCATTTATTCATCCTACATTTTTCCTCCTTGGCAGTTTCGCCCCTGGATTCGCCGGGGAGGCCTGCCGAGCCGGCCCAGGAATAGGTAAACACAGATGGGCAAATGAAAGAAAAACCAAAGGAAGACGTCTCATTTGAAATAATGTTGCCCCTTACTCCTATGCCTTTCCGTTCTTCCTCGCTGTCCGAGGCTCCTCTCACGATTCTGGCCCCCTGCCCCCTTATATACGCCGAAGGCGCGTACCCAGTGACTCGGCAATTTTTTTCTTCAAATCGCGTCGGTCGTTCCCTTCCGGCCCTCCGCGCCCTCGACTATTTACTCTTCTTTTTCTCCTTTCGTCCTTACTCCGCGTGCTTACGCTTCGCAGTACAGACCGCCCGTAAATTCTCATTCCGAATCCCCGAGACTCGTATAAAATCTTCCTCGTGCCAAGATCGTACCCTTTTCTGCAAGCGTCCGTATCCGTCTCTCTCCCACGCGCTCTCTCTCTCTCTCTCTCTCTCTCTCTCTCTCAGTCTCTCTTCTACCTCCGTCTCTTCCTTCCGACTCTTTCCATGCCCGTCGCCCCTCTGACCTCGTCGTCCTCCTCGCCGGCGTCGCCCCGTCCTCCTCCCATCCGATTCCCTCTGTTCTTCGCGCTTGTTCGTTTTCGCGGAGCTACGCGAGCGCGGGAGCCAGGAGCTCGTTGCCTCTTTCTCTCGGAGTTCGCTTGACTTCCACCGCCTTCATCCAACCCATTCCTTTTGATATATATCACCCTCGATGTAAAGCGCTCTATTCCTCTCCCTCTTGAGCTTCTACCGCGCGCACTTCTCGACACTCGCGGCTGAATACGAGATACGGCGCCCCCGACCAAAGAGGAGAGACTCCCGCCCTTTTTTATTCTCTCTAAGGATACAAGCTTCACTTTTTTCGCGAAATGCGAAATATCGCGGAATGATTTGCTAGGGAACGAACATTTATTTATCGGATGCATCGGGAGTCGCAGCTGTTGACTATGAATTCCAATTAATATTCATGCCTCGTACTAAACATGTCATGAGAGAAAAAATGAGCGGAAGAAACTTTTTCATATATACTGCAATTTTATAAAAATTTCCTTCTCGTATCTTCGGGACTAGAGTCTTTTTTATCACATATTAAGGTCTTCTTTATTTGTTTAATTTTTAAACGTTGCTTCTCAAAATTACTATAAAAAAATTTTATTTTCTTCTATTTAAGACATTATTAGTAAACAAACGCATTTTAAAATCGTTAGATCAAATTTATGTTTAGGCTTAATTATATATAACTCAATTATATTTCTTGATTTCAAATAATACAAGCAATAACAGTAAGGATAACAATTACTATAACGATAATAATAAAAGTAATAATGCTGATTTTACATCTTTGACTTACGTAAAATGACAATATTTAATTCCTGAGTGTGAACATTAATTTTGAAAATATTTTGAGTTTGTATTTCTTGGATTTTATATGAATAACCATATTTTGTATAGAATAATGAGAAATAAATAAACTATAATATAAATTTATATATAAATACTGTCTTATAAAATGCAATTTTATTACTTTTAAAGTGCTTATATAACATATAACGTTAAATAAAAATATTTATATGCCTCGATTCAATTGCTCATTTAAATTATAATGATGAATATTACTATTCGCTGTTGAGAGAATAATGTTACAATTTCCTTTTGAATTATGAAATATTATAAAAAATAAAAATAACAATTTTTCTAGATTTTATACATATAAATATTACAGATTATATGTATTTAGATTATTACAATTTTTAAACATACAACACTAATTTTAGAAAATTTACGTATAATTTAAGTATTAGCATCATTTTATGCTTTAAAATTAATCGAAATTATAAAATATGTAAATAAACTATGAATGATAATTTCAATAGTAAACTATTAAATTTTATATTTGAATTTAGAATACGTATTTATAATAACACATTTTAATGCCAGTTATTAGTTAAGTAGTTAAGTATGTGTTTGATCAGGCAAGCGTTTTTTATCCATAGTGAAATAATTCCACGACACGATCGATCTTAATGTTGTAAATATAAATAACAAATAACAATAGCAATAATTTTCTTCCTAGTCATTTATGGTGCAAAACAAGAACAGTAAAATGAAATCCTTTCTAAATGATAATCAGCCAGTATTTATGCTACGTTTATTAGTATCTGTTAGAATAGAATACCGATAGAATCTTTGTTTCATCGACGCTTAAACTGTAATCGCGGCTTTCTAAAATTCAGAACTGCTCACAAAAGAGAATCTTCGCTGGGCTTACATATGGGTCAGTCACTTCCAAGCGGGTCGGAAGCTGCCGCTAATGGATAAAGGGTGGTGGTGCGGTCCGATGACGGGCTGTTGTTGCGTAAGCCCTGTACGCTTAATCGTTTTGAATTATTCGTCGCGTACATTGTTATGGAGCCGTGTCGTAAAGATAGTTTTCTCTTTTTGCACTCCCTTTTCCCACTCCATGTGCCTGATGCAGACACCAAGGATTCAACAGAAAAGGCAGCACAGGAAATGAGAAAATAAAAGACAGGCGACCGAAGTGTACGAGTGCGAGCGTGTGTGCGAGACAAGCACGTCCTTGAAAATACGAACGTCTCTCAAATAGATGCAGTGAAGAAGAAGTGAACGAGGCCTTCAAGAGTCACTTGTATTCACAATGGAGAATCCGGCAAATACGTGGACGCACACACAAGCAGACGAGAAGCTCGAGGAAGGTGTGCAACAACAGGGTACCACTCTCTCTCTCTCTCTCTCTCTCTCTCTCTCTCTTACCCTCTTACCCTCTGATCCTCTTACTCGCGAGCGCTCTCTCTCTCTCTCTCCCTCTCTCCCTCTCTCTCTCTCTCTCTCTCTCTCTCTCTCTCTCACGCTATCTCTTTCGCAAAAAGTCGCGGCGTGCCTTATGTCACGATCTCGCGAGGCGATAAATCAACGTGCGAGGCTCTCCTGCGCTCGGGCGACACGTGAGTCGTAATATTTAAGTTAATAGCATGGTACAATAAAGTTTAATGGCTTTATGATAGTCACTCGGGGAGAGGGACACAAGCCCCAGAAAAGAGAGCAAGCGCTTGCCGACATTTTGGAGGTTCGGAGCACTTGACGCGCACATTCGCCGATGCGTCAACGCGCCTAAGTGAGCATCGGCCGCAGGACTTTCCTCGCTCTCGCGATACCTTTTAGCGAGATTTTGCGCCCGCGAGCTCAGGACGCTCGGCTTCCTGTATCTTTAAAATCGCGGGGCCTTTATGGCCACTGCTATAAAAAGCCCGGGCTTGGACCCGTGATGCTACTTAATTACAGGTAACGAATGCGCCAAATGTGTGTCGGGGATTTAAGGATTCGCGATGATTCATTGGACTTTTGTCGGGATGAGGGCAGCACTATTCGAGCCCCTGATGAAATTGCTTAATTAGGATGGCGATCTCGAGAGGGACTCGCCCGCTGACTCCCCAAGCCAAACCTGGCGCGCCGATTGTTGCCCGAACGCTCGTTCCCAATTCCCATTTATTCTCCCGTTCATCGGCGGCACTATCGTCGTCCAATTATCAACCAAACTCTCTTGCGCGATACTTTTGCAAATTGTGAAAAGGAGACTGGTGCTGCTGATGGGACGCTGCCATTACCGACAATTTGCAAGTCTATCAATTCTTATTTTATACGTTTTTAATATTTTTAATGCTTTGAAATATTACCAATAAAGTTAGTTGATCGAATGCTACATAAATAAACCAATTACTACCTGTTTTATTTTCTACGTACTTATTAAAAGGGTACTTAAATCGAGTTTTACAAACTTACTCATTTTTCATGTTCATTAAAAAAAGGCTTTCACTTATCACGAAAACCGAATGTATTCTTATGGGAATTCAAAAAATATTTTAACTTACACGCATATACGCATACTGATTTATATTTAACATTGAAAAATAAATAATTGCTTTTTATAATATATTCCGAATTAGGCAGAGGTAAAATTAAGCTCCCACTCCACTTAACACGAAATATAATGCAATATAAGAACACGTTGCCTGCTCACTTTAATATTTGAAGACAAATTTTATTATTAGTATAATTATTATTGCTAAATTCCCACTTGAATATTCACATTACGTATTAATGAAACCGTTTAAATATAAATCAAAATTTAGAATGGTGTCTAATAATATATAAATTTCCATTAATGTACAAGCTGTTAAATGAGAAGGTATTTTTAATACTTGGATTTAAAATATTCTAAATTATAGCTTAACATGATACTTGCTAGTCTATTATATAGTATTTAATATGCAATTAACACATACGCGTGCGCACATACACAGAATTATACGTAGCTTATTAATTGTGAAATACAAAGGATAGGTATACATTATGGAATTGACAGTGTAGACGAAAAAATAATTGTACGATAACCAAAGAAAAGTGATTAATTAATTAAGCAAAAAAAATTAATGCTAAGATTGTTGACCTAAAAGGAGAGTCTTGAATAAGTAACGTATGCTGTTCTACCGTCGGCACGGAGGGTGTGGCTAGGCAACTAACACGCAACTCAGATATAATTTTCAAGCTTTCAGCTTGATTTTTTACCAGCTTTTCAACTGTACTTTTGGTAATTATGCATTTATGTCTTTGAAGCGTATGTACGTATGGAATATAAAGGTCCATGAGTATTGAACTGTGTTTTTTAATGAATAATTATACGAATAGTAAGCATTTTGAAAAGAATTATAATCTTTTTTTCTATTTAAAAAAATTTTATTTGAAAAAAAAACACAAAGCAATTTAACTTTGCTGTAAAGACTTAATTATAAAATTTCAATGACAGTTTTAGTTTTCTGAGATATTTTAAGGTTCTTTATTTTTTGTAAACAAAGTTAGTTATAAATAATTCTTAATGCATTAATTGTGCATAAACTTAGAACTTTAAGTGGTTGAGTATTTCTTTTCAAAAAATGACTTTAATTTTAAAAAGATGAATTTTCTTGATGAGAGTAAGTAAATTATTTCAAGTTATTATTTATAAATCCATCTATTTTTTATACTAAAGTTTTGGAACCCCATGTATAAAAAAAAACTTTTGCCTTATTATGGGCAAACGATAGAATCACTTATAATTGAAGAGTACTAAATCATAATAATAATAGAATCTTTATATATATATATGTGTATGTGTGTGTGTGTGTGTGTGTGTAATACAACAAACAAATACAAATTAATAATAATTAAATCAACAATAAAAATTTTATTATCTATATGAAAATGTAAAAATAACGATGCTTTATCTTAAGCATCCAGATATATTATCGAAATTATTTTCGGTTCTCCAATTATGTGTGACATTATATTACCTATTTATTTAAAAAATTTTTTGTAAAAATGATTGTACTTATTTGCAGAATATTTTAATTATATTAAAACAATTCAATATATAAGTGAAGATATTAACTTGCTAATAAAATATTGAAAAGTAATAATCATTCGTGATTAAATTTTCAATTAACATTATGTAGTACTACTACTTTCCTTAGTGTACACTACTAAGGAAAAATGTAAAAAAATACAATAGTATTTAAAAAGCTGTATTTACCTGGAAGACTATTTGAAAATGGTCGCGATCCGACGGTAAAAATATTTTTTCGCCGCATATGGATTCCTAAAAAGTAATAGAAACCTTTATATTATTATGGATATAAACATCGAACATTATATTTAATAATTAATTTCTAACAATTAAAGGGTAATAAATTTTTATTAAACAAAAAATTTTTAAAAACAGGTCAAACAAAAACAGGTCTTATAAAATATAGATAAATATAATTTTTAAAATATATTAAGTCTTTCGGTCATCCAAAATAAAAAATAAAATCTGTGAATAGCATTAATTTTTTATGTAAATTTCAGGGTAAGGCAATTTTATTAAATTGATTATAAACTATATAACTAGTATTTATATAGTATAAAGACTATATAAATGGATAGACCATATTTGACATACAATTTTATAAATACAATATGATTTTTACTTTCTGTATGTAACAATATTTTTTAAACGCATTATCATTGTAAGAACGGTTTATTTCTCATTCATTCGCAAGACGTGCATGTATATTATCTCCCTTTTTACGCCTACAAAAGTTTATTGTTTAAAAGTCATAACATAAGAGTTTAAAATAAAACTACTCATCCTCTTCAATAATAAAATTAAAAGAGTATTAGCTTCACTGGATTTAATAATATTTATTTAATGCATACATAAGCCAATAGGTTTACTTAGCGTTCACTACAGATTAATAGCTGAGAAATAAATTTTTTTTTCAAGCTATATATTAAAAAAATGAAATAATAACACAATTATAATAAGAATTAATACGAGTAGGAATGTTTTTTTCTGGTATGTCTCGAAAAGAGTAGAGACTATCCTTTGTAAAGCATTGGCTGAAGTCTGTAGTGAATACCAGCGAGCAAAGATAAAAAAAAACAACAAAATTCGCAGTGACGGCAATTGCCTTGCTTGCGCAAGCAACGAGAATCGGATGAAGGATAATAATTGGCAAAAACATTTGTAACCATGGGTAAATTATCGTCCGTAGAATGGAAGAGAAATTGGAGCGTCGATTTCAAGCGGCTATGGTATCATTGCTCCAAGTGATACTCGGGCAATTGCGATCCACTGACATCACAACGCGTTATGTATTCATATTTGGCTAAGTGCTTTTATTAGCGACACAATGGCCGGGACCGAACGATGGCAACACCTCATAAACCGAGGCTGGCCAGACAAAGCGTGTCTTCGTGTCCGTGTCTGTGCCGGTATCCTCACCTTCCATCTCGACGCCCGCGATTAAAGCGCCGACGGCCGACGGATCATTAGAATGCATCGAAATCGATGCTTTTCCTTCGTTCTATAACAACGATCTACGACCTCGTTTCAAGTTACCTTTAACTCTTTTGCAATTCCCCGGTCCCGGTCACCTTTCCGCAATCCTTTTCAGCAGCTTTGTGCTTCTGAATTTGTATTTTTAGTTCTGTGGTATTAGACGGGTGCACCATGGGAGTATGGGATTTTCTATTTGTCTTAAATAAAACGGTCACTAAGCAGAATTCGACAATGTTTAATTGTTAAAAAAAAAACATAATTCACCCCGCTTGGCTTTAAATACTTTGATGTGTATTTAAAGCATTTTAAAAATTCGAAATTTTCGCTTTCTCATTAAAGTTTTTCTTTGAACGTAACGAAAATACTTATTTTATCGAGTGATTAAATAAAAAGAATAACGTTTATGTTTCTGCGTTTATATGGGTATAATTCCAAATAAACATTTTTATAAATTCCTTCATCAAAATATATAATTTTTTACATAAAGTCTAAAAAAATGTAATAAATTAGGGAAGTAAAAGTTTTATTTTTGAAAAAAAAAAAATTAAAATCATCACTTTCTCTCACTGATTAAACATTAAAAATATTTTATTAACAAAAAATTTTTTTTTAATTTTTGGCGCTAAAACTAACTGCAAGTATAAAAGCATTCACAAAAATTGAAAAGTAAAGCTTAAACGTAAGTTAAACAATTTGAAAATTTGAATTTTATAATTATTTCTGTAATTGATATAAAATAATTTATTATATAGATTAATTATCAGTGAGTATTGTAAGAAGATATGGAATTATAAAACTTCCAATTCGTAAGCTATTAATATCAAAACTAATATTCAGATTTAAAATCTTAAAATTAATATTTTTAAATTATGTTTACAACAATATCTATTTAAATATTATTGATTATTTAACTTTTGTGAATGTAAATCTTTAGACTGAAATTTTAATAATCATAAGAATTCAATCAATTGTAAAAAAAACAATAACTAAATATGATGCAAGCCATAAGCAAGTATCAGCTGAAATAAAATACAACAAGACGTGCCCATTTGAGTTATACTAGGCAAATAGGTATACATTCTAATTATACGTTTAATATCATATACTAACGATATACACTAATGATTCTTAATAATTTCAGTTCTTAAATATTTACTTATTTAAAACGTAGTCATATTAGAACGATTAATTTGCCAAATCGATACTCAAAGAACGTAAATAATTAATGATTAAATTTAATTTATTTCGCACAAGCATCAAGAGAAAATACGAGAAAAAAACTTTATTGAGTATGGATAAGTTGTTAGTGTGACAGAGAAAGTACAGCTGTGGCTGTGCCTGTAGTATAAGCACATGAAAATGAATGAATAAGTACATGAAACAATAAAACAAAAAAAATATGTTGCCGTCAATACTGGTGCTCCTTGTAAATATTTGTAACTCAAGTGCTTTGCGGAGTATTCAGTTAAGCAGTCATAACGATGATCGCTTTTTTCATGTAGCTAAAGGTAAAATCTTAAATAAATATGAACAGGATAAAAAGTCGGTCTCATGATAGAAAAATAACAATAGTAAGCTGATTTGTGATTGTAAAACGAAGCTATAGTATTATTGTTGTTACCCTGCTCGTCAATCTTGTCGCGGTAGAGTTTAAAATTTTCTAATTTAAGTTTTTCGTAAATTGGATGTATACGGGTGGACAAATTGTAATAAAACAAAACTGAAATTGCGATACAATTGTCCCTTAACTTCGTGTTTTTCATAAGGAATCAGTATAAATATAATTTCATTCGTTATCATAAAAATAGCAGAGCGTTTCCAATATTAATATTCCAGTATTAATACAAAATATTGAACGCGCTCTATTAATTTTACGATAACTAATGAAATAAAATGCTTATTTTCATAGGAAGCAAAAGTGGGATGGAAAAAAAATGTCTGTAAGAGTAATGCAAAACGAACGGCACTCACTCGGAGCTGTAAAACGAGGTTAGCACTGGTAGATAGACAATAAAGTACGGCATAGCAAAAAGTTGTAAATTGTTTAATTTTGAGGGTAAAAATTTCAATATCGAACCAATGAAAAAAAAGAAAGAAACTTGTCGTTAATAGGCTTCGTGTCAATGTGCCACGGCGAGCAATGGCTGAGGGTTTACTCTAGCGCAGTAAAGTACATCCCTCGCGGGTCCCACTCTATTCGCATCGAGCGAATGTTTACCAGCCGATAATTGAACTCTGCTCCATCGTCGAACAATTGCCGAATAACATAAAACGTGCTCGTACCGTGGCATTCATCCTGCCGAGCGGCGTCCGAAGTCCCTGACGATCAGTGGAGTCTCGAAAGCGTTTGCGCGCTCCCGACCTCTGACCGTCGGCACCCCTACGATGCGGCCGCGCTTCCTCCCATCGGCTCCGGCACCAACGAACAGCGCGACATTTAACAATGCAATATGGGCGAAAATTTGAAAAGCCGTCAGCCCAGCGTCGCGTCGAGGAACAGACTGCGGGCTCGTGCATTTTTGACGCGCGACTGGCAATAAAAGCCAAAATGAGCAAAAAAAAGAAAAAAATATCCGAGCCGCTGGACCAGCCCGCGTTACGTCACGGCCTTGGACGTCTATTAGTTCTTCGGCTAATTTAAGGTGGGAGAAAAAAAAATTGGAGTATTGACGGAAGGGAAATCCTTTGTTGGTACTAGGGCACGATTTTACCGTTTCCTGCGCTCTCCTATGCCTGCCTGCCCACGGCCGCTATGACCTTCGGAAGGCATTAGGAAGATTGGGGTACATCAAAGCGAAACTCGGTTTCTTTTACACATTCCGAGTCCTTTGCGCCCCTTACGTAATACTTAATAAAATCCCAGCAGAATGGCAGGCTCCTTCCTTCTCCTTCTTTTTTCTACGTGCACCTTATAAGCAAGCCTTAAAATAAGAAATGATACCTTATTTAATAAGTGGAAAGCCTGAGTTAGATGTATTTTTAAAAATTATCCTTCCGAGAATCCGTACCTATATGCTCGATATAAGACCACAATTTTTAAGTATTTTACCAAATATTTATGAATTAAACAAATATAGACCTTGATGAATTTCTTAACTTATACACTCCTTACAAAACAATTAATACTTTGTATCGATATTTTTTTTTTAATTGACGATTTATAAATTCATATGCATTCATTGTCGATATTAGTAGATTTTAACCAACAATAACTGAAATATTAACATTAAAAACGAATAGTAATGCACGAATGATGGTCGAAAAACAAAATAGTCAGGACAATTTTGTTGTAAATCTTAATCACGCATTTAATATACTGTATGATATTATATTATCTTACATGATTGGAAAAGGATCTTTCATTAATAAAATTTTCTTATTTCAAAACATATAAATTACATGATTTATGTACAATGGTATATAATTTTCAAAATTAATATAGCAAAGTATTGATTAAGCATATTTCATTCTGCGTCTGTATTTAACACTAACAATTAGTACGTCTCCGATGAAATAAATATGTCTTCGTAATCGTTTTATTTACAATTTTTTTTTTTAAGTTTTTTTCTTATGATTTCTCACGACAAATAATTACAAAGCATTAAAAATAAAAAATTTTTCATGGAATCTTAATTTGCTTACATTGAAAGGAATTTTCTAAATTTCCACAAGTTTCTTTGTAAAAAATGAGCTTTCTTTTTTTAGTACATTGGAAATAGTAAAAATGGGTAGATTTTTAATATCTAACCGCTTAATGCTCAATATAAAAATCTTATCACTTATTTATTTCCATAAAATTAGATTTATGTTACTTACGATAAGAACATAATAATTTTACTAAATCGACATTGAAATAAATTAGAATTTTTTTTACGAAACAGTTTTTAAACAACATATATTTTCAACAAATAAAAAAAAATATCTATTTAAAGACTAAAAAAAATCTCTGGGTATAATATTATTTCAGGAAATACCCTGGAATCCTAAAATAATCGCAATTATTCATGAGGCAATGGTGAATTACTTGGAATTTACATGTGTTTTGGAGGTGTAAGCGCGGGTTTGTCCTTATACACGTACGTATAAAAATGTACAATCTTTTAAGAAAATGCCCCATAAAGTAACCCATAAGATTGTCTATAAGCTCATACATAAATATAAGACAAATATATATCACAAATATATATCCTCGCAAGCCATTTAAGAACAATATGTTCGCCTCAAGCCATTTTTTTATATTTCTTTCGAGTAAAGCTCATCTAGTCAGCTTCGTGCAAACCTTTCTACGTAGTGAATAAGGCATTTTCGCCGTGGATATCTTTGCAAAAGTAATTGTTCTCGGCTCTCTGTCATCGTGTCGTGACGTCATAAATTGAAAGACATAACCGACGTTGACGCGACGCTAGTCGGCGCCTACTCTCCTCTCAGCACATCCTTCCAACTCATATTTAAGGCGCGCATACACATGCGAAACCACTCGCAAGTATGTGGGCGTTACAATTCGAGTGCTTTTTTCCAATTTGATCCTTTTTCGTCTAGCAGGCGGATTAAGCGAGGACCTAATGTACCCTCACCCTCTCGCTACTCCCGCCCTCTCTCGCTCTCTGCCGTTCTCCTCTTATTCTTCTCTCACAGTCGCCCTTAACTTCTCTTTCTCGTGAAACTTCTACCACCAACAAAAGTAGTCGGGATCACTCCGTTTGATCAGCGAAAAAAGGGGAAAGAAAAAAAGAGCAAAGGAAAAAAAGAAAGGCGAACGTTGGCTGGATGAGAAAACGTAATTGGTAGCATGCGACGCACGTTCGGACCCTTTTCATTCCGTAATATACGACCTGCCTACGTTGATGGAATATTCGAAAAATTCAAGCTCAGCGGGGCGATAAAAAGCAGAAATATGAAAAAGCTACGAGGCGATGAAAGTGGTTCTCTTTTCATGTGAGCGTAGCAACAGCAGAGCCTGCCTTTGCACATGGAATTCGTTATAAGTTTCTGCCGCGTCTACACGACGAACTCCGGGTCTTACAAGTTTTTCAAATATTTATGCTCCCATTGCTATGACGTATAGCTAGCATTGTTTCGCCATGGTTGATACATACTAAATGCAAAAACAGGATTTTTAAATTACAAAGCAATCCATAGACGTGCATGCGCCACTTGAACATTTTTTTATAGTACCTTCCACTTCGCTAAATATATTAAAGTTTTAAATATAGAACACGGCAGATTAATGGCGGCGCTTTATTATATTATACTTTCTCCTCCACGATTCTCAGGTAATTTTATCTTATGAATTTTTAAAGCGAATTTTAATTATATATTACTTCTGTATTATTTTCAAAACGAGCTTTATAAGGGCTTTGCCTAATGTATTCCGATTTGTCAACGTGATTGTTTACTATTTCTCCTTGTCGAAGAAGCGTGGCCTATTAGCTTATTTCCCGCTTTTAATACCTATCTTATGATTTTTTCTAAAAAATACTTCTCAAGTCAAATGAAACATGACACAGATATTTGGGAAAAATATGCTATTCTCAATATCATTGTACTACTATAATATTTTCTATATTTCTTTATTTATATTATCTCGGTAAACAGATCAAATTTTATATAATTAAGAAATCATATCGAATCATCTTTTTTGCATAAGTTTTAATATACCTATTCTCGTTAATAGAAATACCAGCTATATATATATATAGCTATAGCTGGTCCTGTAATATAAGTAATGTTAATATGAATTTTATCCGTGGCAACTAAAATAATAATTTACCGAGCAGAGTTTTTAATATAGAGTTAGAAATACGATATTAATTTAGTTGTATTTAGCCGAAAATAGAGAAAAATCTTATTACGTTCAATTAATGAGCTTTCGATTAATTCAATTTCACATAAAGGGTAAGTCGTACTGTTTCCCTGGGCAGAAACTTCAATATTACTTTAAAAAAAAATATAAAGTATCAATAATATTACTTACGGAACGAATGAGTGTACATAATAGTCTGCAATTTCGTAAATATTTTGAGACAAATGAGCCAACGCTCCCCGAAGAACTAGTTAAATACTCCAAAACAACGGTGGAAAAGACGCATTACAGTAACAACGTAATATGGCGAAGGAATACAAACGTTGATAATGCTTTTTTCATCAAAGCTATCGAAGGCATTTCCTGCAATTTGTTAAGCCACCATCGCATTTATCCATCTCATAAAGTAGCATTTCCTGCATTTTGTCAGACGTCAATTTAGCAAGTCAGACAGCGTGGAAAAAATCGATTCCTTGAAATTCAGCTCCCCCCCCCCCCGAATGTTCGGAGTTCCTCTCTATCGCTAAGCCCGCGTGGAAGAATAAAGAGAAAATACGTGAAAGTCGCACAGTGAAATGACTCAGATGAGGATAAGCAGCGAAGTCCCTGGCTGTCGTTTAACTGCGCCTTATCAGCGTTCCAATACGTGGCATCGTGAACGCTTTGGTATACGCGTCGAGGCAAAAAACACTTCTGCCAAATAGCTCGGCTCTGAATCGTAGGTGTATAGTTTCCTTGGTCCTTGTACCCGTTCGAATGTGTATGTATATGCCAGGTAAGCAATCTCCTTTATCTCCGCCTCTCTCTCTCTCTCTCTCTCTCTCTCTCTCTCCATCTTCCTCCTTCTCCCTCCCGCTTTCGTTCCCTCTTCTCTTTTACCTTGTGCCAGCAAAGAGACGTTTCACGGACGCAGCAACACACGATTTTATAACTCCATAAGTGCGTGTTGCCGTACATTCCTTCGAGGGAGAGTCTCGTTTCGCGTCCTCGGGGTGTCCGGAGCTTTTTCTGTCTCCGTCCCTCGGTATAATGGCTATCGCCGGATCGAGGTCTTTTGGCAGCACGGCCGACCGCGTCTCGGTTGGATTATATCCCGTAGTCGGCAGCGGCCATGTCTGCCCGAGGAGAGAGAAAAAAAGAAGGAGCCGAGGAGCAAAACGAGAGGAGCGAGAGAAACGAAATCTGAGACAACTGAGCCCCCTCCCTTCTCACACTTGCTTGCTCACTCTCGCCCGTTCCCTCCTCTCGCTCCTTCTCTCGTGTCTGTCTTTCGAGGGACTTTTTAAGAGTGTATAGAGCTCGGTCCGGTCTCTCGACGAAATGATCTGACTTGCAGGAAACCTTGTCACGCAGTATAAATAATGTGTATAAATAATGCGACTGCTAGTGGCCCTCGTGTGAAATGTTGCTCGAGTGTTGTCGGTCGTGGGCCGGGGGGAGGAAAAGGGTAGGGGACGCACTAAGCGCGAGATTTTTCAAAATAATCGTCCCTCTTTTTTCCATCCACTCTCTTCAAATCTCCTTCTCCCTCTTGAGCTTCTTGCTTCTTTATTTTTACAAAACGCCTATAAGGAGCTTAAAGCAGGTAGGATATCATCTGCATTCGCAAATTTTTTCTATCGAGGGGGACTGGTTTTACAATGTATGATACGGGACAGAAGGACGACTTTTTAAGAAAGCGTTTAATGCCGTTTTGAATTTGTCGCGTTATCGTTGGTATGGCTGACGTTACTATTATACTAATGATTTATATTTTCAGAAAATAAAAACTTACGAACGTAACCGAGCTACTTTTCATCTATCTTTGATAGAATTTTATGAAAGGAAATCCTATTGCCGTGCACTGTTCTCCGTGAATTTCCATGCAATGTTTTTATATCTTTCAAATGGTCCCTAGTGCTTCTACTAGATTTATCGAGATTTAGTATGCTGAGAATCGTATTGTACAAAATTTTATTCCATACTAAAATATGTCATCATGAGTCAATAAATAAAAAAATTGAATTACAAAATTTTAAATTGGTATAAATTAATTTCAACCAGCATAACCCGCAGAACGCAAACCATTGTTTTTACAAATTTTATCATTGTGTTGGAGTAGTACTTGGGAATATTAATACACGACCGCGTTACACGACAAAGGACTGAGGGAGTTAAATAACTTGGATCGATTACCTTCGCTATTCTAAGAGGCAGAATTCGAATAATTATCTACCATATAAATGTACATAGACGAAAAATTAAGCGCAATTTATCGGAAGATCCGAGAGCTGCCTTTTTAAAGGCCTTTTACGCAGCCGCACATTTCCCGAAACATTATCAACGAAATTTCAGCTGTTTGAGCAGAGGCTGTGAGGCTCGCAGGGGCAGAAGATGCCGAAGTAGAGAGGAGGGAAATAAAACCGAGTGCGATCGAAGTAAAAGCTAGGTGGTGCGGAAGAAAGAAGCTCGTTCGCCAGAAGAAAGGTCGAAGATGGAGGAAACTGGAGCGCAATGGTGCGCGAGGAAGAGAAAAGGCAGAAAAGTTGACTCGTCTATCTAAGCGCGAGCTTGAGCATGTATATATAGGGCGGAAGGAGGTGGGGCGGGCGGGTTTGGGCCGAGGGGCGGTGGGGTGGCGGTGGCGGTGCTTGGGAGGAGTGGAAGCGGTAGGGCGGGAGGCGGCGTTGCGGGTAGGGCGAGGGGGAAAATACCCGCTCGTAAACCTGCTTGGATGCGCAGTTCCCAAAGAAAATACGAATTAAAGCGGCTAGTCGGCTATCCTATTGGCGAGGAGCTTCCGTACATAATTAAGCAAGTTGGAAGAGGAAAGAAGGAGTGAATGAGAGAAAAAATGGGAGGGAGGGTGCGGGAGCAGAGGGGAACGGGACGAGGAGGAGGAGGGGGGGGGAACGAGAGAGGACAGGAGATAAAGAGAGAATGAAGGAATGAAAGAAAGAAGAATGAAAAGGCAAGGAGCGGCACGAGAGGTGGGGAGAAAAGATACAGGTACGGTCGAAAGCGTTCCGCTAGAGTTGGAAATTTTATATGGAGATTGGATGCGTATGGAGAGAGAGAGAGAGAGAAGACCCGGTCGTTACGGATATTCCCAAGACTCTGTGTCTGCGTATCTTTTCATTCTCGCTATTCGTACAAGAGTTGTAAGTATATGAAGATGGAGAAGGAAAAATTTTTATACGCCCCCGTTGAATAAAAATGTCTCTGAGACTATTGAATAGATCGTCGATAAATTGGAATTTAAATTAAATTTCTCATGAATAGCAGCTAAAACGATACGCGGCTTTTGTGTTTTGCAATTTGAGATTCGCTTGATTGTTCGCACACGCCCACGCTCAAACAAACTGTAACGCAAAATAAAAATTCGGATTGATTTTAGTTCGTAAAGTCGGAGTCTTATTATCATAACCTTAACGCCATTGAAGCGTGCGCCCAAGAGCTTCCTCGAGACGTCTTAATGCAAGATAACTATCGTGTTAGAGTTTGCTATACAAAATGCTATGCGATGCGAAAATTCAAAAATACGCAGCGCGTGTTACGTGATCTCGCTACAATCAAATTTCTTTTATAATTCCATTGTACATGTCACTGCCCCAAGATGACAAATATCAATTTTTATACGCGTCGGATAAATTGTCGAAATTTTAATTCGCGTTATGCGTTCGTAAGATTTCCGTTTTATTCGTGATATGTCCTGGTTATTCGTAAAAACATGGGAGGAATTTTACTATAGATATTTCCACTTTAAGATTCTTTTCCCGATTTAATAAATTTAAATTTAATATATAATCTTTCAGTATTATTGCACTTACGTTACATGAATTTCACCTTAAAATTACTTTAATATCATGGAATAATGTTAGCATTTTATAACTTCATAAAAATTTTAAAAGATGCTTTAGACATGTAAATGTATCCTTTTTGAAAAGTATTGTGTGCGCATTATATACTAATTATAGTCTGATAATAAAAATAAAATTATCGACAAATGCAGAATATCAATTAAATTTTATAAATAAAATTTTAAATCACGGATTTTGCGTACACTCTTTTCCTTTCTTGTAACGATAATTCTTCTATTATATCCGAGTATTTTCACATCAGAAAAAAAACAACGAATATTTGGATAGAGGCATAATTTGTAAAATAACGATATAATTAACTTTATAAATCATAATGTTAAATCTCATTTGACAAAAATAAAACTATATTGTTCAGTTTAATCATTGAAATCATATTTGAAGTCAAAGACTTTCACAATAATAAAAGTAATAATGTACAATAATTTTTCGTTTGTATTGTTTAAATATATTTGAAACATAAAAATAGAATAATTACAAGCAATAAATATTAATTTAATTTTAGGTTGTTTTTTTCATTTTGCGCGTTTGGATTTACACAGAAATCCAATAATTAAACAAAGCAGAGGCAATTAGCAGCTCTATAAATACTATACTTATTTATACTAGCTTGTGTCTTAAAACAAAATATGTACATATGTTGCGAAATTGTATTAACATTTTAATTAAATTTATGCATGTAAATGATGTCAATTGTTATTTTAGGTATTTATAATTACACAGTTGTAGTGTGATTATAATTTATAAAGGCTACGTAGCGATGATGCAATAAATAAAAGAAAGTGTTGTAAATAATAAAACCGTTGAAAAGATTGGGTACTCGTGAAAGGCGTTTTTACGGATGAGAAGCGGTATCAGATTTAGAGCTCCAATGTTAAGTACGCCAAAAATATCTATAGGTAACATTGCCATAACAGCGTATCTTTTTCCCTCTATCTCTCTTTTACGTATAAATACATTGGCACGTACACCCATCCAGAGAGAGACAGAGAGAGAGAGAGAGAGAGAGAGAGAGAGAGAGAGAGAGAGAGAGAGACAGACAGAGAGAGAGAGAAAGTGTTGCGCACGCTCTTCGTATTCCCGGGCTGGTCCACCCCCAGTCTCTGCCTCTTGGGACCAGTATTTTTGCGAACAACGTGTAGCTATTTGTACCCGAAGGGTCGCGATAAGGAGGACGTAAAACGAGGAGGTAAAGGGGAAAATGGCGCTGGTTTGATAAATCGAAGGGCCAACGACTCGACCGACTCGAGCTCGCGGGGCTCGAGGCTTCCTCGTTAAGAGGGCAGATAATGGGGCGACACGAGAACACTGCGTACGGGGGACCGAATATCGGCCTCTCGCGGATGGGCGACGCTCGCGCCGATCCCCGTCCATTCGCGTCGGGCGCGCAGCGGCTCCGCGACCCCGACAGGCCGCGCCGCGTCTCCCTCGGCGAGCTGGCCTAACCTAGGGGGAGGGGTGCGAGGGTGGCCAGCCCCGACGCTCTTATCGCAGGGGCGAGCCAGGCTTCCCGCGATTAACTCGAATTTTCCCTCGGCCGCGGGGCTCGGGCTCACCCTCGCCGGCCCGAGACCTCCGGCAGTCCGCGGGGCTCCGAGCAGGGAAGGGGGCGGCTCGGCTCTCCGCATTTAATTTACTGAATAATAGCGACGAAGCCGACTCAATCGCGCGGCTGCCGGGAGGAGCCGGCGCCGATCTCGCGGCGAGCCCCGGCCGAATGGGTTGAGCCGCCGGGGGGGGGGGCGCGAGGGGCGGCCTCACCCGCCCGAGGGAGCGCCGCGGATTCTGCGGGAGCCTGATCAGGAGATTTGTGCCCGCTCGTAAAGGCGCGCCTGCCCGGTCGAGCACACGCCTTCACCCTTAGCGGGAGCTCCCTCGGCTCCTCCCGGCGCCCCGGGCCCAGCGGCGAGGGGGCCGGACGACGGACTCCCGGACAGTGGAAGGGATCCTCCTGGGCTCGGGGCGGCGGCAGGGAGGGCCCGGATCAAAGGAGTCCCGAGACCTTCCCGGACTCCGGCCCCGTCCCCTCCGGCTTCGAGTTTATCTATAGATCGGTCGCGGGTCTCGTCGGTTGGGCCGGGAGGCGGACGGCCCCGGACGGCGAGGGCGCCCGAGAGCTGCCATTGCCGTGCCGGGGAGAAGAGTCAGCCGGCGGTGGCCGGTGCGCGACACCGCGGCCCAGAGCACCACGAGGCAGCAGGAGGAGGGCAGGGACGGCGAGCCAGAGTCGCGCCCGTTGCCAGGCTCTGCCAAGTCCCTTTCCCGTCCTGCCGCGGCTGGTCGCGTCCCCGGGAGCCGGACTCGCGCGCCTCGCCGGTGCCCCGCCGGAGTGGGACGTGCCGAGCCCCGAGCCGGAGTCGCGGAGAGAGATCCTCGACCGTAGGTGGGCGCATGCGCGGCCTCGCCGTATCCCCTGGAAACGAGAAATCGATGCCGGCGCGCGGTTCGTCGCCGCGACGCCGATCCCCGGGGCAGGGAGTGGTGAGGCTCGCTCGCGCTTCACGCCCCCCGCCCGGCGCGGCCCCGGCTCGTGACGCGTTGCCCGACGGCGCCGGGAGCGGGCCGGGGAGCCCGGCCACCGCGTAAAAAGCGGCAGCCGGAGGTATAATATTAGGCGTTGCGCGGCCGGCTCTTAGGGCGGCGGGGCCGCGGCCCGGAGGGGACGACTCTCGGAGAGGAGGGCGAGCCGAGTCGGAGCTCGAGCTGCCGGCGGGGCGGAGCGGCGGCTGCGTTGCCGGCGATGGCCGGGCGAGAGGGGCGGGCGGGGGGGGGCAGAGAGCGGTCGAGGGCTTCTAAAAAGAGGCTTCCCTCGGCCGAATTGCGGGGCCGCCGCGAGGATGCGGGAGATCCCGGAGATTAGGCCTCGAGCGCGAGCCTCTGCGCAGACCGCGAGCCTTATTTGTCGTCTGGCTGGCTCCGACCTCAACCGACCGAGCCCCCCTGCCCACCCTCTATCCAGTCATCCGCCCGTCCCTAGGGCAAGGCGAACGCGACTGGGACCGATATCCTGGAGATCCCACGCGCACCGCCGGTTAGCCCGTAATCGTTATCTCCTTGCGCCTCTCTACCTCTGGGGCTCATTGCGATGCGTCGGAAAAGGGAGGGAAGCCTCGATCGCGTAAGCGAGCCGAGCGAAAGAGCAGCGACGAATACGGAGTATGGAAGACCTGGGATTGATAGAGGCCGGCACAGAAGGGAGGGCACTGATTTCATCTCTTGACGAAGTGTAGTAGTGACACCGCGATATGGGTGGTCTCCTCGAGACTCTGTCTATCGGAGCCAGCGGCCGCAGGATGTGCACACGTGAAAAATTGCGGATGAGCGAGTATGTTTCGAATCAACGTCTCTCTCTCTCTCTCTCTCTCTCTCTCTCTCTGCCGCTCGATCCCTTCCTACCGCGTTCCCCCCTTGCCGCAACCCGGCCATTTCGACGCTCAATTTCCTCGCACAACCCACACTCGGCCCACCCCCTCACTCGACCTCTTCCCCACTGAGTCTCCCTCGTTTTCTCTTCACGTGCATTTTTAGACACACCGAGAACTACTCCACTGCGCAAATTGCCACCGTAAATTGACCTCCGGGGTCTACAAACTTTCACTACGCCTTCCCTCGCGTCCGCTGAAAAGAAATAAAAAAATTCCCGAGAGCCTAAGTCATCGATCGTTACCAATTTTTAAATCCAACATCATCGCTCCTTTGGCTATATCAGTTTCTTTAAATGCTGCATACAATGTAATAAAGCTGTGTCGGCACCTGCTTGAATTATACGATAATTATAAGAGCAACTGTAATAGGTACGATTTCTCCTCAACCTATTTCAGACCGTATTTTAGACCAATACATTCGTAATAATCTGTATTGATATTTAATTGCACGAAAAGTTTAAAACGCTGACAATTTTTTATTTATTTTTTTTTTTTTTTTGTTTAGCTAAAAAACGAGAAATAATTTAATAGCCTATTTATGGCAATATAATTCCAAGAAAACAAGCCTTTCTTTACTTTCAAATGCTTTAGCACAGTTTATTATTCACTTCGTTACATTACACTATATTTATAACACGTAGTTTTTGACTAATTTTTTACTGTTTTTTAATTTCGATATCAAATTCATATACGTTACAGGAATATTGTTCTTGCTATTTTTATGGCACATTTTTTACGTACACGGTCAGATTTGTGAAATATTTGAAGTGCTTCCTTTTTAATCCATTAAATTCATGATCATAATTATTTCAAATTATGTGAATAAATATATGTCTGTACACATGGCTAATAAATTAAAACACCCCTAATTGCTGTTTAAAATTCTACAATTATTTTTTTAGTATGTTGCAATAGCGTTTATGTTAATTAATTTTTGGAAAAAGTAAAAACTTACGAAGAAATAAAGCAAAATATCACTATACACAAAAAATACAGTACAAATATAATTCTATATTTACTGGCGCTGAAATTTAATTTTAAGAAAACTTTCTAACCGTAAATGGTATAATTGCAATATTATAAGGAACGAATTATGATGCAAACAAATTTCAGGCATCAAAGTATCTACAATCTTCTATAATCTTAGAAAATTTATCGTCAATTAATTTCATGAAAATTAGTTTGAAAAATAATTGATAAAGCCTCAGATTCAATATCATTCGGAGATAATAAATTTCGAAGGCGAACCTCAATTCCAACGTACAACTCAATACATTTAAAAAATAATTCTTGATAATTTTGTTTTTTAACAACTCAATTCTTACTTTATTTTCCCTTAATGTAATTGTTCTTATAAAAAAAAAAAAAAAAAGATTTCGAATATTTTTTCATTTAATATGCAACGTCGATGATAAATCGACAACGTTTAAGGCACTTACTATAGTTACAGCCGAGCCCCGTGCATATTTAATAATTACCTTTAAGAGAAACACGGCTCTGCGATGATTAGTGCAGAACGAATGAGCTATCGCGAAACTGCAAAATAAATACATACCACTCGGAGAAAATTATTGCGTGCGTGCACATAAGCATGGGCGTGTATACATCCTTGTTCTGTTAATAAAAGAAAGTACGATACGTCGTCTGGGGGACAACTATTGGTAACAGCTTTATTTCATTTGACTTCAAGCCCGGCAAAGTGTAAAGAACAAATTTGCCTATTATCCACGGTATTCTCAACCTTTTAATCGCGATAAGCATTTCTACAACGGGAAAATTAATTGCCGCAATTGTAAATTATTTTTAATGTATGTTTAATATAATATTGAAGTTGTAGTGTTCTTAATGTTTTCATTTTTAATTAAATTATTAGTCCAATAATTGGTACCGATAATACAGATATAATACCGCATATTATCAACACTATCTTCGGTAGGGTTTCATTACATATCAGAAAGCTTAATTAATTATGAAAATTTTTAATATGTTTATTCAACAATATTATTATTATTTTTATATTCGTATATTCTCAATAAAATTAAAACGTATTCAATTTTTATTGAGACATTTTTATGAATGAATCACTGGAATGTTTCGGAATACTTTTAAAAAATATTAAACGATGTATAAAATTTCAATATCACGATGTTTCATTGTTAAATCATTTTTTTTAATCCCAACAGTCAATTCCATACATTTTGAAAAGAACGATTTTATTCAATGATTCAGATGAAAAAACATGAATAAACCGATAATAATAAGAAATTACGGAAATGGATATCTATACCTCGACGAATTAATATATTTACGTGCATAAAGATACGCTGCGTAAGACTTGGATAGGTTGCCTTTTTCTTGGTCTGAATTTTTAATCGCAAATGTGCCTGATCTGTACGATCTATTTATGTTTAGTCACAGAAATTCATAATAACTCCGTGAAAAATTGTGTTGTCTTACAATGAGTTTTTTCTTTTATGAATAATTGTCGGAATTTATGATATACTCTATTACTAACCAAAATAAAAATGATTTTGTAGTAAAATTTTATTGTAAATAAGACGACCAGATTAAAGGTCAATGATAATTTTCAAATTTTCAAAATATTTAGCAAACGTGTTATTACGATCGAATGAGAACAGTGCATGGAACGCGGCTTATGAAAGCGGTAAATCACCGAGGCAAGAAATTGTTTTTATATCACAAAACGTGATAAAAGCATATTGTTATTCTGTTCTCAAAGTATACTGTGAGATTAGGAAACGTCGACTGTAGGAGCAAAAGAGAGAAGGGGAGAGGAAACTAATATGGCCAGTACTAGATATATAGAGAGAGATGGGTATGCCCGCGAAACAGAAGCCAAAAAACATAGGCAGAAGTATTGGAGTCTTGAGGAAGATAGACAAAGCGGCTTCGATCCAGACGCTGCGAAGGAAATACAGAAGAAACTTAATCGATATTCACCTCACTGCCTCTAGCGCTGAGATAGACTTCAACGGCGTATCGCAGAACTAGAACTTTAAGGTGGTCGTGGGTCGGTATAACAGAAGCGAAAACCTGCCTTACCATCTATTAGAAAGGTCGGAAATTGCCATACCCGGTGCTTTACCGGGTTAGGATAAATTACCTTAAGCAATTCGTTCGAGCATAGTACAAATATTATGTATTCTTATCAATGAGATGATTATTAGTTTGATTTTTTATGCATTCATAAAGACGATACGAGAATCAAGCAATCAACGAGTCTGTCGTTATTTTAAAGAATACCGCTTTTAAAGCTATTAATCGCCATGAAGTTATGTAAACTTTCACAAGGGATATCCTTATCACCAAACTCACTCTCATAAGCTCTTACTCGTTCCTTTGCCGTTCAAATTTATGAACAGTAAAAGGTGTGAACTGTAACAATAAAGACCGCTGTTTACACTCAATGTAAAAGCGGACGTTAATTCCCACTGTAGTCCATCTATTTAGAGAGGAGAGAGAGAGAGAGAGAGAGAGAGAGCCTTCGTTAGTGTAAAGGAAACGAGCAAAAATAAGAGCGAGATAGTTAATGATTGGATATTTTAAAAGCATCAACTATAAGATATTAATTGTTTGTTAAACTTTTTTCTCTATCGATACAAGAGTTTGCGTTTCATATCATCATTCTGATATAACAAGACTTGTAATAGATAACTAATTTTTATCCATTTAAGCTTGTAAGTAGGCATATTTTATATTTTTTTCATACTTCTTTTTAATATGTGAAGAACGTGATACGTAAGTACCGTATACTCTATGTATTTTTCAATTTTTTCTTTACATAATTGTTTAAAGCATAACATTATAAATATACATTAGGCAAACCAGTAACTGTTAATATTTCATAACAGTTTATCAAAGCTGTATTAAAAACCTTGTTTAAATTTCGTAAAATTTATTTTAAGACGTTTTTTATAATGTATATTATAGATACATATTGATATTTTTTATTATAAATTTAATTTAATTATAAGATAATATAACAATTATGTAAAAAACAGCTTATAAAATTATTTCTTGTTTGTTATTCTTTACATAATTCAAACAAGCATAGAAAACAAAGAAAATGCCCTTTACAAGAGTCTTTGAAAATGTATTAATTAAAAATAGTATTTACCGTTCTGTCATAAAAGAATTAGGTGATTTATTTACCGTTTATATTAACCAGTTTATATCAAATTATAAATAAATGGGAAAATACGTATATAAAAATGATGATATTAAACCCATGTTTGGATAGCAAAGAATCTAGCACTAATGTTAATTTTAAATGAATGTGTTGCGATGGCCATATAAAAGATCATCAAATATGTTAAGTAGTAAAATATACACTTGATTTACCTTTTATATATTAATTTTTTAATTATTATCATCATCATTTTTATTTATAATATTAGCTATTACGAATGTTACTCATTAACTATTAAACGTTTGTTCAATTATATCAATACTTTTTATTTTATTACTATTGAAAGCATTTTATAGCTTAATTTAATTTTACTTACAACAATTATCACCTTTTAATATGCAAAGTATTTTATTATTGTATTACTAGTCAATATTTTCTATTATAGTTTTATTATTTTTATTATTGAAAGATTAGTAACTACAGCTTAAAGATATTTTAGAGAGAGATATTATTTAACGTACCTAAAAAATTTGTATTATAAATATTGACGTATATTTATGCTATGAATATGAAACTAAGAATCCGAAATATGTGTACAATTTTTTTTCTTTGTTTATTGATATCATGTTTGATGAATATACCATTTACAACAGTTTTAATAGTATTGCAAATGACGTATATTACTACTAATATTCTTAATCACATTTCAGTATATTGAATCCAATGTATGTTACTAAACCATTATATATATTTTAAATTTGATGTATTTATTTTAAAGGCAACAAAGCAAATGCATAACTCCTATGAGTATGATAAATGACCAATACATTTTTAGATTACGCGAAGAGGACTAAGCATATTTGTTATACGCAGTGATGCATAAAAAAAGTTTTTGTAAAAAAATTAAGACTTCTAGATGATGTTTTTCAAATAGTTGAAGCTACAATGCATTATTATATTTAAATTTAATATAGAATATTTCAAAAATACTAAATATCTAGCTTGTTTATTTATTTTAAATCTTTTATTTGAATAGTAATTAAATATTATGTACTTTAACGTATGGATCATTGGAGAAGATAAAAAAACAGAGATTGGACTAAAAATCCGTGGGAGGATTAAAGCACTTTTGACCACGTTCTGCAGCTTATTCGGAAAATTTGCTCGGGCGTCGGTAAATCTTAAGCCCTTTCGTCGATCGAGCATCTCGATCTCGGGTAAGTCTCGATCCCCCTTCGCGGGCACCCGCGAATGCGGAGCCTCGACGGCGCCGCACGTCATCTCGGCTAATTAAACAATTTGCAGGCGTAAATTAGCATTAGCGCGCGTAGACGGCATTACTGCCCATACCGAGTACGGGAATTTTACATATCTCTTTTAACACTGCAGGGCGGCTAAGGGGGTGGGCGAGAGGGCCGTCGGGCAGGGCAGGGCAGGGCAGGGCAGGGGGGATCGCTCGGGGTGCGCGCGCAGCCGCGCGGCTCCAACGATGGCCGCCGACTCCTTAGCAACGGCCCGACCATTGGCTCCTCCGCGGGTGTCCATAGAATGGCGCGGGCGCGCACACAGAGACGCGAGGCCGGCTCGTGTGTCGCGCGCGGCTCGGCGTTGCCCCCGCCCGCGGCGGCGCCAGGGCGGGGAGGGCCGGCTCGGCGGGCTCCCCCGGCGCCCGACGAATGGCGGCGGGGAGTAGCGCCCGATTGGCCGGGACGGGCGGCGGGGGCGAGGCGAGGAGGCCGCTCGGAAGGCAGCCATGATGGATTTCAGCATGGCCGGTGAGAGCTGCCCGCCCCACCCTGCGGCTCCCCCGCCCCGGCCGCCGATAACCCCGGGCCGCTACGGGAGCGCGCGCCCGAGCCCACGCGTCCTCCCCTATCACCGGCGAGGAGCCTACGTGCCGTATCCAGGGCCATCCTCGTCGCGGCCTCCTCGCCGGGCCGCGCTCCTCCGGCTCGGCCGCGCTCCCCGAGCCCGCCCACGCGACTTCCTCCTCCGCGGCCTCCTCTCGCGGCCTGGCCGCGGTCCTCGACTGTGTGCTCGTTTTACGGCTCCCCGCTGACTCCTCCGACTCGCCCCCCCCCCCCCCGAGTGCTCTGCTCCTGGACGTCGGCCGTCGTCTTAACCGACAGCCGAGGCGTCGATAATGTCACTTGGCTTAATAAGCCATGCTTTTACGCGAGGAGCTCCGTTCCTCGGCCAATTGGCCACTGGCTTCCTGCCCTCGGATAGGCTTCGCGCCCCGGCGGTGATTACGCTGCGATTAGGGTAAGCCGAGGGTACCCGAGCTCTTCCACCTTACAATGAGACGCTTAAAACTTTTTTCGCATTTGGATAATGGTCTGGTGCATTATTCCTCCATTAGTTTTCATGACTTTTCACACTCGAGCAACGACGTTTACTGTGTATAATATATTTTACATTTTATGAGAAACGAGTTGCGAAAAAATTTATTAAATTGTAACGAACTCGGTGGAATATAGCATAAGCCAAAACTAAAATGCAATTCTGCTAAGCTCGCGCGAGTCTGTATAAATCACGCGTTTAAATTATTAAGCGCATCGAACAGGCCAATGTGAAATGTATTTTATAACTATATAAAATATTGCTGCTGTTCTCTTAACGTGGTAATTATCTTACGAAAATCTCAATTACTATATTTTATAATAATACAAGCTACTATTTTAATTACTTTTGTTTTGTTATTACATAGATAGTATCTCGGCTTGTTCAAGAAATCTATTAAAAATAGGTGTTCTTTATAATTTTGAAATGTACATATTGTTTAAGAGAATTGCCGATATGCATGTACAATATTACCATATAACTCAAGTATTCTATATTGTTATATATATATATATATATTCTCTAATTCATTTCTCAAATATCTAATATATATTCTATATGTACATAATATTTATTCATTCATTGCTATAACATAACGAAACAATTAATTTAAAATATATATCAAAGCCTTCATATAAATCACTATAATTTTTTTTGTATACAAATTAATTAAAATATCAATAAAATTAGAATGATAAGATGGTTAATTTTATCATAAGTAAAGAGTATTTCTACTTATAGAAATTCTGTGACAACTTTTTTTTAGTCTATAAAATAGAGTTATACTACTTATTTTACCAAAATAAAATTTTAGTTACAAATATATTTTTTTTCACTTCTTGTAAATATAAATAAATAAATATATATATATATAATAAAATAAGTGATACTATTTCTGTTTTATTGCAAATTATTTTAATTATCTACATCAATGTTGATGTAAACATAATGTACAATGAAGTATTAATATGATTTCTTAATGTATTCTTATATGAGCTTCAAAATGATTAATTTTTTATAAATATTGTATAAAAAAATTTTCCGCGAAAATGTATAAATCAGGAACTCATAGTATCATGAAATAAATTTATATTTAAGGTTTGCGTTTTAAAAAAAAAAAATACATTACGACTATTTCTATCAATCTATCTTTAATTTATTTCAAAGAATACGTTATTTATATTGGAACTTAAGTTGTTGCTGTAATGTTGATAAGCTATTGTTATAATAACGCTGTAGGGTCTTTTTATACCTCTATTTTATTTTTTCTATTCAGGCGTGTATTTGATAAAACCTTCCATAAAATAAATCCGACTAGGTTAAATATACAATTATTTAAGGCTACAGTAAAATTTCATAGATCTTAATTTACTTTACGTTACTAAACGTTTACACATCTACTTTACGCTTGAAAGACAGCAAATATTGGCTTGTTGGCGAGCAAAGGTAGATATCGAATATATTTGAACGGGCAAGGAAATACAAATTACACATGTCTCAAGTAAACTTCTTCTCAAATAGAAAGAGGTTCGCGTTCTTATGAATTTGACGAAAGCAGAAAAAGTGAGAGAAACGATTGGCCAATACAATAAGATAAAACAATAATTTCATTAATTAATTGTGATAAATAGGTAAAATGCTCTGTTACGAGGCTTATTCCTGCATTAAATACAAATTGCTTGCAAAAGGATAATGTTTTTACTTATCTGAGAATAATATTCTTCTAAATTTTTCATGATTCTTATTTTGTTTTCCTATCTTAAATACAAATTTATTACAAGGCAATTTTCAATTATAAATATTCTTTAAAATTTAAGGAAAACTTACATTCGTTTAATTCCAAATATTCAAAATATCTGTTTTGATTTTTTATTTACTTATGAGCTACAGTAAAAATTTAATTAGAAAAATAACATATACATAAAACGAATCTAAATTAAAGCATCAATGAAAATATGACACACGCCATTTAACCTTAACTTTTAAAATATCATCTCTCATTATTTGGTTAAAGTTATTCGGTAGTGCAGCAATAAGAAATCCAAAGATAACATTGCAAGAACAAAACGAAAGCACAAGACGCATGAAAGCGTATATGCACGAGCATCCAGGTGTTTATGGGCGGAATAATAACCTGACTTTATGGAGCTTGACAAGCAAGTACTATTACACCCTTCATATTTGTAATTATTATTATATACCATAATTATGCAGTTTAAGGCAATGCAAACAGATAACTTTGCACTTTTTTGTGGCGACATTCTCTAGCGCCAGTTAAATACTCAGAGAAGTAAAAGATCGTAAATTTACCTACAGAAGTCATAAGAGGTATGAGAAAAATATAAGAAACTAGATGTAGACTGTTTAAAGACCATTTCTTCAGCTAATTGTGCACTTCTCTCTATATTAGTCATTATTCTATAAAAAACTATTCACCATGATTTGTAGCTATTCATATACGAGATAAATAAAATACATTTTTTTTCTTTTTCCATTGTATAAATCATCCCTTATATACGTAAGAGTTCGTTAATATGGATCAATACATAATAATATAAATTAATAAAAAGATATAAACGGACAGTAAAAAGTTAATATAGTTTTTTAAACTTAAAAAATAATTACTCGCGAAGCTATATTTAGAGGTTAAAATTATAGAAAAAAAATATTAATACAATTAAAAACTTACATTCTTTTTTAGTGCTAAATATTCAGTATAGACTCTAAATCATAAATTTTGTATTAATCGTCATCATTAAATTATACAATGTAAACAATATATCGATGCATTAATCATGGGTTTATAATTTAAATTTTTCAATTGTTTATTCTATTTTTAACTATCAATTAATCCGAAATTACTATTATTTACATTATAATAATAAAATTTCTTGATTCAAAATTTTACTACTCACAAATTGAATTTTATAGATAGTCACTTTTTCCATATTTTAATAAAATTTTGGCAAATATTAGATGTTTCATTGTCACAATGCATATTTTAAACACATTTTCAGGTAAATATTTCAAACATATTATATAATAAAAGCATGTAAATAAATTCTTAATTATAATGTCTTCGGTTAGGTCAAGGAATTTAAACTAAGAAAGTTCTAACAGTTTTTCAAAAACTCTTTTCTTTTTTTATTAACAAACTTGATATAGTACAAGCTATTTCTTAACAATTGAAGTTTGACTACTGAATGACGAAACACATGCGATTTTCTATCACATAAATTTAAAAATTCTGTTAGGCAATTGCTTAGCAATCTAACTAACTTCTTAATTACAGTAACAACAAATTTTTTAACGATTTTGAATTCATGTACACAAGTTAAAAATTTAAATTACAAAGTATTTCACTAGTATATTTGCTTAATAATTATAATAGGACTGCATTATATTAAATTAACGATGTAATTAAAGTAAAAAAATTTAATGTGAAAAATTTGGACGAAAAGTACTTTAACTAACAACCTGATTATTAAAATATCTTGCGTTTTATTGGATATCAATATGGTATAAGTCAATTAGACTTAATATGTATTGGGTGCATAATGATAAAACAATGTTTTTATCCGTTGAAAATTATTACACTTGATTATAATTCAAAGTAAGCTTAAGTATGAAAAATAAAGATAAAATAATTAAAATTGCGGCAAATAAACGATTGCCGAGGCTAGGTTCGATTTAAGAGTTGGTGGCGTGATAAATTACATTTAATCATCATCTGTTTATGAAATTGAAATTTTTAATACGATAAGTTTTGATAATTCACAACTCGTAAAAAATTCACATTTCGACAAGAATAATAACTCTAATATGCAATGTTGAATTATTGGCAGTTTTAAGCAATACGATTAAGGCGACTTAAATAATGAATGATTACGCTTAGCGATTCGCGATATTGCCAGCGGTGAACTTTCATTCAAGGAAAACTTTGATGAACAGTAGACGTCCGATTTCAGCGCACACGCATAAGGAATATCGGGCGAGCGAGATGAGAAGTGACTTGTCAATAAGATCAAAAGCTCGGTATTCCCGCGTGCGTCTGGGGCAATTTTCACTGTCCCAGAAACGAAAACAAGCTGGATCGGGCGGATCGTGCGGGGCCGCGCTTCCAAATATAATGAATCAAAGTCGTCGAATGGAGGCTCAATTAGTCATCGTGAGGCGAGTTAACGAGGGCATATAAGTCAAAGGCTTAGCGCGTCGTAGGCGCAGGGAAGAGGGCGACGACGATAACGGAAGAACGAGAGCAAGAGAGATGATCCGTAAGCGCCCGAGCTTAAAGCTCAAAGCGAGAAGGATTGGGTGGGTAAAGACGTATTTAGACGAAGGGGAGGTATTTCTCGCGAAACTCGTAAAACAGTCGCGCACGACGCGTTGGAATGAATTACGAGACGCGCAATGCGCACTATAAAAGCTCTTCGCGTGCGCGCACTCGCGCGACTATGGCGAAAGTATTATTTATGCTGGGCGTCTCATAAGACACGCAGAAGCTTGCCATCTCCCTCCCTCCCTCTAACTCTACCACTCTCTCTCTCTCTCTCTCTCTCTCTCTTTACAACTCTGTAGGTTCCCCTTCGAGGCTCGCGAAGCGAATTTCCAGCGTAGTCTTTTACACGCGCGCATTTTAATGTCACATAGCGGCCGGTCAGCGCTCCGGTCTAATAAAGTAGGCGGAAGGTGATGCGATGGCTAGGGAGTGGGTGGGCGGGCGGAGTGGCAGGTACCTCGTTAACGTCCAGTGTCGGTGCACTCGGCCTCGATCAAGCCGACTCCAGGGCAGTTCCTGGGCTGCGAGGGGTGTCGCACCCCGGCGCGGAGGCAGCGGGCGCCGAGTCCCGGGGCTGCTTGGGGCCCTCGAGGAGCCCGAGGGCCGCGGCTCCTCTCGCGCGCGTCGCACCGGGGCGGACTCGCCGGGGCAGCGCTGCGCGGGGTCGTCGCGAGGACGAGGACGTCGGTCCTCGGGGCTCGAGCTGCTGCTGCTGCTGCTGCTGCTGGCGGTGGCGGCCTCGACGGCGTTGCTGCTCCTCGGGCCCGGCACCGGCCGGCGGCTCCTCTCCGCACTCGCGCGACAACGAGGACGACGACGACGACGGCGGCCCCTCGAGCTCGCGCGGACGTAGGCGCATATCGCGCGCCGGCCAAACGTACGAGGGAGAGCGCGCGAACGTCCTGCTGCGTGGTGCGTGTGGCATGTGACGGCCTCTCGAGCGAGTCTTGGCGCGCGCGGCTCCTCGCCCCTCCCCCCGGCCTCTCGCGCGACACCCCGCCTACCTCCGCCGCGCCTCGTCGCCACCCCCTTGGGACGGCGGCGGCGGCGGCGACGCCATTCCACGCGCGCGCCAGCCAGCCTGCCTCCCCCCCCCTCCTCCCTCCTCGAAGGCGGCACTGTCCCTCTCTGCCTCTCTCCCTATCCGAGGAGAGGGCCCTTCGGACTGCCAGCGGTCAGGCGGTCCCGGCCCCGGGGCGATATTGTACCTCGAGCGCACCCCCGGCTGTGCCCTCCCCTGGCCGAGCTCCTGCCCCTGGTCTCGGGACTTGTAGGCCGCGCGTATCGGTGCGTGCCTCGGCACACCTTTGGACAGATATTTCGCTCGGCGATCCGTCGCTAATCGCTCAGAGGCGCAAGGTTGCGAGACATTAGCCGATTCAAGCTAATGGAACGAGGCTTCCAGGAACTGCGGCCGTCGAGCCGCCGCTGCGATTGCTCTCAACGCCGCAATGCTGCTAATTGCAACTCCAAAGCCAGCGATTGCAATATTGCCCATTGTAAATTGTGTGGCGAAATAATTGCAGGCGTTGGCGCTACCATTCGAACAACTCGCTCTGGCCGTACTTTCACCCCGCTAACCTGACATTTCGAACGGGCAGTCGCGATTTTTCAATTGCTGTACATTCAAGTTCCTCCCGTACCTCTTTCTCCGTAAAAGCTTATTATCTCCATAATATGTTATCCACGCGATATCTTAACAAAAAGCTTACACAATCAGCTAATTCTATTGCGATAAATCATTACTTAAATCCAAAATACATAGAATCGCGTATTTTCCTACTCGAGTTCCTCTATTTTTGCCCTTGTCAATATAATTTCTCTTCGTCAATTTTAGTCATCAGCAGATCCTTTTCTATTACCGACTCATTTATAAAGCGATTTTCTCAATAATATAGTATAAAAATTATATTATTTTTAAGCAATTGACAACTTATGTTTTTTATCAATCTTATTAGGACTCCACAATAAAAGATTTGTGAATTCGCAGATTATACTTATTAAATATAGTAAATGATTCTATAATCAGCGTGATGATTTTTGCAAGTACCAATTAATTGGCAGAATCAACAACTCAAATCCGCCGAATTGAGGGTTGTTTGGGAAAAGGTATAAGGTAAATATTCCTTTAATCTTGCTACCAATCACAGATTTTGCTTATACATTCTCTTACGAAGATGGAATATTAAAAATATACTAAGCGAAAGATAAAGAATGCTTCCCTTATGACAAGGCAAAACGAGAAAATTAAACACTTAATGCGTAGGAAAGAATTTCATGATCTATTACGGTAGGTGTGAAGTTGTTAAAATAACCACGAATATCGTTAAAGTAATTTATACAGTTTATGTACACTGTTTTAAATGTTTTGAAGTTTGATTTTCTTTTTACTGCACATATCCTATTTTATACTCGATAATACTTCAGCTACAACAATATGTGTCTATAAACATATTATGTTAGGAGCTTTTAAAACTTTATAGCATAGTATTCCAAAAATATATGCTTTAATATATTTGATTATTTACCTTACGTACTTTCTTTAGTCATTGCAAGTATGCATAATAATTTTATACACCATGAGGTTTTTTAATTTCATATAATGATCAAATGTACTCATACTTATTTCGATGCAAGTTCTCTTTTATAAGATTGAAAGTCATACTGAAAAAAATCAAAAGATTTTTAAAAATAATAAAAATTTAATATGCACAATAAATAAATAATAGATGAAAATTGAAACTAATATAGCCGTTAATTCTTTAACAGCCGATAATTCATTTGCTATAATTGCTGGTATAACTATTAGAAGTAAATTGCAGCTTAATGAGGGTAAGTTATGGTGTCTTCAGTCACGCAGGTAAAGATTACTTAAGTAGCCTCATTCAAAACTTTTGTTTTTCACAATAGAGGCAAGATTCTCAAGATGCTTTGCATTAATTGCTCAAAATTCTTGACCAAAAGTCTTATTAAAAATAAGGCGTGAACACGACTATGACATTAGTAGTGATTAAAAGTTTTAATTTCTTTCTTTGTTTGGCAGAATGGTGGCTTCAAATATAAGGAAAATATTTATTTAAACGGAAAATAACTTAAAATTAATTGAGTATTTGATTTTTGTAGTCGCTTTAAAATCTATTATTATTATTATTATTATTATTATTATTATTATTATTATTATTATTATTATTATTATTATTATTATTATTATTAGTGTTGTTGTTGTTGTTGTTATTATTATTATATTATTTTTGTTATTATTATTATTATTATTATTATTATTATTATTATTATAAACATACATATTGTACATGATAGATTAGCATTCAAATTTATGCATACTTATGATTTACAATAAATTTTCATTGTAAGACGTACTGCTTAAAATTAATTTTTGTTCCAGAAATAAAATGTTAATTTTAATCATTTAAAATTTTAATATTAATTTCAATAATTAGTATTCATTAGCTTTTCAAGGCTTATAATTTATTCTTAATGAGTTGACTAATAAAATTAAATTGTATTCAATTTTAATATAACATTAATTGCAATATTTCAATAATTTAAGTAAGACGATTCAAGAAATAAGAAACTATACCATTCATTTGCATCTTGAGTAAGGATCTTATTAACGTTTTAAATATTTCGCAAGCCGCCCTGGAATAAGAACTTCAATACTTTTTAAAGATAAATTCAAACTAATAGAATGAGAAAAGGGTGTTAAGGGAAGTGGTTGTTTCCCTTTTTTAAAATTCTTTTTCGTCCTGTTTCGGAATCGCTCGCGAGGAATTCGTATAAATCGTCATCAACCGTATATTTGCAATACAATTACTGGATTCCCACATTCCTCGGCCCACTCAATTTGAAAAAAGCGTAAAAAACGTCCGGTTCTCTCCAGAGACGTTCATCGCTCCTTCACCCGTCGCCGTTGATTTCTCTTGGGATGTAATCGGAGAATTAAGTCGCAACCTCCCAGTGGAGCGAAATAACAAGCCCGGTACGATGTCCGCTTAAAATGGAGAGTCGTTAATAATAAGAGAGAGAGAGAGAGAGAGAGAGAGAGAGAGAGAGAAAAAGAAGCTGGCAAAGCTTTTCCTTAGCTCGGGATGAAGAGCAGTGGTGCAACCGGATCTTTCTTCCCTCTCCCTGTCCCGCCGGTGCCGCTCCCTCCCCACCCTTCCGCCTGGCTCCGACCTGGCCGACCTCAGTGGCCACTACGGCCTGCCGCGTCGAAACGCCCTCGGCACGATACACGCGGCCTTCGCTCAAAGCATCGCGGAGAGGCCAGAAAAGTCGACTCTTCGAGAGGAGGTAAATCCGGCGGCCATTGCCGTATTTCACTGACTGGACGGGGTGTGGCTTTTTTATAAAAATCCATCGGGGCACTCCAGCTATTGAGCGTATTTCGGCAAAGACGTCATTACTATTATGTTAGGCTGATTCTCTTTATCCAGCAAGCTGAGGAGTTTGCGTGTTACGTTTGCATTTAGCTGGAGAAAAAAAGGTAGACACGCGTGGGTAGCCTTAGAGTAGCAAATTATTGTTTAAATTGAGCTTGCAGCTACTTCTAGGTCACACTAAATGCGTTAATAATTTAACCGGTCAAGAGTAGTAGAACATTGTTTTGGAGCTTTTTTTCTATGTATAATGTACCTTAACAAGGCTTCAAATTTTATACGTTTCATGTTGAAAATTATATTGACGTTCATTTAACTTACTGACTGAATTTCTAACACTATTTTGTATTCTCATTCAATTTACCTTACTCTCAACGAATATTTGTTTTTCTCTTATGCTCTGGATGTTATTCGATAAGCAAATATTATTATTTCAATTATTTTTTACATAACAATCTTTTTATGAGATATTTAAGCTTTGATTATATTGAAAATCAAAAATAAACAAGTATTTCAAAGCAATTAGAAAATTGAGTATACAATCAAATGTACGTAATTCAATAATTCAACAAAACATCAAGAAATATTTTACGATTGGGTAAATAAAGATGAAATAAAAATGCAAGAAATTTAAAAAAAATGTATATTTTATAATATAGGTACATAAATTTTTAGTAGAAGAGTAGCACTACCGCACATTATACAACATTCACGAAACATTGGATATACTCTAACTTTTGGAAATATTATAATTTTATACTACTTAAAATTTCACTATTTCATATTTTAAGTGTTTTTTATCGTAAGAAAATTTTCAAGAGGTACTATTTTACCGACTTCTTTAATTCTCGATAGAAACTTTATTCCTTTTCTCACAAATTAATAATAAAACATCTATAAATACAAACATGAACAGTAATAATCATAACATAAAGAGGGAGAGTACATATAATAATACCACGATTATTTATTGTGATTCGCTTCGATTAATTCGATTGTTTAAAGGGCATTATAATGACCATGTAAGTGCCATTAGAGTAGTTGAAGACATTTATTGGAAGGGCTTAACTCACATTGAGCTGTAAAATGTAGGTTCATTGAATACAACAAGAAAGCTCTGTTAAAAATGAGTTGAGAAAGGAAATCTTTCGACACAATTCCTTTTTAGTGTCAGACAGAAAATGAAAAAGGCGACTGAATGTTTTTTAACGATGTTTTCAAGCTGATTTCGAAATTTATACCCTAGAAAGTCTCACGCTACTTCCTTTCGCATGCATGTGTATATATCGCATACATATGTAGGCAGAGAAGTGAGAAGGGGAAAGTATGGTGCTCTCCCTCGCGAGTATGATTAAACAGCCATGAGGGCCGCGTGCGCTCGGGATGTTCTTGGAAGCTGTGAAAGCTCGAGGGGCTGTTACGTATCCGAGAGGGAGAGCGAAAGAGAACGTACATTCATAGAGAGGGAGGGGAGAGAGAGAGAGAGAGAGAGAGAGAGAGAGAGTGAGTGAGTGAGTGAGTGTGTGTGTGTGTGTGTGTGTGTAGATTGATGGGTGGGAGGGAAGTTACGGAGCTTGCAATGGAAGCGAGTAAGGTGAGGTTTTCTTCTCTTGGTCGCTCCGCAAACAGGAATCGATTCAGCCGCAAAAGAGCTGCTGCTCTTTGGGAATAGGGAGAACAAGGAAGAGAAAGAGAGAGAGAGAGAGAGAGAGAAGGGGAGATAATGAGAGTGAGAGTGAAATGTTGCGAAAAAGAGTGCACAAAGGAGCGGGAGGTTTAGGGAGGTAGAGGGTGAGAAAGAGAGAGAGAGAGAGAATAAGAAAGAGCGAAAGAAACATAGGCTGGTCGTATCCCGAGCCTCTCTGTGTTTAACCAGCCTCTCCTCTGCCTTTGCGCCTTTCCAGTTTGATGTCGGCTTAAAAACTTATCTATGATACTTAGGCCTTGCTCCTTTTTTACGATTATTTTACGGATTTTGTTCGAATCGAATCTAGTTCATTGATTTATAGTCTAGCCTTATTACAGCTAGACGAGGTTCCTTTTTCAATCGAAATTAACCGTTGAAAGTTTCACTAAGAATAATGTGATTGAGTGCCATTACTATTTTTCTTTGAAATTGCTTTTAAAAAAAATCGGTATACTCTATGAATAATTTTTTTCTTCTTATTTATTTTATTATTTTAACTTAAATTCATTTGTTTAAATTTCAAATATGCGAAGAAAAGGTTCATACCTGATCCCCAGTATGTTAAGTTATTCTTGCTTTGAGCATACACATTTAAAAATAAAGTATTAAAATAAAGTATTGTAAAATTTTTTTACCTATTGTACCGTAATTTAATAAAAATTTTGTAACTTTTTTTTAAAGAATTAATGTTCTATACGATTAATTGCTTTCTTGAATTAAATTTTAATCTAATTAAATTACAGGAAATCAATACCTTAGTGCATTGATACTCTGAAGTAAATAGTCTTCATTTCGTTTGTGAATACTTTAATTTCTACAATTTTATTCAATAGAAGAATTTACTCCAATTTATAAAGGAAAGTTAAATTTTGAGTCATATTAATTATCAATTATCTGGATAATATAATGGTTATTAATAAAGCTCCCAATAAAGTGAAGTTTATTAACTTGTGCAAGTACGGGAGATCCAAATTATTTCGCCGGCTGTACTGATTCCGGAGGAGAACAAAAAAATTCATGACCGACTAGAAATTTCACTTGTAAAGGCAGATGATAGATAGAGGTAGAGGATGGAATGGAGGAATTCGTATTTAGTAATGAGATGCTCGAGAGGCGCAGAGACGCGATTATGTATGACGCGTTAAGACATGGGCCATCCTCTTGGCCAAGAGTAGTTATATTTATCGAGATACTCAAATACGGTTTACGATCTATTAAATATCACGTCAAGCGTTCTATGGGTTGGACCCATTGTAACAATAGTCTTTGCAAAATAGGGTCCTACGTAATGTAAAAAAAAAAATGGAGAACTTGGCGATAAGAAAAGAAATAAAAAAGTCCTATTAATATCATTTCTAAAGTAGGGCTTATCATCTCTTATGGGCATATGGAAGACTTCGCGCTTAAAATTATTTGGAGAGAAGCAAAAACTGCTATGCCAGAATTAAATTAAAGGAGGGAATAACGATCATAGAATCGTAGGGAAAAATACTATAAATTTGCAGTGATCGATGACATTGACGATGCTGGAATTTTAAAAGAAACGAAATCTCAAATATAAATATGATGTCAAAGCACAAGCAGGCTGATTAAAAGTGCCTTTGGTAAGCTTTTGCGAGCACTTATCACGAGAATGAATGAGCATTACCAAGGTACGAGCTACAGACATCAACTGACCCCAGTAACGCTTTCATGCTCCTATTTCTGTTTAACTTCACAATTAACATGCTCGTGCAACTTCATTATGACCGCGCGCGTCACGTCGAGAATGCGAAACGGTAGTATAAATGGCAAAGAAGGAAGCAAGTAGAAAGTATCGCCTGCTGCTTCCGTTGCGCGCCTCTTTTGTGTCATTTGGTTTCACCTGTCGGTATTTTTTTGTTTCTTCTTCATTCGCCGACAGCGCGCTAATTTTGCCCCGATAAATCTACTATTTTCTCTGCTACTTTTGTGCTGCATTCGCGTGACTTTCGCAATCGTCCTTTGAATGGTAACTTAGCAACTGCTTGCATATTTTTTTTTTAATTAAAACATAATATATAATTGCAGGATCATCAGCGATGTTTTACACGTGGTAAAGCTAAGAATTATGCGGCATTCGTTACTAAATGGATGCTTTAGATGTAAAACTGAGTAATCACTGTTGAATTCGAAAGCAATTCTAAATGGCTGTTTTTACAGCAAATGCACAACGACATAATATTTCTTAGCGCTGCCTTGTTTATTTTACATGTCTTCTGCATAATGAAGTAAGTAGCCTTTCACTTTAAAGGTAGCCTATCTTTCAAACAAATTTGTACCATTATGTTTGTATTACTACGTATGATTAACACGGTCATTATTTCTCTCAATGTTGTGCTTGTCGTAAATTCAAATTAATTTGATGAAAATGTAGTACATTGTCGATGTTTATTTAGTTTTATTCAATAATAGTTCTGCATTGTAAACAAAATGCTATACTCTGTATTAATGGAAAATTTGTCTTATCTAAAGAGTGATTGTAAAAGATGTTTGATTTTTTTTACAAACCTTAAAATTTCAAATAGAATACTTAAAATTGTACGGGTTGTTAAATTCGTATCGTTGAAAAAATATAAGAGTTACAGATCATTAATAATTTTTAAACGTCAATAAATTATATCATAACCGCGACTGATGACTTTCCTTTTAATTTACGATTGATACTCATTTTTTAGGTACTTGAATTTATCAAATTGTAATAAATTGGGGAACAGTCAATTATAATATATATATATATATATATATATATATATATATATATGTATGTTTATTAACTTTATATAAACTCATTGAAACATTATTTTACTTGAAAATAATATTACACAAACGTACCTAATGAAATGTTATGAAGAAACTCAATTATTTTAATCGTAATATTGGATACGTAATTTGATATTCTATGTAATTAACAACGTTTTTCTTTGAATACAAGTATATACATAATGTACATTAGTAATGATAATAATGTTCAGTATAAAAGATTAGTACACTGAAGTAGTAGATGAAATAAATGAAATAAAATCAATAATTTTTAAATGAATATATGGGCAATGGTGATTTAATAAAAAATTAATTCCGACATAAACAAAGGGATTGTAACACAAGTTTAAAAGCATCCAGTATAAATACGAGCATAGGTCTTAAATAGGTTATTTATAATAATCTCAATGGTAATTACTGCTCTTATACATTCTAAATTTATTGCAGAAACAGTTTTGTAACTTGAAACGCACATCCTGAATGTAAAACGTGTATATTTTTGTCTTCGCGACGAAGTCAACTGTATTGTGAAAACGCGTATCTATACGCGAAGTTTCGAGCTAGAGTATAATCTCTTGCGCGATCTCGCATAGTGGCTGAATATTTTAAAAGCACCGCCGCGAACAATACAGCAGTCGCAGTCTCAAAAGCACGAAATCTTGATAATCGACGAAATAATATACGCGAGCGTAGGTTCGGTCGGATTCTCAGGTTCTGCAGCTGCGCAGCCACGTGAGACTTTAGAAGGAAAAGAGTCGAATTCGCAGCCTGGAGCGGGCCTGCGATCAGATACGATTCGAGCTCGGATATTCGGTCGGCCAATCCGACGGCAGCGGTTGCGACTCCCGCCGCTTCGAGGCCTCCTTCGGGCCGGCGGTCCGCTAAGGCGCGCACTGACAAAAGGGTTGCGGTCGTCCTGTTGCCGGACATTCGGGACCGCGACGAATCGGAAAATTTGGAGCGACCGAGCATCCGCGGTAATCTTTGTCGGGGAACGAGGAAATCTGGGCTACAAGCTTACGATGGACGTTGGTGCGAACTCGGGCGCGTCCCGGCGGACCGCCGAGCCTGAGGAGGAGAAACCGGGGAAAGGAGAAGAGGTAAGGAGCAAAACAAAGCAGAGCAGAGCTAGACGAGGCAGAGAGTGAGGCAAAAAAAGGATAGGGTCCAACGGTCAACGGTCCAAGGATGCGGGTTGCGTTTGCGGTGGCCGGCGAAAAGTGAAATCCCGAGGCCCGCGTTTCCCGGCGGCTGCGGCGGAAAATCGGAGCGCGACGGCCCTACCAGGATTTTCCCCGAGAACTCGGAGGTTCGCGCGACTCGTTTCAAGAAGCACCTGACAGTTGTTTTAATTTCGCCATGGATGCTGTACGCGCTTGTTCGAGTTTACGCGGGAGTGCGGCGCGTAGAAATTTTACTGCCAATGAAATTTATTTTTATTGCCGATAAAAAATATTATTGACGATTAAAAGTTTCTGTCGACAATTTCATCGGCGCTTTGGCGGCTTGTGCACCATACCCAAGGAAAAGAAAAAAAAATTGTGCGCCCGTTATGTGCCTGCCCGCCACGATGCTTATGGTAAACAGAAAATTAATCTTTTATGCGATTCTTGTAAATAACGCGGAAAATTATATGTTCATGACGGAAAGTGCTGGATAAGTCAGCGACTCATGACAGATTTAGAGCACTAGTGATATCTTTATCAAAAGCTAAAATTTCCACAAAGCCATATTATAGAATATTTCATGCGAAAGTTTACAAACTTGTTTTTAGTTTAAAACGTTTCTCCGATAAAAAGCTTTCAACGCGACACTATATTTATTTATATTTTTTCTTTGGCGTTGAGCTTTAGTCGCGGTGGCGCACGAATCGCTAACTTCATCGTGCACGAGTTGCTACGAATACGGGCGGTTGGAAAGGAAGCTCTCCGACCGTAGGGCGCGACGCGAAACGAGCACATTGCGAATAGGCAACGATAAAGTCAGGATACGAAAATGACGAAGGGTCAGCGTGAAGCGAAGAAGAATCCAGGGCTTTGGGAAATGCCTGGATCGGCGAGGGCTTCCTGTCCGAGCTTGCGAGCGAGGCAAAAAAGAGCTGCCAACGCTGCCCGGCGTGGCTCCGTCCAGCCGAGGTCGAGATTCTATTTTGCCGGGCGTTATCGTCGAGTGCGTAATTTGCATATCGGGCCGCGCCGAAAATACCTTTACGCCTTCGAGGAAAGACGGAAGGCTGCCGGCCGAGGGTCGCGAGGAGGGTAAGGAGTCACGCGGGCGGCGTAGCAGTGCAAGTAGTAACTCACGTTGTTCGGGCGTCGGGGTCTCGGGCTGGCGCTCGAGGTCCGTCCTTAGGGCTCCGGAGAGGGGGCGGGCTCGGTCCTCGGGCTGCGGAGGCCCGCTTCTCCAGGTCGAGCTGCAGCTGGCTCCGGACTCGCTACCGGCCGCCGAGGATGCCGCTGCCGACGGCGGTCTCTGGACCCGGTGCCATAAACGCGCTCTAGCGAATGGTCGGTGCGCGCGAGCGAGGTCTCGATGCTGGTTGCGTCGGTGCCTGATGGGACGACAATGGGGGGGTTCGAGGACGAGCCGACGGGCGACGGCGGCCTGGCGGACGGGCGGGCAGAATCTGGTTCCGGATCCGGCGTTGCGCGCGCGCGCGAACGGGAGGACGGACGGGAGGCGAGTCGCGCGTCGGTGCGGAGCCTCGCGGTCCCGCGGCCTTCAGCCCGGCCTCCCGAGTGGCGCACGCACGCACGCGTAACGTCGCCGCGCGCACGAGCCCCCCGCGCGCCACACGCGCACCCACAATCCCCGCGGACTTCGCCCCTAGGATCCGCTCTCTACCTCTCTACCCTCTCTATCTCTATCTCTCCCCACAAATCTACGTGCACACACACGCGATACATATATATATATATATATATATGTATCCCTCTCTCTCTCTCAAACTTCATCCCCCCTCACCCTCCCTCGCTCTCCTTAGCCCCTTAGCCACCCTCGCTCGATTCGTGCGCAAGCCACTCCCTCGCGACTGCGTCGGACGGACACCGAACTCCCGGCGGATTTCGCCGAGCACGCGGCCTTCTCTCCTCTTCTCCCTTCTACGAGAGATAGACGGAGGTGGACTCGGTTTGGAGAATAAAAGAGAGAGAGAGAGAGAGAGAGAGAGAGAGAGAGAGAAACCGAACGAGTGGATAAGGGGCAAGTATCGAAGAGATCCCGTGTACGTGACGAACTGACTCTGACGTCAGTGAATAATTCTCCTCACTCTTGACTCGAGGTCATGAGGGATAATTAATTTTTTTACATCTCATCTCCTAATTCGCTCAAGGTATGTAATGAATGCTTCGCATGGACCAAGGCACAGAGGACGAATACTTTTTAAATTATTCCAAGAGGTACTGCTTTAGTTTTATTATTTTGTTTTTATCGATTCCTCTTATCTTTTCAGTCGATTCGCATGCGTTATTTCATGCATATTTATAAAGATAAAATATACCTGAATTTGAAAAATTTAAATACGAAAGGGTTCAAAAGTTCATTGATAGAATTCTTCTTATACGTAAGTTTAAATTCTAAATTATATTAATTATAGTTATATAGACAGAAATAATAAAGCTTAATAATGCCAATGAAATTTAAACGACTCTGTCATTTTTTATTTTAAACATAAACTTTTTTGCAATAAAGTAGCTTTTTCTTTTCCACATTTATCACAAATTTTGTTTTTGAATAGTTCTTCATTGCAATATTTCTATGGGAAATTTTCCTTGCCTGGCTTCCAGTGTAGGCGATCGATTGCCTCGTCATGCGCCATAAGGAATAGCCTCTATTACGAGTCCATAGCATCGTTCTTCCATTTTCCATTCTGTGGATTCATTGACATTCTTTAGTAAAATATATAAGTCTCGATTTTTTGCTAATTTTTTTATGAATGGAAACATGATAACGATAAATTTGCTTTTACACACAAACTTAAGAAATAATTATATTTCGTTAAAATAATTTTTATATATATTATCGATATTGAGCACTGCCATGCTTACATACATATTTCAAAGCCATATATTACTATTAATATATATATATATATATATATGTGTGTGTGTGTGTGTGTATGTGTTCAAATGTAGAAGGAATTAATCAATACTTAATTATCAAAAAATAACAATGTTTTATTCAATTAATGAAAAACCTAAATTTTTTTTTGCTTGTATTGTTGCTTTGATAAAAACGTATTGCTTACTAAAATTAAGTATGAAATTTCTCCTAGATTCGTATAACACATGTAACAAACTTAACAAGGTTCGCATATATATATGTATTAATCAAAATGTAGGTGCATAATCGCCGGTCAAATATCATATATCCATATTTGTTTTAAAGTTCTGAAACTTTAATAGACAATGTTATTCTTACTTTTTATGCAAAATAAAAATGGATAGAAACTCATAACTCGAGAGCTGTGCGCGAAATCGTCTCAGTAACGGATCGTCGAAGCTTTACAGTTCGTGTTTTTGATTTTACGTTTCCTCATAAACCGAAATTGTCTGACGGACCGGAGCAGGCGTTAGATGCCTTTCTGTAGGTGTTATAATCCTCGAGTACTTTCTCGAAGAGGAGACAGATATGCAGCCTAAAATACTACAAGCTATATCCAACCCTCGATTCGATGACCATAGTCCATGGTGACCCAAGTACACTTATTTATCTCTATGAATTTTGTAATTCCAACCTCAAATGTGTTATCAAAGGCTTAAATTTAAATTCATACCACAATTTGACAAGAAAATTAAGGGATGTGTCTTTTGGTTTTTTTTTTTATAAAACGAGAATGTTCTCTTTCGTTTTTCAAAACAATCCATGCGCTTAGTTATATGTACACTGAATCAAGAACGAATACAAGCCTTAGCGTTTAAAAACGATCGGTTTTCAAGGAGAGTAAAAGTGTTGGAATAACGTATTTCAATTATGTTTATGTATTTTTGGGTATTGGTTTGTATTTAATAAATTGTCGTTACTGCAAAATCCGTGTGTAAATTCGTTTTTTACTCATCAAGAATAAGAGATACAAAAGAATTGCAAAGGCACGAGTGTCTCTGTCGAAGAAAATATAAAACTTTTGAATCAACGAATTTCACAAGGACTCATTGTAATTCCAAGGAACCTAACAAAGTCAGCCTATATTTCATTTCTTTCATTTTTACCTTTAGTCAGAAATGACAGTACTACTTGCTTTTCAATGTAAAAATTGTCAAGTTGACATTATTTTTTCCTTTTCCTTGATATACGACCTGTAAAAAGTATGCCATCAACCACCAAAGTACTAAAATCAATTCTATCGGAGCTGAGGTTAAAAAAGTCAAGAAACAAGATATTAGTTAATTATTCACGTGTCAGTGATTAAATTTATAGTGCCGTTAAAAATTTAAATATAAAAACTACTACATGGGCGAGAAGAGCATGAGTTTTGACAGAATAATCATTTCGAGATTCCCTTGAGAGGAATCCCTCTATCATTGGATAAGGCTGGACGGAGGGAGTCTCTGGTTGCGCGCGAAAGGGTTTTAACGCCGAAAGGAAGATCGCCGGCCGGTGGTAGGTACGTAATCAGCGGGCAGACACATCGGCCGGGGCCTGGGCTCTCGGGGCAATACACTTGAAAATTGAAAAGACGCTTTTACGACGTGGAACCGTGGAAGCCCCGGTGGTAAGTATATAATTACAGCACCGGCCGTCATTGTAATCTTGGCCGGGGCAACTCGGTGTCATCCTCTGCCAGGAGCTTATTAGAAATTCTGAGAAGGGCCGCGTCGCTCTCGGGCGCGTAACAAGCGGCGAACTCCCCATCGGCGAGCCACCGAAAGCCCAGTGATTTATCGAACCGTCGAACCCCGGGGCTGGCCGCCCCCGCCGGGGGTGGGTGGGGGCGGGTTGGAACGGGAACGGGCTGGACCAGGAGAGGGTGCGCGTGCACGTGCGCGGCCACTCTCCCGGGGCCAGTAGTCCGCGGCTACCGGGAGGCAGCCCAGGGCCGCGCTCGGGTTATCCCTCGGCCGCTTAGGGGATGACGGCTACGCGCCATGTTGGCCGCGACTCGGCTGGTGCCTGGCCGGTGGCACGAGCAGGGCTGCCGAGGCGAGGAGTTGGACGGTCGAGGGAGTGGCGGGAGTGGCGGGAGGGAGCGAGAGGCTGGGGCCGGCGTTAAACGTGCTTTTGACGAGCTCTGCCGCGGCTTATATGTATATGAGCCGGAGCGAGGCTTAACTATACGGTCGCGTCGCACCGAACTCACCGAGACACGTAATTTTCTTGCGACCGAATGGAAATAAATTCACCGCCGGCTAATGGTGCCTGCGCGCTCCTCTTCGCTCCTCTCTTTCCCGCCACGCGAAATCCTTCCTTTGCGTTTTCTTGTTACATCGATTATTGATGGCGATCCCGCGAGCTCGAGGAGGACAGCGAGGGGAGGAAGGAGCCCGGAGCCTGTTTTATGAAAGCAAATTACAGAGCCCCATAGCCGCCTCCTGCCAACGCTGACGCTCTAGGTGTTTCAGAGCTTGGCAAGTTTTTCAATTTCACGGTCAGCACCTTCCCGACCGACGCCTAGTTTTACGTATACGTTTGTTTCAGTGCCGGCGCGGAGGAGAGAACTCGACCTTCTTGTACTACCAGGCGGAAAACAATAAGTCAGCCACCTCGGTCGGATATATAAATTTATATGCCTATACGCATATATATATATATATATACACACAAACGCACGCGCACACGCACGCGCACGCGTATATGTATAAGCATATAAATGTATTCGACGTTCTCCTATACTCTAATCGGACACTTAAATGATCCAAGTGGAAAGTTCCTGCTGGACTCGCAAGTTACGCACGACAAGCTGTTGTAAGAATTTACAAATTAATGTGCTACTGGATCCCACGCATTCGGTATCCTGCAGCTAAACCATTATATTACCCAATCCAAAAGATTTTACAGCTTTTGATATTCTATTGATTGCTATTAATAAATTGTTCTGTGAAAATTTTATTTTATATTTATGCTGCCTGTATGGATTTCAACGTATTACGGAATATCGAGAACTTAATTTGTCGGTTATATCGATTATTTCATAGCTTCTCTGATCCAAATAAATAATTCACTATCGCCTATTGGAGAGACGCTGAAATTTGTTAACCGTATTCTTTAAGCCCTAACTTTTAATGAAATTGAAGTGCATGTATATGTTTGATCATTATCTTTTATTTTACGTAAATGAAACCTTCGCAGTCGAATACGTTAATTTGATTTGCCGACGATTCGGTGTAATCGTAAAGAAAAAAAACAGCGTCTCTTCGTACGAGCCGAACCTCGCCGAAAAGCTGCTGGTATTGATGTAAGCGTATAAATCGTAAATACCAATTTGAGAAATATCTTACGCCGTCTCGTATGGTTTTAAACGCATTGATGAAAGTAGACCGAAGCGATAAAGAAGAATGAAAAGCTTTCTGCACTGACTCTTACACTTGCTTGATGAGAACTCATGAGCTGGTTAGGTTGATCGACGGACAAACTGGAACCAGCGTTTAGGTAAAAATGTTAACGCGAACAGAAACTGAATGGAGCATAAAATAGTTATCTTCTTCGCAACTACCATCGTTATCTTCCGCTTTACAATTTCCCACAGGACTAGCAATCCTATCTCGTTCTCGTTGTATGCGTATGTCCCAACAGTGGCGGTTCCCATGTTTCTTGTTAATTCATGTTTCCTGTTCATCTTGATCGCTGTATTTTTCGTTCGTTTAATGAAAGACGCACAAGACGAAGATAAACTTAATCGTAGTGATGAAAAGTATTTAAACGAAATTATTTATATGTATTAAATTCATAACGCAAATATTTTTATAATGACATAATTTACGATTTAGCAATAGGAATAAAAATCATTTACAAAACTGCAACTGCACCAGACTGCAGAGAAAAATGTATTATTCATAATTATTATACATGTGCAAATATAAGTATTTAATAATGTGGTAATGAGTATAGACAAATAATTATACTTTCTAATTTTCTTTCTAATAAAACCCATAAAAATACATAAATGATTCCATATTAGAATAATAAAAAAATAAATGTAGGAAAAACGAGAGGAAATAAGGAATAAATGTATACTGATGGATCCAGATGTGGTGTCGGGGGACAGAGAAAAGCAAGAATCATGTGTGTGCGTCTGTGCGATAATAAGAAAAATCATATATAACCATAATATATTAGAATATATAAAATTAATATATATATATGATATAAGGTCTAGAGAGACGGACTGCGGTCGTGTCGAGGGTGGGTTGACGTGGCAGCAATGAAGAGCTATAAAAAAAGGGATGTCACTTTTCTCTAGATCAATGTGTCTAATTGAATATGTACTTTCGCATTTCCCGCATTCTTTATAAATAAATAATTAGTAATATATAATTTTATATATTATATACCATATATTAAACTTGCATATTATAATATATATTAACGATACTTAAGAAACTAGTGCCTAACAAGCTGTTGCTCGACGGCGTTTTAAAATGAAAATTTATTTTTAAATGCGTTCTTTTGAATATTGAATAATCAATCATAAATTAGAAAATTTGGTAAATATCTTGGCTGAATTTCAAATTTAATATAAAGTGCTAAACTTTAGCTTGAGCGCTGGGTTTTAACTTGAAAAGTAATGAGTAAGAAATTCACCAGGGATCCTACTAATATCTTTTATACCACTTGTAATAAAATAAGATGATAAGGTAATATTTTAAAGTTAGGGGTAAGACCTTTTTAACTAAATTGTAATTGCTAATAGTCTATAAATCGGATTTTATAATTAATGTAATTTAAAAAAGGGTCGTCGAAGTATTTAGGCATTCTAATTAATCAATGATTTTCATATTAAAAGCTTTACTTTTATGAAAAATCAAGATGTTAGCTGGGTTCTGTATTATTTTTAATATTTTACATGGAATAAATAAAATTTGCCGAAGATTGTCACTTTAATTAATTGTAAAATTATTAATTCTTTTATGGTAACAGAATAGCCCCTGAAATTGTCGCATTGAAAGAGAGGCTATGCAATTATCTTCTTGAAACCTCTAACTCTAATTATGGATATTATACTTGTTACAGCACTATCCAGTATATATTAAGCCAGTCGTAACCAAATAGCGGAGATGGGCATTTAGATAATTCTAATTCTGCCGATCATTTTGAAAAACATCATTTATGTTCGTGGCGATTGCTGAACTAGAATGTGAAAAGTAGAAAAAAAGAAGGAAAAGCGCTTTTAATGGAGGTAAATGCATTTCCCCGTTTACTGCCTCGTCCAATTAATTCGATCGCCATTGGTAGGTGCTCGTCTTTTCACGGAGGGTTGGCTCGCTTCGTCGATTCGCCGACTTATCGAGATGGAGAATCAGGGCTGCTCTTCCTGGAAAGTGCGAGCGCTTCCCCGGAAGGCGCGCAAAAAGCCCAGAGGCAGCAAAAGTAGGAGCAGCATTAGCGATCGTCCTGGGACGCACGAGCCGGCAAAAGGGCGTCCGCAGGTCTCTCTTTTAGAAATCCGAGAAAGCGAGGTGTTTGGATGAGGGTCGGAGGGGGAGGGCTCGAGTCAAGCCCAGAGCCCGAGTGCCCGTGGCAGGCGATTCCCGGAAGGTGAGAAAAACTCGCGCCCCCCTCCACCCCGAAGCCCGAGCCCGGTGAGATGCTTTAAGGGCGGGAGGGGATGAGATACAGACCGATAGGAGGCACGGACCGCGTCGTCGGACAGCACCGAGGTTTCCCGTCGCGGCTCTATCGAGCGCATTCACGAAAAAGTGACTAAAACCCAGTTGGCGCGCGCAGCGAACGGCGCGTCCTCGAGTGCCCGGGTCGATGTTACGCTCCGGTGCCGCTCTCCTATATATAGACAAGGAAGGGGCGGCCGGAGCGGTGCATGCGCGTATCGCGTTGCCGGCAAGGCCGGGGGCCGGCAGGGCCGGGGGGAGGGGTCTCGCCGGGTGCACCGCCTGGTAGGGGCGCCGGAGTCGCGGCTGCGACGCGGGCACCGGCGACGACCGGCGGGGGAGGGACGCGAGCCGGGGGGACGGCGGAACCAGGGGATGGAAGGCCGGCGGCAGCCACGCGGGGCATAAATAACCGCGCGTCGGCCCCCTCCGGGCGCCCAGGGGTTGCGAGCGCTCCGGGATTCGAGCGGCCGCCGTCGCTGCTCCTACGTTTTCACCGAGCCGCGCCATTACTCTTGAGCGCGGCTTCCTTGGATTTCCCGGAATTGCTTTACTTTCCAATGCAATTCACGACACAAGGCACCAACGCCCCCCTCCCTCCTATCCCGTCTGACAACCTTCCTGACCCGCCTCCGCTCCGCGATCCTACTATCCCATCTGCGCATTTTTATCCCTCATTTTCTCTCGCCTTCGCTCTGGGCTTCGCTTCTCTGCTCTTTATTCCGAGCTCTGCTCTTTACGCCGAGCCTCGCTCTCATTTTTGCTGTGCATTTTTCACGAGGCGAAACTATTCTCGCTTACAATACCCACACTTACGTACTTCCGATTCAGCTCCAATAATGATCGACGCCCTGTCTTTCCCTTTGATGCTGTATTTTTTCAGCCAAATGGAAAGCCAAATTCTTTTGTGCAATGATGTTGATCCTCACCGATCAATACAACCGACAATTCTCCCATTATACCCTACGTTTTTCTTTACCTTATTGGAAACTTTGTAGATATTTCTTTTGCTCTCTTTCATTATTGTAAAGAAGTACATATGAAAAGAATTTCAAAAGTGAAATAAATTAGTATACCAAGGATAATATTTTTATACAAATGGATATAAATCCGTTCAAAGTTACAAGTTGAATGTTCAAAGTATAATCTTCATACGCATAATGAATGTTACAAGAATGCAACTTTTACATATTTACTATTTAAAGAATATATATATATATATATTTTATAATTATTCATTGAATTTTCTAAATAATCTAATGTTTACCTACCCGTCGTAATCATATTTGTAATCAAAATTCAAAATTGATTACCAACGTTATAGGCAGAGAAAAGATAAAAAATTTGTTGATTTAAAACAGCCCAGTAAAATATCTTGTAAAAGAAAAAAAGTTACTATCTAGATAAGATTTTTTTATATATATAAACAAACCTATTATTTGTTTTTATTAATACGTTTTAAATGTAAAATTATGTACGAAAAAGGAAAATGTTATAGAGATTAATAAGATTATAAAACTATATTTAAATAGTTAAAAAACAATTCGTTTTTACAAAATAAGAAATTATACTTATAATAATAAAATTCTTTTGTTTTAATTCTTGATTTATACTATATTATATTGTATGGATATATCAAGCCTTAAAAATAGTTTAATATTTTATATTAATATAATTAAATACACAATATTCACATTTGCAACTTCTTCTATAATTGCATTTTACTTTAAAAAGAAAAATACTCCATTCCAACTTTTTTACTCCATGCCAAATTTTTTATTATATTAATATTATAACTGTATTTGGTTTTAATAAGAATAAAATTTTCTCCGCAAATATGGGAAAGTATACTAGCATTATAAATGATAGGAGCATGAGAACTATTTATTTCCAAATTGTATTTTACTTAAATTCATTTATAAATAATTATATCAGATTCACACAAATTTTATAATACCAAGTACCATAAATATATTTTTTATTTTTTAAAATTATCAAATGTAATGTATCAATGTAATCAAATATTTTTTACATACAAATGATATTAAAAAGGTATTTAATGCGCTAAATGTGTATTTATTGACTACATAAACATTTACTTTAATGATGATCTTGTTATCCATAAACATATCCTAGTATTTACTTTTAGATAGAATTTAATTTTAATTATGATAATTTGCATAGTTTTACATTAAAAATTAAATTGTGAGAGAGATCATTAATTTTTTACTTAATGTATTCTTTGATGCAATAATTCGTGATCTTTTTTATTAATCCTAAAACCAAACAATATTATTACTGTATTTTTTTAGCTACTGCATTGATGTAATAAGTTCCATTGTAATAATCCATGAATGGATCCTAGATTAATATTAAAATGACTGTATTAAAAACCTGTGTTAGTGTTTAATAAAATTACTATTTTATAGAATTTATTTCAATTTCAATTCAAAATAAAATTAATTTATATAGATTTTAATGTAGAATTATTGTATAGATCATTTAATAAATTTCTTTTAACATTAATTTTGTCTTTTGAATTTTAATATTTTATAACATTATTCATAAAATTCTTCATTTAAGAATTCATACTAGTAAAAATTAAAAATATTCAAGTCTTCTATTTCGAAAAATTTATAAATTTCTAATAGTTAAAGTAAATTTTGTTCATAATTCAAATTTCGTAAGTAATATTTCACTCTTCTCTTAATATTTTATATTACCTGATAAATTACTTCGGTTTAATTTATCCTTTCATAGGGAAAATGCATCTAATAAAAAGTTGTATAAAATAGTCTGATTCAGGATTTATAACTGTAATATTCTACACATTAAGATGGTAAATTTATTTGTTTAAATATTTAATAATATTTAATAATGAATATCCGATATATCTAATTTGTAAAAATAAATGTTTTTAACTGTGCATCAATGCAATTGTATTTATTATACAGCATACATTTTTGCATTTTTAAATTTGTGTATGTTTAGAGAAATTCTAATAATAATGTATTGATTTTAAAGCTTTGCTAAAACAAGCAATATTTTTTTAAGAGAAATCTTGAAGAGTTGAAGTATACTTTTAAATGATTGCATGGAATTAATTAATAACAATCAGAGCAACGCCTTAACCGAAATCAGGGATATACGCATGTAAAACATGAAAGAGATTGAAATTGACATTCATAACGTGTCAAGAAAGTTTTTTTTAATTGTCTATTTCATTTCAGTTAGCACATTCTCAAGCGTACCAAAAAGACCCATAAAAATACATAACTACACTTCAAGCCTTATTAAAACAGTCAATTCCGCTAATAAACGTTACGAGGAGAAAAACTCAAATAGCATAGATATATAAAAAAATCGGAGTAGATCGACCAATTAATAAATTAAGCAAACCAGAAACAATCAAATACAAACATACTTTATCGCTTCAAGAGTAATCTCGTTTATGAAGTATTACATTCAACATAAAATACATAAAATTAATTGCCGACAAATCATTAAATTCGTCACTTGGCGCCCGTTAAGCAAGGCAGCGCACGTCTTCGAAGGGAAAACAACAGGAAGACCGCAAACGCAACAAATCGCCGAGCTGCTGAAATACTATAACATTACATCTCGGAGTTGGATGAACGTATGGCTCGGAGCTTGTCATCTGCTTTACCAGTGAACTTATATGGGCCCATTAAAGCTCCAAAAAGAAATCGGCGCCCCCTCCTCCGGCCCTCGCCCCTCACTCCCTACTTCCCGCCCCCCGCCTCCTCCTCCTCCCCCGGCATGAGCCACCCAGCAACCACCCCGCGTGAGCGCTCTATTCTTTTCGCATTTCCCATGCAATGAGCGTCCCGTGCGCGTGACGATCCCTGCCTGAGTTAGCACACTTTTTTTCTGCCCTTCGTTCCAGCCGAGGCTCAGGCCGCGAATCGACGCCGCGGCCTGCGCTCGCCTGCAGTCGTGCGCGGGCCTATGGACAGAGAAAATGGAGGCCGACGGCCTCGCGAGAGGCGCACTGGTGGTCACCGTCGCGCACAGCCGAGCAACGGACGGCTGCTGTCGCTCCGTCGTATCCCGAAGCGCTCGCTAAAAGCCTCGCCATTATGGGTGCGAGAGAGCGGCTCTTAACCACCGACACCAGCATTATATGGGCTCCGGTCGCTCCTCGCCCTCCTCCGCTGCGCTCTCACCCCGCCCACCCTAACCCTCGTCTCCCTTTCCGATTCCTCCACACCCCCCCCCTCCCACCATCCCTCTGCCACTCTCTCACTCCCAGTCTCTCACTCCCACCGATTCTTGCGTCGATTACCAAAGTGCCGATTTTGCGCTCTCACCTCTTGCACCGCCGCTCGCTCATTTCACTTTAATATTTTGCGCACGCGTCATTATAGGTACAAAGTTTTTCATTATACGTACGCGAAGCGGAGGCGCGGGCGCGCCGTAATGACCGTGAACATGCCTCGCATAAACGTTTTGCGAATAAGTGCGCCCGCATACTTTTGCACGAGACAGCGAGCGACGCGTATAATAAATACGTTGCGATACGGCCGGCGAGCTGTGGCCGTTTCGCTGGAATTTTGCTTCGGATGCGTAATTTTCGTGATGCGCTTGCGAAATTATAAGTGACGGTACCGGGGCCTCTGAGACGATCGTTTCAGTCTAGATAGAATTGTTCTTTCTTGTGCAATATAACTGCGCTATGTAATTATTTCCCTTTACCTCGGCTCTGCTAATTAATCGTTAAATTTCTCTTGAAATTTCAAAAAGCTCCTCCTGATTTATTGAAGAACTCCGACTTACTGGAAAATATTAAATGATATTGTCTTACCGACTAACGGCATTAAGACCATACTTTGAAAAATGTGTTTGAAATCACTTGATTTATTATTAAAACCCAAATTGATCAGTGATCTTCACGTTACATTTACCTTCCCATCAAATCCTTTTTTTTTGGTTTTTATCGCATTATTCGGTAACAATTACATTATAAACACAAGAGTTTTGTTTTTTGTAGATAAATCTTAGGAAAAAAATGTATTAATTCCTATACTTTCTTATACTCTTAAACTTGAGTTGTAGTTTTAATTAAATTTTTAGTATGGATAAGCAGCTAAGAAATTAATGTTTGTGCTGATAAATTTAACTGTTCTCTTAAGAATATCCTAAATATCAGAAGTTATAAATTTTGTTTCGTATCAATGAATTAAGTAGTATTTTCGAATTTAGGTATTCCAGCAAGCCATGGACAACATTTTCGGTAATAAAATAAAACAGCCTAAAATTCTTTGAGTATAATTTTATTTCTTATATAAGAGCATTACGAATTATTACAAAATTAAAAATATAATTAATTGCCCATTAGAATTAAATTAGGCAACCCGTACGTAGATAATTTCTATTGCATTGTAATTTGTAATATTGATTTATTTGTGAGTGATGATGATGTTTTATCGACGGAGCCCGAAATTAAAAGGCCGAATGAGTTACATAGTTTGAAGGATTAATTAAATGTAAATCAAGACTCTAGTTATATTTATAATAAAACTATAAGTCTTGCTAAATTATACAGAAACGCATTAAAACAACTAAAGTAGCGTCGGATTTCACAATAGCAGTTGTCACTACTGAAAAAAGAAAGGTGAAAAAAGCCATCATTATTTCGAAAGGGCGGGAGAGAAAAGTAAGTCCGAAGTGGCAGCGAAACGAGGTGACAATGCAAAAAAAAGCTCGTAGAGGATAATGCGACAAAATAAAATGGCCAGTGAGTGGAGCGGTGAATGGCAGCCGGGCATTAAAACGATGCGCACTGCCAAAGTAATATTTAAGCGTAAGGTCCGAGCCTGGAGTCGGGCAGGGGTTTATTGGATTGGCTGGCGGATGTAAGGGAGCGAGGCCGAGGCCGTCGTCGTAAAGCCTTTTAAAGCTCGCGCGCTTCGAAATTCTTCCCCGACGGGAAGGTCCGGCGAATGTGCGCGCAAATGCATTCGTTAGCAGCGGGCCGGGCTCGGCCTCGTAAGCGCACGTGCGCCGGCCTCCTCGGCTCGATAGGGCTCGCGACCGGCCGCGGGGGATAGGCCGCGTTTTAATGGGGCCCGGGGACCGCTCGGCGTCTCCTCTTAACGGCGACGTTGACGTACGGTGGCCGGTTCGTCCGCCCGCTCCTGTCGCTGCGTCCTCCTCTAGTATACTCTATCTAGTATACGCATCGAGGGGATACCTCGGCCGCGCGTCTCCCACTGTCTCTTTTCACATCGGTATAAATTAGAAAGTCGTGGCAATGCGTAAAATATAAATTGTCGAAGCTCCCCACTTGAAAGGATCGCGTTATACGATCGTGCTTTTGGTGCGCGAGCCTCGGCTGAAAGAGCCCGTCGTTATTCTTATAATTACGTAAGCGTCGTTAATTCAGATTTACGGCCGAGTGAAGTTAAAGCTTGCCTTAGATCAAAACCGTCACTGAAGACTCCTCGGTCAAAGGAATCCTTCGGTGAAGACGATTCGGGCTCGCGGCTCGGCAGCTGCACTGCCGATCCGATAAAAATCGGCGCGCCTTCGCCAGAGCTCTCAGATTGTCTTGAAGATCGAGGGTCTTTCGGAGCTTTTTAAATGTGTGCCTCCTCCTCGACTGGACTGGAGTACGAAGCGCTGCGAAAGCACCGGCGCGGCCTCAGAATCCATTCCGAGAGAGCCAATTTATCCGCGAAATTATTAATATATATACATATATATATATGTGTGTGTGTGTGTGTGTGTGTATATATGTATATTGATTATGTATATTAGGCGTGTGTGCAATGTGCGCATGTCCGCGCAACAATGGGCAGTTAGATATACGTTTTCCCTGCGAACTTGCCCGATATCATTATTGTATGAATATTAATGTGTTTCCAGAAAATATCTATTTATCGTAGCTCAGTTAAAAGTATTGTTATATGTCGAAGCTCCCGTAAATTTTATGCCTGCGTTATGTTTATAGAGTCAATATTTAAATACACCATAACGTCCTACGGGAATCAGTCGTATAACTGACAGCCCGAGCATCACATGAACGCAGGTAGATACAAGTTATTCGGCTGTTATCGTAGCACTTTTTTCTAAACTTTCATACGGCTCAACAAATGGATGATCGAAAAATTTTGTTATCGTAACCGATCAAGCTAATATCAACCTAGTTCTACTGTCTTTACATATTTTTATCGAGCAATCAAAACAGTTTTCATGAAAAATCACTTTCTAAAAATTCTCTTCTAAATTTTATCTCCGCCTTAATAAAATCTGTAACTACCTGAGCTATGAGCTTTGCACGAAAATACCTTATGACGTATATACATATGATTATAATTTCTAATAAATTGCAATTATTCTCACTTGATGCTGTTTACTTTTTTTTTAAATCATTATTTAATTATTTAATTGAAGCTTAAAAAACTGTATAAAAAATTAGCCGAAACTCTTTTTATATTTATGAATATAAAACAGCGATGATTGGTTTGAAATAGTAAAATAATAGACTTTAAAGAAATTTTAAAAATGTTTAAAATGGTATTTTTCATATAATTTGAGCACGTACTCAAAAACGTGTAACCTCGAACAAAAATGAATATTTACATACATCTGTATTGTTTAATCATTATGATTTCACATAATTTATACACTGAATATAAGATATAATATTTATTTACTTTATAACATATGATGTAGGTATTAAAAAGAAAATATATTTTATTATTATTATTATTATTATTATGTGTAAAATAAGGAATGATATTTAATAATATTTATTGAATAATATTTAATGAAAAAATATTTTTGCTATTATAATAGTGAGATTATAATTAAATGAATTTGTCGCATTTTGATTTGTGTCTGATATTGTGTCGGTTTGTACCTGTGGTCATCCTTCGTGACATTTAGGAGGATTTTCCCTAGTAATTTTCAACATACCACCGGTACTTTAACGATCATACATCTAAAGGGTAATATTGCAAGTATTTATGAATTCATCAAAGTACCGTAGATTGGATGATGCCGCAAATTGAAGCATCATTTAATTGATGATTAAGATTTATATTTTTTAACGATGGTCTTTATGAGACAAAGTTCCATTTTTACATGTACAAATTTGGAATACAAAAAAAGTGTAGTAAACTTTTTGTACTAAATTTTTTCAAAAACCTTAATTAACTTTGTGCACCAGTATAAAATTTGCTTAAAAATAATCTAACAACGAAAAACTCTGCGGCTGCCTTAAATAATATTTGAAATAATCGTTTAGAAACAATTTTGTAAAAAAAATATAATAATTTGTTCATTTAAATTGTAAAATCATATTTATACATTATGTTATTAAGTTATAAATGTTTAAAAATGACTGCTACCAAGAGAATATATTTAAAAAATTTAATAAAATTTCCATATTACCGTAAGGAAATAAACCTTTTTGGTATTTGAAGTTCATAACAATTTATTTTGGTATATTTATCTTAAAAAAATTTTTCGTTCATTTTACTGTTTCTGAAGTATACACAAATTTTAATACGTTTACTTTTTTGTATTTTCTTATATACTGGATAAACAAACTTGGTATGTTGTAATATATTTTTATTGACATAAATTCTTTTATCTGTGGAATATCAAATTAAACTTCTAAAAAAAAATATAAATTTATTAATGATTAAAAGATATTCATTATATATATGATTTGAAAGTTATTTTATTGCTTTATAAATTTATTGCTCTTATGTTATAAGCTAGGTAATTGATTAAATTAATGCTTAAAATAATAACAAAAAAAAAAAAATTTAGGGAAAAAAGATACTAAATTTCAATTGTATGCAACTTTTATGAATAATTTACAATATCAATTAAATCAAAGAAATTATTATATGGTTCCTACAAGTACTTTGTTTGATAATAAATTTATAAGAACAGACGCAGCTAATTAAGAGTGTTTTACTTTTTTATACATGAAATATTGTATATACATTAATAACTAGAAAGGTATTTTAAAAATAAAACAGTCATGCCTTAAAATGTAGTAAAATGTGAATGCGAACGAAAACTACTGTAGCAGTCGATTCTTGTATACGTAATGGAGCATTAAAATTGAATAAAAAAAGAATTTAAGAGATAATTTTGTTTTCGGTTTTTCAAGATTCAAATAAATAAGACTGACTTGCTTTTTTGATCAAGCTTGAATCGACTAGTCAAGCAATTCTAAAATGTTCATCCAACTCTTCCAATCTCGAAAATTCCATTTCTATCTTAGTGCCGACTCCCAAGGCTTCTTCGTTAAATACAAAAAGACTCTGCCCCTCTGATCGCGACTGTATTAGGAATATTTCGTGCGAAAGTGTTAAAACAAAATTCTCATGACATTTACGCCCGGCAGAAGGATAAGACATTGAAATATCATTGCCCGGGACAGAGTTTTTCAATTTGCATTAAGGAACGGGGATAAAAAGTGCGCATACGAGTAGGTATATGGTTGACGTATAAATTTGAGGTGTCCCTGAGTATAGGCCAACGGCGCAACGAGCCCGAGGTGTTTCCTTTAGCGAAAAGCCCGAGACGAAAGCGCCCCAGTCAGAATCAGCTCGCGGCTCGTTACCGCCGATTCAGCTTCAACCATGATTCTATTAGCGCAACCATTAAAAGCTCCAACTTTATTATGCGCGTCCGCCGCTTTTATAGTTATAAGTTGAAACGTACGAACCCCGGCAGCTACCCCGGCACTCGCCCCCTTGTCGTCCTCGTCGTCGAGCGCTGTGTCAATTAGCCGTTGATATAGACGTGCGTACTCGCAGGGGCAGGCAGAGATGGCGATTTGTCTCGGGATTGTCATGAAAAACGAGCGGACGTGAAAGGAGAGGTCCCCGTTGGCCCGGGGGTCCGACTTTTCTCGGCTCAGAGCTCGCCGACGGAGGAGCCCGAGCACGGAGTCACTTTGAAAGTCGGCGAGGGCTGAACTTTGTGTGGGCTGGATGAGACCGAGCCACGAATGGGCTTTTTCCGAGCGAGACGCGCTTGCTCGTATAGGCTGAGCAATGGTCGACGGGAGGGACCGGGATTTCATCGGGTCTGAGACACGTCACTTCTCAGTACCTATTTCCCTCTCACTCTCGCTTTATCTCTCTCTCTCTCTCTCTCTCTCTCTATATATATATATATATATATATATATATGCATACATGTACTTTTACATGCGTATAAGTACAGCCAGCAATTCTTTTTCCCGATCTCCTCGTAGCCAGCGACGGCACTTCCCTCTCTCCCTCTTCCAGCTTCTACTCTAAACGTCAAAGATAAACGTACGGAATTTTTACGAATACAACTGGTAGCGGGGAGCGAGAAGAAGAGAAAAGGGATGTATCTCACGCATTATGCCGCGTATTGTATACAGGGCAGGTAGAGGACTCGTGAATGACGATAAATCTCATCTCCATGCAACCTTATAACTTTTTCCCTATTATAATACTCTCTCTCTCTCTCTCTCTCTCTCCCTCTCTCGATCTGATTTCGGAGGGTGGCGAAGGAGACGCTTACTCAAGTTTGAAGTTTACGAGGCGTCATCTAGCGATCGCTGCTTTCCTTTCTTTCTTGCCTCCTCCTTTTTCCCTCCTCTTTCATTCGCCGGGCTACTCACTTGCCGCGGTGCTAAGAGTCTTCGATGGATGACGTGAATGACTAAATGCTGTATACACGTGGTTGTCGCATTATGAGCCATAAACATGTAGTCGTGTAAAAGAATTGATTACTGCTGGACATTTTGACGCTTTTCGCATTGTGAGCTCTTATGAGACTTATACATTGTGCGCAGATTTCATCATCGATAAAAAGTACGAGGGTACTCATTGGGAGGCAGTCTTCTGCAAAGTACCTATTAGAGAATCGTATACAATGTGCGGCTTTTTTTAGACCAGTCAATTTATGGATTCCTTTGAATTTCACTTACCAAGTGCCTATGCCCGGTATCTAATATTGCCCGAGTGACGAACATATTAATTCGATTGACGCGCGCGCGCGTCGACTCCAACCCCTGACTTCACCTTGTAAGCGCACTTTTACATTTTTTACTTCGGAAATCGACCTTCCGTTGCCCGCTCGGTGATATTTCTTCCGAGCGTTCTCATAGTTGAGCGATTGTTATCACAACTCCAGCGTTGAAAATGCAAATGCTTAGGCGATAAAAACTGTCAAATTTCAAGTTGGGATGAGTGCCGCACTAAATGTAAATGTAGATTTGGTAACTATTAAGGATACAGTATTTTATTATAGGCACTGCTGATAAATGAAATTCAAGAAAGAAAATAAAAAAATATGATCTCCTATAAAGAAATACTTTACCACGTAGCAATGCCCTACGATTCGTTAAGACGAACATTTTTTATCTGTAAAAAATTCAATTTCCGACTTTCGCAGGTTTCATTTGTAAAAAATCCATTGGATATGTATGACACTACATTTCTGGGTCTGTGCAATTTTCACAGTAGAGAATACACGTCGGATTGTTGTCGGATTGATGCGAAAAGGACTGTTGGAAAGGCAAATCTCCAAGAACGGAATAAAAACCAGTATATCTCATTGATGGATAATCTTATAATTTATTCGAATGGCTCGCCGGAGTATGCGAATTTGTATTTTATAATGCACATAACAACAAAAAATATTCTCTTAATTTACTGCAGCTCGCTTTGCACAAAATGACAATAACGGTAAATTTAAGCATAGCTCTGTTTACTTTTATTTTGCGAATCAAAGGAAGAGAGGACGACGAGGCAAGAAAGGAGAGAAAAAAGTCAGGGGGCACTGGAACCCGATTTAATTTATATAAGAGTGCGGCCGTAAAAATTTGATAACTGCAGTTTTTAATGACCAGGCGTAGATCGCGAGCAGTGCCGCCTGGTGGGATTTGCATTAGTTATATGGCCGTGAAGATGCGTTTGCGCGTGTGCGTGCGTGGCCCGCGTTGCGTGAGCGCCGGCACCGGGAGGAGAAATAGAGATAGGGCGAACGAGACAGGATAGAGAAAACGGGGTGGAGATAGAGAGTCGAGGGAATGGCGTCAGACGGAGCGCGAAGTCCTGGGCTCTTGCGCAAGGATAAAGCGCAGGGGAGAGAAGATGACACCAGGATGAAGGGAAGGAAAGGCTCGTAAAACCGGGGCGGAAGTTGCTTTGTGAGCAATGCGATGTATAGTTCGCCGAGCCACTTTCATGAATCTCCGCGAGCGTGCTTAAGCCGCTGTTCTCTCCCTTTTCCTCTCTCTCTCTCTCGTTCTCATTTCTCCCACGTCCGTGCGCCACTATCCGATTTGAAACTCAAGCGACGTGCGCTGACTCGCTAAATATAGCATGATTCAGCTCGCCTGCACCGGAGTTAAAGCCTCGACGCGGCTGTGCGTGAAGTATCTCTGTGTACCGAGAGCCGGAGGAAAAATCTTTCATCGTAATCGTAAAAACGAAAGTAGTTTCTATTCTTTATATATCTCTCTCTTCCTCCTTCCTGTCTCACCACCCCGACCTCTCGTTCACCCTCTCTAGATCGCTCCCTTTCTTTCTTTATATTGCTGAATTTCATAAATAAATCTTGGCTAGCTTTTCCCCTCTCCCCCTATGTCGCCTCTTTCGCGACGAGGACTCCCTATATAGATGGAAATATTCAAGGACGCTTTCAATTTTTAATTTACTTATGCAGAACAGATTTGGCATGCTTATTACGAGAGGAAGTTCGTATTTGTTTTCAAATTCGGCTAGAATTGAAATCAGCTAGCCTTAATTTATGAAGCACTTGTCATGAGAAGTGGGCTTCGTGGGCTTGGAGGAAATGCTATCACGAGCAGAGAGAAATCCAAACTAGTTCAGCTTGCGAATAAAAGCCGAATATCTGTTTTATTGGCAAAGCTCGGTCGCTGAACGTGCAATGTCATCCAGATAATTCTTTTTCTAATTCAAAGGAATAAAACAGCTTCCCTTATTAGACGAATAAATTACAATAGCTAATATGATAACCGTCAAGATGACTTCTGTAAAACGAAAAACAAAGCAAATCAGAATTACAGGTATGAGTCGTATTTTATCTGCATTACACGAGTAATGCTCAAAAGACTAAATTTATTTTCTTATCATTCTTATCAATAGAACTTTGAGCAAGCTAGCCATTAAGCCCGAAACGAGTCAGATAGTTCAAGATGGAATTTCTCGGGGAAAGAAAGAGGGACGGGATGAAGAGCGACTTGGGTGCAATTCAGTCTTTGAATACCCTTTTTCTCGTTTTCTCTTTGGTTCTTATTCTTTGTATACATCGCTTCCTTTCAGTCTGCGCGAACACTGAAATGAACGAAATGACAGTCGTGATTACTCTTTCGCATTCCAAAACATTTCTTCTACAACATTAAACATCAATCCAAATCACATTAAGTGTTTTTTTTCTTTTATGTACAGCGGAAAGGGGTAGAAAAAATCGTTAAAGCTTTCGTTCGACTGTACATACAAGTCAATAATGTGACTAATAGTAATCGACTGTTATTAAAATAAATATATAAAAATGTATCGCGTAATTGTAAAATTAAATTAAACTTATTAAATTTATATATCAACTGTTAACAGTAATTAAAATTTCGATATTCGTTCTTCTACTTCGTGGTTAAATAATCAAACTAATGAATGGCGAGTCATTAATCATATTTTGATGGTTACAAATGACATAAGTTTACATATAATATTTTGTATAATTAAAACTGGAACATAAGTGTTTTTTCCCTTACAAAAAATATGACTAAAATACTGTAAAAACTTGACAAGAAACACACTTCTAAGAAAGAGAAAGCGACGCTTCTTAGTAAAGCATTGGATATCTATATTAGATATTTTTAGGCATAACCAATATAATATTTACGTTAAACTAGTGCTTATGGGAATAATAATCTTGATGGTTTTCCTATATTCATTCACATGTTTCAAATTACACGCCCTTTCTATATTCTTTTAAGTTGTTGCATTCTTCTTCATGACATTTGAATCAATAACATTGATTGATTTTAATTTTATCATAATGGTAAATGTCATATTAAAATGAGTAACAATCAAAAAAAGAGATTTTCTATAAGCAACAATAAAGACTGTTGTACACGTACACAAAAAACCATATCCGTATTCGCTTTCAGGAACGTAGCTCTAAAGCTAAGAATATCGTTTTCAGGTTGTCATCTTACTCGCTTGTCCCAGCAATAATACCAAATATTATAAAAGCGTATCAATCGATTGCGAACGACTAGACGCTTTAAGTTCTCGTGCAAGCTCAAATTCACATCCTCGTTCGAGAACACGAGCCTACACAGAGGGCTGAACATCCTTCGAACCGGTTCTTTTATTGGTTGATCGAAACATTTCCTTAGTTCCTCGTAAGAGTCAAACATCGATTCTTTTTCCACTTGTATTCTTAAGCGTAGAGTGTCGAAATCGAACAGAAAGAAGAAGCGAAATCCACGAAGAGAAGATTTTGCTATTCTGGACTTATTATGAAAGCTACCTTTGACCCGCAAACATTCAAAGAATTAGAAAACCCGAAAGTTCTTAGCGCTGCTTACGGGATTGGGTTGAATTTAATTGGTTTATTGCTAGGGATAACGTTTCGGTCCGCTTCCACAACAAGTTTTTTTCTAGCCGTCGGCAATGTCGGCGAAACCCCTGAAACGAATTCGGCTCATTATCCCAACAGGCGTTTCCTTTTCCGAGGACATAATACTTTGCACCAGTTTTCTCTTTTCTGCGTTTTGGTCTAGTTTTCATTCTTTTTTTGCAGTGTTTAACTTTAAATTTCACTTTTTCGAAGATATTTTGAAATGACACTATACACAATGAGAGTAAATAGATGATTTATGATTTTCTAGTTTTTTTTTTTAACTTCTTTTAACTAAAAATGGAATATTGCTAAATAGTATAATTGAAAGCAATGCAACAAATTTAATTTTCCAAAAGTTTTAAACAATCTATTTTTCATTGAATAAGGGTAATTAAAAAAAATTGTTTTTCCTACTTTATCTATGAACGGATTTCAATTTTCACTATAAAAATTTCCCTATTCAATTAAACCCACCCTTTAAATGTATAAGGCCTTCTCATGTATACAACAATATTTGGTTGTCTTAATATAAATGCTCGATTACACAAGAAAACATCATTTTAATGATAGCCCCAAATTATTATTTCAGTTATTATATAAAAATTTACTAATATCAAAATTAACATTATCCCTTCTTTATCCGACTTATTATTACTTTGCAATGACAAAAAAACTTTTTTCTTGCAATTGTTATTTTAATTTAAAAGAAATATTTATCTTATTCAGATTGAAATAATATCCCTTTAATATAAAAGCTTTATATTTTCTTATAATTAACTAAATAATTATTATTGATGAAAATTTCAGGTAGAGTGTAGCGTATGCGAATTCTAATACGTAAATAAAGATAAAAATTCTAAAAAAATAATCTTTTTAAAATATTTATTTATGGTTGTTCTGTAACATGATTATTTTTTTTACAATAACTGATGATATAAACTAATTATAGTATAAATAAAATGTTTAATTTATATTGTCACTACTGATTTTCTCTCTCATTTCATGTGCGTATTTATACACATATATATATATATATATATATATATATATATAAATAAATGTTATTTTATCGTACGTAGAGCTATCAATTTAAATAGAAAGCTTGTGCATTTGTGCTTTAATGAGAATTAAACAAATTAATTTGTTTCGAATGATAATTTCTGAAGTAAATGTAAATGCTTTGAAGTTGCAAGAAGAGTAAAGGGATAATGGTAAGTTAAAAATGTGAAATAATGTGATCATAAAGGGGTAAAAATTAATAACACTTTGATGTAATGGTGTTTATTAATCGCAATAACGATGCTTGCGGTTCCGATCGAAGATTCTGGATAAAAGAAAAAATGGCAGACAAGTATTTTATAAAAAATCGTGCCCTGTATGTTTAGCGCTGGGAGCTGCGGAAAGGGAGCGTGCGTACTTATCTAATAATAGAGTTTTCAATGCTCGGTCATCGGCTATGAAAAGATAATTTCGTTAACAAGAGGCATTATTCTCGGAACACTCGGACTCTGAATATTTGTTCAAATATTAAGTGTTAACGCGTGCACATTATCCACCCACGTTCGAGGGGAGCCCGGAGCTCGGGTCCGGGCCCCGTCCGTGGTGCATTCTTACGCGAAACGGGGACCGCGCCGAGGAGTATTTCCTTCGGGTTAAGGAGTGCGTAAGGACGCGAGGCTCACTCGCACGGTGATTTAATGATTTAACCTCAGGTACACACTACAATTTTACAGCGTCGGAGCGCGCGCTTTTAACGACTGCAATATATTTACACGTGTATTTATGACTGCTCCACCTCTGCCGGGGCCCGAGCTACGCTCGCAGGGACCCTCGATCCCCCTGTGCGCGAGGGCTGCGCGCGGCACGAAATTAGGAAGATTGCACGCTTCGTGGCTATCGCGGCTCGCTGGCTCTTTAATCGGAAGTCTCGCTGCGAGAAATGGGAGAGCCGTGTTTTTAATAAGCGCCTCCGTCGTGCTCCACTTTCTTTTTTCAAACTCAATTTTACCGCTGCCTCGGCCGCTTCGTAGAGAAGACCGTAATGGCGATGGGGCTGCCGATGGTGGAGGAGGAGGAGGAAGAGGAGGAGGAGCAGGAGGAAGCGAGGGAGACCGAGAGCCAGAGAGCGCACTGGATCGGGACTGCGCCACCACGAGCAGACCCTTTGAAGAAAACGATCACGACGTCGAAAATATAAACGAGCCATGCGCAATCCCTGTCAGAGAGATCCTTTCCTTAAAACTCTACTTATCTTCCAGACTTATATTATATAATATTCCTCGGTCTGTTCTTTCTGCAGCACGAGGCATTCTGGTGCTCCACGAGCATCTTACGATGCCAAAGATTGTAGTTTATTTATTGCTGCTAAAGGTTGAGCGTTTCCCCATTACTACGGCCATTATTCATTGAATAAAAAGTGTCATAGTCCGGAAATAATACATTGAAAACTCACGACTAAGCTAATTGTTAATGATTAAATATACTTCAAACAGAGCCGAGGCGTTATCCTTGTACTACAAACAATTATATAAGAAAAAGTTTCAAAAATTTGAGAAAAAAAGAAGTCACACGCATCGACTAAATTTTTTATAACCGTAGAGGATATAAAACCGTGTTTCAGGTTTTAAGCATCGTTTCCAACAGTGCAGCTTAACGCAAGATTGAAAAAACATGATCCAAAAGTGAATCATTCACGCATATATCTTCCAAAAAATGTCAAGATAAAAGGTAACGAGCTCGTCTCCAGAATTTCTTAATCATTCCTCTGAATTTTTCTTTCCGCATCGGTCTCGCATAAAAATTCAAAATGGGAGAAAAGTTTCTTTTACACGATCATCGTCTACGAATGGGAAAAAATAAGCTAGACTAGGTGGTCACACGATCGGCAAAGAAAAACTACGGTGTACGACGCCACTCCCACCTGTTTTCTAACTGGTCGATTCTTAAATGCATATTTACATCGGATAAGAAGAGGATACACATTTTTACTCGTGCGACACAAGAATGAGACTCGGAAAGGAGGAAGGAGAGAGAATAGTCGATCCCACCCACTGGAACCCCGGGCCATCATTCGCTATTCAAATAAGAATAGAAAAGTAAAACTTTTGAAATCAGCTTCCAATAGGTGCCTAAATCTCTGGAACATCGATTGTGACTATGTTAAATTTAATATCCCGTGGTACAAGACAAGGCCATTAGAGGTAAAAAGAATATATACAAGAGTATGGCTAATCCATTACATTGAAAATGGGAATATTTCAAAAATCTTCCAGACATCGTGGATTTTTTAACTGATGTGTCTATATAAGGAGAATGTCGAAATAATAAAAAAACTAAAAAAATACTAAAAAAAGTTTTTTTTTTTTTTTGAAATTATAATTCAGAAATATAGTAACAAAGAAGTTTAAATTGCTTTTAAAAAAATTTTACAGTCGTACAATTTCTTCCGCAGACATTTGATCCTGTAGAGGTCAAATTCTTACTTTAATACATAGTTTTGAACTTTTTAATGATCAAATTATTGCATCGATACTTTATAAAAGTATTCAATAAAATACTACATATCTAGTAACTTTGCCATGAAACAAACGTAGTATCAATAAATAGAAATCTTGCTATTAAATGAATGTATTTGTAGTCTATGCAAAATATTATAACATTCATCGTTAAATTTATAAATGAGCCATTAAAAAAATAAGCACTTGAAATTTAAAATAGTTATCGAGATACACAGTATTTTAGATATGACATATTTCAAATTACAAATTAAGAATACTTAAGAGTTTACGAATAATTTGTTTTCAATATTCCAGAATCATTTTATAAAAACATTTTAGAAATCAGCGTAGTTCTTATAATACTATTTTATAAGCGTAATTTATAAGTAGCGTGAGTAGATACAAATACATTCAATTATAAATTATAAAGACAAAACATAAATTGGCGTATTAATTTAATTCATTGTCCGTTCAAATTCGTTTAGTCAAAGGACGCTTTTACAAAAATCAAATAATTTCAAAATGAACAGAAGCTTCTATAATAGTTAAAACATATATAACTATATCAATATTTACTAAAAGTAAATATTATTTTACTTTTAGCGATCTTTAATTATTTTTATGTTAATAATAAATTATAATTTATGTCATGCCTAATTATTTATATTTTGAATAAATACTTTATTATTTATAAGAATTTCTGTAAAAAAAGTAAAGGTTTATAGAAAATTGAAATCAATGGTGGATACTGAAGCTATAATCAGTAAGGGCTTAGATACTTGTGTTAATAATAAATTAAATAATTTTGTGCAAAGTAAATGATTCAAACGTATGTATTTTTTATGATGGCATACTTTTTTCAATAGATTATTAAGATTTATGTAGACCTTTGGCAGTTTTATACTATTGAAATGAATATTTAAACTCCGTTGTATATAGACAATTAAAATTAAGCACTATAGTTATTACACTTTGCTTGGACTGTCTTTAACTTGTGCTTTAAATTAATTAAAATTAACAAAATCTCTACTATCTTGTGAATTCATTGAAATTACAATAAATAAGCATCAAACTCTAAAGCTTGAATTTATTTTATCAATATAATTAAGATATTTTTATGAAAAAGTTCAATTATTTACATGTTTTTTTTTTAATAATTCAATAAAAAAATATGAATGCAAAATGTTAAGCAGGTTTGAAAGAGAAAGTATTTTTATTCGTTTAAAAACCATTCTTAATTTTTAACTTTCATTAGTCTATTACTACTTTAATGCTTGCGTTAGCTTTTTAAACTTTATATTTACTTTTTATAATAAATGCATATTATTCAATTTGTTTTTAGCAAAAGAAGCGGCTTCCGTATTACCGATTTCATTTATATTAAAAATATAAATCCTTCTGTTGATATATTCTTTGCAGCGAGATATTTTTTCTCTGAAAATACATAAATGATTTATCAAGTTACAATATTTAGGTATAAATAGTGTAGATTTAAAAGAATGGAGATTTTTATATGAACTTGAACAGAATTTTCTTAATCCCGGTTGTATCTGTGAGCAACCGTGTAACTTTTAGATTCCGAATATAAGTTCTGTAAGCGAAACTAGAATGTACGATAACGGTTACCGCTATATGCATCTTTATGACGAGATGCAGTGTAGTTCAACTATGGAGATGCGTTTGATGGTAGTCCATGAGATTATGGACAGCCTGGGGGCTTTTTCCCCAACGCTCCACGCCACGATATTTCTGTTTTTGTTATTATTTTCGTCAGTAGGAGTATCCAACGGTTCCTCTCCTCGTTTTAGACCACCTTGTCGGTGTTAAGGATATCAGGACGAATGAAGCTAATGCCAGTCAATTGTTGAATGGCTAGATTGGAGAATAGTCGAAAAACTAGGCATTAATGTAGGATCCGCTCGAGTATCTAATCCCGCCTCGTCTGCCATGAACGAAGACCCGCCGATGCGCGTCAGACTTTGGAGTTCGCTCGCGGTTTGTGCGGTGCTTGGGCGTATGCCTAATACCACTGGTGGTTCGGGTGGTTCAGGGCTGCCTCAATTTAAAGTTAACCCAACGCGGCGTTACCAAGCGGTTTCACCTTTAGCTTCAGTCTGGCACTGACCGCGCCCAATCACCCTCAAAATTCGTGATCGGAGGAGAACCAGTAGCCTTAATTCGCCATGTTACGGCTGGTTGCTTTTCATTGACATTTAAGTAAAATACGAAATTTCATTAATATGCCTAATTCAGTTGCTTGCTTAAGTCTAATTTCACACGCGTCTCCGATATTCATGTTTTTCGTGAGAGATATTTTAAAAGGACTAGAATCGTAGGGGGAAAAAGGGCTGAATTTATTATGCCTCAATATGCGTTTGATTCACGGGCCACGCACTAAATTTAAAAACTAACTTAATGCACTAACTTACTAACGCATTTATTTCAAAACTTTTATACACATGGGTGGGCAAAAGTGAACGTCCGAAAGAAAATATCTGTCTTTACTGTAAGAGGAAAGGAAAAACGGCGCATGAGCAAAATCCGAAATTTTATTGTAAAAAAAATTATCCAGGTAGAGTAGCGCAGTATTATCGCGGATAATTTCGCCTTGTGTGTATTCGATCGGAAACCGAAATGTCATCAAGTGAAATCCGTTATCAACCGTAAAAATAAAACCGCAAGACCCGCGTAAGATGCTTAAAACCAAAAAAAATACATCTCGTATTTTTCTCCCGAGATCGTACGACCGTATATACCTTAGTCTCCATCTCGACAAAACCATATTTTTTAATTGTTCGTAATAAACAATTTAGTTTACATCGATAGTTTATCAAAATAAGCTATGCTAATAGTGATTTAATTAAATTTAATATTAATAAGTTTTATAAGCGTCGAAAAATAATTCCAGAAAGCACAAAAGAAAAAATAAATTATAATAAATAAAAATTATAATTTTAGAACTTATTATAGGGAAAATAGTTTTCAAAATAAATACAGACATTCTAAACAATCCTGAATTAAAAATATAAAAATTGCGAGTTTGTCTAAAATTAAAACATAAAAAACAAATATATATATATATATATATATATATATATATATATATATACATAAGGCTATATATACATATATTAATCATTTATTTTAAGAAATGCGTTTGAAAAAAATCAAATATCGCAAAATATATAAATGTAACTTAACGTTAATAATATTCAATAATAATATAAACAAAAAATAATTAAATTTTATATGATATAATATTTATTTGAAGCTTTTAGCTTTATCTATAACAAAAATTAAAAAAAGAATGAAAAAAGAAAAAGAATTAATTCTTTGTAAAAAAAAGTAAACAATAATAAAATAATGCAACAATAATAAATAAAAACGTAACAAATGTACATACTTGCATAAGTACAATAATGTTGAATATACTTCTTAATATTCCTACCATAGATAAATTCTTGCGGCAAAAAAGAATGTCATTTTCTCTCTTTTGCCATGGCCTTTCGTATCTACCTTATTTTTAAGCTTCTCGCGCTTTAGTCCAAGTCCTTCCTCTCAAACGGATTAGCTGAGAAATTTAAAGACTCCCCTAAATGTGCACAGATGCGGGGCAAGCAGTGCTCTCATCTCTCTCTCTCTCTCTCTCTCTCTCTCTCCCTCTCTCTCTTTCTCTTTCTCTCTCCTTATCTCTTTACGTCGACAGGATTGGAGAAAAGAAGTCGATGAGGAGGAGAAGGAGGACGTTCGAAGGAAGCCCTGGTAAGAAAGTGGACGTGGCATGGGGAAGGGGGGTTAGAGCGAAAAAGGTCGACAGTACCACGCAAGGATATCGAACGATTCACCGATGCTTGAGGATAAAAAAGAACAAGACGAAAGAGAGGAGCGCCAGAAGGATGACGAGAAGGAGAAGGAGGTGGGACAAAACTGAGGGAAGAGGCGGACGAGTGAGCTTCGTTTTAGAGAGGAAGCCCGTCGTGGAAAAACGAGTCCAGGGAGAGTTAAGGGAATTTCAGAGGTAGAGGGAGGGAGAAAGGGAGAGAGAGGGAGAGATAGAGAGAGAGAGAGAGAAAGAGAGGGTCAGAGATGTCGAGAGGCGGTAGTAAAATAAGAACGAGGAATGAGAAGATCCCGCGAGAAGATAACTGTGTAAGTGGAGACTCACGTTTTGCGTGTGTGCGTGACTGTAAAAGCCGTATCTTTCGCTAAATTTTAATGACGTTTCAGTTTGTTGGATAAAAAAAATATACATGTACGTATTAATAAATATATATATAGATATATATGTATAGATGTATATGTACATAGATATATATGTATATATATCAAGCGATACACTAATTTGTAATTTACCACTAACAGTCAATATGTTTTTAGCAATTCAGATTTTTTTTATACAATGAATGTATTAAATAAACTATAATCAATTTATAGTATTCTGTACGATATTTTTTTATTGTGATAATAATTCTACAATTCTAAAACAAGATTTTAAAACAAGGGATAATTCTTTTTTACAATAAATTAACATGTAATGATTTATGATAAATTGTGTTTAACTGCAGAAATACGGTTAAGAAAAATTTCCAATATATTCTATATACCGAATGATCGTTTTCCGAATCTGGTCAAATTATGTATCCACTATAAATCTTTATCAACAAATATGAATTATAGTTTTCTTTTTCTTTTGTGTTAAAATTCAAATCAAATTTTTTTTTTAACATCAATATAATTTTTGACTATTCACATTAAAGCAAAAGGACTTGCGAAAAGATATTATTTTGAAGGAAGTTTGGATCCATTATTCTATACTCATTTTTATTACCGTACCTATAAAATAATATATCTATTTAATTGAATTTTCATAATAAAAGTTGAGATCTAGATATTTGAAAAAGGTCCATTTATTCCCCGAAACTACTTAAACATAGTAAAGTAAAGTTTTTGATATTTTTATATTGCAACATTATTTTTTTTCTATAATACATATTTAATTTTATTATTCTAAAATTAAAGTTTTATAAAAATAATAAATTTTACTCCATACGTCAATGATACAAACTTATACACGTGTATGATATTAATCAATATTTAATAATAATTAGTTTATTTTATCAACATTAAAATTCTAATGCATAGGAAAATTACTATTATTTTTAAATTTATAATTTTTTTTTATCGCAATCATCATTAACATGGTAATTTTCAACGTCAATTTTTAATAAGAAATATAGCGTTCTCGATAAAAAAAACTTTTTTTTAACATTAATATCGAAATATTATGTATTATTACTGTATGCAAATCTTATACTTATCATTGGATTCATACTATACAATTGGCATCGCACATTGTGACCTTGCACTTAGAATGTTTCTTCTTTAAAATATTTAAAAATTAAGCTGTACAAATTAAATTACAAAATTACGTACGTATCTTAATTTATAATATTGTCAAAAATTTCACGAGTTTAGATAATATAGAATGAGCTGAAAATACGGTAAATTTAATAATTCCATTAAAAAAAAAAATTTATAATAGATTTTTTAATACATGTATATATTAACAGTAAAAATAATTAAATATTTAATTTAATGTTATAATGTACTGAAATCTTCATTAAAAGATTGTAAGTGAATATTTTTAACAAATATTAAATTTTAGCGTTAAATTTTAATAAATTAATTTTAAAATCTTGTTATATATATATATTTAAAAAAAAACACTAAATGTAAATAACGTTTAAATTAAGGTTTTTCTTATTAAAAAATGATAAAATGTATTTTTTTATATCATTTCTTGTATTCATCTAAAAAAAATAGTCATAGTTTCTTTTAATGTAATAATAACTGTGATAAATTTAATATATCATTTAATATTAATGACTAATGTAAACGGAAATGAAAACAGATTATTCATGAGTATGAAAAAAGGCTAATAATGATTAACTGCTTGGATGAGTAAACTTTAGATAAGAAAACAAGTTTTTTCTGTATGCGATAAGTGAGTACTCATTAAATAGATATTAGTAAGCAGGATAAGTATTTCATACAAATTTCCGGATTTAATGGAAGTGATCCCGATTCAAAACCACTCTACGTTTCTTGTATTCATATATTACAAATTTACATGTATGTATGTATATATATATATATATATATATATATATATATATATATAGATACATGTATATTATTTGCATTTTAAAATAAAAAAATGTTTTGAAAAAATTAATCTTATTTTTAAGTGTACTATGTGACAAATACTTTATCTTTAACAGTGCTAAATTGAATGTAAATTGTCTATATAAAGTTGAATTAAACTATTATTCAAAAAAAAAACACGCATTCTATTTCAAGGCAAAATAATTTTAATGCACCTATTGTTGATTATTCAAAAATTCATTTCTTATTTCATAGTTATTCACAAAGGAATAGAAATTATAAACAAAATATTTCTAATATTAAAATATATCTCTTATGTTGAAAAAATAAAAAAAGTCTTCCGAAGTAGGAAGTGTACTTTAGGCTGTAAAAATATAAACAAACCACTTTGAATAAAGTGAAACAAATCCTGTTTAAACAGCAGCGTCACCGAGTTCATGTATTACGATATATTTCTCTGTATCGTAAAACGTGGCGCTGTACAATCATTCAAAACTTCAGCCTTTCGTAACGCACTCGCAGCACGTGTGCGCCTCAAAAATTATCACGTTTACGTGTATAGTCGAGCTCTCTCGCACGTTCACATGGAAATACGTCTGCGTATAAAAGGAAATTCGAAGGTTACGCGACGCGAAGGACTTTCGAAACCACGGGCTGATGCATCCATCTCTTAGGTGAAAATCTTTGCACCTCTCTTTCGCCCGACGGGAAAAAAGAAAAATGGGGTGCGAGTGCGATGCTAGAAGGAGAGAAAGAGCGAGCGAGAGAGAGAGAGAGGGGGGGTGAGAGAAGGAACCAGAAGAAGCTAAAGAGGAGATATAACTCGAGGCAACGACAGTAGCATTTACGGCCGTTGCCAGCGTGAATATTTATGCGTCGACCATCATTGTCTATATAATGGACGATACGGTCGAAGAATAAGGATAAGTAAGGGCATCATGCGCTTGTGTGGACGATGATGGCGGTCTTGCACACACGATTATCAGCCATGGGTTGTGGCGTAGAATCGGCTCGTCCCTGTGCTGCTCCTTTATTTTCTTTATCGCTTTATTTATTATAACAATTATTTAGATTGTTATTGTCGTGGCCGCTTTGGCCACGATGCTATTATTTATTTCTTCTTGGTTTCGGTTGGCCCGGCACACGAGAGGCCCACGTTCGTACCGGCCACTGAGGATTCAGCCGGGGATTCGGTATCGCGCGACGCGTCTACTCCTCGTCCTTCTCCTCGGCTCCTCCTGGGGGCCGCCCCCCCCCCGCACCCCAGGCCACTAGCCGGCAGCCAGGACAAATAGCGCGAGGAGGAACGCCGGCAGAGGCTGGACGCGCATTATCGCGATGAAGCGATGAGAATGCGCTTAGGACGAGGCCGTGGGCAGGCCGTACGCAAGATCTTAAATCACCTTTGACTCTGGTAAATGGAGGAATGCTACGCGCCTCCGGTTAAAAAGGACGCGCTGCTGCAGCGCCTCCCGGAGAATCATTGAAATATCTAATAATAAATCTACGCCTGACTCCTTCTCCTGACTCTCGCCTCCTTTCTTTTTGGGCCTTAGCCGTGTCTCGTCGGTTTCTGAATTCCGATTCTGGGAACGTCGCACTGCCAATCTCTCCACTCTCCACGAGCTATTTTATACACCAATCCTATGCTCGCTCGGAGAAAATGGATTTTGCACGTCGTTCCTGCGGTATCGTGCGGTGAAGGATATTATTTCACTCTACTCCTTTGTGGTTAAATATTCAATTTTTAATCTGCGATACGATTTATTTAATAATTTTCTTTTTTACCTTCTTTTGTCTCCTCTCTTTCCTTTTTCTCTCTCTCTCTCTCTCTCTCTCTCTCTCTCTCTCTCTTTTCGAACCGAGGGTGCAAATACTTTTACGGTAAAGTAGGCCCAGAGCTCGGTCTATTAGAGTATCTGTACATTCGGGAGTTATTAAACGTCGATAATGCTATTAAGAACCCCAAGTTTTTTAGGTTAATAATTGCCGAATGGCTTCCAAAGTATTTTTTCGCGGCACAAAATTACCATAGCTTTCAATTATATGAGGTGAAGAGATGGCTATTCTTAATTTCAAATATTGCATCACAAATTTCCATATTACTCTAACTTAATAACAAGACTGTAATATTCAATGTAGTGTTTCGCGTTTCAGATATTAATTAATTAAGATCCAAAAATTATAGCGTCGTGTCAAATTTTTTAATTTGCCTTTGAATCTTACTTGGGATCAGTACATTGTATCGTAAATTGTCTACATATCTAGTCGGGATAAAAGGACATTAATTTTCTGTCTGTAGTATTATGATCAATAAAAGTTAAACGGAATATGCGTGCATTTGTATGCATGTATATGTTCTAATATTAAAATATCACGTATTATCATGCTTATTTTGCGATCCAATTTAATACTTCAAAAGTTTGGGATTATATAATAACAATTATTGTTATAACGTGTTACATGTTCATTGACGAGACATAAGCTCTCATGACTCTTATAAAACACTTTATATATCCTTTAAAATAGATCTAAGGTTTAACAAATTTATTTCCCAGAAAGTAAAGAAAGTAATGTTACACACATCGGATGAATTAAAATCTAATAATTTATCAATCGTCTTTTGTACATGACTATTATGTAAAATAAAAAAATACCTTTTTTTGATTGTAATTTGAAGTTTAATTAAAATATTTATTAACTATATTTATAGGATATTATTTAAATGTAAAATTAGAAGTTTTGTTATGGATAATAAATAAACTACATTTATAAATTGAGATAAATTGTTACCATGAGATGAAAATATACATATTATTGCGTAGTCTTTATTTTCTTTAAACAATTTTTTTCAAAATTCGAAAATTTGTAACTTGTACTTTGTAAACTTGAAACTATATCAGTGATTGAATTGAGATTTATTTTCTATACATTTAAGTTTCAATTATGCTTATAAATTGTAAAGTATAATATAAAATATTGTAAAATAAAATATTCATAAGATATAAAAAAATTAATTTATAGTTTGTAACTGTATTGTATTAAACATTTTAAATATTTTTCAGTAATTAGATTTTTTACCCAGCCTGTAACTCAATTTATAATAAATTTTGACTTACATTATTAAATCTTAGTGAATTTGAAATAATTTTAAATTTTTATACCTCAAGTTTCAATTACTAAAGTTTTTTTTTAGAAGTACATGTGAACTATAATAAATGAAGGCATATTTATAAATCTATTACTGGTGTAACAATACAATTCAACTTAATTTTACTCCAAATTTCTGAGTATCACATATCAATTTTTTATTTCTAAGGTTATTAATAGAATTCTATAAGTAATTTCTTACTTATTTATATATTCTATAAGATGACAATGAAATTTTGTTTCAATTTCTCTTCATATAGAATGAATGCATTGTAGATAGAATATTTTGTAAAATAAATTTTCATTTCACGTACGCGCCTATAACTGTTATTTATTATTATTGTTAGATTTATACGATTTTAAGTAGCTTATGCATTATTAAAGCGTTTTTCAATAATTGATATTACTTATATACTTTGCAGTAATTCCCTAACTGTTAATGCCTTTATGGAGTAAAAATCATAACATTGAAAAAAAGTATTATATATTTATTATTTTTTTATATAGTATCAATTTTGTTTATAAAAATTTTAAGAATTTAAAATAATTGACTTTTTCACAAGCAATTTCATTGCATTATTGTATTTTTTTACTGGAAACCTTGTGCATAGATTTATATATTCACGAATTTGATTATATTCAGCCATACGTCTGACAGTGTTCAATAAATGTGCTCATCAAACTCATTTCATAGGTAATCATAATGCCATTGAATTCTGTTACTCGTAAGCATATTTATTAAATACTGTTTGCATTACATAAGTTGGTCGGGCGACTGGAAAGTTGCGAGCAGGAAAGACGTTAAGGTGCCAAATTCTTCATTTGAAGATAAAAGGCTTCGGGAGACTATTCATAAAAATGGGAAGAGATCGTAATAGAAAGGAAAAAAGGAGAAGAAGAAGAAGAAGAAGAAGAAGAAGAAGCAGAAGAAGGAGATATAGAAGAAGAGGAGGAATGAGAGGAAGAAATAGCGTACAAGTATTTTACCGATTTATCGTGGATTCGGCGGGACGAATAAATGCGATGGTACTTTGAGCTACTAAGGAAAGTAATTTTACAGTAGAAATGCAAAATGTACCGTTGAGCAGCTGCATAACGATCTTGGTTGTACGTAGGATACGTGTGAAAAATTGCATCCACGCGGAGGGAAAAAGTTTGGGAAGCGATTGCGGGACGAGGAGAGGCCAGGGGGAATTTGTTGTTGCGATTGATCGTTGTTGGAGCCGTGCAATAGACGGCCTGGAGGGAGGGGAACCGGAGAGCCAAGAGCGAGTGAGTCGGTGTCTGGCGAGGAAGAGAGAGAGGGTGAGAGAGAGAGAGCGAGCAGGGGCGGGAGGGAGGGAGCAGTGCAATCAAAACCGCGGAAGCACCTCTTGCCTTAAACCGACGACCGAGAGGCCAGCAGCAAGTGGTTGCCACGAATATAGTGGCGGCGTGTAAGGAGGCTTTATTCGAGAGGCCGTTGCCGCAGGTACGGCACTCGAGGCCGTCGGCGAATGCGAGCCTCCGCGTGGCCCGCGACTGCGGGCAATCGCTTTATTCCCCGGACTCTTGGCGGACTCTTGGCTCCTCGGCTTCCACCGCGCGGGCCTGGAGGCGCGCGACGAGCCGCAGCACGTGCGCATTGTTCTCGCGATCCCTCCCCCCCCCCTTCGGGCCTCCCCTCTGCGCCTCGACCGCCGCGCACCGGAGGCGAGCAGGCGCCTCCGAGGTCCCGTTTTTAATTTTCACGACCAACTATCCCCGCATTCAGGCGTGTATTCGTCATCGATTTTTGTCGACGCTTCTCGGAAATTTTTTCGAGCCCTAAACCGCCGGAATTTATTGCACCACGCGGCCCCGATGGCCGAAGTCAACCCGAGGCTTGGCGAGGAGCGATATCGAATAATGGAATCGCGCGCTCGAGTGAGAGACTTCGGTGGGCCCATTGTCGACGAGCGCCGTTCGTTACTTTCCCAATTGGCTCTTACAGGGCCGGGCCTTGCGTAAGGCGGCTTTTAATCGGACGCAGGGCAATCTCGAGCCTCCGTAAATGGCCACTCCTACGCCATCCCCTTGCTTTCCGACGCTCAATTTCAATTGTGAGGCCTGGCCTGCGTTGCGACCCTCGACTAGACTCGCGTTCCTCTACAGCCACGGGACAAAAGGGAGATTGTCAAATTTCTTATGATGTGCAACTTAAAAGAACACCAAACTAATGGTGAGCTTAGCTAACATTATCTGCCCAACGCTTTATTTATACATCGACTTCTCTATTAAATATATTGCGTACGTTACCATTGAAGAATAAATATCGATGATGCATCTTGTACTGGCCGCTACCTGCGTACGTAGGATAAACTAATGAGACAACGAAAAGATTGTAAATACGACTTGAGTCAGTCTCGTGGCGTCTGGTTTCACGTGTTAATAAATAGCCAGGTTATTACCAGCAAGTTAATTCCTCGGTCACTCTTTTCGTTTAACGAAGCTAATTATGACGGGCATAAATGTAAGCGTTCAATTGTTGTGTATACATACTCGCACGTGCTCACTTTGTACGGCACTTGATACATTATTTTTAATTGTATCGATGTTTCTAAGTATTATACATGTGCCCGGTACACGCTTGAATTAATTTCATTCAATATTAATTAATGCTCATTCCCCTTAACAACGGGATGCGAGTCTTTAATCATCGAGCATTTAAGTATTAAATCAAAAATTTATTTTTCAATGATTAATGATTTACGAGAGTCCAGTTGACTGTATGGATATTCTCTTTTGCGTGAAATTAAATCTATACTGATTTTAGAAGACAAATGAATCATTATTGATGCATTTTTTACAAATTCCACTTAATAATGTAATTTGGAACTTTTAAAAATCGTATTATTAGAATAATAAAATGAACTCATCATTCAAGCAAGTTACATTTACTGTAGTGTAAAACTTCACCAATCTGTTGCATCCTCGGTTCTGGCTTTTACACAAATATTTCGTTGCAACATTGGTTGCATGTGAACATTTTAAACTAATTTACTATTCCATTTAAAAGGATACATGAAGATATCGCGATTAATATTGCATTGCCGATATTCAAGCTTTACTATATTTTGTCGGTTTATTTTTTATTTTGTATACATGTGACCCTAATTAATATCACTTGAATCTTAAAATATTGTTCCCTTTACTTTTGCAATCATCCGATTGCCGCCCGTCGGCTGATTTAAGGCCTAATCGAGCAATTTAACAAAAACTTAAATATTTTAAGCACACTGATTAAAACATTTACAAGGAAATTCGTAGACCCGAGACGACACAACGGCTCGCGAAAGGCACTGCTCGTGAAGAACTGCAGAATCTTCTATCCTGTCGACTCTCTGAACATAACGTATTGTTTGGATATTTCATTACCACAGTTCCATTGCAAACACCTGTGGGCATTCCAAGGTGTGCGTTTCGACGTAAAATATCTCTTGGACAAAGTTGATGAATCGTGTCTTTTTATGTATAGTGAGAGCGATCGTCTTGAAAAAATACACAACTTGTAGGAAAATGACAAATTAATTTTTAAGCTGTGTCACGTATATTTTTATAAGCATGCATATGCTTGTACTGTAATCCTTGTAATGTGAACGTACCGATATTTAGCTAAGATAAAATTATCTTTTCCACGTCTAATTTTTTTAATCTATAAGAATGTAATAAAATAAGAGTTTAACTTTGTAAATTTCAAGACTAGGGTGAATAATTTATATGAAACTTTGGGCTAATTTTAATAAATCGCTTATTACCAATTAATTACAGTTTAACAATATGTAATATTAATCTATAATTTACAATTAAATTTATTGTACAGTAGTAGTTAATATATACAGAGAAAAAATGTTTAAACTTGTGTTAAATGAATTCTCTTAAAAATATAATGAATAACAAAAAATTTAATAAAAATTAAGATTAGTTTTTACAGTACAATCAAATTATTTTAAATGCAAGTACACTTTTAAAAATAACTAGTGAATTATTTTAAATGAACTAAAAGTATTGTTATACTTTAGAACGTTATAAAAGCAATTCGATTGAGTAATACTTCCATTTTTGGAAAATACTAGCATTATGATATTTCTTTCGCGATGTTATTATTTAAAAAAAAATAATAAAATAAATAAATAAGCATTTCAACTTTTTCTTTTTCATTTTCTCAGTATTTCTAAAGTACAATTAATAAATTGTTTCATGTAGTGAAGCTAATATAATCAATTATGAATATAAAAAATGCTTTATAATTATAATTAAAACATTTATTCTGCTGTATTTCAGTAAATCATTTATTACAAGTTAACAAATGTTATTATGCACGAATAAACCATGTTTAATATACAAAAATGTATGCACCATTGGCAATATATTAGTCAGTTTGAAATTTATAATAAAAAGTTATACATGTTATTTAAATATTCGACACAATTAACAAGAATAATAATTCATCATTGACTTTAAGAATGGAAAATATCATACTGCGTAACGTGTGCCCTCTAGATGATTAATAATACAACTTACAGCAATAGATGATATAGTAGAAATCGAGAACTTTTACCAACGGTCGCGAAAATCGATAAGCGAATAATACATTTACCGACAGGATATTTCTTAATGAGTATAAATCCATTGAATCATCATTCAATCATAAATTAATTTCATAAATTACTTTAATTAATTATCTGTCCTTATCCATTTATAAATAATGCTAACAGAATATACATATATATATATATATATATATATACATACATATACATATATATATATATATATAAATTATTAATTGGCATATCGACTTATGATAAATTTATGCGTAGCAATCAAAATGATAACAAATTGTTGTAAAATTTATCGGAGCAACTGAAATAAATATTCACAACATTTCTTAAAAAAAATTGTTATGCTTTTAATTTGAATTGAAAACTTGACTAACTTTTTGACGCGTCGAAATAATATTCATTACGATTTTATAATTATATAGGCACATTCCATTAGAATTAAAGACTTTGATGTTGTATATTTTTTAAGTTCTTACAGTGGAAATTTTTTTTTTACATTTTAATGTAAGAAATTGTTTCTTAATTAAAACAATTTATTAAAAGTCTACATAAATATTTTGTTCGAATTGTCAATACAAAATTCTGTGCATCTCATTTCAGTCGTGTTTTACTGTCTGATAGTAAGACGCTAAATAAAAATGAAGTAATAAAAAAGGTTTGATAAATGTTATCAATATTGTTAAATTTATTACACATAATTATTCATTCAATTTTTCGGTGTAGTAAGAGTTGTAGAGTTCGCATCGCCAGTCTAAAAAGTGAAATATAATTGAGTAAATAAAGGGACACGTATATGGGGCTTGCATGGATATAGGAAAAAAATTATACGAACGGCATTGCCCGTGGAAGAGATTCTCAGTGTCGCATTGGCACTGGCGTCACTTCCGTTCGCTGACGCTGCATTGCCAGCCGCACCTGCCTTCGGACTCTCCGTTGACAAGGTAGACACGAAACTTGAAATGGCTGAAAAAAATCATACTCGGCATTCTATTAACTCCGCACCTTTGACCCTGACTTTTTTTACCCTGATTTTACAGAACTTTTACCCTCTAGCTAATTGCGCCTTCTAATGCGCGTAGAACGCCTTTTTCTCATATTCGTAGTTAAAGCCAACTTATCTGTTCTCACCTATAGCTCGCGCACACCGAACATAACGGCGTTACTCATTTGCCCGTATCCCATTAATAAAAGCATCGATCTGTGTGGGTGAGTGGGTGGGTGCGTGTGTGCGTGCGGGTTAGCTGGACCGTGTGCGCCTCTCTCTTACATGGTCGAGTGTTTTCGATTCGATCGCAACGTATAAGAATTTTTGCTGCGGAACTTTTCAAAGCCCAAATTTTATTTTCACTTTTCGTCATCATTTCATCAGCCCTTTAAACTGCTTATATTTTTACAATTATTCTTACAAAATACTTTTTAGCCAGATTCCAACATATGCTTATATCACACCGAAATTTTATAAACTGTTATATAATTATTATATGTTAAATAATTATATAAATACATAATTTACAATATATATATATATATATATATATATTTGTAATACTATATGTAAAATACACATTTAGATTGGCATCTGCGTGCCTCTATAGCTTGCGCCAAAAATTCTTAATACTTTAAATAATTCAAAAATCTAATAAAACTACTCATTTTTGTATTATTATTTGCTTTCACAAAAAAAGTAAAGCGTAAATTTGTATAATGTGTTCTGTGATATATATATATATATTTGCTTGTTTAGGTATCTACGTGTATATGTGTGGGGGGGGGGGTAAGAGACGTATATGTGTCCTACATGTTTATGTATGTATTTTGGTAATATGTTTCATTAAATCTATTTGTATCATATGCAGATGTGTTTTTCATTATATGTGTACTTATAAATGTTTATAAATATTTGCAGTTCATTTTATTTATAATATTAATATTTATTTTAAATTTGTTTAAACAATAGATCTGATATTTTATTATTGGACTTGAAAAAAACTATTTTCAAAAACTGGTGCATATAATGTTGATAATAATTAAACAACTTTTGCTTAGAATTGTTCAGACTCTAAAAGTACCATAAAATTGTAATTCTATTAAATTTTTTAGCTCTTTTTAAACAAGGATTAACTGCAAATTTCGATTATAAATATTCATAATTATATTATATTATACAGTAGTTTAATGGTAATGAAATATCTACCAAATGTATTTTTTTTTTAAACTAAATACTGATATACTAAATATTTTAAGAGGTAAAAAATCCTCTGTTTAATATTTGTATCTAATTAAGAAATATTTTAATACAAACTAATTAAGTTTGCCCAATTATTACAACATTTAGATGTTTAAAAACAGTTTTTAAGTAATGCCTTAAATATCAGCATATTACGTCATTATAATCAATATAGTCCATAATAATAATAATATTACTATTATTACTATAATTCATAACTCTTCAATGCTTCAATTATTTGAAAAAATACTTTTTTAAATAATATTTCTTGAAATTGCATTTTATATTTTAAAAGTTAGAAACAATAATTAGAACAAGATAGAACAATAATACATATTACGAAATTCATACGAAATATAATCATTTATTGTTATGTTTTCAGATATTGTATTTGTCATCCAAATTAAACATATATTCTGCATATAATTTGTAACATATGTAATCATGATACAACGATTAATTTTTGCGTTTAATTTATCAAAAATATTATATTAAAATCAAAACTAATGATCAAATTTCAAAATTTATACTTATTTATACACAGAGTCCCGCAATTAGAATATAGCAATTTTATACAATATATATTTAAAAAAATAATCTAAATTTCTTTAAAATGTATTCTTTAAAACCATTTTTATTTTTTTGCATTTTATCATGTTCATACAGGCAAATGGAATTGACGAAATCGAGTCATACTAATTACAGATTAATTTATTTAACGCTGCATAGTTTTTATATCCTCTAAAAATATTACGGCCTTACTATCTACACATTTTTTATGGTATTTTTCATAAAATCTAAGAATTTAATTATACAAACAAGCTAGTATTTAACTACTTTAATCAACAGATTGAATATATTTTTATTAATAAGTAATGTTGATAAAAAAAATAGTTAGAAACATGGTAGGTATTAGCGCAATTATTATTGTAAAAATAAAAAAAAGGTTAAGTAATTTTTTTTTTATAAAACTTGAAAACTAAAAAACGTAATGGTTATATTTAACTTAAAGTAATCAATCAAATCAACCATATATTTTCTATTTTACAATAAAATTTTTTTTCTGTTATTTTTCCAAAAGGGTTCCATAAACTCATAATACAATGTTTAATATATTAAAAAACAAATACTTGTATGGATCTATTAGGAATATAATAACAAAACTAAAATATAAGTTAAAAATTCTTCAGTAATAATTTATTTAACAAGGACTAAATCATGTAATTTTGCTTCTACTTCTTTTTTTTAACAAAAAAAAAAACAAAAAGCATAACAACTTTAATTGAGTTACAAATATATAATTTGCATTAACAATACAATATAAGCACGTAGTATAAAATAATCAATTGATTGAATGAAGTTAAAAATTAAAATTTTTAAATCAGCTTCAAGTTCTTTAATGAATAAAAGCCTAATATCAGATTGAATTATTTTTCAGGTTCTTTTAATAACAATATAAAAGTGTTATTTATAAATATACTAAATTATAGAAAACAATTTTACTTGAAGTATACTACATAAATTATAGTATAAAAATGTATAATTAAAATTATTTATGTAACATACAAAAGCTTATCTTGCGAAGGCCAAAACACTGTTTTTTAATTTTACTCTTACAAACCCTTAATAAATATTAAATCAATTATTGCTAAATTTTACAATGTGTAATATAAGTTTTTACTAAAAATTGATTACCAAAATACAGTTGGAAAATAACTTATTAGGTTAAAATTCTCATCAGATTTTGATAATAAAGGGATTCAGTTTTTTTAAAGAAATGTTTTTAATTTAAAAACTATAGAAGCAAAACCATAGAATTTTATGGAGTATTTTTCAAATGATGTCAGCAAATATTTTTTTTACAATTGAATGCATAATTTTTTAAAGTGCTTTCCAATTTTAAACAAGAAAGTCGTGTAATTAATGAAGACGTAAATATAAGCTAATTATAAAACTTAACAAAACAAACTGAAAAATACACTGTTAAATTTTTAATTTTTTTTTAATTTTCTTTCAATTGATAATGTTTAAAATTTTATTTTGAATACTTAACTATTAGAAAATACAATAATTTGAGAAAAAATGTTTTTTTTATGAAAAATAGAATAAAATTTTTTTAAATACCACAAATTAAACTTTCAATACTTACCAAGTGCATATGTAATCAACACAATCGTGTAAATTTTCAACATGTTTAATTATCACAGAATATTCCTGCAGTTCAAATCAAATAAAGTATTGCAAATGTGGCCTAGTAAATATGCTCAGCAAACTTATATACTTTTTTTATCTTTATTGACTTTGCGGTAAATAGTGATACAGCAACATAAAACGATATGAAATGAATTTGTGCCATGAAAAAATCTATAAAATATGATTGTAATTCTTTCAAAGCAAACAAAAAGGGACATAAAGATTCGGATATAATTTACGTTTCTTAATTACGAAATGCTCATTCAAAAAAGGATTAACAGAACTTTTTTTAGAAAGTATTTACTCATTCTCGATGGATGTATCCTAGTCTACTTTTTACATTTGTATTTATACAAATAAACTTACATTGCTTTTAATAGAGAAAATATTCATTGCTTGATGTTCGTAACTATAAAAAATGCAGGATGAGCTGATTTGTAAGCCATTAATAAGGTACGATGTAATATTAAAGAAATTTAGATGCTTTTAAAATTTAAATATTATTAATATATATAAGTATAATATTTTCAATTAAATTGAATACCTTATAATATTATAATCGACATTGTCCTCTTCAATTTAATTTTTGTTACTTTTAAATTATTTAGGATGTACGTATGTGCATAAATCAATTTTTCATAATTTAGTTTATTATTAATGAATCTAGAAATATGACATGTTTTTTTCATATAAACTGCATAAAGTATAAATTTAGTTTAGATGTAATATTTTATTTTTTATGTGTATTATAAAATTTGATTGATAATGTGATGCTATGTGCATAGCTATTTTCATATTTTTTTGCTAAGAAAGGTATAATGAAAATCAGATAAACTGTATAAATAAGAAAAAAAACAATAAATAATATATAAAACGTTGCATTTTTTAAAATTCTAATATTTTGGTTAATACTAAAAACTGAGTTAAAGTACATAATGCCACAATAACTTTTATACTAATTGTATTTTTTACATATTATTTAGCATATAATAATTTTTTTGTTTATATTTACAAATTATTGAATAGAAAATATTGTCATTTATAACATTTATTTATAACATTTATAACATTACAGAATTTTAATAAGCCAAACATTAATTTAATAATTAAAAGTATTGTACTATATTACTTACAATAAATACAGGCGCTGGTACTTATTTTTATATCTGAATTCATTACAGTTTAAACATGTAATAATATTAAAACCTTAAACTTTAAAGAATAAAATATCTTTTAAAAAGAAGTTAATTGATACTTAACTTTATTCCTTTATAAAATAGTTTTAAAATACACTTATATAAATTTTAATCTAATAACAAAATATATTACAGATTTAAATATATTACTGATCAAAATATATTCTATATAGATAGTTCATGTTATTGTTTTAAAAATATCAAAACGCTTAATCGTTTTTCTTTGTTGTTAAAAGTTTTTTTGTATACCCCATACTTGTTTTCATAAAAATTCACAAAAATGTTTAGATTTTTATTTTTATTTTCAAGCTTTAAAAAAAAATATATAAGCAAGATATCTGAGCTTTTTTTTTATAAATATTAAAATTTTAATAGTCATTTGATGTAACATACACGTCAGAATAAATTTTATTAGTGGATAGAATTATTATATTTTTTAAAATAATCTTTTAATTTTTTTTATTTCATAAAAATTGAACATTTTAATTAACCTTAAAAAAACACAGTATTAAAATATTTTACTCAAAAACTATTATATTTTTCAAAAGTTTGTTTCAAACTTACATACGCTTAGACATTTTTTTTTTAATGTTTAATGATTTCTATAATAGTTATTTTATTCAATATATAATATTGAATATTATATTGAATATTATATTGAAAAATAAGTAATACTTAAAAAAAAATATTTTTTAAGGTAGTATATTAAGGATACCTAAACTGTTTATAAAACTTATTATAAATTTAAAAACATTTTAATTATGACTTATTATAAATATATTGTTATAGAAAAAAGTATATTTCGACTTTTCTTTCATTTTGGTAAAATTTATGAAATATTTTTCTATATTAATTTTAATATATTTTAAATTCTGTAAATTCAGTATATATTTTTTAAAAATTGATGATCGGAATTGATAATCATTTATAATATATGATTCTACTCATTTACATTAAATTTTTATAAAAACATTTTTTACATTACAATGACTATAATTTCTCATGACAATCGTCATTAGTGTCTAATGATTTTGATGGAAATTGTTGTAAACTAACTTTTGTAAACTCTTTTAACCCAACGTAAAAAATTGAATGAATTTTTTAAATCTGTGAAAGTATAAGCATTTAACATTCTATATGTTAAAAATGAATAATTTATATGAAATAAACACAATAAAATGATTTATTCCATAAAAACATTCCAATGCAAATATTCATATTAGATGAAAACTTACAAAAGATTAATTTAATTATTCTATAATAAATAAATATTAAATGTCAATAAAATTATGTGAACTTTAATATTTATTAATATAAATAAAATTTAAGAACAAGGCCATTTAAAATTAAAATGTTATACGTATAAGAAATACGTACAATTACCTGCGAAGTAGCTTTTAGTGCCAAAATATTAAAAAAAATTATTCTGATAAAATACAAAAAAACTTCTAATGATTAAAAAATTAAAAAATTTCATTATTAATAGTTCGTTTTTAAAAATTTTGTTAAAATATTGTGTTTAATACATATAAAATTTTAGATTTTAGTACTTAATGAATAAATTACAAATTGAAATAATATTTAATATGTAGGATATTTTAGAAAAAAAAAATAATCGATATTTTTTTCATATGGATAAAAAAAATATGTAAATATTTTCATTTGTTTAAATAACTTTCATTATGATTTCAGAATTATTAAATAGGTAGCAATTTATTTGCTTCTATATAAGTCATTATAAAAATATCATTATTCAAGCTAAAAATTAAATTACTGAAATTTTAATTATTTAATTAAAAATTCTAATAAGTAAGAAGATTACTTATACGCATTTTATTAGGTTAGCTTTACGTACACTCAATTCCATGGTTCAATAGAAATTATATCAATACTTTATCAATAAATATATTCAATATATTAAATATTACATAGTAACGACTTATACAAATAAAATTCGTACAAATAAATTTTAACTAAATAAAACTGTATAAGTTGTAACTTAGTTTTAATTTTAATTTTCGTAATTTACTACTATTTAGTATATATAATTTTAGTATTATCAAATACTAAACTTCCTAAGATAATGTAAATTAGAAGTAATTACAAAAAAGTTATGTTTAATACTACTACACAGAATAATTAATATTAGCTATTGTTGTATTATATTTGTATACGAATGCAGCTTGACAAATCCATACTGGAATTAGTTAGATGTTTTAGTACTGGAAACCAATCACTTAAAAATTAGCTGCTTCCATTCAAGCCTACCAATGCTTTGCTATTTTTTTATGAATGCCTTGCGTTATTAGTGACATAAAAAAATATTTAAAATTTTTTATTAAAAATTAAAAATTTTAACTGCCAGAAAAAATCAGACAATACAGAAATTATCAAGTATATTAAGAAGTGATAGAATAGTAAAATAATAAATAATTATTGTATGATATGAATAGTATACTTCATAAATGCATTAAATAAGTTTACAATCGTATTAAAAATCAATGTTATAATGTAGCAGTAAGAATGCAAATTAAAAAATTAATTACATTATAAATTAAATAGAATAATAATTAATTAGTTGTCTAAAATAATATTTTTTTTAAAATAATTATTATTATTTAAGAAAAAACTTAGAAAAGGGAACAATAAGATGAAAATCAAAAACAATAATATTAGAGAAGTAGATATTATGACGTTGTAGAATAATTACAGTAGTAAAAAAGTATGTAAATTACTAATAATATAAGCTATAGATTATTCAAAATATAGCTCTAAAAGATTTTAATTTATTTGAAATCAAATATTTTTTGTATGTACCATAAAGAAAATTTCGATTACTCAATAAAAAGTATATTGTTTCCATCAATTAATATAAAAAAAAACATGAATTTAAACAAAACCAGATAGATAATCATTTAATTGTATGAAAATATTTAGATTGGTATTTACGTTTATATTGCATTTATTAAAAAGATCTTCAGAAAAATTAATAATCTTTTTATCCAATTAAAGAGTATAAATTAATTTAATTAAAAAGTAAGCAAATCAGATCAATGAAAATTAAGAAAGGAAATGATAAAATTGAAATAAATATTTGTTATTACTACATGAATATAAATTAAAACAAATATTGAAAAAAATGTTATTGTTAGGCTTTTATTGGTTAATTTAAATATTTAAAAAATTAATATAATACTATTGTTTTGTCAAAATTAGCTTATGGTCAAACAAATTAGTTTTACTAAGCAACGACAAAAAATAAAAGAAACTTTATGATGTACTTTCTAAGAGGCTGTGACTAATACACACGTCATTCAGAACTAGTTTTATTTTAAACTTATAGGAAAAATTAAGTGCTTCTTTACTTAAATAAAAGTAGCTAAATTATTTTTATGTCAACATTTATAAAATTATGTAAGATATTTAAAAAAAAAAGTATTTTAATGAGAAAAAAGTAAATATTTAAGTCACGAAACGTTCATTTCAGAAAAGAAAAAAGATTTTCCTCTACCAATGTACTAAAATTTTATCACTACGATCGACAAACATCACTTTGCAATTGCGTCCGACACTAAAAGAATTAAACGCATAAAAGAATTACCAATAAAAATTTCTAATACGTCGAACATAGTCATCGTTTTGACTATGGGTAATTATTACTGTTAACCAATAAAAACTAAACAATTTAAACTTCATATGAAACCTCCAGTAGAATAAAGAATTCTAATATTCTAATATTGAATCTTATAAGCAAAATACAATAAATATAATATGAAAAAAAGTAATATTTTTCCCGCTAATACAATTTAAAACAATGTAAAAAAATCGAAACTTAAAGCCCTTAATCTATGGTAAGGAATTGACAAATCGATTGCACCAAGAAGTAAGATTAGACAAATGTTGATTTCCGATGAATATTTATTGTAAAATAAAAATCATATAAATTATAACTTGAGTCATAAAACCATGATAACAAATAATTAATAAAACATCTTATGTGTAAATTAAATGCAACTACATAAGGTATGATTGAATTTTAGAAACTGTTCACAATAATTACTCGTACACTTCAATTTCAATGAATTATGTCTGCAATGCTATGAAACTCTTAATTTCTTTAGTTATTAGCATTAGTTATAGCATGGCGTCAATCTCTGTCCGCATCAGTCATAATGTTTATCTAAATGCACCTGCCTATCCTTGGGTTTACTAATTAAACTCAGCGGCTCAGTAACAATCACTTTACTCAGATAGTCACGCTTGGTTTCAAAGTCGACGGATAAATGTCAGTGTCATGGGTTCCTTCACCCCCTTGTGTTCTCGTTTCTTTTCTATTACTAAAGTACGAAAATGAATAACGTTAGGAAAGATTAGGACAGGACTTTTCTTATTATTCGTATATTGACGTTGCGCCATAAATTTAGATTTGTATTTTCCATTATGTTCTAATATAAAGATCGAATCTTAGCTATTTTTAAGTATTGATTATTATTTAATTAATTAAAACTAACTTTAAAATTTACAAATTGCTACACATGAATATTTTTAAATATAGCCTTATATTAAAAACATTCATATGTAGAGCCAATTTGTCAAACACAGTTGTCTACTTTCAATCGAAACATCAATAGTATGAGGAAATTAATAAAACATATTTTGTCTTTGTTAAGCGTATAGTAAAATACTATACGCTTATTAATAATGAGTTAAGGGAAAATAGCGGAATATCGTAGAACGATAATTCTGAGTACGTAACTAAGTAATTAACAAAAAAACAACTTTACTAATTTAGTAACTCTTCTTAAAAAAATTTTAGTTATGAATCATTTAACTTTTATGAGCTATATAAATTTGATGTTATAGCTTTGTACAACAAAAAGTCTTAAAATTTATATTTCGTACTTAAAAAATGGATTTTGATTGAAAAAATAATCAATTGTAATTGTGTTTATGATGAGTGTTTACAACGAGTTTTGTGAATGATTTTTTTTTTTGATTTTTCATATTTTATATAATTAATATATCTTTTTTTACTAATTATAATTACTCAAGTGTATATTTTGTGTTTAAAATCAAGTTACAAACATTTTTTATTGAATAAAATGGTAGGAATTCAAATTTCAATAATAAATATTTATCCATTTGAATTAAAAATATAATATACTGTAATAAATATTTAACTAACTTAAAATACTAATTTTGTTTACTTATTTGAGCGTTTAATTATTTGTATTATATAATACTAAATTGTTGAAAAAATCATATACTTTTGCAAATATATCTGTGTACTACATGTACATGTATACAATATTTTTGTAGAACATATATTTCAAATATATTTTATTAAAAAAGTTGTATAACTATTGTTGAAGTGTGAAAAACACATTCTCAAAGAATTTACTCCACCCTATATGATATAGTTCTAATCGGCTTCGGAAAGCTCATTCATTGTATCCCGAAAATGAAAAATGTTAAGTTAGTGAGCACTGTAATTTTCAAATAAAAAAATATTGGGAAAAGTTGTTAGACACTCTCAACTTTACGTTAAGTGAAATTTAATAAAAAAAAGTGTTAAAATCGAATGATATGTCAGTGAAATCGATATCGCATGAATTCTTTCGATGCTGTTAATCTCCACTAGGATTGGTGCTCAACGCCCATGATGCATGATGGCCACCTATGTAACCATGGAAACCCGAGAAGAGGAGGGCTGTAACTGTCGTACGTGATACCTACCATTCGTAAAAGAGTCGAAAAGAAATGGTGACGAATTTGAGGTCAAAAATAGACCCTGCTTTTTTTTACTTTTATGAATATATACAGAATAATCAAGCGATCTCTGTACTTAAATTAAATTTCTTTAATACTACGGGGCCAATGAAAATTGAAATACTCTATATGACAAATGTCATTCCTAATATATTGCGGCATTTAATTTAAAATTCTGTTAATTTTAGTCGCTTATATCCCTTGTCCTTTATATTTTACGTATACATTTTTAGAAACTATCACTTATAAATAAAGTCAGATGGCATTTTAATTTTTAAGCAAATAAATAACCATTCTGCTGAAGTGCTGAGTACAAAAATTAAAAAAAATCAAAATTGTTACAGTTAGTTAGATGATAAATAAAGTTTTTTTAATAAATATTGGGAACAGAAAATATTGCATAAGAATTTCACGAATGTATCATTTTATGAAATATTTATCAACTAAATAGTCAAAAGTCCATTAAAAGTAAAATAAAATCGTTATTTGAAATGAAAAATATAAAAAATTCATTTAATCGTTTAGCATTTTTTTTGCGTTTTTCAAAAGAAATTTATAAATCAATAAAGCTGTCGAAACTCTTGTTATATATATATATTAAATTCAGTTAAGAATTTTTATTAAAAGCTCAATTAACAGTAATTGTTAAAATTAAATTTAAGGGTTTCATTATTAAATACCAGAAAGTAGTTCATAGGGTGATCATGTTTTACATTCATTTTTAATAATTAAAAATTGATGCTTTCATTTAAAGGCGTCACCTTGTAACATTAACCTTGCAACATTACGTGTTATATTATTTTAAATACTATTGACTTTTTCAAATTTTTTGTACTTTTAACAATTTTTTATTTGTTTTTTTAAAATACGTAATTATATTTTTATGTATAAATTAAGTTAAGCATGTTAGTTTTACCTGGTTATATGTCATAACTTCATTTATAGCATAATTTTATTAATGTACATAAATTCTAATCTATTTTTTAAAAGTAAATAAAATATCGAAGTAATGCAATTATTATATCAAGTATGCATTACAATAATTAGCAATGAATATAAATAATATCATATAAATATTTCAAAAAGCTTGTTTCTTTCTAAGAACTGTTCTTTCTAAGAATTTGTTTTTATATTATATTAAAACTATATTTCATTTTCTCAATATAATACATTATTTAGAACAGATTTTAAATATTATATTTTTAGATATGTAATATTTTTTTATATTTAGTGTCTTAAATCAATTATAAACTTATTTTTTTTTTTCCTTCTCTACGTCGTAAACTTTCCAAAATAATAAAAGTAATGACATTTTTAAAATTTAATCTTAATATAAGAAAATAATGATACTTCTTCTTTGATATTATATATAATTATACATAATGTAATAAGACAAAAAATTTATTCTAAATATTTCAGAGATTTTTGTATTACTGAAAACATCCAAATTTAGAGACTAAAAAAAGTAATGTTAAGATTAATTTAGGATAAATTACTATTTCTAACATAGTGTTCGTTCTTACAATACATTATATTAAAAAATACAATAATATTAAAAATATTAATCAAATTTCAATATCGTAATTTGAAATAATTGTCATTTAAAAACAGATTTGATTCATAATACTTTTTTAAAAGAATAAACTAATAAATTTAATACTTAATTTATATTACAGAATTAGTTGAATTTTCTTAACGCTTCTTTAAATTAATCGTATAAATAAAAAATTTTAAATTATAATTCCGTTTGAACAGATTTTTTAGTGTAGTAAATGATGTAATACAATTTCAATTTATATGTTTCATACATCTATATGAAATCGAAAATATTAAATTAAAAACATTATTTATAAATTTATAATTGGTATTAATATTAGGTCATTAAATTTTAAGCGAATCTAAAAATATCCGCACGTTATATTTTATTTATTGTTGTAAAATAATTATAATTTTACAAAGCAGAAATGCATATTTGTTGTAGCATATATATAACATTCAAAATCAAATTACAGATGCATTTCTTTAAATTTTATTAAATAAAAAATATATATATAACTATTATTTATCTAATTAATATACTATATAATATATAATTAATAATTAATAATTAATAATACGCATTTCATATATGTATAGCTATTAGACGGCAATTCATATTCATTATACTATAATATCACAGTATCATATAATAAAATTTATAGGAAACAACTTAACAATAAAAGTGCTCATACCTATAATCATAGATTCGTCGTTTTACTAATTATATCATTTTAAAAAAGTAAAAGTATACAATTTTTTCGAGATTTCCTTTTTTTAGAGTACTAAATTTTGAAATGCCATATACATATTCATTATTATTTATACTATTTCTACTATACATAAAAATTGAAAGTAAAACATCATCGTATATTTTACGAACATCAAAAAGACGCATTGTAAATTTTCATTTACCAAGGGAATAAACTTTCATTTAAACAGATCAAACTAATTGTTAAAAAATTTTAGTAGCAGCTTCCAAAAATTTATTATACATGATTTAGTATATATTGAAAGAAAATAAAGAAAAGAATTAATTTAAATTAAATACATTTCTTTTAATGATTCCTAATTATAATTTCTTCGGGTTTTCTCTATTACTTAGTTCATTATTTTTTCTGATATGAATAAGAGTTTAGATTCGGAGAACAAATTCAATAGATTGTGAAATTTACTATTATAGTACTTTTGATATTATTTTTTTTTGACTTTACGTCGATCATAGTTATTTTAAGTCATAATTTTAAAACTAGTTCTTGTAATTTAGAAAAAGTAAAAAAGTAACTTAATAATTTTGATTACAGTAAGTTTTATTCTTGGAATACGAGATTTGTAGTTACTGCGGTGCTAATGTAAGCTATTAATTAACATTATGTAAAGTTAATTTACTAAATTAATGGACGAACATCTAAAAAATGCGCAGTTATATTTATAAATTTCTGAAAAGATTGAAAAAGTTTATTTATAGGAGACTTTAACGAATATAGCTAGAAATCGAAATCTGCTAGTAAGTTAGAAATTTTCGATTAAAGTATCGTCATATGGTGAACGAGTGTATTAATTGTAGGAAAAAAAAACTATCGTCGAGCGTTCGATAGCGCATGAATATAACATTTTTGTAACTTGTACAAGTATTACTGACACCAATACAAAGGATATTTAAAATAAAAAGAGACGTAGAAAGATTATGCACACAGCTCGTTAATTTTTTATAGTCAATTGAACTTCGCCACTCAGTAGCGAAATCTATTCTCGGAGTAAATCGAACGTGGCGGTGAGTAACTTTCAGATAAGACTCAATTCTGCATAGCGAAATAATATTAACCTTCTGACTCAAGGATAAAATAGGAAGTGCGCATATAGCTGGCGTTCGCTTGGCACGAAACGAAGGCGAGTATTGCTCTCCAACTTATGTAAAGATGATGAAGAAGAAGAGAGAGAGAGAGAGAGAGCGATAAAGGAGAAGTAAAGAAGGAGCGATGGAGCAGTCGCCATTGCCACCGGCGAATCCGTCGTCGGCCACCACCGTCGTCACTACGTTATTGAGAGGATATTGCTCTGAGAGGTGCACGTGCGCAACGCTATAAAAGGTAAAGATAAAGGAAACAAAAGAAGGGAAAAAAAAGGCGAGCGCGCCCAGCATTAGGAAGGAGGAAAATCGGCTCGGCGGATATGGTATCGGCGGTGGGCACGACGCGGCTCCCGCGGACAATAAACCGCCGGCAGCGCTTGTGAATGAGTCGTAAACGCTCTGGGATGAGAAAAGCTCGAGGCCTCGATCCATCGGAATACATGGGCGGCACGGGGCGGGGCGGGGACGCGCGGCTAAGAGGAGCCTCGGGCGGGTGAATGGAAGGGTGCGCGCTTCCTCGGCCCCTTTATCTCCCTCTTTCTTTATTCTCTTCTCCGACGGTCTCCTCTTCATAAACCGGGGCCTCGTAAAAGGGGCCGAGGGCCAATTCCGTCAACGACGACGACGACGACGACTAGGACGACGACTAGGACGACGTCGCACAGGCGGCTCACAAGTCGCTCGGGCGACTTCTTTCTCGAGATGGGCTTTCTTCGTAAACGACAGCGCCGTAACTCTGCCCCCGGGGGCAACCCTTACGCCCCTCGTAAAAGGACTCGGGGTAGTTAAGGCGTGCTGCTGCCGGGAGAGGCAACGATCCCTCGGCCAATCTCGGGGGAATCTCGCCGACCCGAAGGGAGTTCCACGGCTTCCCCGAAGCTATCGGTCCTCGAGCCGAGAGCTCGGGACCAATGGGACGAGGCTGATGCTGCTCTTTTATTACCCGGTCTTACGCGGTTGCGACTCTCGACTTCGTAATCTCCCCGAGTAATGGCGAATGCGCGCGCTCGGCGCCTTAGTTTTTTTTCAGTCCAGCTTTTAGTTTCATTTTTTTCTTCCCCCTTCGAAGTCTTCCTCGGCTCAGCGCCGCTACCGAGTGATACCATCCGACTTTCGTGACGAACTAAGCCATTTTTATTATATGACTTGAAGGAAATTGTATCGGGGTAATGGCTTTTATACATTTCGCGCGTATTTACGCATCTATAGCTGCATACTTAGTGCTAAATTATTGCTTAGAGTGCTCAAAGCTTCTTTTCAGTAATACATATTCTACTTATATGCTAATATTTTGTAATAATGTGTTAGCATTTGGTTGGTTGAAAGTGCTATGTATGAATGATTCTGACTTTTATAAACGATCTAATAAAATCTTCCTGTAACGTATAAATTATTTGTTAAATAAAATAATTTTTTGTTTTTATACTTTATCATAGGGAATATTTTTATTTTATCTATTTATTGCGAAATTTTAATAAATTTCGCTGATATTATGTACTAGATTAAATATTTATAAATTTTTTTTTATTTGATGTGCTTCTTAGCTGTATGAATTTTCTGTAAAAAGTTCTTATACGTTTCTTAAATCAAGATTAAAAAAGGTAAAATATTAATTATTACGATCTTGCTTTATTTAACACTCAGAAGAAAAACATAATTTACTTGTACATATAAGATTTTTTTAAATAAAATCAGATATACATTATTAATATCTTAATTGAAATAACAAAATACTTACTTTTTTATTTGAATTACTGATAACCTTTTCTTCGTGTTTATAAATCATAACTATGATTTATAATTTATATATTTTTTATATTTCCCATAAAAAAAAAATTTATCCCCGGTATATTACAAAAAGTATTAATACAAAAGTTATCGTTGTTATGTATTATCAAAAATTATTTGTATTTCTTTTATCGGTAACAGGTAGATGGAAATTTTTTGTAAATATAACAGATAAATATATTTTATACTATAAAAATATAATTACGAAACACATAAATTGTTTTTTGTGATTTTCTAACCTTTAGCTTTTGGCTGAGGCTGCCAATATAGCTTCGATCATTTAAACATCCCCTCGTATGTATCACGTTATGGTCAATAAAATTAATGTATCTGACAAATTTTTTTGGCATTGAGAATCTAATCTTAGTTTAGAAAGCCAATAATATTTATTACTATATTTATTCAACAAAGTGCTGTGCTTTAACAATATTAATTTAGCTTTTGTATAATTAAAATTGAAATCAATTAAAGTTTAAAATGTAAAAAACTTAATATTCTAAACAAGATTAACGACTTTGGTAAATAAAACCAATTTCCTGGAATTGAGGTTTCTTCTAAAAAAAAAGGCACAACAAAGAGTTGCTACATTTATGGTGTTGGAATTTAGGAGCGACAGGAGAAAAAATTTAAAGAAATTTTATATTACACGTCCAATCGCAAAAAAAAGAGTAAAAATATATGGAAATTGAGGAAACACATAAGTAGTTAAATATTTTTAAAAAATTTTAAAAATATGGAAAAATTATTAACTAGTAAAAATAAAAATAAAACTATAAATATATGCAATAATAAAATACAACCTCATGAGATGTATAATTTTAAGTATGCATTATATTGTTATAAAAAAGTATTGATTTAAATGATTGAAAAAATATTCCTTTATTGCAAAATAAAATCTAAAACGAAAATAATATAACCGTATTAATTAATTTGAAAATATTAGGAGTAACTAGTTAAGCTTCTAAAGAAAATAGCTGATTTAAACATTTAGTCTACTACATAGCATTCAACCCATTAAGTATTTAGCTCTTGACTGTATCGCAAATTTTAAATAAATTGCTACATTAGGTGTTATCATTAGTTCTTTACAAAAATATTCCAACCAATAATAGACTAGCTAAAAAGAACCTAATTAAAACTTATAAAATGCAATTGATTTATATAGTTTAAAAGTAATTAAAACAGATCCAGATATATTCAAATTGAATCAGTTATAATTGCTTTTGAATCATAAATTATGCATATAAATCAAATTTAATCTGATGTTTATAAACAATATTAAAGTAGGATTTAATTATTCGAAGAAGTAAATGTAAAAATTACAATACCTAATGTTTTTTTATTTATTTTTTTCGCGAAAATTTAATTAATTATAATGATTTAAAAAATGTTGTTTAAATTTTTTTTTTAATATAAGCATTTATAATTACCATAATTTAATTCTATCGAATATATTGAAGATACACTTCGAAAAATCTTAAATAAATATTTTAACATACAAATAAAACAAAATTATTTTTAAAAAACACAGTCTACTCTAATTATTGTAACATGTAATTATTTATATTTTTTTCCGTATATTTATTATTTATATATATTTATTAAAAATTTCATTTATTATAATTGTGTAAAGTAAAAGTATGTTTAATTGTATTATTAGGTTTACACACTTAGGCTCCATGTTTAAAAATTTAAAACTAATTCAATTTATGATTCCTTATCATATCACTTCCGTGATTGCACTATTTTATGTCTATCCACAATATTTGGCATGTTTAACTAATAAAAATGAATTATATACAATTATGATAAATATTATACTAAATATAAATATTATTTGTTTTAATTATTATGTATTAAAATTTTAATTTTAATTTTAATATTTTTTTCTACGTTCATTAATTTCGATACCAAATTAGTGGAAGTACGCTTAGATCGTATTATAATAAAGAAAAAATAGTAATATTAGTGCATAAATTTCAAGGTAAACATATTAGATTCTATTGCATATTTAACTTTACAATATCTTATATTCCAAATTATGAAAAATTTATATCTTAATAATATGTAAATGTATCTAAATCCATATCATTTATACGTATTTGTATATTACTTATGATAAAGGATACTTCAAACATTCAGTAATAGTTTATAAATGCATAAAATAATTTACCGTTATGATTTTGTTGCATCAGATAATGATGGAAAACGAATTTATTCAGTCAATCAATCAAGGGAATCAATTTATGCAGATGTAAATAATACAAGGAAATAACTTTAAACGTCAAAATGAAGCTGCAGCAATTTCCGTTTTTTAAAACAAAAACAATTTGTATAAAACGTAGTCGTTTTATGCACACATAAAATTTAGTTAATTTATTGTAAATCTAAGTGACAACTTTTAATGAAACACTATATAATACTATTAATATAAGACATGTACCAGGGATCATTTATTAAATCATCAATTAAAATGTCGTATCAATTTTTTTAATAGGGAAAAGATTAGCAAGAAGGTAATCAATCCTATTCATTCGTAATTATTCAATCTATTTTCTTTACAACTAATTATTAATCATTCAACAGAGATATCAGAAACTTAACAATCCTGATTTTATCATTAGGGGTACCTCCAAGCCAGCTTTATGGGTTAATGTTGAGAAAAAAGTTTGAGATATCGCTCTCTAATGTACATACATATATATATTAGAGATTGATTCTTGGTCACAAATTAGAATTTAACTTACGTTATATATATAACTTACGTATGTATATATATTCGAAGAGCAGCAGCGGCAGGGTTATTATGTTTAAGCGATTTTCATATTATGATCAATGACGGAATCAAATGCTTAAGCGAATATATAAGTTCTTTACAATTACGTATTTATTTTAGCTTTTATTATTTTTTTTTTATTATTAATATTTTTTATTATTATTTATTTTCATATTGTTAATGGTTTAATGTACCATCAATTTGGTTTAAATAATCTGCCTGACATAATTTGGCATTCATTTTCTAAATAGTTAATTACTTAAATTATAAAAGTTGGCCTATTATAACGTATTTATCTTTCAAACTATTAATATATAAATATGGGATCCGATTATTGTTTTCTTAATTATCTGTTTCTCTCATTTAAAAACTAATTCAAATATCCGAATATATTAGTTAAAACAAAAATATAGAAAATTAAAACAAAATTAAATTTCATTCTAAGGAGTTATTACCATTTTATTAAAACCAGATATTTTCTATCCAACCTTTATTCTTAGTATCTCTTCCACCATTCTTAATTTCGTACAATTGCTCAACTCAAATCATCTGAAATATTCAACGACATCACAAAGCATCATAGATACAAAAATTTTTATGATTATAAACTAATGTATTACAAAAAATGCCTAAGATTTCAAAATTTTTAAGTGTTGTCTATTTGTATTGTTCGTCATATAAAAAAACGTATTGTCAAGTGGTATTGCTGTTTATTTATCATACGCAATAAAGTCACAGCTTAAACATAAAATGAATACTCTGTAATTTATAAACATACACGCTTTAAAACGTCTGTAGACTAAATATTTTACTTGAAACTCTTTCCTAATAATTAGGACTTTTAGATCTAGCAGCAATTAAAAAAAATATTCTCTAAGTAGGATTAAAGCTATATCGTTAAAAGATTTTAAAATCAAAATTTATAAATTAAAAAACTATTAAAAAACCAGATAATTTTGATCATGAACGAAGTATTTCTTCTGGATTAATATATGATTTCTACGCAAATAGACGTTGTGTAAAAACAAATATTTAAAAACAACAAGCAATATAAAATTATCTTACTTTGAAACGGAAACAATGAAATTAAAAATACAACACTTTAATATAAAAATTGCAGTGTACAGGGATACAGAGAAAAGATTTTAATTTCTGGATTTTAAAATAAAAAATGATGTAAATACACTAGGTCTCAAAGAACCAATTTCAATATTTATAGAATTCTTAAAGAATTCTTACATATTAAAAAAAAAGAATGTGAATATAAACACAAAAATGAGAGATTTCCAAATATAATGTAATTTAGTATTGTTCTGTTTAATAATATTCAAGCTATGGAATATTAAAATAAAATTTTTTAAGAAATGTGGCGTTCACCATATTCTTAAATTTATCAAATTAAATATATTTAACATTAAATTTAAAATGAATTCACGAATGAATGTAATTACCAAAATAATTGATCATTTAAAAAGCACATTTACTCATTTGACCGGAAGGAAAAATCAATGACAAAATTATAATTCATAGAAAGGGAAGAATAGTACGAAGTATACTATACATATATAATCGTAATAATAATAAACATAATGGTTTACACACAAACATTTTTCAACGTTTTTTACAATTTTATTGATTTATAAAATCAAATTAAAAATTATTATTATAAAGACTTGTATCGCATATACATTAAAATATTAAGAAATAATAATTATAAATTAACAAGGTTTTAAATCTTTATTATTAACGTAGCTATTAATAATGACTTTGTACAATTCTTTAATTTACCTATATATTTAAACCTTGATCATCTGGTGGAATACCAAGTTCTTCATCTGTCCAGTGTGCTGGATTTGGCAACGGTTTACCACCATAATACCCCTATAGAAAAATAATTAAGTTAAAACATAAAATTTGAAAGATACCATTATTAATGTGTATAAAATTATTATTAATATACAATTTCTTATATTCCAGATCCTTAAAATTGACAAATTAATTTATGCATTGTAAAATTAATATTCAATATATTACATAATAAAGGCAAGTTGTTTTGTAAGAGCCTCAGATATATAGCATAAAGTAAATTTTTCAGAGTATCAATTATTTAAATAATATATTGCTTACTCTAATGACATCAAAATCATGATACAGATTCCAGTAAAACCACCAATATGCAATTGTTGCAACAACTGTGGCACCTACTTTTGACCATCTTTTTGGTTCTTGTATGCTACGATACGTCCACCTAAAAATACATTGGTAAATTAATTTTAAGTGGCAAATAAGCTGCTAAATTGAGAAAAAAACATAACCTATGGCACTAGCAGAAAATTATGTAACAAACCTATTTTTACTTACTCGGCATGGCTGTGCCGTATTTGGCTTGAGCTTTTTAATAAACTTTTAGTAATGGAGCCCCGAGTGATCTTCGTTAGAAGACTCATAGCTCTCGAGTTGAAGATGTTTCTATGATTGAAAAATGTTTATTGTATGTTTTGATATAAAATACTATCGCCTAGGTGTGTATGTAGTCGCGTAACGGTAAGTATGACCGTAATTGACAGTAATGTTTCTAGAGCGCATTGCAAGTGACGTACGTTGTTAAACGTGCTGGGGAACAAATTCGGGATACTAGCGCTTAGATTCCTAACGTCCTTGCCATTAACTACGCGAACGTCCCACAAGACAGCATACGTTCAATCGGTATTGAAGAGTCCATTTTGGCAAGCGTACGTATGTGCATGTGTGAACACTTACATATATGTATAAATTTGTACCCGGCTAACCGGGGCTTTAATTAAGCGTTAAACGCTAACAAAAATTCCATTCAATAAGAATCTCTCGTTGCATTATTTTGTTATTAAGGATTGCAGTTATAACTTTACGGCTGTAGTGTGTTACTTAGCTCGTGTGGTAAAAATTAAATCCAATCCAAAAGCTTGGTTATGTTTACATTACATCAAAAATAATTAACCATAGCAAGACAATTTATTCTTTAATTTTTATAAGCTATTTTTCAATTATCCAATTTAAACTTTATCGTGATATATCAGATTTGTAATTCTTATAGCATTATGGTTTACTTGAAATCCAGATAGTAAATGAAATTAACAATTTTTTTCTATTGATAATACTGAAAAATATACCTATAATTCATCAATTACATATGAATTTTAAAATCAAACTGTATTAGTCAAAGTTGATGAAATGTGAATATGTGATTCCCAATTCAAATACAATTTTAATAAATATTTAAATACTATATCTACAAGTTCATAAACTACAGTACATAAATGTACGAATCAATAAATTATGATTCATTCTTTTATTTCTTTAAAATTTTGCCAAAAATGTAGTACATTATTGTCATAATGTAATATGTAATTTTTTTTTATTATCTATTTAAATCTAAATGTGGGAATTTATGATTTATTCAAACGATACAAGACATGAAACCATGGGTGAATAAAATAAATATGAAATCATGTAATTAATACCCCTGAAACTTATAATTCAGTGAAGTGTATAATTATAAAAATCCAGTTACAAAAGTTAGTTATTATCGTTAACTAATTGATAAATAGTATTTTGGCGAATGCATAAAAATATAATCTATTTTCATTTGATTTTTGAGATTTCTTCTGATTACTTTTTTTTTAAGAGAGAGTGTGGATAGTTATTGTTTTAGTTTCTAGATATTCATTAAGTCCTTCTTCACCCCTGAAAATATTCATAAAATAAATATGTATTATATGATTTTTTAATTAACAAATATTCTTACAATTCTCGTCCAATCCCAGACATTTTATAACCACCAAAAGGCGTGTGAGGAGAAATAAGATCATAACCATTGATCCTGAATGAAAGTGATAAATTTTACGACTTATTATTCATAAAGAAGTAATTTTTTACAAAAAAAAAAAAAAAAAAATTAGGAACAAAATATAACAAACCAGACACTTCCAGCTTCTACAGAATTAGCAAATGTTAAGGCTTTATTAATATCCTTTGTAATAATGCCAGCTGCAAGACCATACGAAGTTTTATTCGCTCGTTCAATGGCTTCCTCCATATTATTAAATTTGAAGATAGATTGAACAGGCCCGAAAATTTCTTCTTTCGCAATTCTCATATTGTCGGTAACATTGCCAAAGATGGTAGGCTGTAAATATTAAGCATAGTGTAAAGTTAAAAAAGACGACTAATTAATTTGCTTATTATTGTGTACACGAGTGCTCAATTTAACTGTGATTAGAATTAAAAATACATTGGTTTGAAGTATACAAATAAGGAAAAGTTATTGGACCAGAAATACGAGAAGTGCTCACTTGAATGAAATATCCTGCATCGCCGACTCGATTGCCACCGGTAACCAACGTCGCTCCTTCTTTCTTTCCAGATTCGATCAATCCTAACACCTTGTCAAACATTTCCTGATCGATCTGAGGTCCTTGTTCGGTTGCTTCATGGAATGGATTTCCAACCTTTCTGTTAGCTACCAAATTCTGCGCCTCTTTTAAAAATTGATCGTAAATAGTTTCATGAACGAAAGTTCGCGAGCCAGCACAACAACTTTGTCCATGGTTATCGAATATAGCGTGATAAGCGATGTCGGCTGCTTCTTTGACTAAAGTGATGGATAATAAAACCAATCATTGTGAGGAATAAGGCTAAATTAAAGAAATTTGTTAGTTAAAATCCGAGGAATGCGCTATCTGCGAAATTGATAAAATGGATGCGACTTGTGCAATTGGCTTCGGGTTAGTGAATCGAAGAGCATTGGGAAACAGCAGTTTTCTTTCGATCAGCAATGGATTGCGCAAGTGCATCGTGTCGCAAAGAGCATTCGGGCAGAACAATAATGCGATTCTTTAGCGAATGGTTCGAGTGCGAGGGCAGGGCTCGAGTGGCTGAAAGATAAAACTGCTCACCGTCCGCGTCCGCGCAAACAATCAGGGGACTTTTGCCCCCGAGCTCCAGACTGACCCGTTTCAAATTGCTCCTGCCGGCGGCTTGCATGACGAGGCGACCGACCTGAAGAAGAAAAATACCCCGTCAAGCTCGGGTTACTCGGCCAGGGGGGTGGGGGCCAAAGGGTGATGAGCCACCGGGGAAGGGAGAAGAAGGTAGGAACCTCGGTAGAGCCCGTGAAGGCGACCTTCTGCACGTGGCTGTGCTCCGCGATCGCGGCCCCGGCCGTCGGCCCGTAGCCGTTCACCACGTTGATGACCCCCCTCGGGAACCCGGCCTCCTTGGCGAGGGCGGCCAGGCAGAGGGCGGTCAAGGGCGTCTGCTCGGCAGGCTTGAGGACGATCGTGCAGCCGGCGGCGAGCGCCGGCCCCCACTTCCAGGAGATCATCATTATCGGGTAGTTCCACGGGATGATCTGGCCGACGACGCCGACGGGCTCCTTCCGCGTCATGGAGACGGTCCCGTTACCTGGGCGTCGGTACGGATACGATTAGCGTTACGATTAGCCCCTACTCGTTCGCAACTCCTGGGACTTATTTGCTCGTTGGAGCAGCACCGGAAGCCGCGCGCGTCTCCTCTTTCGCTTTAGTGCTCTGGTTTGGAATTCGATTAATTGTATTCGTTATGAAATTAAAAATATTCGATTTAATGAAAAATGAATTAATCGCGAGTAAAGAGGCCTTCCAGAGAAATTAAATAGGAAGAAGAGCTCCGCCTACATTTTGGCGACTTCTTAAATGCTTATATATATATATATATATATATATATATATATGAATGTTCTCCAATTACAAACTTTATAAGTTTAAATGCAGTTTAAATCGTTACAGCTTTCAGCTGCATTAGGATGATATTTGTATTTGCATTAAATATTAGCGAAACAAGTGCACAGTTGGAAGCAATTTATTATTCATCATCAAAACTTAATTGAGGCATTTACCTACTGGAATTGTTGATCCATGTATTTTATCACACCAACCAGCATAATAGCGAAGTACGTCAATTGTTGATTTAATATCATCTTCTGAACTAATGTATGTTTTGCCGTTGTTCAAAGTTTCGACACTTGCCAAATATTCTATATCACGTTCAATGAGATTTGCTAGCTATAATTACGCAAATTTAAGAGATATAATTACGAGCGCTTCACTTTATTTATAAAAGTGCTTAAATATACTTCGTATATCAGTTTCCCTCTAGCAGATGCGTCCATTGAACGCCATGGGGAATTTCTCGTAAAAGCCTTCTTTGCAGCTTCGACAGCTTTATCAACATCAGCCTATTTTGTTAAGTATTGGTAATGTAATAATTATAGCCGTTCAAAACAGTCTACTATACTCTTATTATATTAAATTATTATTATACCTTATCTCCCTCGGATACCTCAGCAATAACGTCTCCGGTTGCAGGATTAATTGTTTTAAATTTCTTGCCACTAATTGAATCAACGAATTCATTGTCGATGAATAACTTTAATTACAAAAAGAGCAATATATAAAAAAACTAGTTTCATTGAATTTTTTTTTAATATTATTGTTTAAATTTATGTTCATAGCCTATAGTTTATCATAAATTTTTCATAAGCAACAAAGCTTAAAATTACCTAAATATTACAGGAATGTATTTATTTTATATTGATAATTAAAACTGTAATTGAGACAATTAATGCCACGCAGTTATTATAAACGAAGTACAATCCAAAGAAAATAAAGAAGTTGATCTAACGTTCATAAGTTTATAAATACTTTTATTATATTTTTATTTAATATATTTACTACTTTTAATGGTTAATAACATAATTCTACTTTTTAATAACTATAACTCACTACAAGTTATTACAATGTATTCCAGTTTTTTTTAAACTTTCTTTGTGTTTATTAATATAAAACAAACAAGTGTATTTTAACTTATTTAGAATAGATTAAAATTTCATTAATCGTAGTCATTCATTCGTTTATTATCCATTTAATTAGACCCATGCAGTGTTAGCAATTCCAAGCTTTCTTACAGATTATGAACTAACCGATTCATTAAATATATATAATAAAACATTTTTTGAACTTCTATTAAGATTTATAAATCAAATATCGTTATCGCCTTATAATGCCTTATAATTTATAGCACATCAAGTTTTTATAAACTTATCGTTATATTTTTCGGTAAATTTGATAAACAATAAATTTGTACGACTCTGCTATGTATGTGCAAAATTCTGCGAAAAAGTCTAGAGATATATGATAAGTATGACAAGCTCGAAAATAATTTTATAATGATTAGTCTGAAATTGAAGCGGTAGTTATTAATAGTTGTATTCGTATATAATTTTAATTTCGCATAGAGATGAATCTAATCCTAAAAATTAAAATAAAAACTGAAATGAATGCTTATATTTATTTGAATTCGGATAAAATATATAAAACAAAAAATTTTTTATCACAAAAGTAATATAAAAATTCTTACAAAGTATGAATAAAACTGAGTCGATCGAATAAGAGATCATGCAAAAATACAAATTATTTAATATATAATTAGTCTAACCTTCGTGTATTTGATGATAGGATTTAAAACCACCATATCTACGAATACAGATGATAATATTGATGATATATATATATAGAATTATTAAACGATACGTCAACCAACTATGCGCTAAGTAAATAACATCTGTTTATGGCAAAGTATACACAAGAACTGAAACTATACAACCAGTCAGCTAGCTCTAACATGAAAAGTATATAGTTTGATACTTCATGCATTCGATAATGCAACGAGTCACCTATCGATATTTCCTTGTAACATTGAAATCAATTATTTAATATGACTAACGAATATTAACTTTTTAGTTGAAAGTATTAATTAGCTTATACAATTTTTCTGTAATTAATACCATTTTTTAGTATTATTATAGGAAGGATATAAAAAATTAATTGGATTTACAGAAGTTCGAAACTAACATTTTCATTAAAACAAATTAAGTATTTTATCAAGTAATGTAGGAACCTTAGTAATAAATATGTTTACTGTATACAACACAAGAATTAAAATTTTTTATTTAATAAGCATAATTTTAATAGAATAAAAAACAGCTTCTTTGTCGACTGATGGTAAAAAATTTAATATAAAGCTAAAGCTATAGTATTTAAATATAAATATATTGTACTATGACGAAGAAACTAGGTAAGATTTTGACAGAAAAATTATAAAAAAACCTTTTAAGCTTTAATATTTAAAAAATATATTTTTTTAATTAAAAAACAAATTTAATTGAACCAAGTATTGTTATAGTGATCTTTAAGTTTGTAAGTGGTCATTTATTAGAAAACCATTAATGCCATAGAATAAAATCAAATACAATTAAAACAATAAATATATAACTTTTTTATAAGCATTAAAAGCTGTAGATTTTAAGAAACATTTCAGACTATATAAAATTTAAATATGATTTTTTATTTATAAAAAAACAATTGTGCTTTAGATAAATCTAATACACATATATGTAATAAAATTTTAATTTTGACCTTGGATATAGATTACCTTTATTAGATTAAATTTTTTAATTTTCATAGTATTAAACATTTTGAAGCGAGCTCATTTAAAAAAAATATTGTTTATCAATTTTAATTTATAAACATACTTTCAATTTTAATTAAAAAAAAATTTTAAATTAAATTTCTTATTCAAATTTTTTATTACATCAAATCCGCTTTATTATTAATTAGTTTATCTAATCATGTTCTATATCATTGAATTACTTGAACTGATAAGGTCTTATAAAAATATTAAGTATGCATTTAGAGAACGTTTTTTCTAATAGGACATAATTTATGTTTTGATAATGTAATCCATAAATTTATATGAACATCTGCAATAAATGTCTTTGATAAATATCCGCATGTGATTCATAAATATTTATGTGTTGAATATCTAATTAATAATTTATATCTTTTGCTTCAATAAAGGTTATGATTTTGTCAATTCATATTTAATTATGTAAAAAATAATAACATTCATATTTCAAATTATTGCTATTTTTAGAATTATTTAGATTTTTGAAAATACAAAAAATTTTATCGTTTTTAAAATACTTTTCTTAGGATATTGTACATAAACTTATAATACAAGTAACTTTTCTCGACTCTAATCGATTCCCTTTTTTAATTTCAAACTTCACATAAACATTATTCTTACAACTTGCAATATTTCAAATTTCAAATAATTATTTAATAAAATATTTTGTAAAGCTATAATAAGCTATAATAATTTAAAACTGTATGCAAATAATAATATTACGTAGTCAAGATTTAATGTTCTATAAGTAAGTCTTTAATCTGAAATTCTCTTGTCATGGCATTTTCGTTTTAATCTTTCGTTTTAATCTTATATCTTGATATACAGCCCTTGATCTTATATTAGAATATTTATTAATTTTAATAGAGCTTTGAATTAATTGAATTATTATCAAGATTTACTAAACGGTTGTTAATCGCCAGCTTTTAATATTATTCGGTCATACTTTTATTTCTTATTATCCTGCATTTCTTGGAATGAATGTAACAATTTTTTTCTAACTTGAGACTTGGACAAATATGGATTTCCTTGATCACCTTGGAAAGGTATCCGTTCATTGATAGTTGACGAGGTAACTCAAGGAAAGCATAGAATTCAGATAAGCTTAAAACTAGAAATACCTACACTTTAATATTACTTCATTGATATTATTAAATTGCTTATAACAAAATTTAACGAGACTTGATATATTTTATTTTTAATTTTATTCAATTAATTAGATTTTAAACTGAAATTTTTTTATTACAAGAATGCATAAGAACTACATAAATAGAGATGTGAAAAAATAAATCAATTACAATCCAGAGGCATAAATAAAAATGAATTGATTATAAATGAGATAAAATTTTAGTATGTAATATTCGTATATAAATGAATTTAGTCTCGCGTAGCACAATGAGCCTAAAAAATGATCCTGAAAATTATTGTGTTACTTCAAAAAATGTAGAGAAAATTGATAAGATTTTATTTTATTTTTTTTTATTTCGACAACGGTTTAGTGTATTATGAGTGTTAATGCATAGAAAAAAGATACACCCATTATTACAAATAAAATTTTTACAAATCATGATACATAATATATTTTGAATGCATATCATACTAATAAAACTTTACATTTAGTTAATGTTGTAATTCTAACAAAGAATAGTGTGGACGAATTTAAATTTTGTTCAGAAATACGTATAAAGTGATTGTTGTTTTCAAGTTTTAATACAGCCTGTGATAAAAATTAAAATTCAAACTTTCAATTTATTGCAATACAAAAAATGGAATAATTACAATTTAAAGTTCTGTATATAACGATGTACTACAGTTGTTGAATTCATTAAAGTTCTTGATAAAAAAATCGAAATCAATGTACAAAGAGAATAATATTTGCAACGAGAAAAAAGTCCATTCCAATAGCCATTAAAAATAAAACTGAACAATTCGAATTATAACAATTTGCTAAAATATTACAAACTCTTAGATTATAAAGAAGCTTAGACCTGTGAATACTCGTTACAGATGTAGTTTGAGGATAATTCTAAAAAAAGTATTTTTTTCCGTATTTGTGGCAAAAAAACGGCCGGGACACCATAATTCATTTGTTGCCAAGCAAAGAATCAGCAAAATGGTATAAGAAGTAAAATTTATGAAAGCTATAAAATCAATTACAATTTTTTTAGCTCTATTACTATAGAATTATTTTTTTTTTTTCAAATTGTGTTTCCAAAAACAAATTTAATGATGATTAAATAAAATACCGATAATAAATTAGATAAACACAAATTTGAATAAAATGAATAAATCGGAGTAAGAAAAAAACATAAAATGTAGTACTATATTAAGTTGACTATGAAAAGATAGCAAAAAATGTTTTTAAAAAAGTAATTCTAAAAAAAATCAGAGTAACAATGTTCGATCAAAGACATCAGTTGGGCAATTTTAAAACGAGCATTAATACGAAGACATGGTTATCAAAAGAAATTTAGATGAATCAAATGAATTTCATTACCATATTTATAATTTTGTAAAAAAAAAATGTTAAATATTAATCTAATACAAATATAGGAATACAAACCGGAGAGCATTAAGTGCGAGGGAACAATATCAAATCAATCACTTTGCCTTATTTACAAACACATATCGAAAATAGTATACTGATAAATTCAAACAGGATACCGGCTCTGATTGCCCCGTCATTACTGCTTTATTCATGATTGAAGACAATAATCATAAGTTGGTGGAGAATTAGCCTGTGTATTGGTTTGAGTAAGCATTGATAAGGTTGCAGTAAACAATACTCAAACAGTTATGGTGCAGGGCTTATTCAGAAGTCAATGGTTCAATGATGAAGGAATGAAAACACCGCATTGATTGCAAGAAAATAAAGGAATGTTAATATATATATATATATATCACTAGCGAATTATAATATTGATCAATTTCCTACTGAGCCATTCGTATTAACAGAATTAAAACAACTATATTTACTTTCATCATTAGTAAAAATAGAAATGTCAGTTGAAATTACTATTTTAAATGAAAGTACGCTTTATGCAAATATATTTCAAATGTTAGATTTTTAAATTGTATTACGGCATGTAAAATAGAAGAAAAAATTTAAAAAAGAAGGAACAACCATATAATTGATAGAAACTATGACATAACTATCAGGTCACGATAAGAAACCCAGAACATTATAAGTATGCATGTCACGTAACTATTAGATTTAAATATTTAAAAAACTGAATTATTATTGATAGGTACTACTTTGATGTAAATTTAATCGAATATATATATGTTAAACTATGAAATAATGGTTCGTAATTTAGACTATAAACATTAAACATTAAATGTGATTAATGTCGGTGAGCTAATAAAATAAAAAAAATATAATGTATTTTGACATCTATTTGGATAAAAAATAGTTTTAATTCTTATTCAATTTAAAACGATAAAAAGATTAAGCAATTTTTAAATTTTACTTTAATGTTCAAAAATATTTGATTAAAATCTATTTTATTTAAATATAAGATACAATTTCTTGCGATCTTTGCTAACGAAGGTGCTTGATTACAAAACAAACCAAGTAATAATAAAATCTGTAATTTAACAGGTTTTCTTTGATTAAAAAAGAGCTTAATTGTATGCATAAAAAAACTTATTCAAATCAAATTTTTAAAGAATAATTATTATATGAATAAATTGTCATTAAATGCGAATTGCAAACATAATATTCAAGTATTTTGTAAATATTTGATTACAAAATATTTTTTGAACAAAAATATGATTTTATATTTGTTTTTAAATTTATACTACCACGAGAAAAATTCCAACACGTATGTTATAAATCCAATGAAATTACCAATTTAATGAAAATTGTTGTTTTCGCAATATTCAAATACAAAAATACATAATAATCATTAAAAATACTTCTGATATGTTTTTAATTTGCATGAGTTTTTATATCTTTTAATTTCCCTTATTCCCTTATTCTACTATTAGGAATATTCACAATTCTTTCAATCGTAATCATTCGATAAAACCGCTTTTTTATTTTGTAAAATGACAATATCATAATATATAAAAAATCTAAGGAATTTAAATGTATAAAGAAAAAACGACATACTCATACTTAATGCATTTGTATTAAAACCAAATGAAATTGTAGTTACAAGTACGATTGGAGAGCTATGATATTCTAGTATACGAATACAAGACGAGCAATAATTCCATTATTAAAATGAAATATTCTTGTAATAATGTGCCTTTGTTTAAACTCACAATCTTACATCTTAAGAAAACTCCTTATGAAATGAAAGCTAATTTTATAACTATTTTAATCCTAATATTTTTTGTTTTAATTAAAATAAGACTATGATAAAATATTTCAATATCTAAACAATTATTTTACATATTTTAGTAACCATTTACAAAAAATTAGTATAGTAATACTATCATATTTACTACTGCTATGCAGTTATTGTTCTGCATTTTTTGTTTCAATGCCAATGTTTCACGTTTCTCTGCAATGTGCATAAATTGCCAGACGTATTTTGTAATAATTCCCTTCGTCATACATCAATTATGATATTCGAGGCTTATAGATATTGCTTTTTTTAAATTATAGAGACAAATAACAAAAAAGAAACATTGCATTTTTAATTGATTTAATTGAAGCGCATATATAAATATTTCAACATAATGTATGGAGATGCGTTTTCTAAAGTTTTTCTTTATTATGTCAGTCGAGTAATGCTTACATACAAATATAAATTAAAGGATTTTTACCGTAATATATTTTTCTTTTTTTTTCATCAATATAATATTATGAATAATAAAATAATATAATCTACTCGTAATTTTTCTTAAAAATGTTTAACTACCTGTTAAAAATAAAGCAGTTTAGTCCATAATATGTTGCTAAAAATAAGAAATTATTTTTAATGCTTATATTTTAAAATAATAATGGAAAGTTAAATGCTTATGTAAAATTTTCAATATGCATGTAACTTAAATTTTTGTAAAATCCCAAAATCGGCACTTTATGGAATATTCTTTAGAGGCATTTTAGAGCAAGTAGAAACGAAAAACTTCAATTCATCATTTCAAAAACATTTAATCGTGATATTGAGTCTATAGTTGATTTCATTCTCAATCGATCGTAATCGTGAATAGTGTTCTTAGTTGACGACGAGTCGTTCTCCTTACTGGAGAAGTCGCAGCGACGTTGCATTTGCATACCTTAAATTTTAATAAAGTTTTATATTGCCAAAAATTCGAGACTGTTCTTCAGATAAAATTGTGATTAAAAAAATCATTTAACCAGAAAAAATATATTAATCTGTTTAATTAATCTGTTAAAAGGTAAATAAAAAAAAGGAGTTTAAGGATGATGTTGTAATATATATATATATACATATATATTGATTCCATAGGTTAAAGAATGTTAAGATAAGTATAATTTTACACGCATGAAAATTATCATCTGTATAATGAATGTTATATTCAGCAATATAATACAGATTATAAATTATTGAAATCCACAATAATTTAATGACCATTTTTATTTGTATATTTTGAAAAATTTATATATACTTAAATAATCACAGATTTAGTTTTTAAAAAATTAACCTAAAATATACTTAAAAATTATAAGTATGAAATAAAATTATTTCATATAAACATTACTTAGATTTATTATAAACGAATTAATAGCTGCAATCTTTACATGTTTTGTTATTAGTTTTGTTACTTTTAAATTTGAAAAATTATTAATTATACTTTAAATTAATAATTTATAAATTATAAATTTATATATAATAAAATTGAAATAAATATTTTTAAAAAATGTTAAAGAATTAGTTTTACTTTTTTTTGATAATTAATAGTTTTTTAAAAAGCAGATACCATGCTATATCGTATAAAATACGTATGAAAATTAATGCACGCAAAGTGAGAATTATAAATTTCAGGAGGTGTTATTTTTGCAAAAAAAAAGTTATAAATCCTTTTATATATTACCTTTAAATTTGATAATACGATTTAATAGAAATTTAATATAAGTACGTTTACATGGAAAAATATACTTTTTCGTTTGCTTTAGGCTGTTTATGTTTATGGCTGTACAAATAAATACATTTTTTGGATACATGAAAAATAATTAAACTTGTAAAAAACAATAAATAATATTTATTAAATAACTATGAAGATATCATTTACAATACTATTTTTTATTTATTAACTGTTAATTAAAAAATAATAATGTTCACGACAGATAAATCATCCTCAGTGATGGCATTAGGTTGCCTGCAAATGTAAGAGGGAAGAAACGAAGTTGAAATTAGTAGTTTCTATATTCAATAAATAATAATATCCTCTCCCAAAAATAATTGATTAAAAATAGAAATTCAATTAATACAAAAAATTTTTATTAAATAAATTATTGAAAACTTTTATAATTAATTAGTTGTGTACTAAACGTGACAAAAGTTTTTTTTTTATAAAATCCTGGTATCAAATTATAAAACTAACTCATATATAAAATAAAATTAATACACAACAAATTAATTCTGAGATAAGAATTATGATGACTCATAACCATTTATCTACTATAGTTAAATTTTCATTTAATTTTGATTTCTACGATGGATATCTATTTATCGCTTCTTTTCTAAAAAATTTGATAAAAATTTTCACTAAAGCTACGATTATATTAAATTATCTTTTGAAAATTAGATAAAATTATAAGAGGGAATGACCTGAACTGTTCTTAAACATCTGCTGCATTCCAATTCCAGTGTCATCTTAAACAACATAAAAAAAGCACAGAGGCACCAATAGATATATATTACATTTGTTGTTTTGAATTCAATTAAATATTCATCCAATCTTGTAAGCAAATATGGTGCAACAACCTCAACCAAACGATAATCCACAGATTCAATATACGAAGGTATTATTCATATTATTTGATTTAATTAAAAAAACATTATTTACTAAAACAAATGTTACATAATAATATTTAATAAATTATCATTACTTGTTTAATCATCTTGCGTCCAATTATTTTTTTTGTTGGTATAACTAATAATTATTTTATAAATAATTTAGGAAATATATGTAACCTTTAATGGCTTTTTAACATGAAATCGATCATTTAATATAAATTTAATTATAAATACATATCTGTAAAAGATATTTATGAATTTAAATAGCGTTGAAAAATTTTTTCTACTATATTATTTTAATTTACTAATTTTTATCCTACTTATTAAATAATAACACATGGATTATTAATTATTATTCAATTTATTATATCCCATTATAATAATAAAAACAATAATTATTATTATCATCTTTACTATTACCATTTATGTTACTATCATTAGTATCTATCAATAGTATCATTATTAATATTAATATTACTATAATTTTTATAGTGTTAAGTGTTGAGACTTTAATACTTGGTTTTATTTCAATTGAAAATCAAATTAACACCTATGCTAAGAATTTACATAAGTAAGTCGATGATTTTTATTTCATTATAAGATCCGTAATAAGTAATTACATAAAAAATATATTTCGTAGATAGTTAAATTTAAAATTTATACTCTTATAATTTGGAAATTTAAATTCTTACTATCCGTATATGTATTATTAAATATGCAATCATTCAATAAAATATTTAATCAGTAAAACATACATTTGAAGTAGTATATTTTAATCCTTGCGTACAGTAAGTTTTTATCATCTTAATGTGATCATAAATAAATAATCTTTGAATAGGTATCATTATTTTTAACATTAGGTAATTATTTCGTAATATAAAATTTTTTAATGGAACTATTTTACAACAATTATATAAAAGAAAATTAAAAAAAAACAATATTCATTATGATTTATAAATATATATCCAGGAACTTGAGTAAACATTGCTTAGTTTAAAATATATTGTTTGGTATAATAAATAATAATGTACCTTACCTACTAAATGTAAATGTATAAATGTACCCTTACCTGCTTAAAAAAAAACAAATTTATTTTTAAAGATTACTTAAAATTTACATAATATTAATATTATTATTGTCATTATTGTCAAATAAATTTAAATTTTTCAGCTGTTTATAAATAATGAATTCGTTGATTCCGCGAGTGGAAAAACATTTCTCACTATATCCCCATCAACTGAAAAAATTATCGCGAAAATAGCAGAAGCTGATAAAGTATGTCATAGTTATTTGTAATATTTAAGATAAAAATGCGACAAGCCATTCAAATTTCATAGATGTAACTTTCAAGGAGGATGTAGATAAGGCCGTTAAAGCCGCACGAGCTGCGTTCGAGCGAGGATCCACTTGGAGGAGTCTGAGTGATTCAGCTCGTGGTTCACTTATTTATAAGGTGCGTTTTGAACATTCGTAGGAACTGTAACGATGATATTTTTCTTTTCTGAATTTGAAATGTTAAGCAGTTAGCTGATTTGGTCGAAGAAAATGTGAATGAAATCGCTAATTTGGAATCATTGGACAATGGAAAACCTTTCATTCAATCTTACTACCAGACTTTGGATGCCGTAAAATTCCTACGCTACTTTGCTGGGTGTGCTGACAAAATTCACGGAAAGACCATCCCGGGTGGTAAATAAAAAGAATTTTCAAAGATCAGGCGTTTAATCCTACACAATTTTGTCAATGTGTCTTATGGTAGATGGCAACGTGTTCGCTTTGACCTTGAAAGAACCCGTTGGAGTAGTGGGAATCATAATTCCTTGGAATTATCCTATAATACTGCTGAGTTTCAAACTGGCTATAGCATTATCAGCTGGATGCACAGTTGTAGTAAAACCAGCGGAACAAACAACATTGACTGCATTGTACATGGCAAGTTTAATAAAACTGGCCGGTTTTCCTCCAGGAGTTGTCAACATCCTGCCAGGTTACGGCCCGACAGTCGGAGCCGCCATTTCAAATCATTTAAATATTGACAAGCTCTCGTTCACAGGATCGACATTGGTGAGATATAAGCTTCACAACCGAATCGAAAATTAATTTTATCGTGTATTTTTTACACCGTGTAAATATCCTTTATACGCTTTCTACGTTTTTCAGAAGCTTACAACATTTATGTTAACATGTTAAGGCTTTTTGAATATTAATTAAAATTTTATTATCATGCACGGGTACTATTCGCAATTGATTGCACAATCATTAAATACATTAGTTAGATCAATAATATTTCTATATACAAAATGCCTACCCACTGTATTAATGTGCAATCATTTATAATAAATTGAGCCATCTACAGTACCGCAGCTTATTTTTTTTACAGGTAGGCCAAACTGTATTAGAAGCAGCAGCGAAATCTAATTTGAAAAAAGTTACTTTGGAATTAGGAGGTAAAAGCCCCGCAGTTGTATTCAACGATGCAAATTGTAAGTGAAATCATTTAATATTTACGTTAAATCTACGTCGTAAAATTGGTTAATTCTTCATAAAATGTATTAATAAATTATTTAAATGTACATGCAAATAAAAAAATGAATATTTTACAGTGGACATTGCTCTGAAATACATTTCTCAAAATCTTTTTGTGAACTCTGGCCAAACCTGTATTGCTCCAACACGATTATTTGTCCAAGCCGGAATTTATGATGAGTTTGTTAAGAAATTTACTGAAATTGCATCAAAGATAAAAATTGGAGGGCCATTCGAGTCTGATGTATTTCAAGGACCACAGGTGATTTACGTTTTAACTTTGTAGCTGTAAAAAATTCTTCTTTAATTCAATCAAACCAAAACTAGTTTCATTGATTTATTTATTGATATATCTACTAGTTTTATTATTCATGAACTATTGTACCGATGAACAAATCTGCTTATAGATTGATTCAAGAATTTTCAAAAGAGTTTTATCGTACATTGAAAAAGGAAAAAAAGAAGGCGCAAAATGTATACTTGGTGGTAATCGTTTTGGAAATGTTGGATATTTTATAGAGCCGACAGTTTTTATCAATGTCACCGATGACATGACAATCGCTAAAGAAGAAGTGAGTACACGTACAAAAGTAAAACTATACATTCAACATGAAATATCAACGTACAGTAGAGTATCTATGATAAAATTCTTATCTGAAAAATGTTAATATTTAAATCTCGATAGTTTTTAGTATTAATACGTCAATGAGAATATAGAAATTAACATTAAATTAAAATTAAATTTAAATTAAATCAAATTTAAAAATAATCTATCAATTAGATACCAAAATTCATTTATAATGTCCTATTATATATTTTTCTATGATAAATGTATTAAAAGTGCAAAAAATTTCTTATGAATCGATTTTGTAGAAGTATACGTATTTAGAAATTGTCATTATATTGTAATAGATATTTGGTCCAGTCCAGAGTATTTTTAAATTCGAATCATTGGAGGAAGTTATACAACGAGCCAATAATACAAAATACGGTTTGGCAGCAGGTATTTTCACTGAAAATTTAAACACTGCATTAGAATTTTCCAAGGCTTTACAAGCCGGCGTTGTTTGGTTAGTCCATGAAAAATAATTTCATCGTAAGCAAATCGATTTCTTGGATCGTATTAAAAATTAACAATCATTGCAGGGTGAACCAATGGGGAAATATTAGCCCACAAATGCCTTTTGGTGGTTACAAAATGTCCGGAATAGGATTTGAATTGTAAGTAAACATTGAAAATAATCATTTCTACAATAGCCTTTAAAAAAAGTGCATTTATGCTTACAAGTGTACGAAATAATGTATAAAACGTTACAGGGGAATGGAATCTCTGAACGAGGTAATGATAAATAAAACCATAAATATTAGTTTGGCCAGTGATCCTTAATCACTGTTCGTAATATTTAATTGCATTATTTAAATCAATTGAATAATCGTATAATAAATCAATTGCATAAGTGTAAGAAATAAATGTATAAAGAAATCGTTAAATAAATTCCACCAATAAGTACGATAAGTCAGTGATTTATATTTTATGCGCGTGGCGACACCTAACGTTCTGTAAAATTACTCCCGTTTAGTTTAAATTGTTTATTCGTGCAAGTCCGTGTGCGCGTGTCGGGGCTGCCCGCGCCGTACCTACGCAGTACTTTTCAACCCAAGTGCGCGTGGGGGATTCTTGTTTTCAAATTATTAGGAATCGTAGATGCAAGAGACGCCTAGATTATACGGCTTGGAAAAAAATCACTAGCAAAGATCGAGGAGAAGCTTCCGGCTCGGCGCCTATCTTGGGTAAATGACTTTCTGCTGATAATGCGAGTCCCCTATCGTAATTCGTTGACTCGAGGCAGTGCCGTTCGATCATGATTCTCAGTAAGTTGTGTACTCGTGTCCAGCATGCGACGAAATTTTTTCGACTCTATTTACCGATCGGCGAGCAGCAAAAATGCAGAGCCATCAGCTACAAGTATTATCCGGACTCGAAGACCGAGAGGACAGGTGATCATTAAACTTGCCGTTGATTTCTCAGCCGTGGGAATATACGCATTGTCATGCAGACCGTGAATTTTCACAGGTGAAGTCAAAGAGATGAACATGTTTCAAGCTATAAACAATGCTCTGCACTTGGCTTTAGAGAAGGACGAGACAGCAGGTAAATACAAGGAGAAATTTATATTAATAATCGGGATGGGCTCGGGCAATCGTAGCAGTTACCGAGAGGTAGACGCGTGAATTATCACGAACGTAAATGAGGAGGGGAAGGTTCGGCGGGCTCGAGCAGCATCGGTTCCTGGCTAACGATTCGGGGGAAGGCCCTTGGGGGGAGCCTTCCTTTTAAGCTGGTAAAGTTTCGTTTTCTCCTTACAAGTAGTGGAAAATTATCGGTCCTCGTTTAGCCTTATCGCCTCGGTGGAAAAGGAAGGCGCGCAGAGTTGCATAATTAAGAGCGGCATCGCGAGGCTCCCGGGCGGAGGCCAGCCACTGGGTAGGCCACTGGAAAAGCCAGGAAGGGTAGTGGTAGTAAAGAGCCCGGATTTCAGTGTTCTTCGGGGAGGACGTGGAGTTCGGCGGGGTCTTCCGGTGCTCGATAGGGCTGAAGGAGCGCTTCGGCCAGGATCGGGTGTTCAACACGCCCCTGTGCGAGCAGGGCATCGTCGGCTTCGGCATCGGGCTCGCGAACGTCGGCGTCACGGCCATAGCCGAGATCCAGTTCGCCGACTACATATTCCCGGCCTTCGACCAGGTGAGAGCCACCGAGCCCGACCGGTATATTACCGGGCGTCGGTAAGCCCGCGCCCCAACACCGGGCACTGCCCACTCCCGCTCTCACTCTCTCTCTCTCTCTCTCTCTCTCTCTCTCTCTCTCTCTCTCTAACTCTCTCTAACTCTCTGCCTGTCCGTCTCTCGGGCGGCCGCCTCGCGCCGGCAGCTGGTAAACGAGGCGGCCAAGATGCGCTACAGGAGCGGCGGCCAATTCGACTGCGGCGGACTGACGGTCCGGGCGCCCTGCGGTGCCGTCGGCCACGGCGCCCTCTACCACTCCCAGAGCCCGGAGGCCTACTTCGCCCACACGCCTGGACTGAGGGTGAGTCGGCCCTCCGGGGGCCTGCCCCCGCCTCCGAATTAAGAATTCGCCCTCTCGATTGGAAAGGGCCAATGCCATTGCCCCGAGTACCGTTGGGCGATCCCTTTTAACGCGACCTTGACATGTTGTAGGTGGTTGTGCCACGAGGACCGGTGCAGGCTAAGGGCCTCCTGCTGAGCTGCATCGAAGAGCCGGATCCCTGTATATTTTTAGAGCCGAAAATCATGTACCGCACAGCCGTTGACAAGGTCTCCTTAGATTATTACAAATTGCCGATTGAGAAAGCTGAAATCGTGCGTGAAGGTTTGTTCCTCCGCTCCTATCTAATTGTCGCGCCTCCTACACATTTTTATTAATTATTATCACTGTGTCATTGCGGTTATAGCCATTACCGAACATTATTAATATTCTGCTTGCTATCGTCACATTATCATCAATGCTTCTGCCGATTAAAGAAAATCCAGTATAAATCGGTGGTAAAATTAGAGGGAAGAAAATTAACGGAGCCATGTGATGGCTATTGAGAAAAGGCACTGCCCTACTCCTTCCAACGAGCTTTCCACCAATCCCAAAGTTAATTCCCTTTAAAGCCATTGAAATCTCCCAAATGTATTTCATTAAAAGTGAGAATAAATTTAAGAATTTCAGTTCACTCCCGCAGCAATGCGATAAGCGCTTTAATGCTCGCAAGCTGTGATTCCGTTTCAAAGATTTCTCGCTCGCATAATTAAGCATTTCGCACGTAACGAGTGCCCCCTGAATCCCGTATCTCAAGGCGTTTGTTGTTGCTTTCTGTTGATGCGACTAGGAGATGCAATAACATTGATTGGCTGGGGAACTCAACTGCACGTCCTACTAGAAACAGCCGATCTCGTGGAAAAAGAGCTCGGCGCATCTTGCGAGGTTATAGACCTGTGCTCGATACTCCCGTGGGATTCCGAAACTATTTGCAATGTAAGACAGAGACGCCTTCCTACTCGCGCATAAGCGAGCACAATCCAAGCAGCGCTAAGTTCGCTCTCTAGAGCACAATGAAAATACCTAAGAATATTATTAATTATAATTGCAGTCGGTTAGAAAAACTGGGCGCGCCGTTGTCTCCCACGAAGCTCCGTTGACGCAGGGCTTCGGAAGCGAAATCGCAGCGACGATACAGGTTTGAACATTTTCCTTTATTTGCACCCTGAAGCCAGTCGAACCGTAATTTAACTCCGCGTCCACTTTATTTGGATATGCGAGTGTTAAATGTACTTATGGAATGAATGATACTAACAGCGGAAGCAGCGAGCTTTGACTTCTATTCGTTTCCTGCTTCTGCTCGATTACCGAAAGTCAACTGTCCGTATGTTTCCATTGCAGGAAGAATGCTTTTTGAGTTTGGAAGCTCCGATTGGAAGAGTCACGGGCTGGGATACGCCATTCCCTCACGTACACGAGAAGTTTTATCTACCGGATAAGTGGCGCTGTTTTGAAAGTATCAAAAATACTTTGGAATATTGAACGCCGCCATATCTACACAAGATTATTATTAAAGTAAGGCAGTTTCTGCAAGAGTCAGATTCTTTTTTGTGCAAAGCCACGAACACTTTCGCATCACGTGAACACCTAAACCGGTCCGGTACGACAACTTTATCTTGCATTCGGTCTGATTATTCACCAATGTAATACGCACCTAAGGGGCAATGTATTGAAAAAAAAGGAAGAAAAAAAAAAGAAAGACGTGTAATCACAAAATATCTTGCAGTAATTAATCTTTACACACGGAATAATAATGAGAAATTAATTTCAAAACTGAAAGTACTTTATTGCTTAACGATAATTGTTCGTAAAATAGAATCTCTGTAGCTGAGCGACTTTTTATTCAGTACAACATAAGGACGTATATTTAGTATGATAAGCATTTTTTTCTATGTGCATACATAATTTCTCTTTGTTAATAAAGAAACTTTTTTATTCTATTAATTTTTTTATGAAAAAAAGATTCGCATTATTCCGTTTCACATGTGCCACTTTATTATTAATGTAAATTACGAGATTTGAAAGTAAGTTAATTTGATCCTAAATATTAGAATAAAATCGCTAAGAGCATATGCATATATTGAATACGCATGTACATCTTGAAGAAAGAATTGTCAACTTATACCAAATATAATAAATTTACTTTGTATTTATACTTCCAGTTCTTTATTTAATGAATAACAAAAATGCATATTTATAAAAGCTGTTTATCAAATTGAGTAGACAGTTGGGTTTTTTGCTTTCTTTCATTTATTTAATATATCAATGACGCCTTTCTTAAGCATATACATGAATATAGTTAGGTTATATGTATATAACGTTAGAAGTTGGCATGTATATAAAAAATTGTATTTTAAAATTGAAATTTTATGGATTACATCATTTAGAAAACAAAATAATTTCTTAAATTTAGTTTCAATTTCAACCAAAATTACGAATAGAAAATTAGAAATACCTACCTATTAAGGACATACAGCTTAGAGCTTAAGTAAATTATATTGATTGATAAAATATATTAATTATGTAATGGATTTTCAGCAAACATTCTATCAAATTAAAATACAACTGTAATTTCAGATTACGTTACTATGGATACAATAAGATATAATAACTAAATAGATTTTAACTGCATAATTTCCAATAGCAGCGATATTTTTTTAATTAAAACTTCTTTTGTAATTAAATAAAAAACTGCATGCAGAAAATTATTGATGTCATTACTTTTTTAATTTTATATAACAGCAATAATATATTTTAATGAAGTAAGTTGAGCACTATAGTATACATACATGTAACATAATAAATTGCTCGTACCAGGAAATACTATATCTAATGAACAAGAATAAGATATTAATAAGAATTTAATTTGACTAATAAGATAACAATCCTCATTTTATTAATACCTCCGAAGGGACTATTTCTACTTTAGACATATATTTTATAATTATAAATTATTAGTCTTGGCTACCATTTTTGATTTCCATTAAAGAAAAAATGTATATTCAATTAGTATTTTAATTAATCGAAAACATCCAACATATATTATTTAGATGCTGTTCTTGTAAATTATCTGATTATTTATTAGATTTGTGAATGTAATTATGAAAACAAGAAGTACAGCATTAATATGAAACATTAATATATTTTAAATAATGCTTTTAATTCAAATTTACAAATATTTATTACTGATTGTATTTCTCCTAATTTAAATGTAATCATGAAATTTGTATTCGATAAGATATTCTTATAAATATAAATACTTATCAATGTAATATTAATGATAGAGGAAATATGATATTTTGTTGAAGACGATTGTAGTATACATTCGCAAGATCTTTTTCGTATAATCATGAATGACTTTACAATAAAAATTGATTTTGTAAGACAAGACATGTACATGTCAAGTATTTTTTTTGTTTTTTGAAGGGACACATATTTATCCATGTTTATTTAATGGAAAGTATCAGCAACAACATTTCAATAAAGATAAATGCTTTTATCGAGTATTACAATTTCTTTTCAAATATTTTATACAAACTAAAAAGCGATAACAAAATTTGAATGTTAATGAAATTGTAATTATGATAAAATAACGTATAATGGTATTATGATATTAGTATATTATGAAAGTACAGAATAGAGTAATAAGATATTTGAGCATCTTTCGTATTGTGAAACGAGTATTTACCCTAATAAAAGTTTTAGTTAATTAGCTCGTTACATTGCAATTCAAGTAAATTTGGTAATAGCTCGCATTGATTTTTACGATTTAAAAGAAGGATGGTAAATATGCATATACATATTGAGCAATTTTTCTAATTACAATGGAAATAATTAAGTTTGTTTGAAAAAAGCAATACGTGATCGTATTTCGGAAAAAAATCTCTCCCCCGATATAGCTGGAAGAGATGCCTTAGCAACGGAATACCGATAATCTTCCTAATAATATTAAAATGTAATCCAACGTATCGATCAACGTGTAAAATCACAGACATCGAAAATCTAGCATTGAAATAGTGAAGAGCCATGAGTCAACGAGACCTTCCTGCTAAAGTTGAGTTGGTCCCTAGAACGCAAGGAGGGAGAGGAGGATGCGGATGCAAAACATAGAGAGAGAGAGAGAAAGAGAGAGAGAGAGAGAGTGCGTGAGAGGGGGGGAGCGATAAGAGGGGAGGGAGAGGCGATTCAGCCTCACCGCCCTTCGAGTCCGGGCCCTGATGGCGCTCGGCGCGTCAAGTGCAGCGGAAGCCAATCTCGGGCCGGAGGACAACCAACAGCAGTCGAGTGCCGCCGCGGTTCAGTCGGGCCCACCGCACCCACCCAGAGGAGCGCGCGCCCTCGGTCTCGAGGAGGCCGGCGACGGAGCCGCGGGGCAGCCGGTCCGAGCTCTTGCCAGCGCCGAAGGAAGTCTGCTAGCGAGCAAGGCGCTGTTGCCCCGCCGTTATTTTGTAATTTGAAAGGGAAACCACATTCTTTCACCGGGTATTATGATACGTGAAAGTTAGCCGACCCGCGCTCGCGTCCACCGCGAGGGCAGGAGTCCCGGTCGCTCGCCGCGCACACCCGAGAGCCACGGACGCGCGGAGAAACAGCGTCCGGCGCTCTCGGCTCGCCGAAGGTCGACCGCTCGGCTCTCGGGCGTTTTCTTTCCTATCGGCCGACTGTCCTTGTCCGGGGCGCGGCAGGTGGCACTACGCCCCCCCCCACCACACCCCACCCCAACGCGAGTGGCCTCACGCGGACCACGAGCCCGCTCCTCTCCAAGGCCTCCTCCCCCGCCGGGGCATCCGCGAGCCAGGACTCAGGCTCGCCGCTTTTACCCCCGTGCAGTCGAAGTCCGAGCGAATCTGCCGGTGGTGGTGCGCCGCTTATCCATTATCCGGCCAGCGATAAGCGACAATTAAGCTAAGCCTGTCTGCTAATGAATGCGCGGCCCGCTTTATCGGAACCCTCGAGCGCCCCTTCGACGCCCCCTGGAATATTAATGACGAGCCGATCTTAACTTATTTTCGCCGAGTCTCGAGGGAAAGGCTTACGTCGCTTCCGAGGCTTTTTAGCAAGACCGTGGATTATTTGTGCCCCTTCCTACAGAGCTTTGCTTAGCCTTCCCCAGCTTCGTTTCTTTATTGAGTCATAGCTTAGGAGAAGCTTGAAACTTGGCCGCTTTGAGCCTCCATAATTTTTTCAAAACGATCTTTAACGCGGGTAATGCGGTATTCGTTTAAAATACAAATCCATGCAATATCGATACAATTTTATCTGCGCTCGGTGTGCGCTTAATAAGACCGAATTTGTTTTCCTAATAACTATACTTGGTTTTCAAGAGCTGCAAATTTTCATATTTTAATTTGGAATAAGATCATTACCATAAAGTAATTACTCGCATTAATATTTATTTATTACGCTGTAGTACAAATTTATTTCAGTGTGAATTTTCATTTTGTACTTATATTTACATGTTACAAATATCTTTAAATTAAAACACGCGATGTGAAGGAAATTTAAAATTATTTGTTTTCATATTTTAGGTTGCCCATTATTAATCCAACTTTTATGATTATTTTCATCCAGGATCTTATGACGTCAATTGTGTATATTGCATTACCCACGTCGCCTATAAAACATTTGTTACAGAGTTTTAAGGCACGAAAATTCATCATTCTTATATTTAATCTCAAATTTCATAAAAAAGCACAAGTTTTTATTATTGAATTATTACTTTTGAATGCTATCAATTACACTTGTTATATTAGTTTACTCCAACAATAATATAATATAAGCACGATATAATTGATTTATCAAAAATATAGTAATTGATCAATAGTAATTACATGATGAATTTACAGAATATGTATATAGAATATGGTTTAGACGATTCTCAAAAATTAATTATCCATTTAAGGTGTTACGTCTTAATTATTTTTTTATTTGAATTGTAGAAATTTAAATTTAATTTTCATTCATTGCAAAATATAATTATTTACATATATTAGGTATAGAGTAATGTTTACATTCGAATTTCATCTAAATCATTAAATAATGCCATATCAATCAAAATAATTTTGAAAGAGTGAACAAAATTTTTTTTATTTTTTCAAACGATATAAGTTGTTTTCCAAAATAAAATGATAATATTAGGTATTATAGAATTCAACTAAGTCTATATCAGTGTTCTGATAAGACAATTTTTATCATATTGTCTGTATTATTATCATTGCATATTTAATTTTGAGATTATTTAATCATATTTTGTTATAATATTTCCACATTATTTATACATTTGTACAAATACGAAGTTTGTCTAGTCATCGCTTATTTCAGTTTTTTCAAGTTTACAAACATGTAAAAGATTTAATTTATTTATTTTTATCGACACAAAATAGAATGTATTTCAAAAATTCTTTAGATGATTCAATAAATAATAGTAAGACAATAAGCAAACTTATTATGAATTGTAACATTTTACTATTTTAATTATTTTATACTTATTCAAGATTTGATAATTTTAAACAGTGTATTTTATTTTTAATTCGGTATCCCATTAACCAAACATTATTTAATATTCTTAAAACGTATAGCATATATTTTGTGTATATAATGAAATATAAATGACGTTGTTGACGAACTAAGCTGACTTATATTTAAATATCACCATATTCAATTTACATTACAGATTTTTTTTTCAACTAAAAATTTCATTGAAAAATAACACAATATAATACAATATTATACACAAAATTGTGCAAAATATACGCATAATATTACCTATTTTTTAATACCAAATACAAATTTGCTGATTATTTATAAGTTGATTTTTCTGACTCTTTCTATGAAAGGTTGTATGTAAATAAAAAGGTGTATTTATCAATATTATGTAATAAACATATATAGATGTATATATATATATATAGAGAGATGTATGCTATATTATATATACATATAATAATTATATGTTTCATAAAATGTAGATAGCGTCTTTATTTTTATGAAGATGTAATTATACCATATAAATTGAATATAGTATTTTAATTAAAGAACTAATCAATAAGATAATTATATTATCGAATCCACCATTCTGAAATATAAAATTTTAATATAATATGCATATTCTTGTGATAAGTTGAAATTAAGTAATAATATCAGCTTCAATTTCAAATGACTTTTAAACTAAGAATTTAGCTTGGTTTTCATCATTTAACATATGTTTGTATATATATAAAGAAATTTGTGCGCGCGCGTGTGCAGGCATAAATGAAACGTGATTGTAAATGTGCATTTTATCTGTATCTTAAGAATATTGTAGTATTGTTCAGTATTACTCATATTTAATGAAATTTAATTAGTCTTTCGTTTAAAAAATATAAGTATATTATAAATGTAGTTGTACTTAGAATTTCGTAACATTTAGAATTATATATTCTAGAATAGAATTATGTATTTTAAAATTATAAATTATATTATAAAAAGGATCATATTACGATTATTAAAATAGATAATAATAATAAGTTATTTTTTGTTAAATATTAAATTATAGAAAAAATACAAATTTTTTAAAATGTAGAAGCTTTAAGTAATATGCAGATACGTAAATATTACACTATAAAATTCAAATATTGTTGAATTTTTCATTGAGACATCGTGAAACGTGTAATTAAATCGAACTTTTGTATTATTAGAATATAAAGGTTTAATTAATTTATAAATCAACATATGTTGGTAAAAGAAAATTTTTTGTGTAATAAATAATAGAAGTATAATAAATGGTAACACCAAAACAATTTATCGCATTTACATAATTATGCATGAAATATGTATACATTATTGAAAGCAATTATGCTTACATCCAGATATCGTATAACTTTTATCTCGCTCTCAATAAAATTCCGAGCAGAATGTTTTATTGAATATTCAGTAGATTTTATCTTGATTATAATTAAACAGCCTCTAGTATCAATAGAATGATTTTTAGTATCCATTAGACACATCGTAAACGCGAACTAGAGTAGCAAAGAAGTATATTATTTTCGACGATAGAAATATTCAAATGCAGGCATGATCTTAATACAAACATACCGGAAACAAAATTTCGATGATCATTCTTACATAATTTGAAAGGTGAGCCCTACTTCTCACGCAGCTCCGCTCAATACGCAAGGCATATTCCTCTATATCATTATGAGAGCGCGTTTGCCTTTAAAAAGAAATTTATCCCTGAGAGTGCTATAACGAAGTATCGTCGTTGATTTCGGCGCACGTTCACCGCTGGTGCATAACTATTGGACTTGTCTTAAACTTTATTGGTCTCGCAATGCGCGACCGCGCACAATAATTCGTAGTCATCGCACCGCCGTCAAACCGAGCTTATCGCTGCGCCCGGCTAAGCTCTCTTGCATCATCACTGAAAGCTTTACATCGTGCGTTAACACAACGGCAGGTGTTGGAAAATCGATTATTCAATGGCAGTACAACGAAAACGAAAAACCCCGAGATCGGTTGCACGGTCCCGGTGATTAATAGAAGCTCCGCAGCGCCGGTCAAAGTCTCATTCTATCGGCGTCATTAGGATTCAATTGGAAAATGTGCGCCTGTGCGCTAGGCGCGCTCGTAAATTTATAGCACGTTAGCGTAGCGCATCATCGAGCGAATAGCTGGAAAACTGTCGGTGCGCCGGGCCACTTCCGCATTACCTGGGTACGCAGTTGAGCGTGAGATCGTTTTGGGGGGAACGAGAGCTGACCGGGCGGTTGGCAAGGGGGCCGCCGAAGACGCGGCGAATATTGAGAAGCGTTGCGCAATTATTATCCGTATGCACCTCGAGCCTGCAGCACAAGATGGGATAATAATTTATTTGGGATTCTCGTGATGCGGGATTGCCCCCGTCTATTCCATAAGAGTCCCTTTCGCACAATGTGTTACGCGAATACCTGACCGTTGCCGATCGGTCTTCATTCCGATGCAATTCTTGCCTATGGTTTTACGTAATTCCGAAAGGAAAATCATACGTACATTTGCACGGGCATCTTTTTATTCAGCCTTCCGTCGAGTGGCCGCCGCCACGTACCAGCCGTTCAATTCTCAAAATTAATAGTCAAACTTAATTATAGATAGCCGCTCACGATTTTCCACAACATTACCTACCTCGAACGTGGCGTCATTCTGAATTATTTTTTTTTCTTATATTATTTCTCTATTCCACCTATGTATTCTAATTTTCGTACACAAGTCTTAATTATAACGTAATTTTTACGGCACCGTACTATCTGCTTTCGCGATTAATCAACCGATTAATTAACCATTGATATTAATTATTCGAAATTTACTTCGAAATGTTTTATTTCAGCAGGCTCGACAAGTATAAATAAGGATATCAATGTATATATATATATTAAAAAATTTATTATTTTTTAATAAAAATTAAATAATTTATAAAATATTAAATTATCATTTTCCTCATTTTACTCCATAATATCTAAGATTAATAATACAAATTTTAAAATTCATTTTCTAGAAATTTGCCATCCTTTTTTATAATATATTGGCGAACTTTATGTTTAAAAGTAAATTACCCTTTACAATGTAATTTTTAGTGAAAATTTTTGAACCAGTAATCTATTCTTATTTCGTGGATAGACATTAATTTAAATGCTCGTGAATTTTGCATTTGGAATAAGAATGATGCAATAGATTATTCATAACATTTTAAAGAATCACAATTTTCAATTTTTAAAAAAAATTTGGAATAATTGCGACTTTTTGAAATATTTTTCATACTCTAATTAAAACTAGAAACGCAGTCTTGTAAAATATAATAGAACGTATTTAGGAATTTAAAATATAAATTTAATCAATTAAATTAGTTTTTTTTATAAAATGCTCTAATTTAGAATAAAATTTTTATATATATAATACTGATTATTATATAATCGAAAATTTTTTTTATATTATATTAAGAAGTTCATTATTGTGTTAATGTACTGTAATAAGAACTAAAATTTTTTACAAAAACATGTTTTTTTGGTGTTATATACATTGTGAAAAAATTCTATTGGTATCAAATATTTTTTATACCAATACATTTTATAAAAATTATTAAACTGTGATTAAAAAAATTGCCTGTGATTGATAAATGAAATAGATGTATTTTATAAATTATTGAAATTAAATAAAATTTATAATAACTAATTCTTTTATTAAATTATTTTAAAATAGGAATATTTTAACATTCACCTATATAATGGAAAAAGACGACGAACTTAAATAGAAATCGTTTAGTGATAATCCAGTGAAATATAGAGAAAAATTGAACAATTTGTATTTTATTTACGCGGTACTAATACCTGAAATTTCGTAGAAAATATGTATGAAATTGATGTTAATGAGTAGAATAATACTTTAAAAATGATACTTCTCAATATTTAGTTCGACTCACTACGTAAATTGATAAACTTGGTTAAAAATTTAATAATATTTTAAGAAAATATCGGTTTTCTTTGAAATTTTTGATACATAATCATTAGATTTGCTTTTTCCTTTAATATATAATTGTATTATATTAATGAAATTCGATAAAAATATTTTTTTAAATCCATCTGAATATTGTGTTTCAATAAGAAATATTTGTATTATTACTACTTTTGTATTATATGCATTAGCATATAAGTACAAAACAAATTTTGTGTGGTAAAATTAAATTTTTTTAAATTCCTGTATCATTGTATACTTTACTATACCTTTTTTTATTTTATGACTCCAGATATTCTTTATTGCACATTCGCACTATTTTTATATGCACTGACAACATTAGAAATTTTATATTTATATCAAATGGTTACAAGAATATTAAAGTAATTTTTCATTAAGATTAAATAATAATTTCAAGTGTAATAGTGACATACAAGACAATTTTGTGTACTATTCATAGTCATGTAAAAATTAAATCCGATTGAAGCAAATAATAATCATCTTCAATTCTTAAATACTTTACTCGAATTACATTTATATTAAGCTATTCATACATGAACTGAACACAATATCATACTATCAATAATTATCTTTTTCTGATAAAAATTATCTATTTACACGGAAAAAAATATTTAGACATGTTATGTATGGTTCTTTCTTAATGTAAATATAAGTTATAATTTACAAGGAGGAAGAAAATTACGCGTTACACGAGTTATTTTTTGATACACGGAATTTTTTAGATCCCAGAAAAATGCATTGGAGTAAGTGCGGCTATTTTTCATGCTTTTCATTAGGAACTAATTCGTGAAATTTAAAAAGATTACCGCACTTTTGATAACAAAGTTGAACTTTTAGAAAAAAAATCAGTGGTAAAAAATCTACTTTTAAAATTTCCAGCTTTCGTAAATTTGATCATTCAACAGAATGAAGTATTGAAGTGCTGACTGTAATTGCTAGCGCAATGATCGACGTGTGCACTGAACCGATAACTCGGCAACCCGCGACTGAATTTTTATGAATTTTTCACATGGGCGTAACATTATATTTATCTAAGGAATATTATATCTCTATACTTATTATAAAAAGGATTCCCATGATTGATCGTCAAGAAAAGGCAGTTTCATGAAATTAGGTAAGTGCATCTTCTGAACAACTGCTTGCTCGAACAATTGTAATAAAATTGTGGAAAAATTATACAAAAAATTGATCGATAGAATTTGATTTTTCTTATTTTACTTGTGCAAACAATTTTTATCAATCGATTATAATGAGTTCTAAATGTAATTGAACCTGAATTTAATCTTGAATGTGCTGCTTTATTGTACTTAGTTATTTATTTTTCATTTTATAATTTAAAAAATTTAATGAGTGTAATATTAAACTATTGTAGCACTGTAAATTAAATATAATAGCATTAAATAAGTTCAATGATATCTACGATAATTTTTTTCTTCTACACATTCTAATATTCATGAATAATGAGGTTTAAATTAATTTTAATGAACTGAACGCTATAGAGTACATAAAATGAATGTTCAAATTTGTCTTTAAAGTTTGAAGCAAACACAATGAAAAACAGTAAATAAATCTGATTTGCCTTTTCAATAAAAGATATAATTAAAAGTATATGTAAAATTTTCTATTATTTTAATTGATTTCAGAGCTCATGCGTGTGTTGTTTTTTTAATGTTATATAACAATAACTGTAAAATTCATTTGAGGTATGTGATAGCAAATAATTTATATAACGATTCTACGATATAAATTCCTAATAATTGTGGATATCTTCTTTTCATGATCAGTAGCCAAATAAAGTTTTTCGTTATTTATAAATACTTGCTTGATCTGTTTTGATTGTATTACTATTATATTATTCCTGTTGTAATATTGTTCCTATAATAAGAGAATTGCCATTCTAAATATATATTATATATCTAGTAATACATTAAAAATATTTTAAATACGTAACAAGTGTACTATAAATTATAAATCAGTCGAATAAGATAGCATTAAAAATTAAATGGATTTAATTTATGCAAAAATTAAAAATTTTAAATTTTAAAAAAACTTTTAAGCGCTATACTTGTAACTGTATTGTTTCAATGAAAATCTAAAGATAATTAGTTTATCATATGAAAAGATAAATATGAGATTCGTACTCGAATTTATTATTGATTTCTAGTATTTCACGTTGGAACTTACCATTGTAATTATATATAGGTGTCAAGTTTGCGCGGATCATTATTGCATAAAATATCATTGTAATCATATGTATTTACTTGTATTTAAATTACAATTATATATTGACTTTTACAATAATTTTTGAAAAGAATAATTATTGCGTTAAATAAATTTAATTTCATTATTTTATATTTTAAAGAAAATGTACTAAATAAATTTTAAATTCTTTTCTAAGGCAGTAAGCAATATATTGCTTATCAATTGTATTAAATATTTATTTAGTAGATCTGGAAACATTCATACAAATTATCGTTAATTTTTTTTTTACTTTTTAATATCAATTTTCTCGTAAAAGTATTTCATATGTTTATATTAGTTAATGTATAATAAAATACGGCAGATTAAAGCCAAGAGTTTATAGATTAAATTAAAATTTTAATTTAAAATTCAAATCAATTTTATAAAATGTTTGTTTATATATTTTAATAGTAATGAACTATATTGGCAAATGATGAACAATTTTTCGTGTACTATGATTAATATTCACAAAAATAATTAACGAAGTTATTTTTTTATTGCACATATAATGTGTAAATATAACAACTGTATTGTGATACAATTTTTTTTTTTTCATAATTTATACTCAATTCAAATACTCGTTTTTGTGTAAAAAAAAATTAATTAAATACTGCAAGTTATATACCAATATTGTAAGCAGAATGTATTTACATGGACATATAAATATCGAAAACATCAGTGTTGGTAAAGTCATAATTAATAATTTATACATCAGTCCGAACAGTACTGAATTATTCATTTTCTATTCAATAACAACCATAAAACTTTCAAAGTTTTAATGAAAAAAATTGATATTCGATTAAGTATAAGACAGCTAGATACTGTTTCAAAATCAGTATATTTTAATAATTAAAACAACATTAAAAATAATTGATATAATAAATAATAACTCGAACTTTAGAAATGGTCATTTATGTTGTAATTTATTGTAAAAATTTTATTATTAATATTATTATTATAACTGACGCATTATGAATAAAATTATAGAGCAAGACATGTAGCATTTCATTATACATCGTTTAAATCTAAAATTCTGATAGTCATTTTGCAATCATTATTACCTAAATACTGTAAAAAAAGTTTGTAACCAATACAATTACAATTAGTAATGTTGTTACTTAAATTTAAGTTGTTCGAGTTAATGATTCTTTGTTAACATATTTATCATATAAAGCTTTTTTTTTACCTCATAACGCTTAAGCACTACGGGACTACGAGACGTTTTTAATTAAGTTTAAAAATAAAAAGAGACGAAGACAACAAATGATTTCGAAACACTACTAAGCTTGAAGGTATTTAGATTTTTAATAAGAAATATGTTGCTATGAAGGAATATACTGTGCGGTCTCGGCATTACAACTCATGCCAATGGATATATTAAATAGGGAAATAAGCGATCAAGCGACAGGTTCTTTACGTCGTTACCTTGAGTAACCTATCTTATCCATTCGCGATAACCACACGAACAATTGCTGTGAAAAAATTACAAATACAATCTTAATCCATTAATGATATTTAAAAAAAGAAAAAAATTTACATGAAAATAACACACTGCATTAATTAAATAAAAATACATCCTTCCACTACTACTACTCTAAATTTAGAATGCCATTAAAGCACTGCAATATTGTTAATGTCATGTAACATTAATAATTTGATTTTATTGAGAAACGTTTTCGTAAATAATAAAAGACAACTGTGTTATTATTATCTAGTGCCCGATCGAAACATTCAATGTTTAATACATATTTGATAAACAATTTTTTAAGTATTACATAATTACAATTCCCAGAAGTCAATAATTGGTTCCTATGTGACCCGAATTTGCTATCATGTAATTCAAAATAAACGCAATTTTATCAAATGGCATCAAATAAAATAATTCCTTATGTAACAATGTTGTACGTTGGTGTAACAAACAAAACTTTGAATTATTTTTTTGAATTCTAAATAAAATTAAATATCTGTAAATCAATTGAGACAAAATATAATTAATGCTTTTTTATATTAATAATAGCTTTAATTTATGTCCATTTAATCTGTTATAAAATTAAAAAAATGATAATAATAATTTTTATTTTAATATTAAAATGTTGATATTACTGAGCACATGTTAAAATTTAATTATACATATTATTTTGTGTGGACTTATTATGTTAGCACAATTTTTATGATCAAATTACGTTCATTTTTTAATCAATGATGAAATCTTAATATTTTAATTAAACAATGATCAAAGAATTTATATAAATCACAGATCAAATAAAAATTACATTAATTACTATTCATGTAACGTGTGACTTATTAAATATGTCAACATCTTGTTGGCATTTGTACCATAAATATTAATAAAAATCGTTAATACATGTTCATAAATTCACTTTTTTGCTTATACATTATCAAGCAATGAAATTTTAAATGTTGTTTAAATCTGTTATAATAACATTTGATATTTTAGTATTAGGAAAAATGTATTCGAAATGAATGTAAAAATGAGATAAAAAATTGTATGTAGATCATTAAATGAAATATTTGATATTGATTACGTTGTCTGTAACTACGTACAATATACATCATTAGTATAAAAATCAAATCAAAGAAATTTGAAGTTTTTATATTACGTTACTATAAATTGCAATATATTTATTATTTACATTAAATATATTAAATGTATTAAATATACATTTTATATTCATACCAAATCATGTTTTTTTTTAAATTATATTGAAGTATCTTCTGATTTATAAAATAATGGATTGATATGATGAAATACTTTATAATTAATAAATAATGTCTACATAATTTTATTTTATTTTATTGAAAATTTTATTGTTTATCATATTAGAATGTTTTAATAAGTTTAGATGTATATTTGAACTTTTTTTATGATATGAAAATAATTAAAACAAATAATTGAATAAATAATTAAAAAATTAAAATTAAAAACACATCCAATTATCACGTTAAAAATTAATTTCAAAATTCGATTTATTGCAACTGCATTGTATATATTTGTTGTGCAAAGAAACCTATTTGTGCAGAATCTTTTGTTCTATATCAATCGTTTCAACACATCCCGTAATCAACATTTCATACGATTTCTTATTAATTTTATTATATATCAGTTTTTAATAAAAATTATTATACAATATAAAATCACAATTAATTATTAACAAACAAAGAATGAAATTTCTTTTAATATTGTTGTTGTGAAAATTAAGTATAGAATAATTTTCAAATTACAAGATAGGTAAAATTAAATCCAACTTTGATAAGAAAATTAATGAATATCCATGTGTACTGATATTTAATTAATTACTTGAGAATACCAACCCGATCATAAATATTTGTGAAACGATATATTCCATTTATCATTATAAACGATGCTTTAAGCAAACTTTAGAAATTTACTTTATTTGAAATTAAGCTAATTTTAATAAATAATCTATTAATTTTTTTTTAATACGATTATTGATAATTGTTTCCTTATTTATTTCGAATTATGGATCCGTATAAATTATCTTCATTTACCAATTACTTCAAATTTCTTTTACTATTCATACTTAAGGTTGAATGTCCATCCAAGTTTTCTGTCACTTTTTATCATTCATTGCACCATTCAAAATTTTATTACTTAGTATTCTGAAGATGTAATTTTTTTACCCGATCTTTTATCTCTTAAACGAGTTACAACAATTTATAGAATGGTTAGAATTTTAAATGTCTTTCCATTCAAAATGCCACTCGTAGCATCCATTTTTAATTTCAATTTATTTTCTTTTACATCATGAGTACTTGAACTATATTACTCTTTCAATATCCATTACTGTAATTTGATGTCTATCTCCTTTAATGCACTTTCTTCGATATGTTTCTCTTTTTTACCTTACTGTATTGTCGATAACCATTCGCGCTTCAGAAGCATCTTTGAAATAGAAAATAATTACTCTCAATTATTTTTACGTTATTATCAGGATTGTTATGAAACCAATAATTTTGTACCATCTTTGTAATGTTAGTTAATAAGTAATCCTTGATGCCGATGATCTCATAGTTTATTCACGTTACTTCGACTGTCCGTATGACTATTTCTTTTACTACTGATGGTATTAATTTACGGACATTTGATTATCCATATCTATTGATACTTCAACGCTTCATTCATGTTTCCCTAAATTTTTTTACATATATCTTTTAATAACTGAAACTTCCTCGTTTTCTCTTTTTTTCAATTTTATTAACTTTTTTTTTCAGAAAGCAACTATTTATTTTTCTGTGCCTTAACGGATTATTCCATATCTGACTTTATAAATGCGATTTGGTTGTGATCTTATTTATACGTCAAGTCAAGTGATGTGCTATATTTTTTATATCTTATTTTTAAGAGAGTCAATTATAATTAATATTAATTAAGTTAGTTTTGCTCTTAAATTCTTCTCCAGCATGGTTTTAATACAAGCTTTGCTTTCGCTTCCTACCATCTACTTTACCTTATATGTTGTGTGTCCTTCTACTTTGTGTGTATTATTTTATCTTTTAATCTACGGAAGATTCTTCTATCTAGCCTTCTTTTAAGTTATTCATTAAGACTATTTTTAAAATACATCAAGTTCAAATTGATTACATACTGTCAAGTTTTACTTTTTTCGACAGCCAGATAATATTGTTTTTTCTTCTTTCTATTTCAAATTTAGCCTCTGTTTTTAGGTGGCACAATTATTGTAACAAAATAAAAATAAATTTTTATTGATAAAATGAACAAACATCTTTTTTGTACATTAATACAATTAGCTTAATAAACAAATTATCGAATAGTTTGCGTAATTTTAAAAACTGTTTTCACTATGCCGATAAAATGTTAAGATAAAAAATCGATTATTTTTTTTATTTTGATATACTTACATTTGGTATGAACAAAAATACATAACAGATTTAAATACGTAGTTTAATTTTGACAACTAAGTGGGCAAATAAAATTTTTATTTAAGCAACGTGTGTATAAAAAATATTAGATTAAAACGCTGAACTGATGATTCTTATGAACAAAATTAATTCGTTTAATTTTAAAGAATTGGAATTAAACTGACATATCGGAATTTATTTTAAGATATAGTTTTTACATTTTTTAACAAAATCTTATCAATATAAATCTGATAATAGCTAAATCAACTTAAAAATTCAGTGGAAACAAATAAAACATAAAAATGTGTGTTATTTCAAGAATTTAAATATTGAATATGCAAATAAGAATAATATAAATTCTGAAATCATAAAAATATGCAAAGTAATAGAAGTTTGAATAAGTTTTTTTTTATATTTATTAGACATATCTGAACATTATATCTGACTCATAATATTATAAAAAAGATAAAATATTCTTACTTAGAATCGTTAACTTGAATTTTTTGTGGTCAATTTTTTTATAATATTTAATAATAACACTAATCGTTAAAAAATTGAGTAAATTACTGTTATAAAATTACTATAAAAGTTTTTACGAGCTAATATAAATTAACAAGAAAATTATTACCCAAAATGCATTAAAAAAGATGTTACCTAGATGAAGAGTATTGTAAATATTTTATAAAAAGCAAGCTTCTTGCTTCCTTATACTGTTTTAATATTTTTATACAGCTTTTTATGTGCTCTAAAAATATTTAAAAAATATATATATTTATAAAAACGGTGTAGTTTTTCAAATAAAATTGTTGCTCAATAAAAAGCGATACAGCTTTATTTACAATATTACATAAATATTTATAAAGTATTAGTGCTACAAGATATAATTATAATTGTAAAATATTAAAATTAAACATTAATTAATTTAGATAAGTATCCTTTGTACTTTTTTTTAAGGAAACATACTTGTAAATATGGGGCTAAAATGGTTGCTTTGATGTTATTCTGCATGTATTATACATCATCTCTATCTCTGTATTTGTCTATCTGACTCTCTTCATTCTCTTTACATTTCATTGTTACTAACTTTCCACTTTGCTTTTATTTCAAAATTAGTAGCTATTTAATAACATATTAAACGAAAGTATAAAAAGAATATTTATAGAACCATTATTTCAATTGCATTCTAATTATATAAACATACTGTTTATTAAAATCCATACTAAATTAATTTGAGTCTGACAAATGAAGCTTCACTGTATATTTATAGGAACCGTTTTAAAAAATAGTAGTTCTGTAATTGTTGTTAAAAAAAACTTAAATGTTAAAAGATTAATTAAAATTGTAAAAAAATAGTCAGTATTTTTTTTAATATTTTGCTTCTATTATTTTATTATTATTTGAAAAAATTTTTTTAAAGTGCACTAAAACCTATTGTAATATATTAAATTATTGTAAATAAGGTCACCTTATTTTAATAATGAATTTTAATATTTGTTAAGCAAATTAAGTTTTTTTTTACATAAATTCGTAAAAAAAATATTAATATCACCACTGGCAATAATTGTAAATTGCTTATTATGCTCTTGCGGTAGAACAGTTTAGCTTGCAGTATTAGCCTTTATGTTATCTGTGGTTTAGTGTTTACGTTCGCTAAACTCCAAATAAGTCATTTACCAACAGAATTCTAACTAACGATTGGTAGCTATTTATAAAGTAATTGAAAAATAATTCATGTCTCAATAGATTACCGGAATGAATAAAATTAATTATTATTATTACTTAATTTTATTGAAAAATTTTTAACAATATGAAATAAGCTATAATATAACTAAACGAATATTTTAATATGTTCTTAAAAAATTTTACTTTCATTACTGAGTTGCATTTTAATTTTTTTCCTAATACTAGTCTGTAAATGTTCCCTATTATTTATTTTCAAGTATATATTACATAACATTCAAATAATATTTTGATCAGCTATCACGATGATGTAAATAGTATCGCTATTCAGCTTTGTTCATTTACCACATTTTATCAAAGAAAAATAATATAGTTTATATTAAATGAAGAATAAATTAATAAGTAGAAAATTGTATGTTTTGAAGTCAAACGATAATTTGTATATTGCATCACTTGTAATACGTATTTGATATAAAATTGTACATATCCATATATATATATATATATATATCGAATATAAAATTATGTTTTATAGGCGTGTAAAATTTTGCCAAACATTTAACCAAAAAGTAGAAAAAATTATTCATATAGGCAAGCAAAAACTTGCACGAAGATTATTGTCTTGGTTTTTATCGTTATATTATTTATAATTCTGTAATGAATCTATTAGGTATAAGGCACATCGTACAGCTACTGAATTTTAATTGACAAATAGTGGAAGATGAACAAATACAAATTACTAGCAAGCTTAAATAAGGATTTTTATGAAAGGCGTTTAATAGAAATTATTAATTGATATTAATATAACTATTTATATAGATATATCAGGAATAGGATATTGAAAAGTGCTTTGAAAATAGTCTGAATCTATAAATTGTTAATAAATTTCTCTAAGATCCATCCCTTCTGTGAAGTATTATGAAACGAAAGATGAGCAATTTGGCGAATAGCGTTTGAAAAAATTGCACTCGTAAGCATTCTAAAACGCAATAAATGTACGTACACTTGATTTCGTACTCTTAGATAAAATAATGCAGTCCGGTGAGGTCGGCCGGTACTTCAAAGCTTCCGGTGTCACGACCAAAGCGACAAATTTTGACTGCGTCACGCGCGTCCTGAATCCAAAATAAGCTATAGAGGTTAAGAATGCCATTATAGATATCAGAGAGTGGCCGAGTGGGACGCTTCGGGTGGAGCTCATAGAACATACGAGTTTATCGCGGGAGAGAAACGAATGTGGCGGCTTTTCAAGCGTGAGGCAATGGGCGAGCGCAGCCATCCCGAATTTTGAGGCCCCGGCCGAGTAAAGGCTCGGGAGGGTCGCGCGCGCCCAGTCCAGCGCGTCCAGCTCGGTCGATCGGGAGCCTCGCGATTTCTCCCGGAAAAAAAGGGTTGCCCGAGAGTTGGGTCGGGCTCGGCGCGGAACGAACGTCGAACACACGTTGCCTTAGGTTGCCGACCTCCAAACAAGGGCACCGCTCTAGACTGCCCGAGTAAAAATAGCGCGGCTGGCATTCGATCTCGGCGAGGAACTGGCAATAATACACGTCGTATCAAGCACAATGAGCTCGGTGCAATGCTCAACCTATCGAGAGCTATCGTAGGGCTGGCTTTTGCTTTTATTTCCATTGTAGGTCGCACAAGCGCCACTGGTCGGGAGACAGTTTTACCGCTACTCTGAGCGGCGCTTACCCGAGCAAATGCGATTGAGCCCAAAGAATCACCAGTGCGCTCGATTATGCCCGAGATACGCGAAACTGCTGAGTCGCAAATCATTATTGACAGTGCCACTGTTTACGTGCAGTATGCCTGTTGAAATTCACTTTCGACAGCTGCGTGAAACTACTTGCTCGCATAACCTGCTATCAACAGGAAGCTTTGCATCGTAATTAAGTTACGGCTGGTCTGATATCGTTATCGTGCTAGCGCTAACATATATTACACCATTCGTTTAGTATAATAATTTTAACGTGAGAATGTATAAATTGCTTGCTGCCCGACTAGGCATTTTCTCATAATTCAGTCTCTTCACTGGCACTTGTACGAATTCGAGGTATTAAATTGATGAGTTGATTTGTTGATAAGCGTCACCATTGGACAATTAATTATCATCCAAATTTACTTTCAATTATTCAATGTTTATCTCGTGATTAATTTTTTTTTTTTTAATAGTATTGCTCTCGATGACTGCAATAGAATACATTTTTTATACTGTACGACCAATAATTTGGACGTGCACAGAAATAAAATCCGAATGCTTTGCTATTTTACGAAATGAAGTCATTAGTATTGAAATAAGAATATTTGTATTCACATCGACATTAAAACGTATAGCACGAATAAAGTGACTTTGTCAATACTTATTCTTAGATTTATACTAATTGTTTTTCAAAAACAGTTTAATAACATCAATAATTATTATCGCAAGTAAATAGTTAAGTCTGGATGAGTATCAATTGCGGCTAGCTTAAAATTTCAGTTTATATGCAACAACAGTAGAGAATATTATTATGGTCACGTTACATGTGGCTACAAATCGTATTAAGCCTTCGCATACGCAGCCACATTTAAAAAAATATGTATTACACAGTGAGACATATTATTTATAAGTGGTGCTTTTTTTCTATTCTATCACTGTTTTATATAACTGATACTTGCAATAATCCATTTAAAAGAGTATGAAATTATTTTTTTCTTTACCGTATTTTTTTCTTATTACTTTCAATTGGCCGATAAAATATTGTTATTTGCAATAATAATATATATATATATATATATAAATCATGTGTATAGAAAGCCTTATTTGTGATTTCGTACCTATTTTTTTTATAATTTTATATACGTACAAATTGGCATAAGCTCTAAAAAAGCTTTTTCATAGGTATGATAAAAATTTTCCATTTAAAAAATTACCTTTTTTTGTAACGGAGGTATAATTAAATATCAGAATATATACATTATTCCTAATCATTTTATTGTTGTTAAATTTAAGTAAAAAGCCAACGTTTGTTAACTTAATTCTTTAATAGTAGTTTTGTTTGATATTTTTAAATTAGAATATTATTAGTATGGATAATCATCGAATATAATGTTATCTGTTAATATATGAACAATTTTATTAATTTTCCAAGAGAATGAATAAAGTTGAATGAATTAGCGAGTTTCAGGTAACAACTCGATAAAAGACTGCCGTTGTGGTTCCATAAAATATAGTATGACGTTTTCTGTGACTCGATTTTATAGAAAATACTTCGGGCCTCTTTTTCTATACAGCTTTCAAACTCTTCTCTATATCTCTCCCCCTCCTCTCTATTATTTCACTAAATAACTATTTTTAAATTTCGTTATATTTCCATAAAAATATAATATTTGTTTAAAAAATATTTTTTATTTTATTTACTCAACTTTCAATTATGACTATCAATTACAGTTTATCGACGTTACGACGTCAATAACTTATTATACTATTTTTAATTTATCTCTAACTATTTGTTTAATGATAAATACCAAACACGAAATAAAATTTGGAAACGTTATTAAATTGATAATTTATTGGACATCATAAGCATCATAAAGGAGTGTAATTTTGAAATTACGAATTTTAAAGTTTTTTTCATACCTTTATAAATCACAAATTATAAATCTACATTTGAAATGTAAGTAAAAATATTCAGCTCCAATTTGTAAAGCGATATCGTCTACTAGAGCCGTTTAAATGTCAAAATACAATGTAAAAGCATGTCACGCCTCTTCAGTAAAGCAGGCTTCAGAAACAATAGCCTAATCGACGTCAGAACAAATTAGCGCTGCTTGTGCGCATCTGAAATTCTGACTCGAAGTTTTACATTGATTCAAGTGTTTCTTTGTCACGCACATATGTGTGTCAGTCTCCATTTTCCACTATTGCCATCATGCATGATTTAATGCTTAAAAGTACTTATGAGAAAGTCTCACGACCTCTCCACTGCAATCTGGATATTCATTCAAGCTTTTCAAATTTTGCGGAATTTCAGATACTTTTAGCTTGAATTGTGAATCTTAGTATTTGCATAAGCGGTATTATACAAAAATGTATGCTTGTCCATGGATTTTCAATTGCGTGCTCATGACCACCAAACAACTAAAAGGGTCACTTTCGATCACTTCACTTTGTGGGACACTAGATGGTAGCATCGTACTACGCCTACTGTTAGTCAAATAGGGAAAATCGGTCTCATTCATTTCCAAATTACATCTTTATAAAGGTACGGTCAATGTGGTGTACTCTTTTCTTGGACATCGTCCATCCAGTTTGAATAACGAACTAAGTAACGTTATAACTGATACACGGAAAAGTCTATTCACACACTTTAATACATCGTAAAAATATATATAAACACACAAGATGTCTCTCTCTCTCTTTCTCCACCTCACCTCCTCTCCTTCTCTTTCTCCTTTCTTTTTTCTTGCTCTTTCTCTATTTGTGACCTCACTAACTGGTTGCCTCTCGTGGGCTAATGAACTTACATGTGCATAGGCATGCCTTCTTACTTCCGCCATGCTTGTCCGATTTCTCCTTGCTGGTATATTTAACTTGGAAAAGGAATAATCAAATAGTAGAAGAGACAAACACCACACTGAATTACTCCTTCCGTGTTATATTTTAAATTCTGCTTATATATTCAAATTGTAAAACAATAATGAGCAAATAATTAAACTTACGAAATAAATTAAAATTTATCCTCTTGCAATATTTAAATTTGTACATAATTTTTCAGAACTCGAAAACATAATTTCAAGTTTCTGTAATAACGTACTTATCTAATTTATTGCTCGTATTTTTATAAACATATTTATATTGTGTCAACTTAAATGAAAGCTAAAGAAAATACTTTAAAAAATAGTAGTTATTATTATTATATATTTGTATAATTTTATTTTAAAAACGAAACTAAAAGAAAGATTTTACAACTTTTATTGATGGTAACTTATCAAAACATAAATTAATTTTATTAAATTTTGTAATGCGTTAACATTATTTATCATTACCTTCTAATTCAGAATACATATTACATAAAATACATTTTAAAATTTTGTTTTTAATTGAAAAAACAAAGTAGTTTAGTGTGTTTAGTTTTAAAAAAGGAGTTCTTTCGTTTATGATTATCGCTAGGTGTATTGTTTTTTTTACAGTTAAGATAAGATAAATTTTTTTTATTTTCTTTCTCTTCGAAGCATCGGTAAAAATATCATCGTTGAAAACAAAAGGAATTAATATAGATGAAGGAATGTAAAATAATATTTTAAACATTATGAGTATCAAGATCAAATAATTTTCAATACTTAGGCAAAATAATGGGTATGTCATAAAAAAGTCAACATTTATTAATAATTTATTTTAACATATGCAATAGATATATTAACAAACAAATACTAAAATAGTTTCCTACTAAAAGTTATAATTTTTAAAAAACAAGAAAAGAAAAAATGAAATAAAATGTTGTCTGTTGTTTTATAGTCATGTAGCTATTGATATACAGAAAAAGATCAAAGAAGATTATTAAATAATAATATCATAATATTATTTAATATATGGCAAATTTTTTGTATTGAGAAAAAAAGTTTTGCCATTATCTTTTACTTACGCAATATCAAATAACTGTAAAAATAACTAAATATATAAATTTATATAGTTGAGAGAGCCTATAATTTATTGTATAAAAAGCTTTACTTAACTACTGTCTTTGTAGGACCTATTTTCAAAATTTAAAAATAAGAAAATATTCATTTGGTTTTTTCATCTTACTATTGATTCATATTATTTTTAAATATGAAAGGAGTGTAAAGTGAATTTGTTTTTCATATTTTAAATTGCTTGTCAAAAACGTTTTAAATTACATTTTAACACAAATCTTAATACACATTTTTACTGCAATAGAGTAATTAAACGAGTCGAGTAATTAATTTAATATAAAATAAAAAATTCTTTTTATTAGACATTTATTTTGATATTAAATTCTATATTAAGTAGATTGAGGAGTAGTATTCACAAAAATAACTATGATAATTTAAAATTTATAGCTAAAATATTGTTTATGTTTATACGTATAATTTATTTACGTAAAAGTAAATTAACTTTTTTTCAAGAAATTATTCAAATTTGAATGAAAAATTAATTTTAAATACAGACTCTAAGACACAAGTAAATCTAAATAGTACAAGAAGAAGTGATTAAAAAAAATAGAATTTTAATATAAAAGTGGGACGAAAGAAAAGCTTAATTAATCCAAGTGAATCGTGGTAATGAAATAGCTTAATGAAGAATTAAGATTTTATATTTTCACTTTTACGCTAAGTAGCAAATACATTTGAAGTTAAAAGTGATAATTTATTAACTGCGTAGAAATATTAAGTATGTTTATTTTCAATTCCAACGACTAAATAGTACGATTTTTTTATCACTTCTCCTTAAGTCATTAACTATTTTATTTATATTTATGTATAAATATATATATATATATATATATATATGTATATGTATAAATCAATGACAGTATTAGTTTTATTATAATTATAATCAGCCACAGGATAAACGAAACAGATACGATAGGTATCTTGATCGTCTAAGCGTATTCTTTCTATTTTGCACCGTAAGTGTTGCACAATAAATAGGTTCGATCGTAGGCGCATGGATTTGTATATACCTTGTGTGTATGCGATCTATGTTTTCATCTGTGTCTATACTTATATTCGTATGCGCTTTCCATCTCTTAATATCTACTCATATCTCTCTCTTTCCCTTTAAATCTTAACTTCCCCGTCACTTCAGTCATCATTCGATCATGTAATAACTAATAATATGTCTTACTATCTTTTGCACAAATTACTGCTCTGTATCGTTGCTTCATACCAATGAATTGATGAATGCCTTATAAAATAGAAACGGTAATACAAGTCAAATATCCACGTTCTTTTGCATTTGCTCACTCTTTGAGTTTGATGTATTTTTATATAAAAAAACAATATTAGATATCTAATCTACACTCATTCTTATCTTGTGTAATCTAAAAATTGTGCATGCGTTAAAACATCTCTCGGATTATTATGATATCTTACACTTTCAAATTGCCATTCAACTTTCTGAAAATGTTATTTTCAAGTACTTTACATCACTTCACTCATTACTATAATTTTCAAAGATACTATTTTATAGATAAATAAATGCGATCCATGCAATCTTCGATAAATCTTAATAAATTTCTAGGCATTATTACTCACCTTCTCTTCGTGAAAATATTTATTTCATTCCAGCCTAATGTTGAATTTGTCTTGCAATTTTTTTTTTAACTTAAAATTCTTAACACCTTTTTTTATATATTTTATGTATTGTATTGTTTTAATTACACGATAGTACACAGGATTATGCGTGGGTGTGATGTATATGCCTTTTATGGTCGTCGCATATTTATGTATCTATCATTTTCTGATCAGGTCACGTGGAATATCTCGATTCCAAGTGGTGCAAGCAGGTGGTTAGTAAATGCGTTAATCATTTTAAGAATTGAGGGTTTAGGCAACTTGAAATGTAATATTCCATAGGCGCATGAATAATGTTTGAGCGTCTAGAAAGCAAAGTTAGTTAGTTAAAAATTAATCACATAGCTACTGAAATTCAATTAATTATATTTACCGAAGAATTTCATCGAAGACATGAGTTACCCAACTTCGTATAATTATTGAAAACTGAATATAATATATTGAGTGATTGAACTTCAATGATAAAATCTCAGTGTATTTTACTTTTTAACATTCATTACCTATAACTTATTTTATAATATTATATAAGATTTTTAAATTAAGTATAATCATCATTATTATTATTATTTTCTTTATCAATCATGTAATTAAATTTGCGCGCGCGCGTGTTTGTGTATGTAAACTTATACATTGAGCTTCAATGATTTATTTGCACTTTCTGATATAGCTGATTTAAAAAATATGTTCTGATGAAGATATAACACCAAATTTGATCGTTCAATTTAAGATTGATTTAAAATATTTAACTATAATGATAACGAAGGACAACGAAGGATAGGAACTTACGCACGTGAAGGTTCAGTAACGTGAACGGAGAGTAAACAATACGTGGAATTATTCACCTCACAGCTCATTTTCCTGTTACGTGCTATTACGCGTCTTTCGCAAGAGGCTAAAGCAGTGGACTCATAATAGGGCGAGACCTTTGTAATTTCAACGAATGAGTTACGACTAGTTTATAAAAGCCTTATTGTCGATTGCAGTATGCTGCCCTGGGATAATATGAACATCATACACCTTAACGACCACAATCGTTATCCTCGTTTAATATTCACCTACCGTTATTGAAAAAATACCGCATCAATAAACGATGCAACCTTGAAGAGTGAAAATTCCCATGCGCTTTAGAAAACTGAGCTGGTTATCTCAATAAAATAAGTTCCGTCTTAACTCCATATTGATATACATTTTTAGATGTAAATATATAAATTAGGAAATCGTAATTAAAAGGTTATAATTCAAAATTTAGTAAGTAAAATTTGTTCGAACAATGAAAATTTTGTCTGCATCGTTAGTCGTCATAAACAATAAAATATTTAAATAAACAATATTTAATACCATAATTTACTTCAAATTAAATAATTAAATGTACAAAAATTGTAATCGCATGTTTCAATATATTTAATTATTAGACATATTTAAATCTGTATTACTCTACTATCTGACCTTTAAATGGTGATTATTTTGTAAGTACATAAATATTTGTATCCAACACTTTATGATTACACAAATTAAAAAATCGTTTTGTCAAAGCACTTATTTTAAAAAGCAACCTGGCATTACCGATACCTAAGCAACATAAACCTCTAATATGCACGAGGAACTTAATGCGCCAATAATAATTCAAATTTTATGATCATCCAATAAGTAAACCAAACAAAGTTTAAGAGATTCTATATTTCGTGTATTTCTTTTAAAATTTCAGTGTAAAAACTTAATATATATATTTAAATATTCTTACCATATTATAATTATAATATTATATTATATTTTTAATACATAACTATAATGTAAATATACTTTTTTACTATAAGAAAATTAATTATTGTTCCAAAGATTTTATAACAATTCAGTAAAATTTCTAGTTGCAAAGAATAAACAGTTACGTAATCTTTGTTTTAATTTGTAATTTTTAACTGATACTATGCTGATACAATATATCAGCAATTTTTAATCGACAATTATAATCTGTATTTAATATTTTTATTACAAATTTATACGTATTTTAATAGGTTTCTTACCAGAACGTACCAGAGTATAAATTGCATAAAAACATATAATTGTATATCGATTTTAACAAGGGTTGCTTTCGTCCTCTAGATAGTCTGTACTGCTTCATTAATAATTATATGACTTTCTTTACGACGCTCCACTCGATACGAAGTGGATTTGTGTTACAAATGATACTTACACTCTCTTTACATTCAGTGAATTTTAATATAAGTTTTTATTAGAATAATAACATAAATTATACAATGAATACGATAATTTACAAAAACTATTTTGTCACTTTCCATTTCGAAAAATGTATTTACATAGCACCATAATAAATCTTAGCAAAAGCCATAAGTATTCAATTTATAAATATACCATTGATTTGATAATTCCTTGTTATAAATTAAACAGATTCATGCGCTTTTTACTCTATATATACTTCTTATTCTATGTATATAAGTTTGAAAATAATTTTTACAGAACATTTCTTTTAATATTCAACATTATATTGTTCGTATGTTTTATTTATTTCTTTTTTATATTCTTCCTTAATTTATTATTCTATTTTTGGTATTAATTACATAAATATAATTCCAAAAGTTTAAATAGTTTATTATTATTATTATATTTACAAAGTTATAATTTATCAATTTATTAAACACTGAAAATCGGCTGAGAATTCTAAAATTTAAAATTTTTTTCTACTTTGTTTCTAAAGTTTTAAAAAAACCTTTTCTTTATTTTGTTATTGATAAATTCTAACTACAAAAATTTAGGGATTAATTACTTACCATTATTAATGCAAATCTGATTATAAGTAAAAGTATAAAAATTTCAATTTAAAAATACTAAGTTTTAATCGCGCATTCAATATTTAAACCGTAATATTGAAACTAAGAAAATAAATGTTGTTTGATTTAATTTTTAATTTTAATCGTTCACCTTTTAATATACAAATTTATATTTATACTAATATTCAGTAAACATGATAAGTTAATCGTTATTGTAAATCGGTTCTCGAAATATATAAAACTGACTTTTTGTACTTATCAAGCAAAAGTTTACTTCGTAATCTCTAGTATTATCTGGAGATTAGAAGGGAAACTTCATTAAAAAGACACACAATTTCAATTCGAATTTTTTTTATTTCATTATAATAGAAATAATTGCTTTTTTTACTGGAAAATTAAATCACTTCCATGTCACGCTTTGACATAATATGAAGCATTAAATTCAGAAAAGAGATTTTGAAAGAAAGGAGGGTGATCTGTGGGTTAGTAGGAGTGAGAAAATGTATCACCGATTCAATGGTAGCCCAATTATATGAATATAATTAACGAAGATAACGTAAGCAATAAGAAATTCTTTTTAATCTCAATATATAGAAAACGAAACCTAACACCAAACTGTAAAATAATAGCAAAAAAGAAGAAGAGAGAACGATACTAAATTATGACAACTGCTTCACTAATTTTACACCAGAGAGAAAATACTTATATGACACATAAGTTGACATGTGCATTTTACTAGGGTCGAATTTACCTAGAGGATTAACACCCACGCATTTTCCGAATGAAGATTTACTTAAGTCTCTCGACGCGAGTGGGATGGCAAATGATAAAAGGAAGGATGAGACTGTAAGAGTTCGATAGTGCGAGCCACTTAGAAACGAGCTTGAATGGTGAATATGTAAATTGTATAATGATTTCGGAAAGGAAAAGTAGCTTAGGATCAAGACCCACAACCTTCTTTCTTTAACGCGGCTCATTGCGGGCTTCTAATGGATAAGCAGTGTAATATATTGTTAAGTTAGCAATATAACTAAACAGAACATTTTTTTATGAATTGAATCGAGGGGTGTGGCATATTTCTTAAGCTCGAAGCTGGTCTGCGTTGAGATCGAAGGGGTGGAGATAAGCGACCATAGGGGCAAAATTATCTCTTCTTTCTTCGGAAGTAATCGTTTGTGTTGGTGCCAGCGGAAAGGTAGAAAATTTATTAGTTTGGGTGAAATCGAGCACAAGATTCGACTTGCGCGAGGTGAAGAGAACTATGTCAGGCGGGAGGGGAGATCCGTTCCGTGAATCCCTAGAATCTACGGAAAAGTTTTGAAAGGTAATCGTGAATATAATTAATATCGGCACAAACAGCAGCTTCTTCATAGTTTGTGCCTATAAAGAGAGTATAGCTCTGGTATTTGTTGTTGGCGTTAGACATGCCCATTCGAATGAGTAGCCGACAATAGCTACGGAGGCCCTATCTGCACCTGTTCTTGCTTCCTGTTGCATTGAAGGAGGCATAAAGGAGAGGAAGAGACGAAACGCAATGAGCCGACTTCCCATCATCCCGTAAAAAGAAACGTAAGAAGGACATCGCGAGATTCTGGGTAACTTACACTTTTAAACCAAGAGCCGAGTATCAACTGTGTTTATCCTTCGGACGCTTAGCAAGAGCCTACCGAGCACTGGAGCCCAGTCGATATTAAATTTAAGCATCCGCAACAGACATTCATATATATAAATATTTTAATAAAATTTTCTCTTCTTATAATACATTAAAATTGGTATGAATGTTCTTACAACTATTATTGTTTACGATATTCAATTTTATGACCTATAAAATTATTTTCACTGTTTATTGATTATATTTTTTTTTATTTAACTATTATTATCAATTTAAAATAAAAATTTCACTAATTCACTTATTATTTTTTTTTAGTTTTTCCTCCTAATATACTTACCTCAACCTGCTTTCAAATACATAGCAATTGATGTCTGTCGTAAAATAAATAAAAGCAAAAATGGATCGTTGCATGAATGTACCGGCAACTGCACAAATTTTAGAATTGCACAATTATAATCGCTAAAAAGAATTTTAATTCATGGCACAACGTGATTACAGATCACTTTTTTTTTTAATTTTAAATATAAAATATAGCAGAAAATCATGTCAAATATAAATTGTTTCAGCAAAGCGATTGCATACTTCGCTTGAATATTCTCAATAAGCAATCACTTTTTACATCTGAGTCATTTTTTTAACAAAGATAGTATACTTTCCGTTGTACACTATTGCCTAATACTTTATAAATACTGCATATAATGATACTAATACTACATATTAAGGTTGATAATAAGAAAATATAATTAACTATTTTTAATTATTTATCAATAACTACTTAGTTATCTGTGAAAAAGTGTAATGATTTTATAGCGTAAGGTATTTTGTTAATGTTATTATTTTCTTATCAATTAAGAATTCATTTTAATGAAGAATGAAGACGTTTTATCTTCACTTATAATATTTCTTGCGCTAATATTATTAAAGCCTGGCCAATTTAATCAAAACGTTATAATTTATTTTGGGAAGTAGTTAATTTGTGTTTACTAAGTTATTAAGTTTTTGATAATTATTATTAATATTGTTAATATTTATTCTATAATTAAATCTTTTAATTATTATACGTGAATTTTAATATTTACTAAAGTTTTTTATATAATAATGAAGTTCAGAATGTCAGAATTTTGTGTAAAAGCTGTTTAAAAATTATACTACTTGAACGAGTTGAATAAGGTACTAAAAAAATGTTTATGATTTAATTTAAAAATTTATAAATAACAATTTATAAATTATATGATATTTGACGATAGATTAAAAGTTGTTCATATCATAACATATATCTATAAAATTACTTGTTTATTCAAATAATGAATTTCCTGTCTGCCTTCAATGTATAATAAAAATTTTGAATTCTTTTGTTGTTTGTTTTGAATTCAGTTTTAGTTTTCTGATGAAATTGAAGAAAATTGTTTTAAATTTCTTTGACAATACAAAAGAGTAATTTCAGCAATAATTGTGTTACAGTAGCAAATTCGAAATAGTCTTATTTATGTGTAAGTGTTATGAACTAAGTGATATAGTAGTTTGCCAAGACACGTAAAAATAATTGATCTCGCTGCAATAGAAACATAAAATCAACTGAAAATAATAACAAAAATGCAATAATCCAAATGCAATAAATCCGTTGAATGGAAAAATTAAGGCTCATGAATTGTATCACATGTATAACGTCTTTTTTCGAGGCCACAATACAGAAATCAATCTCGGAATAATTAGTTGCTCTTCGAGTACATAAAGTCGCACACTGACCCTCATTAAGTATTTACTATAAGCAAGAAAACCTAATTGAATCCTACGAGATTTTAAGCTTTGTTATTTAAAAGACCTTATCGAATTCATGGTCAGTATATGCGCACAAGGCTACCGACTTACACTGGTACGACTGGCATACGATTGGTTGAATGCACTTATGGGCTCATGAAAAATTCAATCTTTTATCGCCAAATGCAAGCAAAGTATTGATACACTTCAGCTGAACGCGAAAGTCTCGCTTACCACACTGAAGACATAATGGCAGACAACAATAATAAAGTAAAGCAATTAAATGTAAATACAGGAATTTCGTTCTTTATGGAGCTGAATAATATCAACGAATTGTAGTTTTATTAATCCGTTGAAATTGCTTTAAGAAATTACTAAGTTGTACTCGAACAATGCAATGTAAGCCATCTAGTGCATAGTATAATATTTATTTGATAATACTGTTTAATTGAGAATTTCATGCTGAAGTTTCCATATTTTACACAGACTCACAAAACGAATTTTATACTCTTATGATATAAATCCAATTACAACACACACAGGATACACGCACACGCCCACCCACACACTATGAAATATAAAAACAAATTAAACAGAATTAAATATTTATCATTAATTATTTAGTTGTGAAATATGCATTGATATTGTAATTATCGAGAGCAAAAAAAGGATATTTTTTACGCAAATTAAATATGCACCTTTCTTATTGTGCATATATATTTATGTAATATAATGCAGATTAGCATATTTTAAAGCTCAAACAAGCTTATTATCATAAAATATTTTTGTCCATTCGCTACATATTCATCAAGTGTAAAAATATGAATAAATGCTGAAAGGTGACAAAGCTTCCTATTTGTATACAGCGAAATTTTTAAATTATAAAAAAAGCGTTGTATAATCCACGGCAAAATATTTACCAAAATTTATTTATCAAAAGAAAATCATTCGGTATCATTTATTTCAATGTCTAAAATATACACTCACTACTCTGAGTTTAGCTCGAAAAATCTTGGAATTTGCATTTTAGAAACAATCAAGGTAACGAGTGCCATTTGTTATCCATCAATCTCATAATGCATTACAATAAACGCTAAACTAGCTTGTACTTATAATGCATGGGCAACGCAAAGATTCTCAGAGGGATTGACTACGGTAGGTGTGTTTTCGTATAGTCGGTCAAGTCATCCGGTTACGAAGGTCACACTTGAGAAAGCAAACTGACAACAGCACACAGGCACATTGTATTTTTCCCCCGATTCCTTTCTTTTAGCTCTCAATCTCTCTCCTACTCCCCTGCTCTCTCTTTTTTTCTCTTTCTCACTATTTATCTCTCTCTCTCTCTCTCTCTATATATATATATATATATATATATATATTTCCCATTCTCACGTGTATTAGCTAACTTTGATTCGTGAGTTAAAACAAAATAAGCATATGAGATTTAAGATTGTGGTAACAAGGAATAAGTGCCGTCATCTTCATCATCTGCTTTTATAACTGCGTGCAGTGCAATACATTTTTTAAATAAATGATTACTAGCGAGATATCAAAGAAATATTTTTGCATCAACTTTGTTGAAATTCATCAATTGTACTGACAAAAATTACATTCTTTCAAGCTACTAAAAAACACTATCCCCTAATCGTAAAATTATGGGAGAAAAAAACGAAACACAGCTTTTAAAAAAAAAAATACCATTCCAATTAATATTTGTAGCATGGTTGATAAAAGTTGCAGAACTTGATTTATTGAAATATCGGTGAATTATATTTTTAAATTTAAACTCATATTTTTGCATCAATTTAAATTAAATGCCTCCTCGAATTATGGAGTGGCGCAATCAATCCCAGCCGTGGTTTCTCGATGCGCACAAAGAACTCTATAATACAAAAATTTTAAGTAATGCGAGGCTTAGGGTATCCTCATGCTAAGAAAATCGTAACTTTAGCTCACTTTCTAATCATTGTAGCAGATATAGCTTGATAACAATTAGCTCCGTACTTATGTGTATAACTTATTCTTTAAGCCGCATGAAAATACTCTTGCGTCTTAACATATGTAATTTAATTCACGGCTAATAACAGACGCTATGTGATTTTCGACATTTTATATTCTCCTCGAATGGCATTATTTTCGGTTCGGTAGAGTGTTTTACGAACACCCATGAAAATGCTTGTGTGTGCGTGCGGTCGCGAAGAAGGCAAAAGTAACATGGGTACGGCTGGATCTTCTGATCCGTAGGCAGGATCTCCAGCTCGAGCAAGGAGGAGCAAGGATACAGAACGACATTTTCAAATCATCGCACTCTTCGTTTTCGTCTCTGTTCGACGGCCCCCTCTGATTTTCTTCTCTATTTTGGAGCAGTGACGATAGTGAAACGACTTCGCTCATTCTTCTTCCTCCGGTTCGCCGTTTTGCTCGTTCCTTCGCTTCCACAGACGTTCACGGGCATACAAATGGAAATAACTGAAGTTGATCGTAGAATCTCAAGGGCAGGACAGTTGTACAATTGCTTGGCATTCATTCCACATGTAGCTATACTTAATGCAGCTTGTAGCATAGGCTCCGCTAATCGTTTCGACAAATGCCTCTATTCGAAAATTCTTTTAACGAGGAATTTACTTCTAGCTGGTCTCCCGCGCCACGTTCCTTCAATATATAATGATTTGTCCAATGTATTCATGGTTTTTATCATCTACTCGTGTACTTCGGATTACAAAAGTGAGAAAGACTTATCGTAATTTATTATTTTTTTCAGATAAACTAAAACCAACTTGTCTCGATGAAACAAAATAAAGATACAGTGGAGGAAGTTTTTACGATACTTTTTGGTAACCTTTTTTAAAAGAAACTGACTGTTGTCGAGACAATAAATGCTTCGTTCCAAAAATTAAATAAAAAAATCAAGATACAAAATAAAATTTATAAAATAAACGAAAACCAAAGAAATAACACATGAGATTGTAGAAAAATACTCCTTTTTATGCCATGCCTGCTTTTATTTTTCATTTTTCCAATAACGTATTATCCAAACCACTTTTAAAAAATAATCGTTGTTGTTAAGTAATGATCGGCAGTTGAAAAATTGTGTTCACATTTTTTAAAAATATGGTTAAGCCTAAATTTTTAAATTCTTTTGTTGGAATATTATCATTTGCTACGATGGAGTTCATCGAAAATGTATACCAATCAATCAATACGTGTGTGTGTGCGCATGCATACATCCATTATTTACTTATGTTATTTTAAAGTTGTTTCTTACGAAAGAATTTCCAAGATTTATCTGCATTTACTGAATAAATGTAATGACAGAGTAATATGAATTGATTTTTAATACACCTGGTATGTGAAAAAGTCAGTTTATGACAAATTTATGCACATGTAAAAATACCGACCATTATAAAGACTTTGTATTTAACACAAATATTAATTCTGTATATCATTGTGCTAATATTTACTTAAAAAGATATTTCTTCATTATTGCTTTGTAATTATTATTTTGTGCAAAATTTTTATTACTCTAACTATAGAATATTGGTAAAAGCTACCATTTGAATTGAAGGCATTCTTTAATAAATAATTTATTCAGCACAAAAATTTTTCAATTCTAATATTTATATCTATGTAAATAATAATTTTTAGATAGTTAGCGCACATATTTAAGGTTTAAGTGAAAGCTATTTTTTCGCGAGTTTATTGTAATAGAACAAGTGAAAAAAAATGTACCTTCGACCACATTAACTATTTCTCGTGGAACTATGCTTTACTCGTTAACTTTGTAAATATCATTCTTAACTATTTACAATAACTAAAAATATTGATATGTATTGTGTAAGCTTGGTGAATGCCAGTTTGAACTGTGTATTTTGCAGTACCAGATTTCAATTTTTATACGTCATGTATAAATGTATAATATTAGATCCTGAAGACCGAGAATGTCGAATAAAAGAATTTGAATTTGCGTTAAGCTTTACATGTTTTTGTGAAAGTTAAATAACTACCGGATACAATCAATTAAACTATAAAAAAATCGTTTTGAATTCGAAAAAATTTGTATTATCTCCTTCACGGTTCACGATTTGAAATTGCGTCATCTATTGCTATTTTTTTTCTTTCTCATTCGTCTTTTTGTTAGTACGATCAAATAAATGGCCCAAAAATTATAATTACGATTATAATTTATATTTTATGATAAGTATTTATAATGCGTGTCTGAAAATTATTTCAAAGTTCGAAGGAAATAATTATAAATAAAATAGGATAAATAAAATAGACGGTGATTAATTTATTTAATATATAAAATATATTATTTTTGGTTAGAAAAATCAATTATCTACCTGTTTTTTGCTTATAATCATGGTTCGTTAAATACAAGCGTAACTGTACGTAGAACAATAATGGCCAGTAGCATGAATAAATATAAATTACACTATTTTTCTGATAATTCATTCTCTGGCTGGTTTAAAGCATAAATCAAAAAATGTTATCTACCTTGACGCGATATTTAAAAAGAGCAAAATTGACGATAAAACTATTCGGATAAAATTCTCGTCAATTTTCCTGAACTATAATCAATGTATCTGGAATGCCTGTAAATAAGAAATTATCGATGACAAAATTACAGTAGAGCGCCGGTTTTTTTTACAAGGTTATATTTAGCATTCAGTTGTTCACTATCACCACCTACGCAAATAGGATGACCGATAATGACCAAAACTCCTCGAGGCTCGCGAACTGCTACATTCGTGTGCCTTGTATGCTTCCCATTGGATACCCAGCACCATATGTATTTATAATAATTTAAAACTTTAGACGTGACTGCAAAAGTATGAAATACGGCAACGCTAATTCATAATTGCAATGCCGGTCAGTGGTATTGTACATAAATAAAGTATGAGACACTCCACTCAAGCTCATCGTTAACAATAACGTACGCATTTATAATGTTGTATTGACATCGCGTTTGATAATATTAAATCACCAACCTCCTCGACCTACATTTCAGTATCAATAATATTAATAAGAAGAAATCATACATAGGCGAATAACGTATCTAGATTCAGACAAACTCTAAAGCAGTGGAAAATAACTTTAAGAAAATAATGGATCATCTTATATATTTGCGACTCATTAATTTGTAATCGATACCTTTATTATAAAAAGGTGATATTGGACTCAGTTCGAGCTAAGTTATACGCAATTTCATTTTGACAATAATAGAAATTTGTATTGCGAACACTCAAAAATTCATAAATTCACATCACGCTAATAATCAACACACATACGCATATTGTACGTGTATACAAATTTCACCTTTTCAATACATAATTTATTATTTTTTTCCGTAAATGTTTCATTAAAATTGTCCATCTTATTATGAAAATGCACAGCAAGTTTTACATATAACCTTATATTTCTTCTATAAGTTTTATGTATAAGTGTGAACAACTTTAATGCAAAATTTAAAAAATTTCGCAGGTATTGTTGCAAATTTAAACACAGTTGGTTAAAATTATTCTCTTAACTTTACTATTATTAAGATTTAAAAAAATTTTTATCTTTAGCTAAATTACGTGTTCATAATTAATGCTTTTAATCAAATATCCGTAACTTTATTTAAAACTTTCTTTTTAATCATACTTTTAAAAATTCTTCAATTGATTTATAATCTTATGAAAACATAGGCTTATTTACAATTATTTATACATTCATTTTTATGTTATTTTTTAGCGAATAATATGAATAAAATAGTTACAATTAAAAATTGATTACAACTACTGAATATGAATACATTTAATCGTGTTTATTATTGGTTTAGATTACATTCTACTGAAAATGGTAGAGTAAGTTTTTGAAATTACTGTGCAATCTTAATTTTAAAGAAGTAATAATGAAAGAGAAAACGAATTCGTGCTATTAATTTTTAATGATTTAACAATTAAACTGACATGGTATTTTCGTTTGACTTACGTACTAAATATATACTAAATTCCTATAAATATAAATTGTATAAAGGACTGAATTATTCGTCGCTTTGTAATTGCGTAAATATTTAGATGGCGTAATTAATGCAATTATTTATAAAAAGGTACAATTCAAATTTCGAATGCGAAAGTAAATTGGTATTTCCTGGATTACTCGAAAAGTATCGATGCCCAGATTTGAGCCTTCGATGTAAAAACAATGTTCACATCGGGCAGAAGTCGTTTCAGCGCCCTAATCAAAGTCCTAAATACCTAAATCTGAAATATTTATGAAGGTGCGCGCAATCGACGTCGCGTATGACGTACCCACTTACGAGCGGACACACGTGCCTGTCGCCTCTATTACGATCGATCCATTGCGCCCCTCCTACTTCCACCTATCCCTATAATCTGTATTTAAGTCGCGTTCCATCTGCGGAAGGTTAGCAGGAAGCGCGAGAGAGAGAGAGTCCGGCAGCTCTGGATACGCTTGGAGGAGTATCGCAATGAGCCTTGAATAAGTGCACCGCCTACTGCAGTACGAACGTCGGATTTCGGGACACAGAGAAAAGGGGCAGCAAAAGGCGAGGAAGAAAAGTTGGAGGGACACGCGGATACGCGTCTTGCATTCGTCTGCCTAATTCTCCCCCTGAGACACTACGTATCACTTGATAAAAGCGACACACGTGCGCCTAAGATGTCCGACGACTCGCAATGGTCATCGCAGTCGGTCGAGGTGAAGTTCGGACACCGATTACTATTAATGATCCGAGTTTTCCGTTCCGTACTTAAATACCCCTGTACTTTAGCCTCGACTCGATTGTCACAAGACCTATAAAGGAATGTAAATGCTTTTTTATAGAGCATGTTGGTCGGTGTATTTTTTTGTTTCGCGGACAGAATCTGCGCGAAACGTTTCATCGCCTAAAAAAAGCAACACCAATCCACATATTACGAAATTATTTACTTGTAATGTAAACGAAGTACTGTTGAATTCAATAGTATTCAAAAGTAAATTTACGTCGCTAAGTAACGAGTAAAGCAAAATGCATTATCTTGATATCAAGTAATGCCTCTAATTTACAATATAAGTCATCCACGAATTCTCGTACCGGCAATACGGTAATGAAAATAGCTCCGAAACTTTCAAACCATTTTTTATGAAATTACTTGAAATATAGTATATGAGTCGCGCTTGTCAAATATTGATTATGCATGCATTATTAGCATATTAATACTAAGATTATATTATATTATATTATATATAATACTAAAATGAAATTTAAAATTAGCATTCGAAGTATACTCTTTGGGAAATACGCAAGCCAGTATCAACATAGTCTTTCAGATTTCCCGCGAATCATTAAAAGTTTTATTAACTTGGATAAAATTGCTAGTTGAAAAATAAGCTTCATTATCATCATGTATAAATAGCAGTATAAGGCATCGATTTCTCATCTATTTATCATGTAATAAGCTTCGAAAATCTTCAGCATTAACAATATGGATAACGTATTAAAACGCGAGCAAAATTGAATAAAGTGCATTTAGAATAATAAGTCAGGGCTGTATCGTGTCGTGTTGGTAAAAAAAGTATCGCTATACGTGTTAACGTATTGATATATCAACCAAAACAGAATTGTTACCGAAGTACACGTAATAAATTAGATAAATATATTTAAATGGACAAAAAATGTACCCCGTTCTGATGTACTTCTTACGTCGTAACGGCATAAACGGAACGGATTAATTTATGGCCAAGATGCTATATTTCATATACATCAGGCGCTTAGATTAAAGTTAGCTGCTGATTGCGTATCCATCATCAATAATAAATATACAACTTGATAATAAATTCAACAAAACAATATCATAAATCGCTTTTCTCTTTCTCGATTTCCGCAACGTGACAAGGTTCTTCAGTCACGAACTCCCACACGGTACTGAAAACACAGAGGAACAATAAGTTATCGAGCAACTATTGCGCGGTTCATTGGGGGGGGGGGGAGGTACACTAGCAGCGGGACGGCATACGGCGACAATGTCATCCATCACGAAGAAAAGAGTCGCAGTTGCGGCTTCATAGGAGTCGAGGAGGATACTGACCTGCGTTATATGCTACACGTGTTTACGCGTACGCGCGGGATGAGTAATCCCAAGTGGGTAAACCGGCTTCTAGTATTATGCCTACATTTCGTTCTGCGTATCGGCGACTCCTCGCGAGCGCGGCAATTTTTTCGTCGGGCAAAAAATCCCGTTTCCGGTTTTACCAGTTCCCGGTACAAGTACGCGTACCACGTAGGTGCTTGTTCCTTGCTGCAGGATCATGCCGTAACACCGTGAACATAATCGGAGCGACATCCAAGGGTCATTATTAAATAACAGCGACCAACTACTCCTTATACCTCATACGTCTTTCGACTTTAATTTCCGACGACTTCTTATGTGCGAAGCGGCGATAAGTACGTTCTGTCATTATAAGCCACTTTGTGCTTTCGATTTTTTACTCCTCTAATAATTTGACAAATACAATAAGTTGCAATGGTTCGAGCGAGTCTCAATAGGATTATTGTTATTGCAGTTTTTCAAGCTAACGTGAAAAGTTTCACGTAGTACACTCGCCAAAGCCAAAAGCAAATTTCGTTAATGTAAGAGGCTTATGTGAGATTCAGCATTTAATGAAATGAATTATTCTGAAACCATGCCAATAATTTTAATAAGCGCGAAATGGATGAAAAGGTGACATAAAGTTTTAAAAATAGGATACTATGCTAATATATAATTGAAAATTTTTTTTAATCTCGGTATTAGCGTAATAAATTTCAATTACACCATTGCTTTAGTAAATCTATAATTTTCAATTCTTTTTTTCTTTTATATTAATCCTGTATGTATCTTTAATTTTATTAAATTTAAATAAAACTGGGATATTTAAATATTTGGGATAAATCCAAGTTTATTTTGCCAGTTATTTTAAAATTGACTAATGTAGACAGGATTTTAAAAGTATTTTTGAAAATAATAATTTTGTCTACTATCGGCGCTTAATAGCGCATTTATTGATGCATCAAAATTAAGGAAAAAATGAACCATTAAATAAAATTCGCACTTCAATTGATTTTAATAAAAAAATTTTGATAATCAATTTTCATTTGATTGAATAGCTGAAAATTTACTAAAATAATATTCTTATGCTTGATATCAAATCTAACATGATGACAATGTGTTCATGCATTTTTTTAATAAAAGCATGTGATTCTACTACATTGTATTTCAAGTAAGAATAGATGATACGAAAAATACCTATTATTATTTGCGTAAGCATTTATAAAAATTAAAAGTTTTTGTAAATATTAGCAAAGAAATAATACCTTAATCTTAGATATTATTGACAAAAAACTATGTTTATTGTTATTTCGTCATATTTTTAACTCGTACAAATTAAAGCTACCTTAGATAATTTCTTACATTTAAACATTAAATTATATAAAAGTATTAGAAATAAATTAATGATAAAATATAATCATATATTATAATATAAATGTCTCAGAAAAACTTCTTCCGTAAAATTCGCGCATTAGAAGATTAATTTTATTTCATTTTGCCATTAAATAATATATATATATATATATTTATAATAATATGAGCTTATATATATGTATAATGTACAGATTTCATAAGTAATCATACGAAGTGCAATCACATAATGTAATTGTATTTATTATATCCATGATGTTCTTTACATTTCAAACAGCAACACGACGGTTTCTCCTTTTTGTATTTACGCATCTAAACCCATTAATATGCAACGGAGATATAATTAATTTGTGTTAAGTGTTAATTAATTATTTGACATGCATACAGAATATATAGATAAGCATTTCAATCTATTTATTACTTAAGAACTTGAAAATTATTATATAAATATTAACCTATAATTACAAATAATTGCTAATTCTATAATTACAATAAAAATAAAAAAATGGTGATAAAAGATTCGTAATAATTTTTTTTATAAATATATCTAGTTTTTGCCTTTCATCGTATTTTATATAATATATGATTGTCCTGCTATTACTGTGCTTTTCTCCGTTAGTACTTGATGTAATCCTAAAGCGCTTATCGTATTATTAGAATTAAAATTTATCAATAAGTTCGTCAAACGACCTTGCTTAGGTTTGTCCATTTAAACAGAGAATTTTCGAATCACATTGATAATTCTTATAACCGATGCCACTGTGACTATATTTCCACGTGTGAATATTTCTCTTCTAGGAACTAAACTTATTCCTACGAAAAACCTCACTGTCTAGATCTGTCGCACGCTAGATTTTGAGGATGTATTTTCAATGTAGGGGAAACAAAATTGAGTTGGGAATCCTGTTGACGCTCCATTTTTTTACTATGGTATGTGGCTATTGCCTGGCCATTACTACAGTCTACGTAACGGATTTCTCAGACATAAAGAATTTACAGAATTTATAATACAAATGTATATTCAATCAATGACAAAGAAAATTTTTTCGCTTTTTAAAGACTTGGCAATTAAATATTGTTTGCTCAATGTTGCTCGATCTATAGTAAGACTTTCTTTGCGTTATATTCGCTTATCTAAAAAGGTTACTTTGTGCGGGCTTTTTTTATTTTTAGAAAGAGATTTTTCAACACCATTAGATGCTTTTCTCTGATAAAATAAAACAGCAATGCATAGAATTTAATAACTAAAATGTTAATTCGTTTTTAATAGTCACCTAGGCTTCAGTTTCCCCCAATCACGTTCTTCTGATTTGTTTTCAAATTAATTTAAACATCATTACATCACGTAAATTGACCCTAGCACATATCAACGATACATCGGATGCAGAAGGGTAGCTTTACAACGTAATATAAGTGAAAGAACTATTTAATGAAAACTATTTTAACAGAAAACTATTTAATGTCCTTTTTATTATTATAATTATAAACGTAACATCCTGTATTTATTCGCTCTAAAACTGTCGTGACCCGTAAGAATTTCTATCAACCTTTTAACCGTGCTTTTACCAAGTCCCAGGATAGTCTTGGACCAGCTCGATGAATTTTATGCAGTTACAAAGGTCCTACTATGGTTGCATGTGACTAACTCATCCCAGGTTTGGCCGACCTCAGCTGCTATCATTTACCGTACCTCACCTTTGATACAACTGAGAGAGTAAGTTATTAAAATGCAGTCCTTTCCTTTTACGTCCCTTTGCTATTCATTTCGACTACAATCAACATAATTAAATCATAATAAAACAAAATTACAAGCACAACGGAGTAAGTTTCTTGCCTTAAGAGTATCAAATCCTAATTAAATGGGAAATTCACGTGTTTTATAAAATTCTTAAGCCATAAAAATAAACACGGTGGTGGATCAGAAATCGAGATTCGTTTAGGTAGCATCACGGATGTATAGACTTAATTTGAAATAATTCAAAATCGAATTAATGATTTGTCCGAAGAGGAAGATGAAGAGCAAAAAAAGGTCAATAATCTTTATTTTAGCGAGATCAACCGAGTTAAAAGTTAATTGAATTGACAAAAGCAACACCTTTGGATTCGAGCTCTCCGATATAAACGCAGGATATCAGTCAATTTCACATCAGCAGAACATTAGTTTTAATGAAGCGTTTGATAAATGGCTCGAATCACGTGACTGATTCAATGGCGCATAGTAACGAAAGTCTTTTTATTACTAAAAAATTACACTATTTAGGTTCGTGCTTTAAAAATGAAGCCAGAAGTTACAGCTGACAATTATTTTGAAATGGGGCAGCTATTCAAATCACGCTTTGATAATAAAAGGATGATCGTGCAGAAATATGCAAAGACATTATTGGACATTCCAGCAATATCAAGAGAAACGGCGGCGGAAACAAAAAAAACTTCCTTGATATGTACGAACCTATAACGGATATTCTATGCAAGCGGTTTTTTAATCCATTTTTAGTTTAACTGACGGCCACAATACGCCTACGCGGAGGGAAAATGTATCGCAATTTCAGGGCATATCGTCCGAAAGGCAGAACTCGAGCAACTTTCGTGGATAGCCTCAACCTCCGCCGCTTCCGCGCCCCTTACGCTCCACACGCTGTAACCAATTAGTGATAAAAATAAAGGACTTACATGAATTATCCTCGTGTCATTTACCGATCGCTCTCATAATAAAATTTCCCCAACTGGTGACCCCAACGCCATCGATAAGCAAAGGGGATCGAATCCAGTGACTTGTACATTTGTGATTTACTAAGAATTTATAAATTTTTAAGCAAAAAAATGTCTAGACAGGTAAAACTTCTGTACTGGCTGATGTAGAAATGGTCTAAAAAACAGCGACGAGCATCCCTACTCTTCCTACCAGCGAGTCCACGATTATCATTATTTTGCCCTGATAAGGTTTCGTTATGGTTTCGCCAATTAGAAGCCAAGTTGATTTGTAGAACCAAGATGATTTGTAATTCGTCTTCGTCATCTGCTAATTGGATGCTGAAAATATTAGCGGAGTTGAGGATATTGTTTGTAACTCCCAGGAAGAAAGTGAATACAACGTGTGGAAGGAAGCGCTAATAAAAAGGCTGTCAGATTCAGATTAAGGATCCATCCATAAAACTCAAGGGACTCAAGAGCTCAGAGAGTTCGCCTTCCCGATACTGGGACAATTTTAAGTCTTTATCAGATTCATCCCTAGATGATAAATCTTTAGAGGCGAGATTCGGATTAACCGTTAGCCCATGTAGACCATAGTGTATTCTCACAATTATCCCAGATCACGGTTGCTTGGCGAAATCATTGACTTGCATCCAGGCAATAACGGCATCGTTAGTGCTGTTACAGTGAAGTTGTCTTCGGGAACGTGCAAACGATCCGCGAAAATTGTTTCACTGCTACCACTATAATAAAATAAAAATAGTAATTGTGTCATAATTTCTAATTGAACGTGTTCGTTTAAGATTGGCGAGGTGTTAAGCTTCGCATAATGCCTGTTAAGGAAAAAATGCATGTTTTCTTAAATCGAATCGTATTCTTAATCGTATTTCTTAAATCGGATCGTACTTTATTTCGCGTCGAGCTTACGCGAAAAAGAATTGTTATTTTCGGAAAAAAGATCCTTTTTCCGAACATATGGTTCGCGTGGAAGCGATCGTTAAAACATAAGTTGGTCGCGTCGAAGTTTACGCGAAGAAATAACGACGATGTTTTAAGAAAATTAAATTTTCACAATGAATGAAGTTCTTGTGATTAAACGCACATGCTGTTTCGTCCGTTGAACTTTATTTTGTTTCATCGAGCCTGCGCGAAGGAAAACTGATTAGGTTCGAGAAAAGGACCCTTTTTCCGAACATACGGTTCGCGTGGGATCGACCGTTAAATACATTAGTAAAGGGTAGAAAAGGTAGTTTGTCACGTTGAGTTTAATTTTTCCTCGATGAAAGGGTCGGTTGTAATGTATACGTTGTGTCACCGTCGAAACAATTTTTTGTTTTGGAATCACAAAAATTAACCGTTAAAGTCAAGCTCCTCCTTATATGCTCGCGACGGATACCTAATGAACCTAGCGTAGTTTTTTTTGTTGTTAGTCCTTCTTCGGATTTCGCCTATGCGTGGGCCTGCACCGAAACAAAATTTAACGAACTAACAAGTCATTAAATACAGAAAATTTGTACGATTTTATTTAGTTCCACCCACAAGTTCCATCGTGTGAGGTTCACCGAGGAAGTTTTGAATAAAGACTTATTACATATAAAGTTGTTCCGAGTCCGTTAAGTTATCCAAATAATTGGATCTCCTTGCGTAAAGCAAATACGTAGCACGTATACAGTATCTGTATTTTTTGCTTCGTATCACCCCGCAAAAAACTAAAATCATTACCTCTATTATGTATATACTAATATTTTAGAAAAGAATCACGGTAGTAAATTTTTATGATACGAACCCTGTCCCCATCTATGCTATTAATACTTAAGCCAAATTAGGATTGAGCAATGCTGCTGGTCAAGACCTGTAAGTTCTTTCCTCTAGTCGAAATAAATTTACCGCTACTACAATGTCTTTGTATTATAAATATTGACTATTGTTATGCCCCTCACTTATTTACCAGTGCAAAATTCATAGAGGCAAGCTGTTGTCCCATTCTTTAGTGTATTTATATGTCAAAAAAATAATATTCACGTTAGTAACTCAAGCGCCTTGGTTATTTTATTTATTCCCTTGTTATTGAGAGGGGAAGGGCCGAAATCGGCTTTTCAGCGAGTTAGGGGCAAACCGCAAACTGGCCAACAAGATTGTCACAGCGCAAAAGATTCAATGGGCAGTTGGATCCTTTGAGCATATTAACTCACCGGGAACGGATGTTTTTCTTCCAGTTCTATTACAGATGGCAGAAGATGCCATTCTAGGCCCTCTGATGAGGATGGCTCGATCCAACATAACGCTCAAACACATCCCCAAGGCGTGGCAAGGTACCAGGGTAGTATTTATCCCTAAACCAGGAAAGCGGGAGGCTCAAGTCCAGACTGGCTTGTGGGTTGAGGTTCTGGTGAAAGAGAGCTGCTTTTGCTACTTCCAAAGTAGTTTTAGAGAGGGTTAGAAGCCTTGTGGTTAGGGGCATCTCTGGCGCCATTAGATCAACTCCGGCTGTGGCGCTGGGGATTATTGGCATCGAGCCTTGTTCAAGGTCACTAAGTCCTTGGCGGGAGAGGGTTAGACGGGTTCTTAGGCTCCCCAAGGGGCTGGAGGGAAGAGGCGAACCGATGATGCACTCTGACATCAGTCCCACGGCTTTCCTCATTGACGAGAAATACCGGATTAGTATACCGTCCCAAGACAAGGCAGTTAACTGCCGCTGGACGACTCTAGCTTATAGATGGGTCCAGAGGCAGACTTGACGCAGGGGTGTATTGCAAGAAGAGCTGGACACATTTAGTGAAATCATTTGGCGCATAGGCCACTGTGAATCAGGCCGAGCTGATGGCAATACAGCTGATGGCGATGGATGCTGTGATTGAGGCAACTATATTGCCCGCGGGTGTTTATTTACTCTGACAGCAAGAGTACCCAGATTGCCGTAGATGGTTATAAAACAAGGTGGAAACCGGTCTGGCACTGCTATCAGGCCCTGAGCAGGCTTGCCACTAGATCTAGGGTAGTATTGACGTGGGTCCCCGACCATAGTGGCGTTCAGGGGAACATCGTTGTAGACACCCTGGCGTAGTAGGCCGCCAAAAGCAGCTGAATGGGACCGGAACGACATTCGAATCGTGCCAGAGACGCACCAAAGTGGTGGTGCGACACTGGAATGAACGATGGATGGCCCAAGAGGCTGTCACATGCTTGTTTGGAACATAAAAAATATGACAAGTGTCGAGACACATATATTACGTTGTAAAGCTACCCTTGTGCCTCCGATGTATCGTTGATATGTGCTAGGGTCAATTTACGTGATGTAATGATGTTTAAATTAATTTGAAAACAAATCAGAAGAACGTGATTGGGGGAAACTGAAGCCTAGGTGACTATTAAAAACGAATTAACATTTTAGTTATTAAATTCTATGCATTGCTGTTTTATTTTATCAGAGAAAAGCATCTAATGGCGTTGAAAAATCTCTTTCTAAAAGTAAAAAAAGCCCGCACAAAGTAACCTTTTTAGATAAGCGAATATAACGCAAAGAAAGTCTTGCTATGGATCGACAAAATTTTGGAAAAACCTTACCGCTTTCTTCTTATTGCACCGTTTACTCGGTGCCGATTTCATTCGCATATCTGTAAACACTGTCTAAGAAGTCACGTTAACCTCCGGAGGAGCAGAACTGGCCTCCGCTTTTTACAGAATATTTCACTTATTCAGCCCTTTTTCATTCTTATTCTTCTCGTTCACTCCGAGAGGCTTCGCACTCCTTCGCCCCAGATATCGTCTCTTGATTGTCAATCCCGTAAGTAACACCATGTCAACCCCTGCCTGTCGTACACTTTTATTTTAACTTTACATAGAGTTCTCAAGACGCGTAAGGCTTGAGAGAAACGCTGAAAAGGAAACAGAGAGGCCGGCGTTCTAAATGGTCGAACGCGCTTAATAATAAGGATCAAAGTGACCATTTTCTTTGTCTCGACATAAGAAAATTCTAAAAATCAATACTTATTATTTGCAACAAAAGATTATTAGTTATAAAATTTCCAATGGTCTTTTCAACGCAAAAAATAGGAGACCGAAAACAAAAAGAGTAAGTCACTTACACTTTATATTCTGGAAACGATACCATAATTCTATGTAATCAGAAAAAACTATCTCCTTACAAAACCATATCACAAATATCATACAAATTAAAACGCAATATTTATAGTAAATTTAGTATAAATGAATTTAAAACAATATTATGAAAAGAGATTCATACGAAGTGTAGAGCAAAACATACGCATAAAATTAATTACCATTCGAAAAGCATTATATATTAGCATAAATATAAATTAGCAATTCGCTTACTCAAAAAATGCTTCTACAAGGATAAATTTTAAAAACTTTAATTTTATTCTTATTGTTCCGAACGTTTATATAGTAAACTCACTGATATTATTTAAAGAATTTCCATTTAATTAATTAGTATCTTTTAATGAATAAATTTCTAATCTTATATAAATAATCGTGTATAACCTTTTATCTTCGAAAAATGCTAGTATTTATAAATAATAATCAGTAAATTATTTAGTGTCTAATACATTAAAAACAAATTCTATAGAATTAGTTACATTTGGGATTTTGGAAAGTTTTTGGAAATTTTTTTTAGCAATTTTTAAACCATAAATTCTTAGGTTAAAAATTAATACATTATCAATAAGAAAATGAAATCCTAGGATATTAACAGAGACCATATCAAAATTGTTGTTAACTACAAGAAAATGTTAATTATACCAAACGCTTATTTCTAGAGTTTGTATCAGTTCCATCAAATCGGTAGTTATTCCAGATCTACGAATGGTGTTAGCATATTTAAATTCGGTAAATCCCGTAAGAGCGTAGCCTGTTTCAAAATGTTTACTTAGGATCCTGCACTAATTTGAAAATACAATTCTTTAATAATAAATTAATTTAAAAAATGAAGTAAATTCATTCTCGTCTGATAATCGTCGAATTATTTGGCGGAAGCAATTCTCTTTGAAGATTTGGTACGCTTCTAATGGGTACGATTTTTCAAAATCAGGTCTAGCTTGGCAGCGAATCACAGTGCCATGATGAGTGAAAGGTTGATGCAAAAATTTGAGGAAGCACAATGAAGAATTTGCTATTAAACTTTTTGCAAGTTAACAGCCTCCAATTGATCGGATAGCTTTTACCTTCCATCTCAGCGAGTCAGTTTTACTTTTAATTCGCTACTACCACCTAGAGGTAGAATAGCAATCAGTCCTACTGTCATGTACGGATTATGTTCCTAAAGTGTCACCTATATATATTAGGTGGTTTAACCTTCGCCACCTTTTTTCAACAAAGGAACCACTTTATGCTGCCTTTATGCGGGAGCCACGCGATATTGAATCTTGAAAAATTGCAGTGTACAATTAACGCAATTTTCTGTTTTTTGTTTGTATTTACAATCAATCATTGGCAATTAAGCTGTCTACAATCAATTTTTTATAATAATTTATTACAAACAAATTTACATCCAAGAACTTAAAATAGATGCAATCAATTTTATCTTCTATTTTTTTTTTAAATTTTAAAATAGTATACACAGTTTAAGATATGAATATCATAAATCACTTTTTTTATAAAGTAAGTATAATTACGCGACGTGTTAAGGTGGAAGTATCTATAAGAGGCTTCAAAAAATCAATTTTTTTGCCATAATCTATTTTTAAACTATTAAACAATAGGCGCTGAAAATTTTTGAGGCTTATTCAACGTTTTTTGGAAGCTACAGCAGTTTTAGCGACCAATCATCGAGTAGTTAAGAGTGTACAAGCCTATATTTATTTGGTATCTAAACTTGAAGCGCGTTTTCTTGAGTTTTTGTTTTTACGATTTGTACAATTTGGTGCCGCTGATAACAAAGAACAAAAAAACAATACGTCCGATATAAAAAAATCAACGTAATTTTTCTTCACAGTTAAATAATCTATTTCCTATATGAACTAAGAAAATGTTACAAAAAAACTTTTTAAGCAATTTTTTGCCATTTAAAATGAATTTTGTTTTTAAAAAAGAGTACTTTTTTTCAAGCATTAAAAAGTTAAAAATTTTACAATTTTTTCCGAATACTCTTGTTCATATAGAAAAGAAACTTATATTATTTGTACAATATTTTTATTTAAATTGTTTTAGGTAAAAATTGCAATCTACATCACTTGGGCCAATCAGCAAGTGCATTTATGCGGGGCGCCATAAACAATTAGTAATATTAAAAAAAACTGATTCTTAAAATTAAAACACAACATAAATATGGTAAAAAGTTCCGTTTGATTTTCTTCCTTTTCAAAAAAATTTCCGAAAAAACGGCTTTTTGGTCCCTTAATTGGCTCTCTTCCTTTGCCCAAACAATAAACAGACAAATGCTTAATCGTGTCAAGAGAGTAAATACGTTACGAAGAAAGGGGGTTTTTTTTAATAAAATAACGATTAAAGGGAGTAATGAAATAAAATAGAAGAGCAATATCTGAGCTCAACTAGACTGACCTTGATGGCTGAAGAGTTAATTAAATCTGTACTTGTGCTGCTTTAGGGGTAATGTATAAATAGATAGCTTGAAAAATTAGAAGCGAGCAGTAATTATAATCGCAAATGTGCTAAACATTTAGAAAATCAAAAGGCGAGTTTCTTTTAAATGTGCAGGTAGCTGAGAGGCTTGACCTTGAGGCTCATTCTTCTTCTTCACAATTCGATTGCTTAGAGCGTGGTTAATTTATAACGTTCAAATATCTACTTTTCATTCAAGCACACCGTTGTGTTTTTTATTTAAAAACTTGTCTCCCCAGTGTTTAAAAACAATACATCATGTAAAGAGATATGCGGGCTAATCTTCAAACAACTTTTAGGACCCTGAGCATTTTTTCGTGAAAATAAACAAACGTGTTTTATAATAATGCTCTGGAAATAAGAAAGGCCTTAAACTTTAGTTGAATACAAATTTCTTGGATTTATTAACAATTAAAAAATGCAGTTCCCCGCTGTTCCTTCATTAAATAAAACTTATTTTTCCTGTGTCAACGCCAATAATAAAATAATATTACTAAAAGATTTTCTTAAATAAATAACAGAGCTTCATTCAATATTGCCACGTAAGAATGAAAGTTGCTTCGATACACATAATAAGCCCGATGACGTAGATAGCAAACGACTTGAGTAGAATATGAGCTGCGAGCGACGCAAGATCGTCAACAAAGTGGCATCGGTAACTAAAGCCGTGGGGGAATGAACTCCGAAAAGAAAAATTAATATCGCGAATTATAAATGCTGCTCTTGCAAACTACAAAATTTTCTGTAATTTCAAGGGTCTTCTTTAACGGTATCTTCCCTAAATCTATTTAATGATCGACTCGGCGTGTATTATCTTCTTGTGTAATCTTTATTTTAATACCGTTTAAAATGATTTTAATGCGTGCAAATACGTACTTTATGGATGGCTTACATTTGTAATGATTGCATAAGGTTTTTAATAATACGTCGAGGGATAAAAAGAGAATTAATCTGCCGAGCCATGCTGCTGAAAGAGGAAACTTTTATTCATCACGTTTTTCATTTTATCTTGCGCTCAAGCTTGAGCAGAGTATAATTTTTTTTTCTTCATGCTATAAAACACTTTTTGATATTCTTGTGCGGCATGTATTTTCTCGGAAGTAACACTAATATTATCATTCAAGAAAGGCTTTCCTATTAAAAGCATACGATAATTCGGAATATTCGCGCGGCGCGAGCTGTTAATAAAATAATGTTGATAACTCACGACAGGGGTTATTGGCATTGAAGCCACGGACAAATTTCATTGATTTTTCAGATTAGTATTTAAAATAATTTGACGGCTTATCGCGACGGAGGGCAGAGGGGGCGGGCAGAGAGGAGGTCGGGCGGGGGAGGAACGCGGGCAAATCGCTCTCACAATCTCCAGCGTTAAACGTCGAGCGTCACGACTCTCGTTCCTTAAATTAGCATACGAGCGCGAAGTGCGCCAAGTGCTCCGCGCGCGTATTCGGATGAGTATCTTGCGACTGAATAACCATGAGGCTCGGCTCATTTGCATAATATCGGATATCGCGTTCGCCGATGCAAACGAAAAATAAACCCTGGCTACCAGGTCGCAGGGGCTTGATGGGCGGACGCGGAGAGGCGCGAATAAGTGAGGCGGATCGTCGAGCGGTCGGGGCGCGCGAATCCACGGGGTTTAAAACGAGGGAGGGAGTCGCGGCTGGAGCCGAGCGCCCTGGCCGCTGCTCCCCTCTTTCCTCGACCTTGTCCTGAGCCGCACGTGTCCAGCACCGCCCGGAGGCTCCGCTCCAGGTGGGCGCCTCAGTCCTTCTCCGCGCGGCCTCCCTCGGCCTCCGAGGGCAGCCCCGAGCTCGCGGGCTAAGGGAGCCTGGAGGCGCGGCGCGAGCCACCTTCTAGATCGGATCGAGACCCCGCTGACCTTCCGACGAAGTGGCTTTTGTAGATGTAATGCGGCGTGGCGCGCGTCAAAAATAGCTGTAACATAATATAACTAAATTTAAACGCATAAAATGAAATACAGCCCGGCCTCGGGCACTGATCGGAATCCAAACTCGAGGTCCCCAAAACGGCCGCTTACTTCGATGCGTTCGTTCGCTCGCTTCATTGCGATTCTAATCCTACCACCTTCGATATTGCACACTTTAATGTATACGAGGCAGCTTAGCGCCCGCCGTCCGAATCCGTCCTTATCATTATATTAATTGTTACATAGATGATAATTTGATTGTCGCCCGAATACAGATGCCTTCATTGGTTACGAACTTTTTACATTTATGGATTATCCGAAACGTCCTCCGTTTTTTCTACTGCGCCATGGAAAACTCGATAAACACATTTGCTTCGATAAACACGATGCTACGTATTACTATCACGCTTTTCATTGAAAATGGATTTTTACAAATATTGAATGTGGCTGTAAATCTATATAAGCCTAAAAGATATGAAAGATATAAGCGTTGAAAGAGTAAGATAAGTCCTTGCTCAAGTTACAAGTTATTTCCAGTAGGTACACGTGCTCGGTACTTAAATCATTGTATTCGTACTTTTTCTCCTCGGAAAATGAACATTTCGCACATCTTTATACATTACATAACAATTTGCATTTATATAGAAACGCCAAGTAAAAGCTTACACTGAGACACAAATTTATGTTTTAACTGGGACCGTTACTTATTTATTCAAAAATGCATTTTCATTAATAATAATAAAGTCACCGTAAATAATAATGTGGAAGGAATAATTTATAGTACACTGTTTCTTAATTTTCAAGAATTGATCACATCGTTAATCGCGGTACACTATATTTAATTCTCTCGATTTATTGTGCCGTTAAATGCTTTAGCGAATTCTTTGTAAATTTGTAATATTTAAAATGAAATGTGCCCATTTTTAGTTTCAGATGCGCTTACGTTTGCATTTTCTCTAACACTCTCATGAATCATGTTACAATAGAAGCGCAATGCAGTGCAATAATGAAACAACGTGTGACGTAACCAACGTACTTACGTATGCATATACGTACATGTTTCTTATGCATACACATTTATGTATGCATGTATTTTTATGTATGTGTGCACATATGCGAGCGCGTAAGTACGTATTAAAGCACGTATATGTATATATATATATATATATATATATATATATATGTATGTATTTGTGTATGTATACACATGTGCGTATGTATGCGCGTATGCATGTACGGATACGTATGAATATAGGAACGTCTTGCGAACGATGAATCTTACAGAATCTCTTTTCGAGGATGAAAAAAACTGCAATTTCTAATCGGGTTCGAGCGCAAAAAGAGCCAACGGCCGAGACCCGGAGACTGCTGAATAGGGAAGGCGAAATACCGCGGAAAATATGGTGCGAAACAATCCAATCTCCCCTTGCGCGCCGACAAAAAAGGCTCCTGACTCGCTCCTGATGTACAAGTGCTTCGCCTCTATCTCTCTCTACCACTCGCTTATATGTCATATACTCGCACGTACGGGTGACGTATGTGAGTGCGGGTACGTTGGTGCGGACAGCCATAGATTGTACGCGTTGCGTGCGAGTGCGCCCGGGTGCAGGGGCACACGCAGGCGCACGTAAGATACGAGGAACGAGACTCGGTTGAATGAAAGCAATTCGATGTATTGTTAGAAGCCGTTATGAACAAAAAGCTAGGGGGAGAGTAAGTCACAGAGAAAGGAGTCGGAAAGTGAGAGGAACGGAGAGATGAAGGAAAAAAAAAACAAGCGAAGAAGGCGAGCGGCCTTGCACACGCGGCGGAGGCGACAGGCGACTGCTTTTGTACGCGAGTCGTCGAATGTCTGCAGTTGCATGCGTGAGAGTATGAGCGTTCGCATCTATGTATAGACACGAGTCAGTCTGTCTTTCTTTTACTTCGACGCGAAATTTTCGGAGATACGAGACTTGATTTTTTCTCGCCTCCTCTAGATCTCCGTCTTTTTGAACGAATTCTTTAACGGGCATGTGCCAATACTCTCTTTCATATGCGAACGGGTGAAAATGGTCCGATGAAAATCTTATTTTATAACAAAAAACCTGCTTATCACCGCCTAAGTGGCTTAGCGAATATTATATATGCTCAGGTGTGCTCAAGCATTGCTAGAATTTCTTTGATACGTATTTTCGACGAATTAATGTATCATCCAGAATGGTGAAGTTAAATGTGAGTTGTGTTAAATTTAGGCCAATATTTACTAGACGCTTGTAACGTTGCTAAAGACTGATATTATTATACTTATACCATTGAACGACAAAATTAACGTTTAGTAGGACATGATCCAAAAATGATGTTTTTTTAATAATATATTAATAGAACTATAGGCAAATTAAGTGAGAAACAGAACATTTGTAAGATCGTTATATTGTTTAAAGATGCGGCAGATGTACCTTTATACGATTAAGAATCCTCGTGTATTACATGTACAAATATACAAAATATAAATTTCATCTGTCTTTATAAATAATATTTTATATTCCTTAATTGCTCGTACCATTTTTTTCATCACATTATTTCCGAACCCAAACGGCAGTGTTCTGCTTAATAACTTTGATTTTATTAAATACTATTTTCGATCGATACAAGTTATAACTTGCAAATTTGCACGGTTATTACTATTTATTGTTAGTATATTTGTTTTATAAAGGGGAACAAATTTTAAAGTACTTTTGCGTTTTTTCTTTAATTTTACTTTCCTCATTTATTCTTTTCGAAAAAGCTCTCTTATCGACAATATTTTAAGATAATCAAAATCTAATATTATTTTTAAAAAAAATTAAACGCTTAAACATTTTACATTATATACATTTTATAATCGAATGAATTGAATGGTAAAAAGCAAATCAACGATAACAATGCCACAGACGTAATATATTAAGAGTCATTCGATAATTAAAAGTACCCTAATGAACTAAATCTTTGAAGGAAGAAACTTGAGAACGGGATTGTAACCGGAGAATTCATTTCTCAGATAATTTTCATTATGGCACCTTGTCGCTTCCGCACATCGTATTACCGAAGCTCAGTCCACTTGTGCGCGCAATCTGCTTTAGTTTATGCGTTTTTAATTTCGTCAGATTTTCAACCTCGCTGTTTCTCTACTAGCCCTAGTGTTCCCGACCGCAGAGCCTAGTGCCCCCAAGGTCGACTTAGGCGGCGCACACGAGCACGTCGGTGAGGAAAGATGCGAAGTCGAAGAGAAAATAATCCACCGCGAGAGTGGCAAATCTGAAGCTCGGGCTCAAAGTGACCGGGGTACATTGTGGCTAGTTACGAATCGATGCCGATTCCCTCCCTGTTACGCAATGGTGCGCAGTATAGTGTAACGCGTCACCGGCGTGTCCCTCGGTTTTGTTAAAAAGATTCGTATCTTCCAAGCCGATGGAAACACCTGTCGGGCAAATGGACATTTTTAAGTCGTATCTGCAATAAAAAATTCACGTTGATCGACCCCTGCAACGTGCGTAAAATACTGATAATACTTATTTGCATATATGTATATGTACATTGTGTATTTGTTAACGATACATTTTCCCCGTCCACGTGCGATTTTTCAATGCCCCACTTACTCTGGCTATCCTCACACTAGCACAATCGTTATAAACATTACTGTAAATTCTCGCATCTCCACCCGTGATAACTTTATATGTACAAGCGAGATCTCATTTGTTCTAGTGATTAGATAAGCAGACCTTATTGTCATAAAAATTCTGCACCAAGTGTTTAATTTATTATTATGATATTTTTCATCTGTTGATATTAACTGAATAAGCATAACGTAATAATTTTAATGTAATAAGTTTAAGCTTTTATTTATAAATGAATGATGGGGTCTCCAAAGTACAACCAAATCCAAAATCTTAGTTGATTCTAAGCTTTAGTACTAATCTAGTTTATAATTTATATTGTAGAATATTATGAAACGTATAAAAATAATATAATTTTTCTTAATATTTTAAATTATTTCAACAAAATCAGTTTAATTAATCTTAATATATATATATACACGTGCTGAATGCTTTCTTACATATGTTTATATTCTAAAAAGCCATTCGAATAATTATTTCAGAATAATTTCATCAAATTTATTTAGCACGACTTCTTAAATTGAAAAAAATTGTTGAATCTATAAGTACGGCAATTTAATTGTAAAGATACCATACAGCTAATTGAATAAATGTTAATTCCATTTTCGTAGCTTGGAAACTAAATTTAGTTATTTCGTAAGACATTATTATAGTTAACAATAATTATTCGTTAAATATTGACTTTAAATTTTTTACACTAAACAATCTTTGCTAAATATTAAAAAAATTTTTATAATTTTCAAGAATACTTACAGAATATTGTCAGCCACTCAATGACTGTTTTGTTTAAATGATTCCAAAGCCTGTATACACTTCCTGTTTTTACCATCCGATCACTCATAATCGATGAAAATAAAAATAAATTCACACGTTATAGGTAAAAGTGCGGGAAAATTTATCCATTATTCTAGCGCTCGATGGCAAAATTCGTGCCAACAGATTGCTTCTAATACTAGCCAATTCGCCAACTTCAGCTGTGTAAAAATGACGCTTATTTTTTTATATAGACTCATATTTATCGCTTACATCACCCGGTCATTACGTGCTTGCGGCAATTAATTTTAACGAAGTGTAAAATGAGCATGTATTACCTTTAGCAGCACAGAAAGCCGATCACCTCTGGGTCGTCAACTCCGACCGCATACAGAAAGACTTGCGGTTGATTCACATTATTTTCAATCTGCTTTGCTGTGCGATTACAAGCACGCAGAGGCGAAAATTGACTGCTATCCATAAACTTTGCAAATATTGACCGCAACCGTTATAACCGAGTCGAGTCCATATCGAGCTTGGACTAGACTAAATTTAGTTAAGCGATCGCGGTCCATATTTAGTATAATTTCGATTAGATGGACAGGATCCCTTTATTCAAAGAGCCAAAGCCAAGTAGTTCGGCTCTGACACAATCACACGTGTCTTCAACAAGCACTTGAAATAGTCGCTTTGACTTATCAGTCCTGCTCAATGGTCAAACGCCAATACGTCAATTCGTATACACCTCAGGATCCCTTAATTCTTCTCGTAGATTCTTCAACGTATTGTTTAGCTTTCTTCATGCCAATTCGATGGTATCAGGTATTCTTAGAATAATATTGCAACCGACTCACGATTACACGCTTCGAATGGAAGATTATGAATTCGAAAGCAAATTCAGAATTCAGCTTTTAGACATTTATATTTTAGTGCACTATAGTTGATTCGCGAAATTTAAATTTCGTAGTTTTTTTCGTTTAAAATACGTTGCTCCTTGACAAAATATAAATTATAAGCCTATAGACATTTAGCGCTATTATAAATAGAACACTTATATTTACATGAGGCTTAGACCTTTTTTATTATAAACTTACGTGATTCATTATGCAAGTTTGAAAATCTATAGTTATATACATAGAAATGCTTCGCTTTAAAATTAATTGACGATTATGAATTCTGAACGAAAATTTTATCTCTAAAATGATTAGTATGTAACGTACAGATATAATATTTACACAGATAACATTTGTAAGTACATTTATATATGCTTAACAAGTAGTACTTTGAATGTAAAGATCTCGAACAAGATTTTGATTAACTAACCAAATTTAAAGTGAAATATAATAATAATTCAATAAGTGAAAGGTTCGAATAATTTTTTTTATTCATTATAAAAATTAAGCAAAAACTATTCTATATTTTTAAAAAATATTATCTTAATGTTCCCATTTTTAGAGAAAGGACAAAAGTTCTATGAGCTCAAATAACACAAGAGTGAATCAGTGAGTCAACAGTATATATGAACAAAAAACAAGGTCAGTATGTGCCAATTTAACACGCACCTGCATGATTTACAATAAATTCGTAATTGTAAGAAAATTGATCTCCGATGATACGTGTTAAAATACTATACAAAATTATTCATTGACAATTATACAGTGTGATTATTCTCGGCATAAAAAAAAATTAATAAGGATGCACTTTTCAAGGACTCGCATTCTATATAAAAAAAGGATTCATCGTACAATATTTCAAAACGAAGCCAATCGATTATTCGGATTGCGGGTGTGATGAGACTAACTTGAACCATTTTCTAAGCATTTACCACGATTTCAGTATATTTTAATGGAAATTAACATAAAATATGCATTTCGATTGAAATATGAAACATTTCATATAAAAGTGTGTAGACTAAGAAATAAAAAAATAATACTATTTAACATACTATAGAACAAAATTGAATCATAATTATTGCTTAAACATTTTTAATACCAGAAAATGTTTACAAAAATTTATATAATGTAAAATTAAAAATTTTGTATTACTCAAGCATTGGAAAGAAAAGTTATAATTTTCATAATTAAAATTGAACATGGATACTGATTACATTGCGATAATAAATTAGAAATAGTTCTAAAAAATGAATAACAAAAAAGTGTGACTTATAATAATATTCAATGAGTATATATTTCTACAATCATTGAAACAATGGTATTTTAGGAAATGCAAGTAAAATAAGTGTTTTTAATAAACTTATAATGTATATTTTTAAAAACACGGATTGGCTAAGTATGTAAAACATAAAATAAACCAAAAACTTGGTAAGCTGTCTAATCAAAATATCATATTATTTCGACTATTATCACTAAAAAATCCTTGTATAAATTAAAAAGATTAATAATATGAAATTTTTTAAGCAATTAATTGTTTGGCGAGACTTTCCAATATTAATTCAATGGTAAGTCAGAAAAGAAAATTAAACAGCATGTATTAAAAACATCGATGTATATAGTTATGCGATATTTTTAGAAAGTAAGAAATCGTAGTAAAGGATTGCTATTTACAAAGAAACTCATCAATATGGAATTACTAGTCGAGTCAATTATAAATGGTACTTGATACAAAGAAACTTACGAGCCATCCTTTATTAACTCTACAAAGTATACAAATAATTCATCAGACCAATTATCAAATCATATTCTCTTTGTAATGATAAATGTCTGTTAGTCGAGTATCTATTGCAAAATGTATGCAAGTCTCCGTAATTACCTTCTTCTTTACGAAGAAGTGATTTAAAAAATGATAAATGTACATTCACACTTTTAAGCCACAACGAATCGGAAGATTTTTTTAAATAACAAAGTAAATAAAAAGATTTGATAAGATAAAATTCATGTTCAAATAAACAATATGAAATATCATTTTACCAAATGAATAATAATCTTTAAAATTATAGCAATAAACTTTGTAATTGTATAATTACATTATGCAATTGAGCAAAGCATTGAAAATTATACCTTCGTGTAGATCTACTTAAAAGTTCGTTGATTCAATTTATAAGTTTGAAAATGACTTAAAGCACATTAATATATTTCAAAATTAGTTTCAATTTTTTTTTATTAAAACGTTGGAACAATATTTTCAATATTTTTGAAGTAGAATACATTAATTTCGACTTTAATCACTCCACTTTTTTAATTCATACGGTAATTAAATTTAATTCAAACAATGAACTATTTCCTCTAAAACTGTTGCAACTTATTAAAAAAAAAAAAAATACTTTTTAAAAGAGCGAGTTTTATAAAAGTGCATTAACTAAAATTAAATAATTCTTCGTCAAAAATATTTTTCTAATTTGGGATGTTCAAAAACGTAAAAAAATTGTATTAGTAAGAAATAACCATTTAATGAAAGCATTCAGTAGGTATAGCAAATTTAAAAGCATGCATGTTTTTTCATTGGGGTTTCTATAATATTATAAAGCATTTAATTGAAGCTATGTTGTTTTAAAAGAATAAATTTAGATAAGCAATTCATGCAAGTATTTCCTATTTTTCAGAAAATGATTTATTTTGATTTTGTTAAACATAGTGAAAAGATTACGCATTGAGTAAAAATTAATTGGCTGTAGTAAATATTTTTAAATCGCTGCCAAAAAAATGTTTTTTTAAGTACAAAAGTTCTTAAATAAAAAAATTATACGTATTTTTAGCCTGATTACAAATAAATTTCATTCTCATTTGAGGTAAAAATAGTTTTAATATAAATTGAAAATCATTAACTATATGAAGTTTGTCGAATGAAAACTATTGCTAATGTATAGCTTCCTTAAGATAAGTTCTTCTTCTGCAATAATTCATAGAGCGAGCCTCGGGGGGTAAGCGTTTTTCTCATAAGCATAATGTTCTCATAAGCGAATCTTCTCGATATCCTAAAGCGATGATAAAGCTAAGCTTGAAGAGAAATCAAGGGCTCGTCATTCGGGTCGATGGCATAATAATAGATACATCATTCGCAAAGGCTGCGCTCGAGCAAACGCACGGGCGCGTTGTCGGACACCCGAGGATCCGATCTTGTTGCTCGTCACTCGAGGAGAGCATCTAGCGATGGGGAATGAGCTCCGGGGATGGAAAAAATGAAGCTCACCGGGAGAGTAACGCGAGTGACACAGGGGTAAAAAGTAAAAGAGCCACAGCGGGGGTCAAGTCTTGGTAATGACGTATTCACGTCGGACGGTCTACGTCTGTGACTACTGAAAGTGTCAAAGAACGTCGGGTAATGAAAATAGAGATCCGAAATGACGTCGACCAGCTGGAAAATAGATCGGCGAAACTTCGCGTTGTGATTCCGACAAAAATATCCAGCTTTTAAGCTGTGTCAATTTCATGCATTTACATTTGCTGCGATCTTTTTTCTGCTATAAGGCTCTCTTCTGTATTACGTGTCAGCAGGGAAGTAATTCCTAGCTTATTAATCTTGTCTTTTCAGCTTTGGATGACACTGTTGCAGTGAGGAAAAGTATTTATTAGCCTAAACGTTATATAATATTTACTTCCCTGTTTACTACGTTTTGATGATTCGACGAATTTAATAATCCTCTTTGTATATTTTACAATTTACCGACTTAATAGCTTAAAGCACATAAATCTTTATTAAATAAAACTTATTGTTTGCGAGTAATAACTTTTTGGTTATTTACAAATACTTTCTATTTAACGATAACAGTAATTGTTAGTTCAATATCTTGCAAAATATGAGACTTCATATTTTCTAAATTTCATGAACTTAAATTTAGTTTTCAGACGATCGTACATTAATATTTTTATTAGTAAATATGATGCAGTTAAACATACAAAGATTATCATAATACTTTTAAATATATGTATAAAATAAGATCAAGTATTTCAGACTTTTCAAAATTTATTGTCATCGGCCTTAACGTACTATGAAATAATTTTGATTATAAACTAATATGTAGCTCCCATATCTCATATGTTTCTGTTCTAAATGCACAAGATGGCACTTGAATTTTGCTAGTTGTTTGTTATACTGTTAATTCAGAAGACTTTTTAAAATTCACGACATCGTATTATATCTTAATTTAATTTATTTTTAAAAATTTATTATCAAATTCATGAGCGAAGATAACAATGAAATGTCTTTCAATTTTAAAGTGGAATATATTCAACATATTCAATATGTGTGTGTGTGTGTGTTTGTGTGTAATATAAAACTATAGTATTGAACTGTAAATAATAAACTCGATATAATATATGCAAGGAATTGGAGAATTAATGAATAATTGAAATATATGTGTACAATCATATATATCTTAATAATTAACGTTTTTGAAAGAAATAAAAAAAAACTTTAAGATTAGGACAACTTAATTTTTGTAGACATATCTTTACTCTATCAGTATGATATTGAAATATTAACTATCATTGAGAAATTCGTGTATTCGGATTGAAACAATAATATTATCGAGACTCTGATACCAATGCTAAACATAGTATCTTACAAAATACGAAGAAAGCAAATTTAGTCTCTTCCAAAATAAAGCGCCAAGAGAAATCTTTCGAAAAACACAGGACGACAGACAACAATGTAAGAAATCTATATTTCTGCTAATATTATATGAATAATTAAGATCAAGCTGGAGTATAGTTAGATTGGAAAAAATTAATTAGAAAAAAATTAAAACAGATTTATAACTATAATTTTAAACCTTTTTAATACGAAGAAAAAATAATAGAACATTAAACGGTATGAACAAAGTAAAAGAAAAATTGCTCTCCCAAAAAAAATTAACATTAACTGAATTTGAAATAAAATAAAATTGTTTTATCAACGAAACGTTAAGTGTTCAATAGAAAAATCCGCATTGTCACATTGTGCGTTATTACATTACGAATTAATTCTCACTTATATCACTACAATAGAGTTCCATTATTTTTAATGTGAACATAGCGAATATAGAAAGTTGCATGGAGTTCTGAAAATGCTGTAATGCAACTTTACAATGCGTTACAATATGAATTCCACATCATGTCTTTTAGGTTAGGAAGACAAGAAATGCCAACCACATCTGCGTAAGTCAAACTTTTCGACATCGCACGGCTAATTTCTCGCGCTCCGTAAAGCCCGAGTTCGCGCATAAGAACGTTACGTTCCAATAAGCGAGCGTTCGCACTGTGCCCAAATACAAAAAAACGGCAACATTGAAAATTCGAGTTTAGCCAGCACGTTGTATAAAGATTATTGTTGTACAAATTTCGTCATCAGAAGTCACGTTATCAGGGACTGGCTTATCGAGCTGATGCAGGACCGTCTACTTTCCCTCCTATAAGTATTTTAACGTCAAAGAAATGGCGACAATTATCGAGGGATGAAGACACGGCAATAGTACAATAGCAATAGCATTCGTATCGGAGTCTTCGTTAAATGAGCCTTAGATGTTCGATTTGCTTTTCGTCGTGTTAGTAAAATGCTTTGTAATTAAAAATTGAAAATATGTTTATTCCTATAATGCTGTTAAGTGTCCGTACACTTTCGACTACAATGTAATTAAAGTAATGAAGTATTTTTTTGAAGATCCAATCGATAATTTGGAAATAAATTACTATTAAGGATAATGTATGAAAATAATACATTTGATAATTTTTCCGTGCCATTTAATATTTCCAAACATACTATAAAATACTTTTAAATTGTAATAGTTCGTCTACGGTAATTGTTTTCTACTCAAATGTGAGAGACTTTGCAGGCCTCTTTAATTTATTTACGTACTGATACCTTTGTTGCTAAAAAAATAAAATTTTTAATAAGTAGCTCTGCATTCTCGATTTATCACGTGAACCCCCGAAAATTTTTTAATTATTACTTCACCTATATACTACATTAATAGCGTCAATAATAAAAATATTGTCTCTTTAAAATTTTAATTACATCCCGAAGAACAGTAGAATTTTTATAACGAATAGCATGTATTTACGAAAGAAGAAATTTTCACCAGCTTTTTATAGGATATCTAAATTTTCTTGAAATATCTTTATATATTTTCTTTTATCTGTGTAGAAAAAATATTTTTAAGAAATGTTTGTATACAATACCCTTCTACATAAACAAAGCATTGAATCTGGAGCGCATATTTCACTCGGCATAAGCATGAAAAAATTATGCTCGTGAGCGCAACTTCTTGTTGATGCAATATTTTCCGCTTTATAAATGAAGATATTCTTGAGAAAAATAGGTACGTTTACAATTAGAGCCATAATTTTTTGAATTTTAGTCTAGAAAGAATTAAGTAGAAGACCATTGTAACTGTGAAATTCAGAAAAACGGACAACTAAAAATTACAGGAACTAATTAAATAAAACAATACTTTATAGTTCATTAATCTAGACCTTTTTTTAAAATTTTGTTCCTAGTAGCCTTAAAATTATGCATCTTCTTATATTTGTTTTATATATCATATAGTAAAATGTTTTAAATAAAAATTACGTAAGTGGTGATGTATCTTACATTATGTTCTACTGCCACTTTAAAACCTTTCAATTTTTTGTTTAAAAAATTTGAAAACTTTTTTCAAGGTGATACGATAAACTATTAAATGAATCATTTTCTAAATCTGTAACAAAACCTTTTACATATTTATGAATCAACTGGAATTCGGTAAAATTGGGTCACCAAAAGTTTAAGACTTTTTACTAATTGAAATTTGTTTTCCATAACATTCATTATTGAGTAATATTTACCAGTAATATGTGATAAATATTTAAATTTATACATAATAAGAAATCAATATATTCGATTATCTTATAAATTATACAACAATATCAGTTATTTTATGTTTTAATAAATGATCATATTCATAAAGTAAACATGGGATGATTTTGTACTTTAAATTAATTTAATGTCAGGCAATTATTATTTATTCTTTTTTTAAGATTGAAAATCAAATTTGTTTTTTGATATTTATATTAGTATGGAATTAATTAATAATGTATAAAGAATTTTCACAGAATTTTTACAATCTGTAACTGACATCTCGTGAATGAGTAAACAATAAAAAAATATCAATGGTAAGTTATTTGTAAATATAAAGATATTTATTATATATTTATTATATTACTATGGTTGCACATAATGCCTTTAATTAATATTTTAATATGAAAATCCAATCAATCGATTAAAAGAGACATCGTAAATGTTCTAACAAACGGACGGAAATAAAGATGTATGTTAGTATAAATGTATCTTATGGATATGTTATAAATCGATTTGCAGAATATAATCTTGTCGATTAATCATAAAACCTTATAATAAATTCATAAGTTTTAATGCATGAAATTGGTGTTTGTAAATGGGCAACTTAAAAAAAAACTACTGCAGTAAGAAAATAATCACTTCATCCTCTTCTTACTATATTTATCAGTTGTCGTAATTAAAATTAATTTTCTCTCCATTGCTGCCGAATATTCTATAAAGTCAGAGCGAAGAAGAAAATATTAATATTGACATTTAGTAAAAAAACATTCGATTATCGAACGCATAAGAAGCAAAATTAATGTCGCAATGAATTGGTAAGGTAATGAATGGAGGTTCGAGTATCGGTATGTATGCTTTTACATAATTTTCCAAATGAAATGCTTAGATATAAGTTAGAATCCGTTCTACTGGTATTGCAATGGGTTGCAAAAGCACAACATTCTTGCGTTAATCCATTATAAAAATAATTTGCCCCGCGTCATTTGAAAAAACAAAACTTAAAGACTATTTTTAGGCTGCCGATGCAAACGGCGTCGGCGTCGGCGCGAAGTTGAAATCGTGTCTCGAGCCGAGCTTGTTTTTCAATCCGAGGCGATTTTTAGTTCCGCTTGATTTCAGCCGTTCGCCGTGCTCGCGATGGCATCGCCTATTTTCGGTAGCGGTCGAGGCTTTCCTTCCGCCGGCTAAGGGCACCGGACGATAATCCGCCGGGGAAAGTCCGGCGAGCCGCGATCGAGGCTTAGGGACGAGGGCGCCCGAACCCGAGGGCAGATAAGAGAGCCCCGACGCGTAAACAGGGAAAGATCCCGAAGAAAGCCGCGGCGGTCCTCGCCGCACTACCCCCGCCACCCCTCCCTGCCCCGACGACGACGACGAGGCGAGGACGGATGGCGCTCTGGCGGTCTCTGGTAGGGGCGCACCACGTGAGGGGAGCCCCCAGGTGGGGCCGACGAGGCGGCCGGAGTCCCTAGGCCGTCATTACCCTGGCGATGATTTGCATCCATTGCGATTACGAGCGAGCGCTGACGCCTTCTCGTTAGCGCACTTGGACGATGCACCCAACGATGCTCCCTCCCCCCGTCCCTAATTGGTCGCGGTCTTCCGCGATCGCCCCTCGTTCCATCCCACATTGATAACAGCGCCCGCTCATCGCCATCTCGGACTCTCGGCCAATATCGATAGTCGTCTTCGAGGACAAGTCGACCTGTTGCGAGGATCCCCGTGGGCCCGCTCCTCTAGCTCGAATAGTCAGTCTGGCAGGGATTCCCCTCTGCCAGCGACTATTTTTAGTGGAAAATCCAGTCGCGGAAATGCAATAAGCTAAAAGTTTTCCTCGAAACAATTAGATGATTCCACGTATTCTAATTGGTCTCTGAAAAAAAATCAAAATAACATTTGAAAATAATTGGTATGATCGTAAAAGCATCTGCAGTCTTATACGAGAAGTCAATTATTATTGTAAATGAGTTTTCGTTCGAAGCTAAATTTTTTGTCGCGATAAGGCACTTTCTTCAGAGGCATTTTCGAACTGCCGTAGATACGCAGGAGTACCGAGCTATGACGTTCGGCAATTTTTCGTTTCTATAACTATTTATAATAGAATTCAAAACCCTAGATAAAAATCTGTCATCTTTAACAGGCTAGCACTTTTATAGCACTGATTAAAGCTAAAATGTCTTTGGTTAATAGAGTATACCACTTCGACTTGTCACAATATTAACGAGAGTATAATATATGCTTTAGCAATATGATGAAAAGGCAAACTTTATTTTTAAATGAAAATCCAAATCAAGCCTGAAGACTTAAAAAGCTAAGAAATTAACAATCGGAAACAGTTATATTTCATAGTAATATTGTCTCACTGCCTAGCGGTTAATACAAACCCACAATTGAACAAATAGATAAAACGTTAAAATTTGATTATGATTTACTATATATGAAAGCGCTGCACCGAAGATAAAATATCATTGTAATATGCTCTTGTAATGTTTCAAAATAAATTTGCTGATTTGAAAAATATTGTTAGCACAATTTTAATGTATTCAACGCAGTCGGGGACTAAATTATAAAATGATGACCAAACAATTTTATAAATTTTTAAATAATATTATGATTTTTTTATAAATATACGTCTGTAATCAATAAGTCAACATCAACATTATCAATTTTTCAAAAATTTAAAATACCGTGAAATTTGCTTAATTCTTGCTTAAATTTTATCTTCTGTTCATATTTTACTAAGTTGAGCAAGTAAATAGTCCAAAGTACTTGACACATTTTAATATAATCCCCTGAAAATCTTATAATGCCTTTTAGGCATATTTATTTATTTTTTTTTTTTTTATATTCTGAAATTGTTAATAAGTAAAAAAGCACTTTACGTCCGAGCAATTTATCTACGTGGTATTTGATATTACTATACAGAATAATTATTGTTTCAATAAATCATGTTTAGTAAGTGCAAAAGTTACTTTGCATAGTCCTTCTATAGCTCATTACTCATTAATAAAATGTTAAATCGTACGGCAGTGTCGAAAAAAGCTTCGTCGCATTATTTTCAATAAAGTGATGGAATTCGGTTAAAATTAAAAACGTTCTAAAAGTAAATAAAGACTGAAAAATTATTATCTACTTATTCAAATATTTTGTACCGTAAATTGACAAAGTGATTAAAAAATGAGTAAACAAGCGATTATGTAAAAGGATTAAGTTCTTAGAAGAGTCATCGTCAGTAATATTGATCGAACCAAAAAAATTCACGCTTCCGTGGTTGCTATCATTGCCTAAGACCATGAGTTTTGCAGAAGTACCACCTACTTAGTTTACCCATTTAGCTCTACTGCCAATCTACAGCCTATTTCGCTTGGTTTCATCACTCAAATTCTTCGGCTGCTGTTATGAATGCTCAAAATTGATCTGCATACTAGATTAGGAAGAATTTCCTAGCAATAGTCTATCTGACTCTTCATCTTTAAATTTATTCAATTCCACTATGTTCCACACTAAAAACAAAAACATCGCTCGGTGTAATGCTGAATAATTTTTTTACGCATGCTGAAAAGCCCAGCGCTTCGGATAATTGTCTCGATAAAACTCGTTGTTTTTTTAAAAAGGGACTGTAGTGTAATTTACCAGACAAGACGTATTATGATTTTGATGAAGAAGGTGAGTCGTAAAATTAAGTTAGCTTTGTAAGGGATTGGTGACAATGTATCTATTTCGGTGTTAAAAATAGAAGTTTTTATTACACTATTTTTGTCACCTTATATTATTTTCTGAAAGATATTAAGAGGTTACGCAATTCACATCGAAGTTGTGATTCTATTCCGAAATCACATTTGGTATAATGGCTTATAATTAAAAATTAAAAAATACGCTGAGTTATGAGAGAATTCTATTGGCATGTCATTTGCAATAAAATAGTTTAATATTCAGCCAAATTTTAAGCATTATTACTTCTGCAGACGCGATAAAATCGAAATATTTGTAAATGCAAGTGTACGAGTGACAGTTGGAGAAATACTCGAAGAAATGTTAAAAAATCTTGTAAAATAATAAATTGTGCTGCAGCGCAAATTTAAGTTTAAAGTTTGTACGACATCTTGTCTAATGTTGCAGGTGATGTTTGACACACTTGACACAAAAATGCTGGACGAATCGCCGTGAAATATTGATGAAGCCTGCAATAAAATTAAATAAAGAGCGAAGCAATATAAGGGGTCGAAAGACTGAGCGTATAAAATGTATTTTTATAAATTACATGGATAATAAATAAATATATGTCTATATACATATATATATATATATATATATATATATATACGCATTAAGCTTGAGAGAGAGAGAGAGAGACAGAGAGAGAGAGAGAGAGAGAGAGAGAGAGAGAGAGAGAGAGAGCTGATTTTGTCGATTGTACTACCTATCGAATGGATCCTGATAAATAATAAGAAAAAATTGAGCTTTTATTGTTCGCGTAAAATTGATTACCCCGCAAGCGCCTCTAGTTTAATCGAGTATTGTAAAGCCGACCTTTATAAGACTGAGGAGCTTAACTAGTGTATGGCATACGGTCGATCGACAAAACAGAACCCAAGCACGAAACCGACTAAGAGCGACTAAGAGAGACGATGAGAATGGCTGGGAGCAGGCGAAGGAGAAGGACGAGGAAGACTAAGTGCGAGAGTAAGAGGGAGGGAGAAAGGGAGAGAGAGAGAGAGAGAGAGAGAGAGAGAATCGCTATATATAGCTCGAGTGTACGACGTAGGTTAGCGAGCGAGACGGAGGATCGTAAGCTCGGCTCTCTACGCCTCCTCCTTCTTCGCGGTGTGACACGCGCGCGCGCGCGCACACCCGCACAACCCGATTACTCTCTCTCTCTCTCTCTCTCTCTCTCCCTTTCTCGCTTCCCCCTTTTCGAATCGCCTGTCTATCTGGCTATCTGTCTCGCACCTCGGCTACTTCTGCAGTAGGGGAACGGTAACCTCGCGTCTCTCGCTACGCGATAGCCGCTCGTATAATCGCCGAGAGCCGGCGAATATAGAGTCAACCTGAGCGCTGCGATGGTGATGGCCGTCCCGAGCTTCGTCATCGTGTGCGTGCGCATTCCTACGTATGCTCCTCGTCCGGTGTGAGTGAGCGCGCGAGCGCGCGATACGGAGCGAGAGGGAGAGAGGGAGTGGGAGAGGGAGAGGGAGAGAGGAGAGGCGGCCGAGCGGACAGGAGGAATGGGGCAGGAGGAGAGGGAGGACAGGACGGGGGAGGGGCTAGAGGGAGAGGAGATCGGGCAGAGTGTCGCGGCTCTACGCTAGCGGACCACTCGGCGACTGTCAGTGGGTGCGAGTCTGCGAGTCCAGCAAGTTCAGCATCGCCGCGGCGGCCGTCGTTGCGCTTCTCAGCTTCGCTCCTCTTGCGTCTAGCCCTCGGCTCGTTGCTAATTGCTAGGCGCCCGCGGCCCCACCCCCCCACCCACCCACCCGCTCATTCGCCCGTCCGAGAGCTCGCCCGCCCGCCTCCACCCGCTCCTCGACGCTCGCGAGCAGCCCGCCGGGACCGAGGCTCCAGCCGTCCCTTCCTCCCTTCCTCCCAGCCGAGCCAGCCCTCCGCCTCCCCTCCCATCGCCCCCGCCACCCCATCTCGCCCCCTCTCGCCCGGCCCGGTACAGGAGAGCGGCCAGAAGGAGCCCCGTCAACGCTAAGGGTGAGGGCACGCGTAGGCAGCAGCAGCAGCAGCAGCAGCAAGAGGAGAAAGAGGAGCGGCAGCGGTAGCCGAGCGATCGATCGATGCTGCGTGGAGCTGGTGATTCTGGATTGTAGTAGAAGCTCCTAGAACGCTTTCGTCCAGCGAGCGCCTCGCCCGCGGCGCACCGGTCGACCCGCGAGTCCGCGAGCCGTGTAAAGCGGAACCGGAGTAGTCGCGCGACCCTCTGGGCCCTTGTGTTGCACGAGCCGAGAGGAGCCGGAGGACGGCCCTCGCACAGAAGCACGTGTGCAGTTGTGGTGTCGAACCGCGCTCCGACTAAGAGCGGATCTCTCGCCGCCGCGGCCAGTACCACCCCACCCCACCGGCCGCTCGTCATCAGGCTCGCACGGGGCCGGCGAGGGAAAGAGGACGCCGGTGCGTCCAGGCTCGCCGAGCGCGGTCCAGGAGTGCCGAGACCAGCGGGCCACGAGGAGCCCAGCAGATCCCCTGCGGCGACGTAAGTATCGGCGGCCCTCGGGAGTTCCCAGAACCTTCTGGAAGGCTTCTCGCGGAGCGATGGGCCGCGCCGTCCGTCGGTCCACCGCCCGCCTCCTGACGCGCTCCCGACGCGGTCCTGAGGCGCCCCCGGCCTCCCGCGAAGGACGGGCCGCGCTCGACCTGGCGCTGAGGCGCGGCGGCGCCCTCCGCCCGCCGGCCCGCCCCCGCCCACCCGACCCATCGGCCGAGTTGCATATTTAGCAGTCCGAGCGTTTATTCTTGCGCCGCGCCTGCCTTGGACCTCCTGCTCGACTCCGCTCGGATTCCTCTCGCCGAGGGGGCATCTATTTTTCCTCGGTCCTTCTCAGCGCGGCGAGCGCGCCTGACTTTCTCGCTTGTTTTCGAGGAAAATTCCGAGCGACCGACTCGAGTGCTTTATTTTTCGTCGCCTGCCCAGGGCCTGATGATCCGAAGCGCGCCTTGGACGCCGCTGAGACTAACGACGCTCCCCGCTCCCCTGCCCGCGGGCTTCGCGCGCCGATCTCGCTGCCCGGAAGGCGGCGGCCCACCTATGATCGACTACGACGTACCGTACGATGGCTTACTAGAGGAGCGCGCTGCCTTCGTCTTCGACTTCGTCCCGCTTCCACCTTCGAGGCCGCAACGTCCTGCTCCAGAATTCACAACGGCCGCGCGCTCATTAAAGTAAATTTAAACGCTCGCTACGTCATTTGCTCGCGCTTCGCATGAAATACTTTGTCACAAAGTTCACCGTAGAGCTTCCTGATTATGAAGAACTTCTGCCTCTTCCTACTTAAGCGAGTAATTCGTGACGTGACTCTTCGGTTTTTTCTACCACCTAATTTAACGTTTTTCTTTCGCGAGTTTCTCAGCTGCGATTTCAGGATACTCGAGTACTCTCTGACTTTGGATGCTTCGCCGTTGCATCGTTCGATAATGCTCTTGAAGCTTATCGAAGCCATCGTCGTTGGACGAAATTACTCGAGGGAGCGGAAGGCGCAAGAGGCGAGCATGTGATTCTGTTGAGCTCACGGTCGAATCATTGGCATATGTCTCGCCACGACTGGTAGATGAATCGATATAACCGAGGAGAAAAGTACGCCTCGAAGGCGCGCTACGTTAAACGGCAGCTATAGACTCTGGAGCAGCGCGGGAGAGAGAGAGAGAGAGAGAGCGAGAGCGAGAGAGTGAGAGGGACGGCTGGGGGGGGGGAGGCGAGAGAGAAAGAGAATGAGAGCGAGCGAGGCGGTCAGAGGAACGGGGGCGGCGAGCCTCCATCCACGACATTGAATTCGGCGAGAAATCAGCTGACGACGGCATGTACGTACGTGTTTCTCTTCGAGATGCGAGGCTCCTCGCGCTGTGCCCGAAGCTCTCGCCTCCCCCGGAAGCCGCTGCCCGGCGTCGCAGTCGTCGGCAACGCTGCTGTGCGCTTAGGTGCCGGGCTATTAAATCGAGGAAATCAAAGAGATTCGAAGAGGAAATAAAAAAAAACGCGCATGCGACTTGACGAAGTTGCGCCGCCGCGGCGTCACTTCTAGAACGTGCGAAGCGGAGTCGGCGCATGCACGAAGACGCCGATTACGTCCGTATCCATCCGTCGCCGATGGCTTTTCCCTTTCGGTCGTTACTCGCGATGTTCCTCATCTTGCGTGACGGGAAAGTGTCTGCCCGTGTGAGCGGACGCTGCTCCTGCAGTCGCATACCTACAGGGCAGAGAAAGAAAGAGAGAGAGAGAGAGAGGGACCAGTCGAGTTGAGGCCATCATACCCACCAACGATATTGACTCGTGTATTTTCTCTTCCGATTCCGGGTAGAACGGCTCTCTCTTTCTCTCTGCCGCTCTCTACCGCTCTCCCTATCTGTCAGGCTCGCTCTCTCGCGTGAACCTTTCTCCCGTTCTCGTCGAGAGCCATCGCAGCTGCTTCTTATCCATCCTAGCTGTTACTTCCGTGGCCGGATAACTTGCTTTATGCCGACGGGAATTAAATTCGTGCACCGCTGATCTCCTCGCAAGCTTATAACTAATGGTTTAATGAACTTTACGGAGCCATGCGCTCAAGACGATGCAAAACTCGTTTTGCAGAATGTAAACCTGTCATTTCCTGAAGCGAGACTGCCCTCCTCCACGAGCGCTTGCCTCTGTCGTAACATTGGCATTACCGATCACTCGTCCAGGGGAAGATTTTTCCAAAAGTTTCAGCCTCTTGCGTTACTCTGACTTGCGGTCAGGCTGAGGACAACGAGCATCACTTAACAGCCTCGCGCTCGTTAGATAATAAAAGTAAATTTAATATCGAAGCGTCCAGCTCTGCGTATCAATCGACCTCGTAAATGCGACCTCATGCGTAAGCCACTAGCGCTGGTCAAGCAACTTGGAATATTCGACGAGCTTCCTTTCCTCGCAAATAACGAGCAGCTGCACATAGCTGCGTAAGGATAAGCAGCGATGATCGTCCTGTTCGCGCGCTGTTGTCGCTTCCACAGTCGGCTTCGAAGCGGCCGATGCACGAGGGGAGCGACTCTTGCACAGATTGGCCGCAATATCTCGCCAGGAGTCTGGAAACCCCAGGGGCCGGGGAGATCGAGTCGCGGAGAAGCCCCCGTGCCGTCCCCAGCGAGCTCCTCCGTCGACGCGGCCGCCTCCTCCCCGATTAGCCAGAGGTCACCCGGGCACGAGGGCCCGACTCGCTCGCCAGGACCGCGAGCACGGCTGAGCAGCTGGTGGCCCGCCGGTGGCCGAGCTCTCCTCTGCCCTCGCGACGCCCCGCGTCGATGAGCTCTCCTCGTTTATCGGCTCAGCTCTGCCCACCCGGAGGAGCTCGGGCGATCCCCGCTCGCGTAAGCCGTAGGACTTTGGAGACTCCCGGGGGCTCGAGCAGCCACCTCCGAGACGTGTCTTTACCTTTGATCCCACGAGCGATCCCACCAGCGATCCCACGAGCCTTTCGATATTTCTAATTTATCGCTCGACGAAGACCTCCTGCTTAAAAAAATAAGAGCACAGTTTGATTCGTCCAGCGGCTCCTCAATAATTCACGCTATAAATATTTGCATAAGCAGCCCGCTTCGTTTCATTTGCGAAATTTTTTTACTTCCTATAATTTTCCCTGGTCTTTTATTTATCAGATTGGAAATAGGAAACGTTATTAGCTTGATTTTAATTTATATTTGCAGACCAAGTACCAAGTGTCAGGATCCGAGTGCAGTAATGGTTTTATATTATCCAAGAAATATGTATAAACGAACTCGCATTGACAAAAGAATATATTTTATCGTTGTTTCTATGAAAAATTATCCTAATGTCAGTGCAAGACAAAAAAGGCGACAACTTTTTAAATAAAAATAAAATTTTTTAACAAAAACACACGCGCGCACAGACAAACACAAACTGCATGATTTATGGCCGAGCTAAAGAATTGAGTAAATCCCCGTGGACACTTGTATGCTATTCAATATCTTAACTGATTGATTTATCGCCATTGTCATTTATCTTCAATTCGTGAATTGACAAGAAATACTTTATGATTACCTTCCAACCTATACAATTTTTACCCGTGCATAATTTGGAGGTGAACGGAGAAAAATGCTTCTAGCAATAATTAATTATGGATGAGGTAAAAAATTAGCGCCTCCGTAACAAGAAAATGCTCCTCTATTCATGGCGGAGCCGGCAAGCTCCGATGATAGTATAGAAATAGCAATTTCTCAAAGAGAGCGAAATGACAAGTACCGGAGGCCGGTGATTTCGCGTACTTTGCGTCACATCATTGTTTCCAAATTCCATGCAAAAAACTAATAGAAAGACGCCGTCTGGTCTACGCAAGAATGTAAGAGTTATATAAAATAGCCTTCTACTTGTTCAGGTAAATCAGCTACTCTCGAAAAGTCGTTTAACATATTCTCGCAACTCTCCGCTAGTGATATAACTTTTGAAATTGTTGCTTCGGCTAGCCGGGAGAAAATTCTCGGGCTAGATATAACGAGAGAGATGCGTGTTAAAAATTTTCCTCGATATACGGCCATCGATCGAACAACCGTTTTCACTCTTAGAATCGCCGTTGAACAATGATTGAGAAATTCAACGGAAGGAGAGCCGACTACACTGCGCCGGGAATATCTGCTAGAAATTTCAATCCTCGGAGACCTCCTCGGTCGGGCAGTCGAGCTCTAATCCCGTGGGGCACTAAAGTAGTTGATCATTAACGGGGAACGTCGTGGTTCGGAGAGGCCAAGATCTAGAATTTGGAAGTCGGAGGAAGTCGCGCACGCTTCTCGATTAAGAAAACGCCCGGGCCTTGAAAATCTAACGAAGCGAGAGAAGCATCGAGGACCAGGGAAAAGTTGCGAGTCTGCCGAAGGAGAGGCAATGCGCCCCGAAATCGTCGGGCCTGCGCCTGGGAGTTTGGCACGTCGGAAAATCTTCCGTCCATCTCGGAGCCGAATAATGCATCGATTACGTAGGAGCTGGCGACAAGCTGGCGGCGTTATACCCAATCCGCCAGCCATTATCCAATTAACAAGCTAGTTTGCCCGAACGATTATCACTGACGCACGAGTGGCCGGTGACAAATCCCGGCGTCGAGTCGCCGACGAAAATCGAAGCTGATGGACAGAGCTGGGAGTTAGAAGCGCGAGAGGCCAGAGCGCCGAAGTATCTCCTCGTAAAAGTCGGCCGGCCGATCGGAATAAGTTGGCCCGCGCGCCGCGATCGTGTTTTCGCGCCGAGGCGTGGGCGCGAATCGCGAGCTTAGACAATGAGCAGCCCCACGCGGAAGTCCCGATTTCTGTCTGACCGGTTAGCGGTCGCCGTGGGGTGTGGGGTGTGGGGAGTCTCGCGAAGTCTCGGCAGCTCCTCTCGAGCGCGGCCCGGGCTCTTTAGCATACGCGATCCACTGGACGAGAGTGGAGAGGGAGAGAGCAGGAAGCGATCGGACTAGAATCTGGCCTCGGCGGTGCGTGCACTCCTACGTGCATTGTTCGTTTTTTCTAATGGAACCTGTTAGACCGAACGCCGAAGAGAGTCCTTTTACAAAGCTGAAGCGAGAAGCTGAATGCGCAGCTGAGTCCTCGCTGAGCTCTTTCCTCAATTGTAAGTACGAAAGCTGCTCTCCTTATTGGAGCGGCAAGCTTCCCTCGGCAATTAGGAAAGCAGCTTTCAGGAGCATAGGACTCTAGAGCATAGGAGTCCGACTGCTCTAAAATAACTCTACGAGCTTCTGCTTAAAGCAGCTACGAGCAATACTACCGTGGCATTGGCCTCGGACACTTATCCCTATAAATTTTATCGACTAATTTTAATAAAATCCCATCAAAACGCACCGTAGGACTTGTACTTACAATCGACCAATGCTTGTAGCTTTAAATTGTGCACTTGTTATGTATCGTTCCCCATCATTCGCGTGACATTCTCATTTCTGCTCCTTTCCTATAATTGAAATCCGTATAAACAATCCGTGATAGTCAATCAGTGCTATTTTTCGTTGGCGTCAAAAGACATTTCTATTTTTGATATCTCAAAGCACATGTCTCCTATTTTGACGATCATGTTGGAATCCGAAGCACAATAAGCGTCTCATCGGATTATCGAGAATACGAAAATACTTTGTCTAATTTCTGTTGCACAAAGTTGTTAATAGTCTTTTGTTAATAATAAATTATTAATACTTACTACAGGATAATTACTATTTTTCAAATGAAACTTGATAACATTAGAGCAATATATTCTGCATACAATAATTATTTTCAATGCTATTCCACAAAGACTATTTAGTGTGGTCCTTGAAACTATTGTTTAATTTTAATTTTCAAGTATATTAAGATATTTGAGACATTTTGCTCAAATCTTTTGTCATATAATCCAAAAGGACTTGATGAATTTGAAGAATTTAAAAAAGTCAAGTAATATTACGATATCAATAATTTTATAATAATTGAAATGATTCATTTTTTCATGTTAAATAACAGTTTATTAAGAAATAAATTATATTGGTACGATTCGAAATTTTGAAACTAATAATAAATGAAGATATTATTTTTTATTGTGATTAGTAGAAGATCTAAGAATAAGTTTCACAAAAAAAAGTTCAAAGAAATCACCTATACTAGAACGATGCTTATTTCACGTGGACATATAGCCGATAAAAATTGTATTAACTCTTATATATAAACGAAGTTTTATTTTCTGCAACAAAGTAACAAAATATAAAAATTTAACAATCAAAGCCATTTAAAAAAAAAAACTATTTTTTTTTTGTAATATATTTTTAAAATAATAATAAATACACATAACGTAAAATTCAATTGCTTAGAGTCCATTTATAAGTTTCTTGTTGATGTCTAATTGATACAAAATCTTAATTATACTTTTGAAAAAACCTTCTAAAGGATTATCGGTAATCGTTAAATTTTTGTATTTTATTTACTCTTATTTCCCATTTAGTAAAATTTAAATAATCGATTTATAATTTATATCGAGTCTCTAATTTAATTAATTAGTAAAAAATACGTTGTTGATAAAATATTTTTTAATCAATTTAAAGAGTTTCATTCTTAATATTTGTAAAATAAATTTCATTGGTATAAATTAATAATTAAATAACTTCATTCGCTACTTTGAAACGTTTCATTTTTTAGTCAAGTATATTACCAATCATACTGTTACCATTTACACGTTACCATTTATTTTATCGTATATGTTGTATTCTTCAATACAGTGTTTCAAGAAGTTGTTATTAGATTCTAGTTTTTATTAAACAATCTAACTATGTTGATAATCATTAATTCATTTTAACGCAAACACAGTATTATGTAAATATGAATAATAATTTATTATTCAATGTACAGTATATTTATCTCGAATGTTAACAAGAAATTCTTTATTGCTAGTATCTGTAATCACTTGGTATACTAAGTATAATATAGCAATCAAATATTACCATGCAAATGATGCACAGAATATCCCCATATTCTTTAGTTTACTTCATTTTCTATTTTAATAATAATCATAAACTATTCAAGCACCAGTATTGTTCCTTAAATGATGGACCATTTTATTTCTTCGAAATCCTACGTATAACACGTAGTTGCCAAATTTATACGCTTGTACTTCGTATAATAACGTCTTGTTGATTTGTTTACACTAAAAGTTTGTGAAAAGGACATTACGTAATAACAGTCGAATGAAATAAGTAAACTAAGAGTAAGCCCAAATTTAATTCGAATTTCATTCTCCGATTTATTTTCACGTAATTATAAAATCGTTTAAAAATTTATTTTCGTTATTTCTCTATGAAATTTAACAATTGTTTGTCACTTGCGGTAAATACGTACTTTAAAGATAAAAAATGATTCAGATCTGAAAATCTAATATAAATATAATACAAAAATATAATATAAATATAATATAAATATATAATATAAATATAACATAAAAAAGTAATTCAGGTACAAATTTTACACTTTCAAAATTTTTATATAGAAATATCCTAATTTTTAATATATTGACCAAATATACTTACAACTAAAATACTCTACAAATGAAATGCAATTCAAGTATTCACCTGTAATTGATAGAGAACGTAATTTATCTGGATATAATTAGTTAATATTTCAAATATTTTTGCTTCGTATTCCATAGCTTTCAATTTAGTTAAATTATTTGGTTTAAAAGCCAAATTTTCTTCCTCACCATAAGCAAGTCATTATTTTATTTAGTATTATTAAATTTAAATTATACACAAATACAAAATCGTTAATAATCACTTTTGCACAAATCACCCTAGAATTATAGCTAGTTTAAATTATTTAAATAGAGTATCTTTATGATCTCTTTTACTACTTTTAATTTAATATTTTTAAAATAAATATTCGAATTTAATTCTATGATATTTAGTTTAGTCTTAAAAATTATTATTATAATTTACTCTGTTAGTATTAAATCAAATAACGAAAAGGTTATTTCAAACAATAATATTTGACTGTTTTCTTATAATACCTTCATGAATTTGTACATGTTTGCTTTTAATTTTTACGTGTGTAAGTGTTAAATAATCAATTAGCGACTCATTAAAAAAACTACTTTTAATATGATTAAAATATAATAAATACAATTTAAAATAAAAATAATACCAAATCAGCTAATCTTATCCTATTCGTAATAATCTCGTAAAATCTTATTAATTATTAAGTCCGTACATTAAAAATTACCAGCATTAAAAAATTTGCTTCAAGTCATTAAAAATTAAAGATGAATTTGAAGCACAATTATTGTTTATAAATTTTAATCGACACGAGTAAAGTTAATTTACCATACATCAATTTTTGTAAGATGTCTTGTAAAAAATGTTATTGTCTGCTAAGCCAATTTTGTCTTATCAGTGATATTGCTTTATACCAATGTATTTCCCGAAAATTTCATAAAATCCTAGGATACGTAAGCTTCTATTTAATGGTGACTTTAACCCGAAAAGTAATAAAACGAGAAAATGCTTTTACGCTAAAAAGTGAATCGGTGTATCCAGGCAAATTGTGCGCTACCTCTTACTAGAGATTATAGTTCGACTACTCTGTCAAGGTTTCCTGTATTTTCTTATCAAATAACACGTAACGTAATCTTAAAGGCTTGAAGGCCACGGCTTTGACCGAAAGAGTTTTATTGCATTGTGTACAGCTGCAACAATACGAATTTTCGTGGATGATGACTGTATACACAAATTTATATAAATTGACACAATCGCCATCTTACACAGTTTTTAGCAGATTAAACCTCAAAAATATAGACTGGATTAATAAAAATTTGTTATCTCATAAAATAAATTTTAATCTAAGAGAAGGATTATATTTGACAGTCGAAAACTATTGTTATCCAAAAGAATTTAAGATTTGATACTTGAAGTAAACCACTGTTGTTTGCTAAGCGAGACTTTATGCGTGGCCTTTGTATTAAGAAAATTTCAATTGTCCAAGATATATAATTTTATTAAACCTTTGACAATTTACGGCTTAAGCTTTAAATACAATATGCTTTGCTGAAAATAATTCAATTTTAAAGATACACATTTTTATATAGCTGTAAAAAAAGTCAATATCCAAAGCACCTTAAACATGAAAAAAGGACGTAATTATTTTTACCTAAACTGCTTTTGCTCTATTATATTGACTTTTAAATAATTCTACACCAATTCTTAAACATTGATTTAAAAAGTAATAATATTAATTTTCTGTTTCGATTATCATTAATCAAAAAAACTTATTGCCGACGTATACTTACAATGTTTTTAACAAATCCCTTTTGCGTCTAAAAATTTCATATTAGACTTTTCCGGTAGCATTGGTAAAAAAAATATTGTTTTACAGCTTCAGTAATGTCAATTATTGTTTAACTACTATGTGCTATGATTAATGTAAATGTAAAATCTAATGAAATTCATTAATTTAAAAGTATTAATTATTAAAATAGCTAAACAAAATTTAACTTATATAATAATTAACATTAATAAACTGTTGATAAATTAAATAAAGAATTAATAAAGAGTTAATAAAGAAAAAAAAGATTAATAAAGCACGTGTCAGCTTTATAATCGAAATCTATCCATTTATATTAGAACGGTTAAATTTATATTGTGCGTAGATAATTTATATTAGTTTTTGGATAAAACAAACTACTGTATTTGACAGTGGATACCCGGTTTGATAATATAAAGAAAGTTTTATAACTTTTTTTTTATGACATCTAAAGTAAATATAGTATTTTATTTAATATTCTTAAGGCTTATTAATCATGTAAAATCCTTATAAAGCTTTTACGACAACAAGTTAATGATCGCGACTTAAATTGAAATAAATATTATCATACAATCATCTCTAGACTCTTTATAATAAATTCTATTTTATAGTTTTGTAAGTATCCTAGCTTTATAATAAATTAAGCTATTTAATTTAAGATCCAAGGTACAATGTATGATAGACAAGTGATCGGACTTAGATTTAGAAAGATAACTGTAAAAAGTTGGTGAAAAAAAGAGGGTAGGGCACGTCTTAGCGCGAGTTAATACATACAAAGACACGATGTTATAAGAAAATGTAAATTCGAGTTTACGCTAGATGCCGTTAAGGAAATACTCATTACAGCGGCACACAATAGTATGCGATAATCGAAATACGAAGTCTCCCTATAATCAATACATTGGCATACGGCGTTTTATTTATTGCTTAGACTTGGCCTCAACCCGACTGACAAATTTGCTGACTCGATCATCCAATGCTCCTTTATCTCGCGAAACCACAACTGCACGAGCGAGAAAATATGTGGTTGCGGTAAGGAGAAAAAAAAAGAAGACAAAAATGAATCAAGGAAGAGCGAACTTTAACATTGTACAATTAAATAAGTCAGAACTAAGAATCAGACTATCAGGAATCGCTGCAACGTGATAACCATAAATTCGATTAAATTCAATACACCTTGGTTTAGTGGATTATTCATGAATGTGTCGTCGAACAGCTCGATTCATCGATTGAAAAAAAAAGGAAAAGAAACTTCTTCATTACCTCGCACATGACACAATTGGTAAAATATTGGACGATTTACGTATAGAAAGTGTACATGCATCATAAAATCAGAAAATACGCTCATAAATCTTGGTTCCGGGCAAGTAAGGAAGTTATCGGATGGAAAAAAATCGCCTCGTTTAAGAGGATTCCCGGTCTAAAAGTACAGTGCTGGGGCTGCCGCTAGCCGGCCTCACCCCTCAGGGCCCCGCAGCCGAGGAGCAGGCCAAATCCTTGCCGAAAACACGGACCTCGGGCAGGGAGGGCTAAAAGGCTTTTCCTGTAGCCCGGGCAGAGTCGGGGCAGTCTCGCCCAGCGGGGCAGGCGCGGTGGGCGGGAGGTCCGACGGCGGTGCAGGGGGCCTCCCTCCCGATGGTAAGGAGCTTCGCCGAAGAAGCGGAAGGAGGCCGCAGCTTCGGAGCTCGACTCGGTTGGCGAGTGCATTGCCACGAGAGCCGCTCAATAGCGAGGAGTAAGCGCACACGTGACGGCGACGTTTGCGCCCGGCTGCAAACGTCGGGCGACCTGATTTTTCTCCTTCTCGGCACTTGGTTCTCCTTTCTCATTCTGGAGACCTCCGCCTCGCTCTCGGTCGCGCGCTCCCCTCGGTTCGCCCGATCCGCGGCCCTCGACTCTGCACCTCGTCGCGCTAATCCGAGCATTTTTTAACGATCGATAATCAAACGCATTGTTTCAAGTCCATTCGCGACTCAGCGCCGCGGAACAGAATTTATCGCCGAGCGCTATTAGAACATGGCTTTCAGCGGACTTTAATTCCTCGCCATTCTAGCAATGGGATATTCAGCTGTAACTCTGCTTTCCCGTTTAGAGCTCGATTGTCGATTTGCAAAAATATCGATTACCAATACACCTTAGAGTACCTCTAGCCCTCTCACTCCTCTTCCCTGAGTAATAGTTTGAAAATTAATTTCAATTCAAATTTGTTTTCTTTAGCCGCTTCTTATCAAAATACTCTGCCTCCCGATGTTTTATTGCGAAGCCGCATAATGCTCCTCTTGCTGCTTGAATTTTTCTCTCCTTCCTCAAATGAAATTTCGTACAATAATTCAGTACAACTCAAGTGTTAGAACCTCCGCACAATATGTTTTGCGGTTCGATCTTGAATGGCTTTAAAGGCAAAGTCTGTCAATTGTTATCGTTAAAATAATGCTGCAGTTTGCAGTTTTGCTAAAGCAAAAGATGCTCCTTATATTGAATTCCCTTATGAGTCGCGTAATTGCTGCTCTCTTACTCAATACTGCATTAAAATCAACAGCTCTCGTGTGCCTACAAAACTATATTCTTCAAACTAGCCTTTAAAAATAGCCTTTTCAAATAAACGGCTATTAAAAACGTTGATTTTAAATCGTTTAATTTACATGTTATACAAATCAAGAACATTATATTGTTGCTGTTAATGATGTATAAATTATTCAAATACTCTAATCTGCATACGCGTGTAAGAGGGGGAAAAAAAATAACACCGTTAAATAATTCTATTGAAATTTTATTTAACGTGGATGCATTCGGAGCCGAACCCGCGTTTCAGTAACAAGAGCTAAAGCAGTAATTGCTTTTAACGTGACCAAGAGACAGTGGCTCGGGTTCATTCAGCGCACGGAATGGGAAAAGATGAAAAGGGAGCGTTTATCGAAGCGAAAATCACGAGTCAAGCGGTAGTTATGCGAGTCCCTGCGGACGGGGCTCGAGTCGAGGAGTCGCTCGACATACTTAAAAAAGAAACGATGCCGAAAGTGAGAAGCCCTCGTGCCGCGCTGGCCGCGCAACGTTCCTCCTCTGCGCACTTACGAAATTAACGTCGTTAGCCGCGTCACGGCTCGAGCACCACTCGATTGCGCGCTCCGCGCAACGTAAAAGGGTCAGAGGCGCAGACACAGGCGGATCGCTCGGTGGAAAAAACAATTTATGTGTCTCAACTCGGCGGCGGGCCTGCAGCTACGTTGCGGCCGAATTATTACGCGCGTGCATGTGCGGTCGCCGGCTCGCGGATTATCCGCGCCCGCTCGAGTCGCGCACCTCGCTGGACTCCTGAGCCAGGGCCTGCGCGGGAGGACGAGTCGACCTTCCGGCTTCCACATTTTCCCCTTGGCTCCGCGCTTCCTCCTCCTTTAATAGCAGCGCTCCTTTAGCTCCGCTCAGCTTTATTTTTCACAAGTTCACTGGTTCGCTCCGATTTTCCAGATGCCCGCTTATTGCGCATCGGACGTTAAAATTGAATCTGCCGCACTTTGCAGCGACAACGGTTGGCGGCGGCGGCGGCGGCGGCAGCTTCCGAACTATTTCCCACCGAAATGTCAGGCATTTTACGGCCGCTCTGCCGCACGCGTTTACTTATGAATCGGGGCTCGAAAAATACTCGCTCGCGATAATCGTGAGTTCTTCTAGTGGCCGCTAAGCCATTAATTGCCCTATTATAGCATTGAGACAGCTGGAAGCGCATTGATCTTTTATTCCTCTTGAATGGAGGATTCATTGAGCAGAGGTTACGACCCCCGAGGGAACGACCAACCCCCATTCCGAAATGCAGCTCGATAGCGTTTCGGTAAAGAGCGTGGCTCCTTTGAGGAGTCGATTCCTTGGGCGATGCTTAAACAACGGATGGACTACGGAAGTCGCAGGGTGATAATATTCTTGAAGGAATGATTGTCCGTCGAAAAAAAGTCAAGGATATGCGAGCAATGTTATATGGCTCGCGGCGGCAAATTAAAAATCCACAGCTTACATCAACCGCTTAGAAGTTCTTAAAATGATTAGAACGACAATTCTCAATCGGCTCACATTAATAATCTCGTGTTATTGATTTGACAGCGAAGAAATTGAAAGCAATATTTAAATGCAATTTAAATTAAAATCCGACAAAGTTGAAAAAAGAGAGAATAACATAAGCCTATCGAGATAAAGTAATCGGATTACATCAACAAAATAATCGCGTTACGAATTTAATTTTTGCATTTGATAACGCAATTTTCAGGGTAAATATTTAAAAGAGTAAGCAACCCATAAGCGTTTAGGTTTTCGTCACGATCTGGCCCCACAAATCAGTGATCTAATTCATTTCAAATACTGTTACGTAACGCGCACGCGATGATTTTTCCTTAATTAACGAAAGCTTCTGCTGGTCGGGCAATCCGATGATAGTCGCAAGGAAAAATTATTCGCAGTATGACCGCGCAGCAGCGATCTCGCAACAAGAAACTCAAAAACGAAGTAAAAAAATCGGGCCGTTGCAACTAAAAGTGCCGTGAATTAATTCATTCTGGATTAAATGTAAATATATAACATTCTCGGAAAGTGCAACGAAGCGGGCAAAACTTAAATGGACGCTTGGATATGTCGGGTAATGTGTCAATCGGCTCGCGTTTGAGCGCATAAATGAAAAGCGCCTACAAGTTATCACAAAAATAAGAATAAAAAATTGACGAAGTGGGGAGTGTCGAACGCTCATGATGAAATGCTGCGCTGCTAATTAAACCGTGGAGATTACATGGCGATAAGAGGCATGGCGAGATCCACTCTAACTTGCATCACTTAACTCGCAGATCTGCGAAATCGTCTACTTGCAGCCCTCCAAAGTGGCGACGCAGCTTTCCAGTTATCGGTTGACGATAGGACGGAATGTCGAGGAGAAGTTGTCACATAACGCCCCTATTTTCTCTCTTTCTCTCTCCCACTCTATTGGCGTCGTCGATGTTGTGCTCTCGACGCAAATTCATTATCGATACTTTTCGATTATCTGTTTTATGCTGAATCACCGAACCAGCCGTACCTTCGTATTGTATACTGAATCAGTGTAGACTTTCGATGGAGAACTGAATTATCATTGTTTTATAGCCTGCTCAAAATATAAGCTTACTTTCATACGATAGCATTCTCTAATCTTCCATGTAGTTTCACTAATAAAACCAAGCTATAGAGGCTGGCGTTGGAAAATAGTTGGAAAAATGCGGTCAAAGTTCATAAATTCAAATGACGAGTATTAAGCGAATTAGAAAGTATTACTATCTCATTTAATATACGCTGTTATTAAAGGCTACTCTTGTAAATCTATTAGTTACACACGTATATATATATATATATATATATATATATATATATACATGCGTGTGTGCGTATTTGAAAATAAGGACTAGGAGATGAAAATTCGTATATCTATGAATATCTAATGAACTTGTTTGAGAAAAAATAATTTAAAAAGTTCCTTTTAAAATGAAACTCCTGAAATTTTTTCCTAAATATAATTTTATTTTTAATCGATTTTTGATAATTTATAATGCTTTTGTGTAACAGAATGTCTCGTTCAGCGCTTAATATTTTTATAAATAAAAATTAATATTACAGTATAATAAATTAAATTCATTATGTACTTCAAAATAAATGCTAATTCTTTTTGAAGAATCCAACGTAAATTCTCAACATCGAATTGAGAGGATAAATTGTGTTATTCATTGAAATAAATTAGGAGCGTCTCAATTAAAATTTTATCTATTTCTTTTATAAAGACATTAAAATGTATACATATTCCACTGAGATAAGAAACTCTTTCAACTCTATTTCTTAAATTCGCTGAAAGAAACTTCTTTTACAAAATTAAATACTCTTTTATTTTGACAGATTATCACTTTTATCATGCAAGACTGACCCATGACCCTCAACGTTATCACGAAAATGCTGATATTATTCGAAACTAAATTTACAAATTCGAGGAATTTCTGAATTAACATTATTGTTAATATTGATTAAAGCTTATATTATTTGTTGAATTTTGCATTCATCCTTTACTTGCTGTTATTTTTCATTTTTACTTCAAGATTAATTATTCATCGATGTATTTCACATTGAATTATCTGTTCTCGGTATATTTCCACGCACAAATATTATAGAACACGAAGGAAATATTCCATTGTCTTTGTCATCAATTTTTAATAGGGCAAATGATAAAACATACCTATCGACGAAATTAACGTCAAATTCAGAAACAGAAAATTATGCTTTACACATTGTGAAGGTGACATTCGTTTTCTAATCCATTGTAGTATTTTATATAATAGCTGTTTAGATTTATATAGCAAAAAGATTTCGATCGCGACTAGCATGCCTATTTTGAAAATTTAAAATTCACCAATAATTAACCTCGGCCGTCGATTTAAATTCAGATAAAATTGCAACAAATGAATCATTCAACGAACATTACGTAAATCAGCGGCATCGCGTCTCTTCTGAGTGAACAATATTGTCGATGTTCGAAAAGAAATCCGTCGGCAAGAACATCCCATCGTTATCATTGAGGCAATTCGGTCAAAAAAGACGCGAAAAATGAGTGAGAAACAAGAAGAAATCGCGTAAGCGGCCTCACCTTCGCCCGACGTTCGACGACACTCGCACATGTGCGAAGCCCCCAAGAGTTCACCTCCGCAAGGTCGAGTCGCTTCCTCCAGAAGCAGAGAACCTCGGCACTTCTGGGGCTTCTCTTTTCCTCGCCTAGCCGCGGACCTCCGCCTACTGTACATTTCACCCCACTACCAGTGCGCTCGGCATAAATTCCTGAAGCTCCTTTCCTCTTTCATCTTTTTCCCCGCTGTCTTTGTCGCGATGCAGTTCCCCTTTTCCTATTAACTGACCTTGCTCATACCAATTCCTCAACAGCCTTTGCATCTCGAGCGCTACACGCGTAGCGGTGTTACAGATGTGTTATAGAAACAAAAGATATTCTTCCTATTCAATAGAATAAGCCAAATGGGAAACAAGAGCTTCGAGCGAAATTGATGGATGTCCCTAGGCTCCTTCTTGATTCTCTCGCGGAAGCTGATTTTCATTTTTAATTTTACGTGTAGATGCGCCCATCCAGTGAGCGACAGTGTAAACTCAGGAAAAGAGTAATTTTTTTTTTATGTAATACCCTACGTTGAAGAAGATAAACGAATGCTAATAAGAGCCGCGCTCGCACGTACACACATTTGTTTGTGCTAAATGTTCTCTCTTCTTACTATTTCTTCTATTTTTGTTTTTAAAGACCATTTATCGTAAACTAGGAAACCTAATTTTTCGAAACGACTTAAAATTTGAATGATATCTGTTCCTTCGTCAGGTTATCTTAATTTCAACTCGATCCAAAAACAACAAGAAGAAAAAACAACTAAAAATAGTACGTGATAAGCTTAATGAAAATGGATTTGGATATCGACGAGTGGACGAGTGAGTTATTCGTTCGATATTTACAAAATTCGAGCGTTAGTTGAGTCACGCCGGAATATACGCTGAAATCTATATTTAATTAGCGACAATGGCGGGGCCTTCAAGTGTACATAGTGTACGTAAAACACTTGTTCTCTCTTACTGATGGATGATATAAGTCGCGGACGTTTCATTGATGCAAAGGCTGCAAGTTTTCAGAAAAAGTTGCGCGAGATCGCCATCAACAGAGGACATTTTATCAATCGCAAATTTTTATGCCGCAAAAATCTCATACCTCTGTCCAAAATTTTGCTGAACGCCGTCCGACGCTCGAGCCGAGCCGTTGGTTTTTTTTAATACGTGCAAGTAAGCAATTACAGTATGTAAAATGAGCATTTCACACACTTAATAGCTCGACCACAATGTTAATTATAAATATGTATAATGAAAGAATATTTTTAAGGCGCTTGAGTAATTTTGAAACTGCTGTACACGTATGATTATTTTTTCCTATTTTTATCAATAATTCTGTGATTAAATATTAAAATTGCTGTTAGAACATTGTAAATTATTTTAAAAAAAAGGTGATTTAATCGCAAAATATAAGTATTTGAAAGGCATTTTTGCCTTTGAAATATTTATTACAACATTCGAATATTTTCTCCTTAGATTACGCTTAACGACAAAATTTGCAACTCACGAAAGTATATATATCATTAAACTTAGTAGAATTATAATAATTTAAATATCGAAATTTTTTTAATTCTGCCTTGAGTATCACATTTGTATCACATCAGATACAAATTTATTATTAAACTCGACATTAAAAAATTACCTAATTGATTTTATATAAAGTAAATTAATGTTAATTATAATCAACTTTCATCCCTATTTATCGATCAATGTACAGGCATCTGATGGATGGCAAATGTTAATTCAATGAATTTGAATAGTTGTTTCATTCAATTGACTTCAAATGAAATGTACATTCATGTTTAATTGCAAATTATTGGCAAAACTTAGCCTCCAGCTGTAATGTCGTGCAATGGCGCCCAATGCAGCCATGATAGTCATTGACATACACACTGACGTCGTTAGAACATTGGCCTATAATGAAAAGACATTGTACTCCTTTTTATTTTTTCTTTATTCGCGTAGGTCTGAACGTAATGAAAATTATAGTTCGACATATTATATTGTACAATGATATTTTTTTCCACTTAAGCCTTTAAGAACGGCTCAAGCCTTAATTACTTTTTACTACTTGCATTGACAAAAATAATAATGCCTTTTGTAAAACTTCTCAAAATACTGTAATAAATATCAGTAATAAATACCAGGGCAAAGAGTTTTCTTGCACATGTAATAATAGAAACTTGAATCATATGCGAATCCATAATAAGGTGAGTTTTTATACTCATGCACAATTTTTTTTATTGTAATTTTATTTTTTAATTACTATATTTCAAAATATGACACTAATGGCATACATAAAATCAATGAATTAACAGTTTTTGCAATTCCACAATATGAATAAATAAAATGTAAATTTTTTTTTAAAAATTAAAATTTTGTCAAAATTATCAATTTTACGAATAATATTTTAATTGTTTGTATTAGTTTTCGATGAAATATCTATTATCAATTACTTTATCATTTTACTTACAAAATAAAGCATTAAAAAAACGAAAATCCAATATTTATTAATAACTTCAAAATGATTTTTCATATTATGCGATACCTATATATATATTTTTTTTCAAACTGACCTCAATTTTGAATAGTGCATAATCCGTGGGAGTTTTATTTACTAGAACATATTAAAAAATAAAAAAAACTTTGAATGCAGCCAACGAAACGGCACATGAATCCCTATAGTATAGTAGGAAATGAAAGACTTGTTTAAATATGAATTATATACGTTATTCTGAAATTTAAAATAGTATAATAATGCCAACATAAAAACTCACACATGTTCATACGCATGTATACTAAAAATAATAAAAATATATATTATTAGTTACACGGTCTAATATCGCCCTGAATCGCTTAAATTTTCATAAAATTTAAGAATCATTATTCTTTAAAACTGATACAAAGTTAAAAGAGTCCAACTAAATACATTGTATAATAGAAAAAACGATAAACTTAATTCAGAATAAGACTCAGGACTTATTATAAAGAATTTATTTTCTTGTCACGATAGTTCCGTATAAAATTTCAACTTTACGTATGCAGCATTAAAAGCGTTTCACACATTTCTCTTTAGTGCATAAATATTTACATATAATTTATTTTAATTATTTTAAGGGTTATAAAATCATAAAGCAGAATTACAAGCACATAATATTAGTTGCATTAATTATGCAACAGCGATAATGAAATAAGGCTGATTTTTTTTACTTTTTGTTATCATTAGAATTTAATGCAACATCTCATACTAAAGATATCTTTAGAAAGCAAATGAAGACCGTGACGCATTCAATAAAATTGCTATAAAAAATAAATGATTACCGATACGAAAAAAAATCATTTAACTTGGAAACTGATTATTTGGGAAAGCATAATTAGAAAAAACTCGTATTAATAAAAAGCTTAAGTTAAGATCTTGTTAATTATTAAAATTGATTTTTAATATTTGTACAGCTAGATCTTTTTCATTTACTTAATATTACGTTTAACAGTTTATCGAAAAAATTAGCCTGGATACAATCGAGTTGATTTTCCTTCATTTAATAATGAAAATACAGTATGAACCTTCGAGGAAGTAAATTAAATTTTAAATAATGACAATGTGCTTATTACACAATAAGCTGTACCCAAATAAACAGATTGTAGGCGTACATTTGATCGATGTAAAAAAGAGTCACAAGAACAATTAGCCTGGATAGAGTTTTGCAATAGCTTTTGGAAAAAATTGCGCATAAAGCTTTCCGCTAGCGAAGAATTAAAAAATTATGCCTCGTGGCCAATAGAGACGATTTCATTACTAGATGCTGAATATTGTTAAGGTGCATTCGTATCGAGTGTTCGCATAGGTGCACACTTATAATCAGCAATAAGAGAGCGCGCGTGACGGGTACGGGACAAGAGGGGATAGCGGGGGAGCGAGAGATAGATAGAGAGAGAGAGAGAGAGAGAGAGAGAGAGAGAGTGAGAGAGAGTGAGAAGGAGAGGGAGAGGGAGAGAATGCACTTCGATCGCGAGATTGCTAACAAAGTCGAGTGCAACGACCGGCCGAGTCGCGTAACCAGGACGTCCTTCCCTCGCCTCTGCCTCTCTCTTTCTCGCTGCCCGAGGTGCTACCGATATATACAAGGGTTTCCACTATTAGATTCGAAAATAAAAAAGTGGGTTAGCCGCTTAAAAAAGCGAGGAGTACGTCGAAATCGGAGTACGTCTGGAGAGGTAGGAGGTGGCCGAGGACGGGGAGAACGCATGTCAGATATATATATATATATATGTGTGTGTGTGTGTGTGTGCGTGCGTGTGTGTGCGTGTGTGTGCGTGTGTGAGGGTGTGCGTAGAGAGACACGCCGGGAGGAGGAGGAGGGGGCGAGCGGGGGCGGGAGTTGCTCAACGGCGATAAGGTCCAGCCCAAGGAGCTGCTGGGGCTCGCGATAGAGGTGCCGACGACGAGGTCCCGCGGGGCTCTCCGAGGAGGTCGGCCGAGGTCGCGGATAGGTGGTCGCCGGGCCGGGGCCGCGGGAAGACGGCGGCTCGCGAGTCGGCGGGCACGGGGAAGGCATCCGCGCGAGCTCGCTTTCTTTGCCCTCGTGCGTGACCGGGCGCCACGTGATCGGCCCGACGCCGACGAGTCGGCCGCTCGGAGTGACGCGCTATTTTTGCATGCGCCTCCGTGTGACTCACGGCTCACCTCCGAGTCGCCTCTCTAGCGCGCGCGCGGCTCCACCCCCCCCCCCAGGGAGTCCGAGCTCCGCCACCTGCCCGCCCTGGCCCGAGTCCGGCCCTCCGGCAGGCCTCTCTCCCCGCGGAGGAGCTTTTCGGACCCGACCGAGGCGATCCCGGGCTACGCCGGCCACGTCGTCGCCTGGGATCGAAGCCAAGCTACTTCCGTGCGCCCGCGTGACTTTCCATGCCCGAGGATAAGCCGACTGCAGATTTTCCGTGACGGAGTCGTTGGTCCAGAGCCGATTACCGCGGCTTTATTCCGAGCCTTTGTTATTGCCGCGTCGTCGTTTTACTTTTGACGGTGGCACGCAACGATCGGCCTCGTGCCTGCCAACGAATTTCGGTGGATTTTGTAATCCTGGATTTACTAGGAATTCCCATTAGAAGGGGAACCGTCGATTTTTACTTTTATCAGTCGGGTAATGGCATAATGGAAAGGGAAACTGTACGAAGCGTATAATTTTTGCCGAACGCTTGTGCAATGATGAAACGTTGTTATGAATTATTCGACGCCATTAAAGTAATCTGATGGAAAATTTCGTACTTTCGATTTAAAAGACGTCGGAAATTTTTCCTGGCATACTTTTATACGCATTTCACTGAAATTAAATTACGCTTTATTTTACCTATATCCTGTTAGCTTAACATACGGATGTGAATTCACGAGTGTAAAATTTGTGAAGTAGATTCTGTACACATGTTCTTAAATTTACGTAACATAAGTTTGTTTGTAATATAGGAAAAGAATCATTGATATTTTTCCAACTGATAAAGATAATACTTGCTACAGACATGTTAAATCTTGGGTAAAGATATCGATACATAGTAATGAAGATCAATATATCCTATTTTATGCGAGTTCGCGAACGTATTAAAGAGCGAATGAGTGAGTGAGCGAGAGAAGGCCACATCCAAAGGCAAAATTCAACTTATTTACCCACGTAACGCGTCGATAAAACCAAGCATTTCTACAGAAATAAATAAAATTTTCTAAACAACTTACTGAATATATGATGTGCTCAATTGTGTAAATGTGGCATTCTTTTTATAGAACCGTCGCTCTTTACACATTCTATCAAATGAATGTTTCTTCAATGGATCTTAGCTCTTAAAGTATTAATAATTAATTTTTAAAATGATTTTATATTTATAAAAAATTAGTGTCAATAACAACCAAGTGTCAACGATGAATATGAATTTTCATAATGCATTACTTCAAACTCTCTTCGTTCTTTATTGCAGAATTATAATTCGTTCTTATGATGTTTTTATGAGAGCTAAAACATTTATTTATGAATTATACAACGATACACTTAAATAACTAGTGTTACTGTATATTGAATTTTTACTTTGAATTCGTATTTCTTTTTGGCAAAAATAATGATCTGTTTCTCCAATAAACGTAACAATTTAAATCTTGTGTTCAAATTTTTTTGTTCTTACATATTGCTACATTTTTGTATAATTCCGTACATTTTCGCGATAGTCGCGAATATCTTTACCATTGCTTTAAAAAAAATTTTATGAAAATCTTATATTTTAATTAACAAAAAAATTGTTGTATTAGTTTATAAAAAAAAATGAAAATTTTTTTTAATTTGCGATATATCTATCTTTATTATAATCTAAAGCTAACCTACAATAATGAAGTAGCAACATACGCTTGAAAGCGAATCAATCGCGTCAACGTTGCATTAGTGCCAAGTTAACACTTAATATAGAATTTACAGTTTAAATAATAAATCAGTTTGAAACTTATGATTGCGCAAGATCTTTCATTCAATCTAACCCATTCTTATTATTTTTTCGAAGTAGTTAAGCATATTAATAAATTGCAAACAAGTTTTAAAAAGCATAAGTTTAAGCTCATTTCATATTACGTGTTATATTATTTTTTCTTAACTTTTAACTTATCCAATTACTGGAATTAGTTATTTTTATACAAGTATTTCAATATGTGCACGTTAACTTTCAATTCTCATTCGATCACTTAGCTTATCAAATGAATATTTTCGAATTCTTGTACATTGACAAAAATTTTGTTAAATCATAATCGGCGTAAACAAAAATTTATAATTATATAAAAAAATTTCCTGTTTGTCATATTGGCATTCGTTTAATCAATACAAAAATTTTTCAAAAGATATTTTCAAAAAAAAACCCATCATATTTTAGTTCAAAATTTTTAGATGAATAAAATGAATGAGATTAATTGTATTATTAATTTTTATTAAATTTATTACAAGAAGTACTTTTAAAAACATTTATTTTTCAAAATCGAATTACTTATGTTGACTCTCGTTTGTTCTTGCAGCATTTAATATTAAAAAGATAAAAATTAAAGTATCGTATTAAATAGTTAGTTTTATACATGATATTCGTTTACATTAGATGTATTAAAATTATTGAATTGCTTAATTTACATATTTCTATATATCTTTTCAGCTATTTACTTCAATATTTGAACTTTATGAAGGATAAGTAGAACAATAATTTCTTATATTATTATTTAGTAAAAAACCATTAATACCAAAGTATAAATTACAAAATAATATTATTAAATAATTATAATCACCTAGTTAATTAAAAAAATTTGTTTCTCTACAATTATTTATCCATATATAGACATGGGTATATATGCGTACAACTGTTTTTAATATTATGATGTTTTATTTAACAATATTATAATTAAAAATTTTAACTACCGGTATGAAAAACATAATGTTTGGCAAATTTCTATCGAAAATGTTTGTGAAAATTTCTAAATATGAACATTATATAAATAGCTTATTTTTTAAATCAACCCTGTAAATTAAGCAATTAAATTTTTTTGGCAATTTGATTTTCGAGCTCTTTTACAAAGTAAAAAAAATTATAAAAAATATATTAATTATAGTATTTAATATTAATAGACTACAAACTTTTTGAGTTGATTTAGAATTTTAAAAACAATTTAACTTATTCCATTACTACAAAATACTGAATTTAAACAGTTTATATTAATGTATGATAAAATAATATATCTCTTAGTAATTAAAAGTAACATAAAAGAAATTAAATTAAAAAATCAAATTATATGTATTATGAACAGAAGCTTTTATTTATACTTCTGAAAAATGTGTGAATTTCTTATAAAAGTATAAAATATTAATTAATAGTTAACTAAAGTTATAACTTAACGTTAGTTTTTCAACTTAGTACTTTGAAGACTTTTTTCAAATATTTCTAGTATAAGCCTTTGTTTTATGAATGTCACAAATAATAAACCATTAACAATGTTGAGTAAATAAAAAAAGTTTTTCAGCAATATTGTTATCTTTAGTTTCTCATAATTTATTGGAAATGTGAAATTACGGTATTAAAGGGCAAATTTAACTTTATTAAAAAAATGTGACCGCTAATTCTTCAAAAGTTTTCAAAAAACACGTTTTGGCTATATAGATTATACAAAATTAATATTTTGAAATTATCAGATTTAAAAAAATTTTTGTTATCAAAAAGCCGATGCATGAAGTTATTATGTAATATTATGATAAAAAAGATATATTTAGAAAAATATTGAGTTTGTCTTTTAAATAATCTTTTTATACGAAAAGAAATATAAGCAAATAAATACTTTACGTTAGCAAAATTTTTATTTTATAAAAAATTATTTTATTACCTATTAGTTATTTATAATAAATATTTAAAATGAAAGCTCCGTGAATATTTGATAATATTCCTAATTATATTGTATTTGAAACTATTATATTTCGATTATTTGAAAAACATATATATATATATATATTACATTGCAAATAATTCGTGCATGTTGTAAAATGTGTCATTTTGATAAAAAAAATTCTATCGATAGAATATGGTATTAGGATTAGTTAGTAGAGAAAGGCATTTTTCTGATCACGGATGGATGATCCGTTAATAAACACCGCCCGTATACTCTGCATATGTACAACACCAAATCCTAGTGGAAGTAACTAAAAATATTGATTGTATGAGTAGTAGTCGAGTGTTCTAAAATTGAGCACGCAGTAAACTTTCGTACGCTATAACTTAAAATTCGATGTACGTACATTACAAATTCTTATGAACTACTGTAAAAATTTCTAACTCTTTCTTAAAAACAATTAAGAAAAATAAGAAAAATGCTGTTTAATTTTCAGTTTGAGCGTAAAAAAATAATTTTATCTAAACATAATTGTTTTATATTGAAGTTTTATAACTAAACTAGTTTCAATGAATGTACTTTTAGTAAACAATTTTCTTTTAATTAAGCTTAAAATATATGAAATTTAGAATTAATGAAATATGTAGAGAATTTTTTGATGAATACAACCACGATAAGAATTTTCATTCATCTATAACTGATGTAATAATTTTAGTTACGTAAGGAGCAATTTTGAAAACGAGCACTATTTTGAAAATGTCTTAACATTTTAACTATATCTTAATAAAAATAATCTAAATCAAGAGCAATTACACGATATAATGGCTCAATAGTGAGTGGAAAAGAGAAGGAGGTAGGGAGCGGGTCAATAAATAAAATAGTTCCAAAGACGTGTTTTTCAATTGATCAGTTACCTGGCTATAAGCTTTTTTTTTATCCATGGTAATCAATTCTAGAATAGAGTCTAGTCTCATTGATCTACATAATGAAAAATAAGTAAATATCTATAAGTTAAATTAGTGTACTTATTAAAAGAAATTAATTTAATGAAAGCAATGGTAATTTAATGAGCTACATTATTGAATACCAATTTATCGATACAGATTATTTTTTCATATAATGATTTTAAAAAATTATTTTTGCATCCGATATGTTATTTAAAAAATTCATTTTATATTGGATTTCGGTAAGTAAAGAACAAGAGAAGAATGAAAAAAAAATTAATCGATACGTTACATCGAAGTTCAGTAATTGCGAATTTTATCTATTGTAAGTTAACCCAAACATTAATTACACGCTGTCATTATCTTTTCATTGCATAAATTACATTTAAATAATTCAAAAATATACCAACATCGATCAATCATAAATACGATCGCATATTAAAATTAATAAGCAATTACAAAACAATATCCTGTTTTTCCTATACCACAGAAAGCCACAGAATAACTAATTCTTGCTATTTATTTAATTTATAAGATTTATTGTAAATAATTTTTTTCACTTTTTTTAAGCTCACATATCAAATGTTACACGATGTTAGGCATTATGCTTATAACTCTATAGACGCTGTCCTTTATACCTTTGGTTATATACCATCGGTTGCAATCGTGTCCGGTCAATATAATGCGGCTCATATTTTCTAAGCAGTAGGTTAATTATAAAAGGTTCTCAATTTTTTACAACGTACACTTTTCGATAGCAATAGAACTGATCTACGGTTGAAGTATTTGTATATGCGGTAAAATTCAGCTGTAACTGTAGTCACTGTCGTAGAAAATTTTCTTTATCGTATTTAAACTATCATAGAAGAAAATACGTTTTGTAGAATCATTGTTTATTTTGTAATTCGAAACAAATACGTATTTCTTAAGTGACTATTTCATATTTCACTATCTATACTTTGCACTGGATCATGACTCTTAATAATCGGGTTTTACATAAATGACTAAGAATAGCGATAAGTAGTTTTTAGATTAATGTTTTGATTAAATCAGTTAAAAAAAAGAATCAAATCATGGTTAATAATTTATTACAAAATAAAATTAATTACAAAACCATTAACAAAATAAGCATTCCATAAATGCTTCCATAAAAGCATAAAATTTATTTTTAAAGTACACATCTTTCAAACGATTTAGTGAATAAATAATAAAATTTCACAATAATAAAATTGGCAATTAGCTTTTTGACTATAGAGGTAAAGAATGCTTGTATTCGTTATTGAGTTGAAGGTGAATCTAGAAAACGATTTAATTGAAAAAACTGGAATTCCCGCAGCATTCGAAATAATTATGATATATTCAAGATATTTAATGAATGTGCGATTGCAAAGAGAAAAACAAGTACTATTGGATAGGCTCAGTGCTCCATGAGGTTTTTGACGCAGGAAGATCGTATCCTGCTTGGAAAGAGACGAAAAACGGCTGGAGTAAGGCTTGAACGACGATGAATATGTAACGTAGAGAGTAAGAGTGGAGGAGCTGAGTGAAAGAACCACGTCAAGTGAAATACAGGGGCACGGGCAACGGCTTGACGGCTGCAGGAGCGAGCAGCATCGGAGGACGGTGACTCCGATATAGAAGGGAGTTAGTTTGAAATCGGAGGCGCGAGGCAGGACGGAGCTGACGGAAGCCCCGTCCGCTAACGAGGCGCCGTCGTCTCGCGAGCCGCGGCTCGAAAGTTAGGCGAAGCATCGGGCCGAGGCCCCGTGGCGTCTCCCATCCCTCGCAATATGGGTCAACGGAAAAAAGCCGAGAGCAGCGCGAGAGCCAGCGCCGCGACGTCGCTTCAAGGACGATATTCAGTTAAGCCTCGTAAATAGATCGGGCGGCAATGGCACGTAAGCCCGGATACGCGCGAGCGTCTCCGACGCAAATCGCACTTGTTGCCATGGCGAGGAGAGGCTCGTCCCCCGCCCGGTTACCCCTGGCCGAAGCCCCGCCAGCAGTGCCGCGGCCTCCCGCGTGGCCCGTGACGCTCGTCCCGGTCGCGCGACGAGGCGCGCCCGGGACAAGGGGAGCCCGAGCCGCGCGGGAGACTTGGTCCCCCCCCCCTTCCAAGCTTTCCGAGGCTCGCCGCTCAGGAGTCGGGCGGCGGCGTGACGCAGGCAGGGAGGCGCTGCCTGGACCGCCTGGCCGGGATCGATACCGCGCGAGCTCCGCCGGCGTCCGCGGCGTCGCGCGCAGCCACGACGCGGAGTCGCGCGTGGGCGTCTCGGCGCCCTGGCCTCGGGAACTGCGCAACTGCGCTCGGGGCTCCGTCGTCGCTCTCCTCGAGGGCGAGCCCGCGGCCCGGCGTATCCTCCCGCCGACGCTCCCCGGCACTTGGCTCGGGCGCTTCGTAGCCGACCTCGCGGGGAGCCGCGCGCGACTCTTTGACCCCTGCGTCGCATCCGTACCCTCCTCGATTCTTCCATTCCTCGGGATCGTGGCCGATAGGGGCCTGCAATCGATAGCTCGACGCTCGATGGCCTACGACCGCTCCTTTAGCCCCTGCTTCTTCCAGTACTTGCTTCCATTCAACTAACGACCTTCGGCTCCGGAGCCGCGTTGTTCGGCAACACGCTCTTCTGCCAGGATTTTTCCTACCTCTCGAATCGTTTGTTGAAAAGCATTGCTCCCTTGGACGCGCGCCCCAACGCTTATTTACGTAAATCTGGACCTTACTTAATTCCGTCCTTGCTCGGCCGATTCTTCAACCCTTGCGCTTCTCGTCCAGCCAACGCTTCGTAGCCTGCCTACGTTGCGCAATAAGCGCAATCGACCAACGATTGTAACGAGCACCCATCTAAGTCCGCACCTCGGATTTACGCGTTTATCCGAATACACCTACGCAACAGGTTACTTTATAGCCGTGTTACTGTGACGAACGCTATTGGCCCTCTCCTTATTATATTTCCACTGCTGTATCACTCACGAATTACAAGGGACAGGGTCATCAGTCTTAGTAAAGCCCGACCGATCCGTTTCTGCGCATGAGTTTTTCTCTTATACAGTACGCTGGATAAGCTGCGAATAAAGACGATACAAATTCCCCTTTTTTTCCAACAAGTTACAAATTTTATTAGATAAAATATCATCGTGTATCATTGATTCAACTTATTAGGTACGTGTCAATTTAATTACTGCTCTATTTTTTATTTTCGGTTATTTAAGTAGTGATTTTTATCATTTATCCAAATAGTGCATTATTAATGATACGGGAATCGCCTTGTACGAATAAAAATGTCACGCATAAAATTTGATGTCAACTAAAAATGTATAAAAAAAATTCTGTTCCATATATTCGCGTTTCATATGTGTACACAAAATATAGGCAAATTTGAAAGTTTTTATTTAATGGTAAGACAGGCTGCAAAATTCTAATCGCAATCGGCAGCGTCGTTAAAATCACGTACAAGTTATTGTTGTTCCTGCTTTTTTCAAGCTATAGGCGGACACTACGTCACAGCAAGAATGTAGAATCTCAAAACTGTCGAATGATTGAAAAGAATAACAAAACTTTTCACTGCTCTAGAATTATGATGCCGTTAAAAAGGCCATTTGAATTATTTACATAAAAAAGCAGATTTAAGGGATACTGCGTTTCTTAGGAGTGTTAATGCTCTCTCGTCATAATCCCATCCTTGAAATTGATATTACCAGCGTTAACGGGCGACTGTAAAGCAAAATTTAAATGTGTTATTAACAAGGCAATTGTCGCAGGGATGTAAGCGGTAACAGATATTAAAAGTGTTAAAAAAACGAAGCGCTGTGATAGTAAGGGGAGCTGCTGGTCATAGTGGAAAGCGAGTTTGGAAAGGCTGCGCAAGGTCGTTATAGCAATGGCTTAAAGACAATTTAAGCGGTTGTAATTATCAAGGTAACGAGTATCGGCTCGGACAGGGAGGAGGGAACATCCAGACTGGCGTATTCGCTTCACGGGAGTGAACGTCGACCCGACGAGGTTGAAGTGCACGAGGCTGCGTCAGCCGGGAAAGCAAAAAGCGCCCTTGCATCATCGAGCAGACCTAATCGAATGACGTTCGCTCGGGCGCCGTGGCCCAGCTCTCCCCCGGCCCGTCATCCGTCCACCCGTCCATCGATCCGTCTACCTTATCCGTAGATCTATCCATCAATCTGTACCTCGGTCCTCCTCTCCCGCCGCGGTCCGCTGATTCCTTGCCATCCAGCTCTCGCACCTTTCACTCGCCCGCAAAGCCCGAGCGAATTGCCCAAGCGGCTCGGAGGCTCTCCTGAGCGGCCGCCGCTAAAACCCGCGGCGGATCGTTCGACTGGACGGAAAAGCTCGATCGGAGACCGGAGGCTCCTCGGGGAGCGACGCGAAGGCTGTCCGACTCATCGCTCCTATCCTCGCTCCTATACTCGCTCGCATCCTCGGCCGTGCGTGCGGTAGGTGCGGAACGCGCGGATTTTTCGGGTGCGCCCAGGCAGGACGAGGAATAATAAATAAATCCCGCCTCGGATATTTTCCAAGTGAAAGTTTAGTTCCGTTAGTCACGGACCCCGTCGCTCGCTCGATCGCCGCCTATCTAACGAATCGCTCTATCGAGTGTCAACGCGCGGCTCGAGGTAATCGTTATTCGAAATTCAATTGCCAGTGGCTCGATATCGCGCGCTCATTAACGTTTTCGTAACTTCGTCAGCTCGAAAATCTACCTCCTTATCTTTATTGGTGCGCGCGCTTATTGTAGTTTCTGCTCATGGCTCGCCGGCTCAGTCCGCATTATCTGGTCGTAAAATTTTCATCCTATGCAATAGTGGAGGCGACTGGGCGCGCTGAAAATTTATGCTTTATAATTTGTATGCAATACTTCTCGCGCAACGTATTAATTGTCATGTATTTTTGCTTATTGCAGTATAACGTTGGAGACCGAGAGACTAAGTAAAACGATGGAGTCCGTCTGTCAGGTCAAAGGGTGCAAGGCGAACAAGAAAGCTGCTAAGCAAGTCGTACACGACGACATTCGAGCACACGGCAAAGACAACAATAACGTCAACGGCAACGAGGAGGAGAACAACGACGAGAGAAGAAGCAACGGTAAAAAGAAGACGAAGGACAATACCGCTTCCACCAGCCTCAATTCCGTCAATGCAATGAGCAGCAGCAGCAGCAACAGCAACAACAACAACAACAACAACAATGCAACTAACAATAATAATAATAATAATAACAACAACAATAATATTATTATAAGTAGCAACGGCAGCAGCAGCCATTTAAATAATAAAAATAGCACCAACGGCAGCGGCAATGTTGTCGGCTCTGCTGGCAACAAAAGCAGCAGCCTCGGCAAAACAACGAAAATTAACGCAAGTTGCAACAAGGCTGTTGGTAACAGCAAGCCGGCGAGCAAGGAGGAGCCTCACAGCAATGTCACCGGTAGCAGCGGGACAGGGTCGAGCGGCCCGACGTACGAAAAAGTTGCCTGCCCCAGGAAGGCCGGAGCGAGCAACGAGGGCCCGAGCGCTGGTAGCAACAAAGTCGCTGGCCGCAATAACGAGGGGAGCTCCGAGGGCGCCGAGCAAGACCTCGGTAGCGAAAGCGCGAGCAGCAATAATAGCAACTGCTGCGGCAAAGCAAGCGGCAGCCCCGGCGGCAATGGCAGCTCCAGCAACGGCAGCGGCTTACGAAGCAACGAAATAGCGAAATCGAAGGCGAGCGAGGCCGAAAGCCAACAGAGGCGCGCCGTCCTCAGCTACGAGCAGGTTTGCCGGCTGAGCGACGTGATGAACGAGGTCGTCAGCATCCACGGGCGGGGCAACTTCCCGACCCTGGAGGTGCGACTGCGCGATCTAGTCACCATCGTCAAGGACAAGCTCGAGGCCGACCCGAACAGCGGGGGCGCGGGCATGAAGGTGCGCGACATTAGGCTCAACGGCGGCGCGGCCTCCCACGTCCTCGCGACCGAATCTCAGCCCTACAACGATCTCGACCTCATCTTCGGGGTCGAGCTCACCAACGGCCGGAACTACGACAAGGTCAAGGCCGCCGTCCTTGGCTCCCTCTTCGAGCTGCTGCCCGAGGGCGTGAGCCGCAAGCGCATCACGACCTGCAGCCTGAAGGAGGCCTACGTGAGCAAGATGGTCAAGGTGAACAACGACGGGGACAGGTGGTCCCTCATATCGCTCGGCAACTCACGGGGCCACAGGAACGTCGAGCTCAAGTTCGTCGACACGATGAGGCGGCAGTTCGAGTTCTCGGTCGACTCCTTCCAGATCGTCCTCGACTCCCTGCTCCTCTTCCACGAGTGCAGCAAGGTCCAAATGGGCGAGAACCTCTACCCGACGATCGTGGGCGAGTCGGTCTACGGGGACTTCCACGAGGCCCTCTACCACCTCCAGAAGAAGCTCATCTCGACGAGGCACCCAGAGGAGATCCGGGGCGGCGGCCTCCTCAAGTACTGCAACCTCCTGGTCAAGATGTACAAGGCCGCCCAGCCGGACTACATAAAGATCCTCGAGCGCTACATGTGCTCGCGGTTCTTCATCGACTTCCCGGACATCGGCCAGCAGAGGGCCAAGCTCGAGAACTACCTGTGGAACCACTTCGTCGGGCCGGAGGAGGAGGCCCTCAAGTACCAGTACCTCACCCTCCTGCACAGCGTCGTGGAAGAGTCGACGGTTTGCTTGATGGGCCACGAGCGGCGGCAGACCCTCGCGCTCATCGAGAGCCTGGCTTACCAGGTCCTGTGCCAGGAGCAGCAGCGGCTCACCAACCACCAGACGGCCCCGACGGCCTACGTCTACGCCAACGGCTACTACTACGCCCCGGTCATACCCACCGCGTGCTATACGTGCACCTGCAACTCCTGGATGGCCTGCTCGTCGTGATGCAATGAGAACTTCGAGAGCAGCCTTCACAAGCGGGGCGAAGGATAGACTAACTCATCACGAGAATGTACTTGAGAGAAAGAAAGGGAACGAGCGAGCGGGTTAGGGGATTTTCGGTCGGGGGTTGCGGGGGCGGCGAGGGACGCGGCGGCGGAACGGGGGTGAGGGCCGGCCTTGGGGGGGGGGGACAGGCGGAGCTGCGGGGAAAGGGCTGCGCGACGCGACGACCGGCTCGGTTGTCGGTAGGAGTTGTCGGTAGGGGCTCTGGGGGGGATTCGGACGTGGGCGGCAGGAGGAGGAGAGCGAGCGGGTGGGCCGAGAGGGACGAAAAATGCCGGGAAGGGGATGAGTGCGGGTGAGTGACCCGCGCTCAAGGACGAGGATAGGAGTCGAATAAGGGGCCCGGGGTGAGTGAGTGGGCGATGAAAGAGGAAGAGTGGGTGGGGCTGACGACGGCGAAGGGATTGGGGCTGTTCAACATTCAACGGTCGGAAGGTTGATAATGATGAAGAGAACGCTGCCAATTAAGAAACGCAGTCTTAATTTTGTTTTGAGGCAAAGCAAAGACTATCACTCAATATCACGTTAAAATAATTACTACAAAGATATAAAAATTAAAAACAAAAAATACAAAAAAAATATCAAGTTTAAATAGTTAAATGGTGGTCTGTCTCATTTCTCCACAGGAATGTGTAAAGTGTATTGAAACAAAAACTATATTTATGACCTTTAATTCTAAAATAAGCAAAGGGACATTGTTCACAGAGAAACTATATAAATATATAAATTTTATACGCATATATACATATACATATATACATATATATATATATCAATATATGCATACGTGTAGGTATTTATATACTTATATATATATATATATATATATATGTATATGTATGTATATATATGTATGTATGTGTATGTATGTATGTATATATATATTTGAAAAAGGTCCGTGTAGACCTCACCGTCTTCGTCACTATGCGACCTTCGTGCTCTTTCGTCATGACTTATGTGATGTTTACTTAAATGCCTCGTCCATAAATTGTTAACCTACGCTTGCAGGGAACAGGTGAACGAGAATATATCTCCTTTTGGTGGAAGTTACTGCTGTTAATAATAATGATAATAAAGGCAGAATACGAAGAGGAAAAAAATGCTCGCCCAAGAGTTTCTTTCTTTTAACTACTGTTTTGAGAAAAGCCATTTTTAATCAACAGGTGCTGTGCTTAAATTTTCGCGTGGTTTTCGGAGTCAAGAAAGTATGTATGTTTATATTGCCAAACGTTACACTGACGTTGTGAATGATGAAAGAACAAAGTGAAAGGGATCAAACAAACAAAAAAAACAAACAAACAAACAAACAAAAAGAAGAAAAAGAAAAATGATAAACGTAAGAATGGATGAAAATGTAAGAATCGTCTATTTGACTTGTATAGCATCCAAAGCGAGGATACAGGAATGCATTTGCGTTGTTCTTTTTTTGTTTTAAAGAATCATTCCGATGAGCACAATCGCATATGCGCGCAATTACGCAAACAAGCGTGTGAGGTAAAAGTGCAGATAAGTAAATGAATGAAAAGAAAGTACGTTTAATGAAACATAGAAGCGAACATGCATGAAAAATTGATGAAGCTATTTCAAAAATATAAGAAAAAAAAATATGTTGAAAAGTGAAAATGGAAATGTAAGTGCGCAATTGTGCATCTAAATGTATTACAAACATTATAAACATTATATTTAAACCAAAACAGATAGTAAAACATAGTAAAAAATAAGATCGGGAACGGATGGATGCGCGGGATAATAACATTCGATTCAACACGATTATTAGGGCGCATGAGGAAAACATTCTACTCTCATTTGATATTCAATTTTTTTTTTTTCTATTATGCATAAAGAGGAATGCAACACTCGTACACGATAAAGTAAACAAGATTATAACAAAAATCCCCTACATGCAAGTATATTAATTAATTATCTGATTGATTAATTGATGTGTGGCTGTGAATATTGTTTTCGCTTAGGTAAACTGTATCGTAGATTTTTTCAATGTAGACAGATTTGTATAATAACGGTTGTGCTGAGCATAATAGATGTAAAGGCGAGGAAAAAATTGAACTGTAAAATATGGGAAATAAATTGAAAAGTATATGTTTACAGGAGATTCGCAGCTCGAGCTTGTCGGTATGATGTAGATTTTAATATTCGTTTCGTGAAAGTGGCCTGTTTATTTACACCCCATTCATCAAACAGTACCGCTAGTACTTAACTTCATCCGTTCAGAAATTTTTTAAAACAAGGGTAGTTGATTCTTAACGACCTCAAAGGCGTGATCTTATTCTTTGAATGAATGTTCTCTTCGCCTTTAATATGCTTTATACTTGGTTAAAAGAACGTTCTTTTACAAGCCATTCAAATACATTTTCGTTCGCACGTCCAATATAAGCACAATAGCATAATGCAATTACAATAGATGCATCGATTTCAATATCCATTTACCAATGCCGTGTAGGAAAAATAAACGATGCATTGCCACGAGCGCTTAAGGTCTATTTTGTGCCAAATTCCTATATATCGTAACGTAAAGAATTATTCACGCCCGCGCGCCGCACTCGCACAGCCATACACATTCATCTCCAGAGCATCGGTTCTTTTATCAGAGACAATGTTTTTACATTGTACTTTCAATTTTTATTTTATCAAATAGAAGCACTCGAGTGCTATCGAATAGCACAGTGAGCCGCTTCGCGAAATCGTAGAAATTAGAAATCGAGGTTTAGTCTCGGCCAAAAGTAGCGAGAAAAAAAAAGAAGCAAAATAAGGGGGTTGGGGGTTGGTGGTAAAAAAAAACAAGGATTCAAATTGGCGTAGGCTTCGCGATGTTAAGAAGCGGCCCGAGTTCCGGTCGCGGAGCGTCCGCATCGATTAAGGAGCCGAAAGTGAGGAGAGACTGGCGCGACTTGGCCTCCGAGGAGAAGAGGCGGCCGGGGTGCGAGCCTCGAGCACGTAGGGATAGTTTCGCGCCGGAGAGAGAGAGAGGAGCGCGTAGGTAAGAAGTGCCGGAGCTCGTTGCTCTCGCGGCCTGTGGCCCGCACCCTCGCCCCCTCCCCCCGCCGCCAAATCGAAGCAGACAGCTGCGAGGGGCTAAGGGGAGGGGGACACCTCACTCTTCCTTTCCTGGACCGCGTCGCGCGCCCCTCCAGCAGCGAGCGAGCCTGCGTGCGAGCCCGCGCCCCGCCAGCCCCGGGGAACGAGCGAAAGTAAGCTCCGGAGGAAAAAAACGCTCCCGCAAACTGGTTTGCCGAGTGCCGGGCTCCCGCCGAGGTGACGGACGGGTACGCGTACGCGGAGCCCAGCGCTCGGAGTAGCCTCGTCGGCCCCGATGGCACCGCGCGCAATGATATCCAGCCCGGCGGATTCGCACCACCTCCGCGGGACTCAGGGCCCCTTCGCTCGACGATCGGCAACTGATCCTCCCTCGAGCTTTGAGCGGCCCTTTAGTCGAGAGCCAAATATCCGACTATACGAGCCCGGTATCGCGGCCCTCCGAAGCCTCTTCGCGATTGGCGGACTTTCTTTATCGCCTCGCGTCCCCGTAACGACGGCCAAAGCCAGCATTGTCGTCCGATGCGGAGCTACGATTTGCTTGCGGACTATCATGGCCCGCCCTGATAAATCTTGACCGACCAGTGCGAGCGCGCACGAGTCCAGTTAGAGCCTGTCGCATTTGGTGGGACTCCCGAGAACTCGCGATTGTCGCTCTTAACGCAAAATCAAGGGGCCGATGATCTAGCGCGAAATCATAAATAATAAATGGCTGCATTTGTTAATTGGCGAGCACATTCTCGGAGACGGTTCCTTCTCCCGTAATCCTATCGACTCCGTTATCGAACATCGAAGACACGCAATGCTTGAACCAGTGCCAAATACGGCACGATAAAAAAATTAATTATTTTATCTATACCAGATAGACCTTAGCTGAGCACACCGATTTGTTGGTTTGTATAAAAAGCCGTTTGTAAGAAGGCATCCTCGAGTAATCTACCGGATTTGTAAAAATAAGTTTGTGCACCAATCGCACCGACAGCATCCTCGTAATGAAAAGTTTGTGTATGAGAACATGGAACGCGTTTAATTCGCGATAGTACAGTCGACGCATTAACAAAATGCAAGTCGGCCTCGTACTCATAAGTCACATATCAATCGCGTTCACTAGTTCATATCAGGTCGTGATGATTTTCTTCGTGTACCCATTTACGTCTTCTTTTTTTTCATTTGCACCATCACATATCGTTTTCCCTTATTTTGTAATATGCACCAAATATAACAACGGTTTGACCTCGAACGACCCCATATCAATCGGACGGCTTAGTACTTTTCGTGCTGGCGCAAGTTTTTAAATAATTACGGATTACTTCGTGGGAAATTTAACCAAAAATGTCATTGGGACCAGAGTTTTAAGAATTGCGAATTTTTTTAGATTTCATTAAATAAAAAATAAAACAATGTAAGAAATCATACCGCAAGTTTTCGAGCTGCTCTGCTCTGGAAAAGTTGTTGATTTACAAAAAAACAAATAAATATTTGTGAAAGAGACATGGGGTTTGTCTTGAGAGTGAGATATTTTGCTAAACATAGTCTTATTAAGTTATCACACGTGTGTATATATATATATATATATATATATATATATGTATGTATGATACGTATATATATATATATATATATACGTATATATAATCGTTAAAGAAAAAGGACTTCAAAATACCGAAAGATATTTCGTTTTCTAAAAAAACGACTTTATGTGGATTATCAATAAAATACATTGTGCAGTTTTAAGAAAAGAACGAGTACACGTAAAAGTTGTTGTATACTATTACAATCCGATGTTATGAAATATAGATGGAAATGTTAGAGGGTATACGAATATATCAAAATAATGAAAGATGATAGAAAAGAGGTTGCAAGCGACGATGCTGACTCCATTAACGGCGACTGCGTTAATTTTTACTCTTGTATTCAGTACAATCCTTTTATATAATAATGATATGTGGGCTCAGTGGCATCGTGTTTGGCTGAACTTTTAGCGGCTCTTTTTCTTAAAAAAAATACAATCGCATTAAAAAAAAAAACAAAAAAAAAAAACAAAAAAAGAGAGAGAAAAGTGAAAAAAAATCAATAAAACAATTATCAAAATATTAAATGTTGACTAAAAATTTCGTTTTCGTGTAAAGAAATAAGCAAAAACAAACAAAAAAATATGAAAATAGACTGAAAAACCTTCGTTCATATATCGATTAGGTCTATGGATAGCGCACGTTTGCATCTCAGAGTCGACCGATAATAATAAAAGAAGCAAAAAAAAAAAAAAAATAAAAATAAATTTTATGAGATTGTGTAATCGATTTATATATAAATATGTAATTAAAAAATAAATAAGAATAAAGTACGCCAAAGCGCTGATAAACACTTACACATATTCAGTTTCATTGATTTTGATACAATATGTGCCCGCGCGCAGCTAAATAGAAATGAAATTAGATGTGTGACGGAAAAGAAAATACATTATTAAGAATAAGAGAATGAATAAATAATAATAATAATTTTAGGAAAATAAAGTTTTGCAGAAAAGTATAGAACTAAATCAGTGGTCTTGCAGTCGTTTTCACCTTAACAGAGTATAATAAAATAAAGAAATTATTATTACATACTACAAAATGCCGTAAGACAAACTCTACACAAAAGCTGAATATGTTTAAATGCGTTTTCTTCAATCCTCTCCTTTTCATCTACTAATTTTTATTGTCTTTCCGAATAATAAAATATGTAATAATTTCGCATTGACGAGATCACTATAGTCACGTACTCAACAGAAATAGGAGCGTGATAAAAAAATCAGTGTAAGAAAGCTTAGAATTGCGAAAAAGAGAGTATGCCAGTTAGAGATAATAAGGAACAGTGTAACAAAATGATATGATGAATTAAAAGGTGAAGGTAAACAGAAAATAAAAAGTAAAGTATTGCATAATGAGTTATTAAACGATTAGATAAAAGAAAAAATACCATACATATTGATCGCGTCATCGCTATTATACATATTTTATCAGAAATAAAAAGGCGAAACTAATAATTATCGATATATTATATATGTAATACTTAAGAATTATAATGTAATACATGATAATTGATAGTGCAGCTGTAAAATGTATAAGACTATCATCATCTAGTTAGCTTCATTAATTAAAAGAAAAGTACCTATCGTTATTTGATAAAAAGTCCTACAAGCGAGGGTAAGACTACACTAGAAACAATAAAAAAGATTTAAGGAAACAATGATGTAAATATTATTATAGACACATACGTCATACTGTATAATGAAACATTGAATTTTAGTCGAACTCGCTACACACGCGCTCTTTCTCTCTCTCTCTCTCTCTCTCTCTCTCTCTCTCTCTCTATCTATCTATCTCTGTATCTCTCTCTTTTTCTCCCTCTCTCCCATCCCTCCCTCCCACACCTCACCACACCCTCTCACTCTTTCTTTCCTTCCAACTCATAAATCCTAATACTTACCACCTACACCCAAACACGAATGTGCGACGCGCACATACCAACAGATGCACAAACAATAATACACAAACGCATTAACGCGTATAGGCACGCGCGCAAGTTGATTCGCATACATACCACGTATAAGAATTCCTTTTTCGTTGGCGCGCAAAATACGAATGGAAAAAAGATGGATACGATTTAATAAATATTATATAGGAAGCACATAGCGGTACTAAAGAAAGGAGAAAAGTGATTTGTTCGCGCGTGCGTACGAAAAGAAAATGAATTTTAATTTTCTGAGCCTATTTTATTATTTCTTTATATAAACTGGAAAATATTTCCTCTTATAGGAAGAAATTCACTGATCATGTAGATGGATTTTCGTCCTTTTTGTGATAAAACGTGTTGAATAATAAACGGATTCATGCCTGCAATCCATCGGACACACAAGCGCAACCGTGCATACGCATACACACCCACACACGTACGCACGCACGCATATATTATGTGTAAAATTTCCGTAAAAATGTAAAATAAATATTTGATTCAACGGAAAAATAAATGTAGAAAAGAATGGACTTTTACATTTTATCTTCTAATATAAGAATAGAATATTAACTTCAAGCTATAACAATCCGATTTGTATTTTTAAAATATTATTTAATCACCTGATTTATATTTTCCATGTTTTTAAAAATTTAAATCTTTTGCACTACATTTTTGTCTCTACCTGTCCTTTAATGCGACTTTCAAGTTTTATTGTTGAATGCGAGATAATATTGTTATAAAGGCAATTCAAGATCGTTATTGTTATGAATATGAATTTTCGCTATATATACTATTGTAAACTGTAGTTTTTAATGAAAAATTTATTAATATTATTATGTACTCTATGTTTTTCTTATTTTACTCGGTTGTTTCATACGTAGAATGAAACTTTGCTTTGCAATTTAAACGCATTCGATTTACTAATATTGAAAAAAAAATATTCCATCGGAATATTATTATTTGCAATACTTATGTGCATTGAATGCTACTGTTATAGAAAATTTCGATATCACTTGAGAATTATTTTATATCGGTAAAAGTAATAATTTTAAACAGTCCCGAAAGTTTTTTGCTAATAGTGAAATGCAATACAAAAGCGAAGATGGTATGCAAGTTTTTATGCAAATTTCTTATCCGATCGAAGCGTTTAATTGTTTTACCTATCGCATAAAATAGTTCCCTTAATATTCCGTATTTGTTAATTGCGCCGGCATTTATTTTCATCGATAATCTATAGCCATGTATAACGATGTGATGTATTATCATGACACGAAAGCTGATACACGTTAATTTTATTGAGAAGTGGAGTCGAAAATTGCGTAGATTCTTATTCAAAGAGCAATTTTTTATATTTTGCCTATACGTGCAAAATATGTACCCACATGAAATAGAAATGGAGATAAATTTCAAAAATATGTGATGAGAAAGTGCGTGCGCGTAGAAAGAACTCGGTTATACATTTTTTCATTAATTTCCTGCTATTCTACAGCGTTAAGTTGAAAACTCAATTACGAAGTAGTTGAACTTATTAGTCGTTTATTTATCATGCGAATATAAAAAATAAAATAAATAAACAAGGAAGTATAAAATGAAGGGAAAAAGAAATTAATTGTATCTAAGTATAAGTGGGCCCTGATCCGGTTAATTTTTTTACTTCTCTGACTTGCCCATAAATATATATTCCCATAAATAAAAATGTTACAATAAAAAAAAAAAATAAAATAAAAATGGAAATAAATATCGTACATAAATACCAACCGAAAAGCTAAAATTGTTGACGTCTTTATTTCATCTCCCGTTTTGTTCCCCTCCATTACCACATCGTCTCAACGTACGAACAAGCCGAAAGCGTAACAAGAATTAACGCTCGCACTGCATATTCTCCTTGATATTTTATTTACTTTAATCATATACCTGGCATCATACTGCAAAGATTGATTTCAATAAGATACTGATTCATGGTACTGCCTTTATTAAAAAAATCCTCGTGTAATTACTCAAGAACCTTTTTAGCGCAAATGGTTTTCGACTTCAATTAGTCCTAAAATGTACCATAATCGCGTATTTTTTTTTAATAGCTTCTCTTGACATTTAAATTTACTAACTAAAAAATTAAAACTAAAATTCATATTATATTAGCCAAGTCTTATTATGTTATAAATTTCTAAATCATATTATATTCATCATTACAAGTTAGTTATTCAAAAAAGGTAACATTTGTAATTAGCAGTTATTTACATAAAAAATTGATAAAAAAAAAGTACAGAACCTTTTAAAAGTGGAAACAAAAGTAAAAATCAGATACTGATTCGAGCTTCACACATGGTTTAATGTATGTTTACGCAGTAAGCTCATCAAGAGGTAAGGTCAATATCGCCGAGATCGAGTCATACACAGCTGATGCCGCTTCCAAGGTGTCATATCGATTATCAATGTCTCGGCTTTTGCAATAAATCTTCGAAAGGTCAGTATTATTACTGCTTGCGTTAGATTTTTTCTGCGAACAGAAAAAGCTGCATCGTTAAACGCGACCGGCGAAATACCGGATGGAACTATATAAATAAGAGCTTTGCTCGTTCTATTTGCAACCGAAACATAAAAGGAGCTGGACAAATAAATACGAGACCGAAAATCAGACTGTCTGGTATATATCCGTGACCTTGACCGGTCCGGTAGAAAGTGGAACCTAAGAGAATTCAACCAAGGACGTCGGATGAAGGAAAAAGCCCAGATCCAGCCTTTATACGGCATTTGAGGCGGGCGACAAATGATCATTTTTGCCGTTAAATGCGACCCCGACCAAAGCCAAAACAAAATTTAATAGGTTACGGTGATACCCAAAGCTCAAGCTTTAAGTTAATAGCCTTTGTCAATTATTGCTCCTCGCGCGAATATTTATATCTTGAACCTTAACACAAAACAGACTATTTATCATTTGATGTCTATTAATTACACCTTATTGCTGTTTCAAAACAATAATAAAAGTCTGTTTTGTTAATTGCATAAAATTTGTGCCTGAAATTTTTATAAATTAAAACACCTACTTCGCTCAAGGAATTACGAAAAACCGTGCGGATATTTAGATTATTTTATCCTGAAAAAGTATTGTTTCTAATTAAGACGATATAATAATGTAAGCGAAAAATTACTATTAAAAAATTAACTGGTAATTAAAGAGATAATGCAAAATTTTCTATGCATAATAGGATAGTAAACTTTCTTATACACTTTCTCAATAGCAATAAAATTTTTTAATAAAAACTCTATTCTTCGCTTAAACAAATGTTTGCTACTCAACTCTGTTATTCAGTATTAACAAAGTTTATTTAATGATCGCATAAAATCCGCCTCCTTGCAGAATGAAAAAAGTATCTTAGGACATCACAGGTTCACACGAGTCCCCTCGTAAACAAGAATAAAACAACTTAAATTGCCAGTATCAATGATAAATCTATACTTTTCAATCATTAATTAATCATAAATTGAATTATTCATTTGAAACTAAAGTGTTTTCATTAATATTCTACCAACATCGATATATGATGGACGACGTGTGCTAATTATAATTTATGCGCAGCGCATACAACACCTTCTTAAGAAACATAAATTTAACTATAAGAAATTTATTTTAGATGAAATCGTTTTCAAAAATATTATAAAATTGTCGGTCCGCACTAGTTTTTAATTTATGAGCAAAAATTTTGATTGAAATGAAGTTTCACGACGTATAAATTTGTCAATAAAATTTTTCAAAAGCGTATTTTTTTTAAATAGAAGCTAATAAAAAATGTGACTGATACAATTTCTGAAGCGTTGCTATAAATGCAGGAAATTGAACGATAATTCGGTATAGATTTTAAACCATTAAAATTTTTAATTCATAAAATATAATTTAAAAAAAATTTTTTTTTAATAAAAAGCCAATATGTTAACTTTAAGCCTTATATTAGTAATAATTCAACTTTCTATTATAAATAATGAAAATTGTTTTAAATATATTATCTTACATCAGAAAACTGGTGTCTAATGTATCGAATTCAAATGAAATTTTTAAATAGACTTCATTGATTAACGAATATTTGGTTAGAATGAATATCCACCAAGTAATTAAACTCAAAATTATTTGACAACGTACAAAAACGTTCCTTTCATTTTCTCGCTGTTCTAAAGAAACGAGATTTTAACATTTATATCATTATTTTACTAATGCATTATAATCATTAAAGTAACAGATATATATATATATATAATTTTTAGATACATATATTTTTGTCGTATTATGTACCATTCTAAATAATTGAATTAAAGTACGTTGATTCTAAAATAAAAATATCGAATAATAATGTCACAAGAAGGGTTAAAGCTGAAAAATATTTAATGTTTACGACATCGGACATTTATATTCACCAATGCTCAACTACATATGAAACCAACCGTTTAAATATTTGCTAATACATATAATTGTACGGTATAATCGTTCAATAAATAAAGCATCGAGTCCAAAGGAAAATGGTTGCAAATTAAATATCAGTGGCTTTGTATTAATGTTTATTAAAATATTATTTGCAAATACTATTTTATCGAATGGCTGCTAAGTAATTTGATGAAAAAACCATAATTAATAATTGATTGTTGACGTCTGGACGCGTGGCTTGGCAATCTATCTCAAAAAACAAGGTCGAACGAGCATTCGATCGAATGTATCGCATGTGTCAATACTCGCACGACTGAAAATTAATTTTTCTTTCGGCCATTTTTTGCTCAACTCTTTTTGTTTCCAAACTCTGCAATTTCCTCGCTCTCGCGCGACCCTCGAGTGCTGCTGAGAAGAAAGACACAAATCAGCAAGAGTCACGGCAATCAGCATGTCTTGGCGTGTCTAAGGATCGGGGAGCTCGACGTTTGCGCCGACGAAAATAATTAAAATTAAACAAGAATAATTAGAATGTAATTAAAAAATTGCATACATACGAACAGGCACTTACAACATAACGGATTACCTTTTATTCAGTAATTACGGGGCGATGGCGCAAGCCCAAGTGTTTCGCCCGGTGAATAATGAATATTAATGCGAGCGTCCTATACTCGAGTATCTCTCAATAGGCGTCGGGCATGCACCGCGTCACGGGTGATAGGCTAAATCTCAGAAGCGCAGAGGCTCGGCGAGAAGTTATTCCCCGCCGCCCTTTAATCGCTCGAGGAAAGCCGTTCGGGACTGAATACTACAGATCCCCGGACTCCCCGGGCCGGAAACCGTTGACGCTCCTTCGGCGCTCGAGGGCACCCGGGAGAATCGGCGGCGCGGCGGGGTAGGGCGGCCGGTTCGGCGGAGCACGGGGGGAGGGCCGTGGGGCTGGGGGGAGGGGGGGGGGAGGGTTGGAGGTCTCTCCCGGGGAAAAAAGAGCGGCGACAGCGCGATAGAAAGGGCCGCCGTATTCCGAAGGTATTCAGGCCGCGGCGGCGCAAGGCCGACGAGCAGCGGCGGCACCGACGGCTGCGCCCGAGCCCAAGAGTAAAAGTGCAGCGCTGCGCGTTGATGTAGGTTAGCCCGTGGCTCCGGGCGACGGGACCCCGCCGCGGGTCTTGCGCACCGCTCGCGACTTCGCTGCCTCGCGGCTTCGAGCTCGCCGAGAGTCCGTTGGTGCTCGAGGCCGCGCGAGGGTCCCCGAAGAGGCTGGCCGCGAGCGGACCCGGGGACTCGCCTCCGCGGGATGGAGCCGGCCTGGCTCTGCGAGGCAGCTCCGGAAGCCGAGCCGAGGCTCCGAGGCCACTTGACCCACTGCCCGCCCCTGAGATTTATCTTGTCGGCGTTGGCGCCTCCCTTACCTGCCTGCTGGTTTTTCGACTCTTCGGCTAATTGGCGTCTTCCGCTCGATTGGCGTAACGTGCATCTACTCGCGGTCGGCACAAACCTTACCCTATACCTGTACTGTCCATACCTGTTGCAACGGCACACCGACAATTGCTTGCTTCTACGAGTATCGAATTGCACGCCGCGAGCTTTCCCTTAGGCTCGATCAATTTCCGAGCTGCAATGACAAACGACAGCAAGTCCTCCAGCGATAGAAAAATAGAAATCATTCATTTTTTATCGGGCTTTAGAGCGAGAAAATAGCCAGGAATTCTAATTAAACCTTTTATTTTGCTATCCCTACCACCAGCACCACCCCCATACCCCCTCCGCCGACCAATTCCCCCCCCCACCCGCCCCTCCCGCCGCGACCCTCATCTTTCACTAAACGGTAACTGAAGAAATGTTGCACCTCATAATGCGTCGCAGTTGACTGTCTGCGATATTGATTAATTTTTAGCCAATACAACTGCTTTGAAATGCATCCAGAAGGATTTACAAGAGCACTTACGAGAATAATTTGAGGGTCATTAAACACTTATTTATATGAAATACTAAGGTCTACTTTCTACTACTAAATTAATATAATTAATCCTGTAGAGCTTAATTAATTTTAATAAGATAGATTTTGAGGCATTTTGTCCTTACAAGAGTAGCTAATAATTTAAGAGCAACTTGTTTACATTTTTAAATCTCGTGTTATTTCTAAGCAAATCAAATTTTTCACCTACAATATCTTACAATATTATATTATAATTTTGTTTTGTAATCGTTAAAATGTTCGATCAAAAGTAAAAATCATACGATTCAATCACTTTTCATGTTTCTTAAAATTCCTTTTTGTCGTCATAATGTGTACAAAGATTGAGCAATATTATATAACACATTCATGATATTTATTTCATTCGTATATTAAACTACTCAAAGAGCAATGCAAATACGATTTTTGTGCTTATTAAGATAATATAATTGACATGCTACAAAAATCATTCACAAATATTTTGAAACTAATTTAGACCCTTCTTATACTCTTAAAATTGTAAACGAACAGTTTCATTGTTTCAATCAATTCATACTAATTTTTTATAAAATATACAATCATATATGATTCATCAAACTAATAATATTTTTTTAACGTATTCTAGTAGCCTATTTGAAATATTTATCAATGCGATTGCGTGCTTGCATTTCACAATATAAATGTTATAGAAATTTCGAAAAAAGATATCTACGATACCAAATACAAAAAACATGTTTTAAAACGTAGCATAAAGAGCAATTCTAATGAGTTTCCATTTTTTTAAATTGAGCATCTTTCTTTTACGTAAAATTAATATAAAGATCAATCAACTTTTCTTGAATGTGCAATATTCTATAAGAATTGTTGAAAAATTATTAACTAGAAAACGTCATTACAAGTATACTACATTACGTAGATGTATTTAATTTTGTTTATACAAACTACTATTATAAAAGTTATACATATTGTTGATAAATTATTCATATAAATGCTTCTTTTGTCAAAGTTTCAGAGAGCCTTTAAGCTTTTTGCACTTGCATTTTAATAACTTCGTTAATATGATCCAACAGTGACTTTTGTTTAAAATAATTTATTCTCCTTTTCATGATCAATAAAGACAACAAGTACTAAAATAATGTATTTTGTGTTAACTTCAATATTAGTTATAGTATGCAAATTATAAATAGTTGTGTCAAATATTAATATTATTTTAAAGCGTTATACTTCGTGGAAAAAAATAAAAAAAGATTTAACGTTATTATTTTACGATCTCAAAATATATTATTTTCATTATAAAAGTCGTAACAAAATTATTTTTTTTTTAACCTTTCAGAGTATAACTCCGCTCTATTTTTATGAATAAGACCTAGAATTCCTTCGAATATGAGTATTGCAACTTAAGCTTGCAAATTTTGAAATTTGACTAAACTAAGGTTGATTTTATTTAGCTTATTTAGCTAATCTGTAATGTTCTGATAGTATTTTCATGTATTTGTAAACAATAATTATCAGATTATTTAATATCTTACTGTTTTCTAATGTTTAAAAAAACATAATACTTAAACATTACTGATAAACATGCTTAAGATTTTTACAACTTTAACAAATCTTTTTCATAAATGTTTTCTGTTTTAAAAATTCTGATGTTTTCGCGATATTTTAAATTTTACTATCATTTATTAAAAAATGTTCAAACGCCATTACTTAATTAAAAAGTGTTCTTTCCGTTACAATATAAAATTTATTTATTTACCCTAGAAAAGTAAGTAATCAGAAAAATCTAGCGATGTGTAAATTTTTTTATGGTACTTACATACACTATCATTTTTAATTTAATGATTGTTGATATTACTTGATTTATTTTAATTTTTAAATATTTATAAATAATACTTATCTTAAATTTTTTTCACTCTATAAAAGACGATAATAAAGATAATTTGTTGTAAAATATAATTTAATTCTGATTCAATGTACATTAAGTCTTAAGAATCGTTTATTAAAATTATACTATAATACTACATTATATGCATAGATATTCGTACATTGAAAAAATTTTACAAATTCAAATTATAAATTATACGTAATTAAATGTCATTTCCTTTCTGTTAAAGTTCATTATGTAAAATTTCCATATTATGATAGGTTCATTATATAAAATACAAGCTAAATAAATTTTAATATTCATTAGAAAACGGAATAAGTAATCTAAAAAAACTTCCATCCAAGTTCTTTAAATTAAGATATGAATTTGCTAGGGATATATCTGCTATTATCGAATTGAAGGCACGTATTAAAGAAAATATAATACAAAAGCCACGTACAGTGAATTAACGTTTTTGAGAAATAATTTAAGAAATAGTAAATTATCATTTATATCCATATTATAAAAAGTATTTAATCATAATGTATCATTCTTAAAAAAAAGAAATAGTAGTATTGCAAAATACAAATAAATGTTTTAACTTTTAAACATTAATTAGTATTCAAAATCCTATTTATTTAAAAGAAAATTATATTTCAAAATTCTTAAAAATTTTTTTTCAGATACTAAATATTTGAAAAATTACCAAGTGTATTTTAAAATAATACACATCTAAAGCCATGTTGGATAATTAATGAAATAAATGAAATAATTAATTAATTACTTTTATTAGTTGGGAATCATAATAATTATCTTTATTATTGAAAGACGGTAGTGATATTTACTAATTTGAATTTTAATGTACATGTTTTCGATAGAGTGTAATAATATCTTATCGTAAAACCTAATGGTGAAAAAAACTAGGAACTTTTCATAAATAAATGTTAAGAAACTTGATAAAATAATTCATATCTTCAGGTTCGTGTCTCAATATTTCGACATTAATAAAATAAAACTTTCAAAATTAAAAGTTTTTTTGTTTTACTCATACATTAATCTGTAGACTACCGTAGATTAAATTCTGTTGATTATATATTTATATATATTAGTGGTATATTGATCTCTTGTGCTATCTAAGTACAGTCGAGGTGTAAATTGATTATCAAGATTGATAGAAGTAGAATTAATAAATGAATTTAATCCTGATGTTTAATAAAGTAATATTAATAAATTTAAATAGCTAAAAATTATTTTAAAAAAGTAACGCAATACATGAGTTTTCCCATACTTTAAAATACGTATATCCGGTTTCCTAATTTACGCAAGATAAAAATCGAAATTACATCTACCGAATTACCTGCCAACCAGAAAGAAACCAGTAAAAATGACCGAGTCGACCAAACATGCAACCTAAAATATTATACTCCTCTGGTATCACAAGTAAAATTGTCATTTTCGCTAATCTATAACGGGCTAGTAATATTTCCCTGGAGCACACAGCTTTGTACACAAAAATTGTAGACACTTATTCTTAAATAACTATGATAAATATTCTCCTACTATAAATAGGATGTCTCGCAATAATCATTCGATCGAAGAATCATTGCAGAGATGTTCGATATAAAAAGAGTAGCACGTGAGAGGTAAATTTCGATGTCCCATCGGGTTTCAACCTAGATAAACGAATGGTTTGCCGAAAAGGCCTTTAACCAGCATATGAAATAGTAGTACCGGCGGGTGTCGAATACGAAGAACGAAGAGAGCAGAAAGAGGCGAAACCCGGCCAGGGCCTCACTTACTCGATCCGATCACGGATGGGATGGCGGTTTGTTGACCCACTTGCCTTTACTCCGATCGACGCATCAAATACCAAGGACGCCTGTCCATAATGTACCATTATCTGTAGCTGAATTCTCCTCACGTTGCAAAACACCATCTCATAGGACTTTCCGAAACTCACTCTTGCGCAATTCGCACTGTACTTACGGCGTTGATGATTAGGCTAGAAAAACTGAACGATAACCCCGGAGAAATGCGAATTAATAAACCTCGCCGACCTGTCGGCCGCTTTCCCGTCCTCTTCCAACCGCGTACAATGGGCTCGGATATTCTTATTTCAATTTTTTTCCCCCTTTTTTTATTTATCTAAGATCGATCTAACCAGGTACCGATGAATTTATTACAAAATATTTAAAATCCCATTACAACATCGCACTAGTAACCAGTTTATTCTAGATTTTGCAATTAATTTCACGTATTTTATCATGTGGGTAAGAGCACTTACGTCTAGACTTTGTTCTGCGCTCACTTGGAGCGACAGTCCACTCCTCCCTCGCTGGTCATCGGAATAAGCTGAATTTTCGCAATAATAAAATACATAGCAGTGCCTACTAAATGGTACCCTTCAATGTACTCTGTGATTTTACCCACGGCCTACCTGTTTCTCTGGCACAAGAATTAATAATTATATCAAGAAGGCCTGATCTATTTATCACAATTTATTGGCTGTCTGCGTCCTCGACGTAAGTTCGTACAAATCATTGATCATTTAATAATGAAGAATTCACCAATATTAATGGCAACGATGATTGGCCCATCGTCTCAAAGTACAATATAACAATGACTAAGAAGTTTCGAGCATCAAAATGTCTCCGCGCTTAAAGGCATTGTTCTATTGTAAAATTTACAAACAAACGCCAACAAGATGCCAGTACTTTTTAATAGTCACGTTGAATACCGATGCAATAATAAGCCTGTGACTTTTAGCTCCCAGCAGAACAAAAATGAGAAGCCTGCATCGGAAGGCGCCTACGGTGAAAAATCAAGACACTTTATTTTCAAAGGTCTGTCGTTAATAATTACAATTTCCAGCAAATTACAAATCGATCTTGCTGTTAGGCTGTTTCGCTTTGATCCAATAACGCTTCGTACTTAAGCCGAAGTACAGGCATGCGTATGAGCCAGCCTCGCTCGCGCCCTTCGTTCGCCACAACGACAACGAGCCCCTAATGACCCGTAATTACTCTCGTTCCTGGAGCAGAAGCGATTGTCGATAGCCGAGGGGGCTTCGCTGATTATTAAGACTCCACTGCGCCCCTGCATGGAAATTCTGCTTTTTTCAGGGGTAGGTGATAGCTTTTGAGTCTCTGGCGGGTAACGAATCGGTAATGAAGAGAGCGAAAACGGACAGGGAGGATCAACGCGGCGAGCGCCGTTCGACGCGAGGGAATCGAGCAGCGGCCTCTGACTTCTTTTGGCGACGATGCCTTATTGATACTCGAATAAAACATCGCGGTCCTCGTTTGAGTTACTGACTTCGTCGAGGAGGTCTTATCTTGAAATGGCTTCGATCGACTTTCTGATAGGCCAAGACTTTACCAAGACTTTTCTTTCTTGATATTTGACAACCGTGTGCCGCTTCAGTGGCGTGCCTCACGCTTTAAGCGATTTCCATTCGATTTAAATTAAAGGTGTTATTTGCTTAAAATTGATATGAGGTAATTGCCCTTTTACCACTGTTTCTCATTACAGATGTTTGAAATCCTATAATATGCTTATGTCCAAGGTAAAGGCTATCCATCTTTTGGTATAAAAATATAACCTCCAATTGCAATATTATTAACGTCAATCTTATATAAATACTCGATCCCTTTTATAAATTTTTAAAACAATTACATTATATTTAAAATAGTTAAAATTTATGTACACTGTCTTCTGACAATAAATATTTGTATTCATGACAATATTTTACATATTAGAGTTTTAACATGACATTTAACATTACTTTGGGAGTTTTATTAAACATAAATAAATTAAGTGATAATTATTGTATTGTATGTTTCACATTAAGGTTACCAAAACAGTCGTTTCAAACTACTAAATTATAATCATGCATTTCACAATTCAGAATTAATCACAGCATTATATAGATACAAAAACATGAATGTATAGATCCTCAATTAAGCCATAATTAATCAATAGATAAGTAATTGATTTATAAGAATGTTATATATATATAACTTATTAAAATGTATAGATCCAAATTGCTATTTATATTACATAATAATATAATAAACTAAATTATATAACGAAAACAAATATACTTCAGCTTGTGTAAATACAGTTAATAAGATTGAACCGTTAAAAAAAAAATAAGCTAGTATGTTATTTAACCTAATTCTAAATATACAGCTATTGATAAAAATACTTATAGTATAAAAATTTTATCTACTAACTATTTTTAAAAAGAGAATAATGATTTTCTTTATAAGATATTATCATATGTGCATTTTAATAAATATCTTAAATGTACATACATAACAAATCATTATCAATATTTAAAAAAAAAACCAATAATAGTAAAATGAACTTGGTTTCACTATCATTATTCTTAAAATATATATGTATAGATGAATCGCTACCTTGTACAAAATTATTAAATTAACATTAAAGGATTATCTATAGTGTATTTAAACATTATTTTATTAGATTTCTTATATAGCCATCAACATAAAAAAAAATACATATAACGTAATAATAATGCAAATACAAGATATTAATAACATACAAAATATTAGTAAAATAGAAAATAAATAAATTCTATAAACAAAATGTTTTATTTTAATATGCTAAACTTAATTAAATTCATTTTTTGTTTCTACATTGGTTAAATATCAAAGAGTGTTCTTGAAAATGAATAATCAATGTTTTATTACTAGTTGTATATTAAACAAAAAAGATTTTATAAAGTATGTTTTATTTTTCTAATATAATTTATCATAACATGATATTTTATGATATTTTATGTACGTTACAGTTGAAAAATTTTTCAAATTAATTTAAGAAATAATATATATATATTTAGGTAAATAATAAGCAATATAAAATAATTAGTAAGTTAAAATAACATTATATAATTGTTTAAAAAGTTGTACTCGAGTGAAATAAATTTTAAATTAAATAATTAAACAGCGACTCCTTAACAATCGGAAAGATTTTAAAATAAAAATTTGATGATAAAAATGCAAAAAAACATACGTTATTTAATTAAATATAAATGTCTCTTGTTCCCTTTCTTCTGTTGTAATGCTATAAAAAAAATTATGGCTAAGTAAAACGAGTTAAAAATAATTGTGACATAATCGGCAATCTGTCAATATAGTAATGTAAACGTTTTAATAAATCTTGTAGAATTTTAAATACTTAATGAATTGTTATTAAAAAATAAATTATATAATAATTGAAAAACTTTACTATTCAAGCGATTGGTGTTATAGTTATGCTGAATGTTTTACTTGCAAATAAAATAGAAATCATGTTAGAAAAATAAGGAGTGTAATTTTATAGAAGTAAAATTGTAATTAGAAGTTAAAAATGAATTAGTGATAATGATTGAGTTAAAATTCTTTAAAATCTCTATTGCAAAGTAAAAGTGAATTAGTTTCATTGAAATGCTAGAGACAATATCGAACGTGCGATAATTAATTTTCTACTAATTACTCAGTATCCACGGCAAATAAGTAATTTATCTATTTTACTTAAATTATCAAATTTCATTTAAAAAGGCTTTTTTAAATGTCATTTGATCTATTTAATTGTAGATATTTGCAATACGACTTATTAAAGTAATATAAAAGTATTAAACGTGGCATTAGCTTAAATTAATAAACATTCATCGGAATACACGTGGCTAGAAAAAGGTGGGAATCAATTGAAACTATAAATGAATTATAGTATGTAAAGTACTTAAATAGCGATTCGATTTTTATAATATCTATCATTTAAATATAATTAAAATCTTTATTTACTCATCGATTCAATCGAATGAAAGTCATGTTTTGCTTAAATGTAGTTTTTTGAGAATCAGTCAAAGACTGATTTAAGAGGATAATTTATTATCATTATTTATTATTATTATTATTAAAAGTAATAGTTGCAATGTTTTAAACGCAAAGAAATTAATTTACAGAAAAGCATATATTGAAAGAGGGAATACGCTTTTTGTATTTCTAAGATAGATACATTATTCAAGGGCAAATTTTAAGAATGCAATTATAATAAATTTAGTCCCTTAAGGATGAAATGTGTTATTAGAAACTTACAAGAATCTCCAATAATGTCAATCCTATTTTTCGCACGTTTCACGCAAAGAAGTATTGAAATTTTTTTTCTCAATATTCGATCAATGAGCGGAAGATAATAGTGAGGACAACGCACGAGAAAGGCCTCGGATCCAGTTAGTCCACTAAAAATTGAAAAAAGATTGTTCCGCATCGGCCAACTATTGCAGCTGCTTAGAATTGGAGGAGGAAGGCAAATCCTAAGCGAGCCCATTCCGGCCATCTAACTATAGTGTGAGCGAGAAGCTGACACTGGCGCCTGTACATCGCTTTCTCTTTGCAATCATTCTGTAATCATTTGCTTCTTTGTGCATTTAGGGCACTGCGATAAAATGAAAATTGCCTTAAGTCAATTGCAGATTTGGAAGCATCGACTCGAGCATTTTAGAGTCGTTTTTCATAATCTCGGCCCAGAGGCCCAAAGCCACGTTAGGTACGTTAGGATTGTTACATTCTAAAAATTACTTGTAGATAAGCTTGCACCGAAGCGGTATATAAATACATCTGCACAAATGGATTGTCTTTCTTTGGTGTCTCGCCAAGCCCCCGGGAATACTTTCCTCGTGCTGCATAGAGGGGCTGTGTTACTTTTTTCGGCCACGTTTAGACTTACACTTCTGCTGACAATTCGTTGGGCCATTTGCTTACGATTGCATGATTATTTATACGTATAAATGAAAGGCAATATCTTGTGAATAGCATTTGCAATTGAAATTAATAAATTAATACCTTGAAGAATCAGTTGTCGGCAATACTAATATTCTAAACTATACGTCATTGACGAATTCGTAAAGTAAAAAATTAATTCGTAACGTGTTTTATAACGATTAATTACGTATGGCGCTCAATGATAAAATCGCGGAACCACGATCTTCAACGATATTTAATTTATTTATAGGAATATATTTGAACGTCGCGAAGCACTCTACTAACAGCTAACTATTGCACAAGGTGTATATAGACTCGCGCACACACGTAAAACCAATAATTTACGCTTGTCTAAATAATTGGCCATGATAAACAGATTCTCAAAAGTGTAACTCAACGATTGATCATCGTCCTAACTCTGTTAAATCATCAAATTTGCAGCAGGAGCAATGAGTCGTAAAGCTGCAAAAAATATCAATAATTAAATGAGTGGAGCTTAATTTGACAATTTAATCGCGAATAAAAATAATTGAGGTACAAGTGATTTTATACATTTATAGAATATATTGTCAAGCACAAATACCATAAGACTGCTCTAATTCTTTGTTTTGAACAATAAGACCAAGTGGCAGATACGTTTATATAAAGCAGCCGTTTAAAGTTTTGAGGAATTTATATTTGAAGCGGTACAGTTGACAGGTACAGAAATACACAAGTGAATAGTTTTGGGGTCGTTAAGAACTTTATAAATTTAATTAGCTTCTTACTCGGAAGATTTCACTGCAATTTTTAAAACTTCGGTATACTTTAATTACGTATAGTATACTCTGATATTTCATAGGGATTAATAGGAAAGAATTTGAACTTTGAAAATTTCTTTAATTAAGTAAAAATTCAATATTTCTAACATCGACGAATGAAAGGTCCATTTATATATTTGACTTTCTTAAATGACCAAGCTGTCAAATTATTGTAATGTAAATTTTTTTTATTCAATGAAATAATTGCAATATACTGAAATTATAAAAGTGAATAAGTACCCATGAATCATTTGTTTCATTAAATGTATACACCATTTTACAGAAGATTAAAACATTCAACAATCATATTTACCAGCGGCTACAACGAAAACAGAACAACTTAAATCAGAGGAACTATAATGAAAAAGCTTCAAGAAGTAATCAGAAATACAATACATTATTCTGAAATAAAAGTGCTTTAATCACTAGAATGTGGAACATTCTTATTTACTTACTTATTGATTATACATAATTATGTGTCGGGTATTTTTCTTAGTTCAAAAATAACAATGTAAGAAGCAACCAGCAATAGTAAAAGCAATTATTATAATGAATCTAAAATGTAGAAGAAAGTTAATTTCATTTAATATTTTTGTAAAGTACTTTTTGTAAAATTAATTTATAAATTGAGGGTGAGTACTAAGGAGGGAGTAGCTAAAAAATATTTTTACAAATAATTCGCAATGAAATAAGTGTTTGAATTTAAAAAAAAAATATAAGATATAATTTAATATTAAATACTTTTTGAACGTATTAGGTTTTAATATTAATATTTATGCAGATGTTGTCATTGTACTATTATCATTTTTTAAAAAGGAGTACACAATATGTAACAACTAAAATATTATTTTTTAAAATCCTGAAAGCTTTGACTAAGCCTCGCTACAAAAATTGTAAATAAAAATCGGTTATAAATAAAAAAATCGAGGCGCAGAAGGGATTTAACTACTGATTCCTTTTGCTTCGTAAGCTCTATGACAGAAAAACTAATGAAAAATCAACCATATCAGAACTATGCGCGTGGGTGTGTGTGGGTGGGTGAGAATTTCAATACGTAATAATGTTGTCTCTCCGATTGAAATAACGCGGATATTAAATTAGAAACGCCAATGAAAATAAGCGAAAATTAACTTTAGACGCTTTAACAATGTATCTATAAAATACAGTGCAACGGCCATATCGGTTAGCGATTTGTCCGTTCGAGTGATGCTTCGGACGAAAAACGGAGTAAAACGCAGCCTCTCGCAAAGCGCTCAAGAGGTCCATGGCGAGGGTATTTAGGACACCGGGTAAGGTCCAAAAGGCTGAGCGAGTTATTCTGCTTAATATCGTCTCGAGCGCACTGCCATTATTGAGTGCTATCATTCTCCGACGTTACGGGAAAGCTCCTGGCACTCGGATACCAATCGCCGAGTGGCGTTATTCGCTCCGCCGGAGGTAGATGGGCTCTCGGAAACGTCTTCGCGCGCTCGCTGGATTCATCATCTCAGGGCAAGGTCGGGCGATCGGGCGAGGGGCACCGATAGCGCGAACCGGAGGTTGGCGCGAACTCGAGCCTCCAGGGAGTCGCGGAAGCAGGGACGAAGGTCTCCCGGGAAAGCGGGGAAGCCGGGGGAGGGTCTAGCGTGGAGCCGGTGGCGAACGGCCTCGGGCGAGTGGAGAGGTCGGGAGGGCGCGGAGGAGGTCGCGGAGGCGCCGAGGGCTCCTCGCTGACGCACGAGGCCGGCGGCGATCGAGAGTCCCCCGCCCGGTGGAAGCCGTGGAGCGGCTGATCGCCCACCGGAAAATCGAAGCTCCCTTCGGCGCGTCCCTCGCGGGCTGCGCGCGCCGCGGCCACGAGGGGCAGGCCAGTCGAGGGCAGAAGCTGCGTCGCATCGTCCCCGGCCCCGGGCTCTTCTTCCCCCGAGCCCGCCGCCGGAAGGCGACGGAGTCGCCGAGTGCGCCGGTGCGCGACGTCGCTGGCTCGGGCTTCCCTCGAGGACGATGGGGGAGGCCCTCCCGCCCTCCCCCTCGCGCGCGCACATTCCGCCCGTTAGTCATCGGTCGCCCGTGCTCTTCTTCCTCCTCCGCCGCGACTCCCCGTCCTCCTCCGGCCCGCCGTAGTAAGGGAGCCTCGATCGTAAGTCGTGCACACGTGTCTAGCCCGTATCTCCTCCGGTCTACTATTCTAGCCGCCTGGTCTCCCTCTCCATCGCTTCCTCAGTGCCGCTGTCGCGTGTCGCTCGATGTACGGCCAGGAGAGCCCGAGGGTGTCGCTCGACGGCCCGATGAAATGACGAGCCACGGCGCTTCCTCCGTCCCCGATACAACGTTGCTCCCGTCTTCGGCGAGAGGCGGCGTTTATGTGGCGGCGGACCACTGCTGTTACTTCGGCTGCCGTTGACGCTGCTGCTGCTGCTGCTCTGCTGCTGCCTCCGCTGCTGCTGCTGCTGCTGCTGCTGCTGCTGCTGCTGCTGCCTCCGCTGCCAGGACTACGAGCCACCGACGGCGTGAGCCGAGAGCCTCGTCGGAGGCTTATCGCAGCGGGGCGCCTCGATGAGGTAGGCGATTGACGCGCGGACGCCTCCTGCGTCCGATCCCCGGCAGCCTCCCGCTGCTCTTCCTTCGACGCTTCCTCTCGGCGAGCTCCCGAACCCTTGTCGCCCTCCCGCACCCACGCGCGCGCACGCCCCCTACCCCGGCCCCGGTCCCTCCTCCACCTCCTCCTCCTCCTCTCGCGCCGCCTCCTCGCGCCAGTGCCATTGTTGACGGTAACATAACCTCTCGGGGCTCGCACCTCGATCGGACCGCTACCAGCTGGCAAACTCGGCCCACGACTACCAACTGCGTGCCAAAAAGCCCCGGCCGAGTGTCACTCGGCTCGCGCCTCTCCCCTTATCGCCACGAGTTGTGCAATTCTTCGAGCGAAATTCAGCCAGGCTCCGCTGCTCTCGAGCCCTCCCACCGAGTCTGACGTCCTTGCGCCGAGAGCCGCCGCTTTTTGGCTATTAATGACGGGGCCGATCAATCGCGAACGTCGCCTTCCTGTCTTTTACTCCTTCGCTCGACCGACTTTTACTACTTGAGCATTTTTGCGAGAACGTATTATAGATTCGTACGGCTGATGACATTTGAGCTGAAAAGCCCACTCCGTCCAATTACTTTCGTCCTCTGCCTCCTCCCTTCGTCTCTTTCGTTTTATCTTTTACTTTTCACCTGGTAACGCTTTACTTATCATCCTGTCACACGTATTACATTTCAGCCTTTACCTCCAAATTTTTCTTCGAATGCTTAATTCTCACCTTCAACCACGTGCAATTTTCGTCCGTTCATTCGTGGTATAATATTTGATAATAATTTTAACATACATATGTTGAATGTCGATTATTCGACATACAAAGAACAACGAAATGAGCGTTGAGATATTAATTATTCCAATTATCGCATTGGAAATTTTTAAAGTTATGTAATTTTCTTACAAGCTTATCTCGGTTAATTTTTATTTTATTGATTATTTATTTCTATTTTATTTATAATGCTATTCCAAACAACGATCGATTCATTATTTAAGTTATGTATGCCCGATTGAAGTGATTAATTATCGATTCCGTGTGATCGATATTTATATAAAATATTTAATAGTAGCACATTTTAAAAAGAAATTGTAACAAGCAGTAAAGATTCTTACGAATAATTCAGCTTGTTTATACGTTCAAGAGTTCCGTAAGATGATTAACGAATATTATGACGCAATGTATTCTACGAGTCTTAAACAATTTACTATTTTATTAAAAGAATTAAAATATTTCAGACCGTTGAGAATTAACGTAGCATAATTCTGACTTATTACAAATTTGTATTTCCCATGTACTACATTGTTTTTTTATTTGCTTCCGTTGACCGGCTCAAGCATTTTTACGCTCCTATTATTTATCGCTTTTAACAACTTAAAAACATAGATTTTATTTATTGTCCAAATATTCACGTGAATTATTAACAAAGTCGACGAGTTGGTTAAAATTATTCAAAAATAAAAAAAATATCCACAAACAAAACTCACTTCCTAATTCTAATGAATTAGGAAGAAAGTTATTGCTTTACGTAACGGAAGATCACTTTCAAAGCCGTTTGAGAAATTACTTTGATTGGGGGATCATTTTTACATTTTATTTTTATCCTACTATTCAAGCAACTCGTTATGTTTGGCAATTGAATAAGTTTTATTGAGAAACATCAACCTGACTTATTTTACAAACAGTGATTTCTATTAAGTAGAATAGTGAATTCTACAATAGAGTTTTAAGCTACTGAGAGGTAATCGAAAAATTATAACACGATAAAATTAAATTCTTCAGTTTTACGGTATGGCAATTACTTTTAGTTTAATTTTAACAGATTAAGCTTTCAATGTTGCTTTGTATAAAATTTTGATTACCGGTCACAATAAGCTTCTATCAACTGATAGGTTTCAAAAATTTATTTTACCATTGACGTAAATATAAATCACGACGAAAATATTTAAGATTTTGATTATAAAACTTTTCTGCCACAGATACCCGATTGCTTGTAGGCGTTAGGTCAAATTTGGGAAATGAAAATCACAAAGTTAACATTGTTGATTCTTATGTTCGTGTTGATGCTATCAATATTCGTCGCTAATGTCGCCAATATCATCGACGTTGATTCACATGCCCTTGAGAAAGACGAAGCTGGCAAATTTGAATTCGAATCAAGATGGTCTAAGCCAAAGAAATATGAAATCGCTGACTCTTATGACCACCTGTTATGGTTTTTGCAAGTGAGTTCTGCTTGACTGTCACCTTTACTTTTTCAATATTAGAAAATAATACGACACCACTATTTTTTACTTAACAGATAACGGACTTACACATAAGTATTTTTCGGGACCCACTTAGGATAACGGAATTCAAAGAGTTTTGTGATGTAACAGTCGGTGCGATAAAGCCCGAAGTTGTCCTTGCATCTGGTAATATATATATGTGTGTGTGTGTGTGTGCGTGTGCGTGTGTGTGCGTGCATGTTTGTGTGTGTGTGTGGGTGTGCGTGCGCACTTAAAATACCAAATCACTCATAAAATATCAAGCACTAAAAATGCGTGCAAAAGTGTTTAATTTGGGAAAATTGTATAAAAATGCAAGCCTTTGAAATTAAAAGTCAATATATTTTGGGACACGAACTAATATAAATATGTAAATAATATTGTCATTTATTGGAATGAAATAAAATACGCAGGGGACCTGACTGATGCAAAAACAGAGGACAAAATGGGCTCTCGGCAATATTTAGAAGAATGGAAGCACTACAAAAAAGTCCTTGACGATTCGAAAGTAACCGAAAGAACAACATGGTTGGACGTAAGAGGCAATCATGGTAAGAATGCACAGGTTTCATTAGCTTTTAATACAAGCCTCTGAATTTGATTGACGTGCTTGTGAAAAATGATAATTCATAGATCTCTCATAGTTGCCATCAACGTATAATTTCCTTTAAAAGAATATCCAATAAAAAGCCAACATCTTCGAGTGTTGGCTTCCATTCGCAACGCGCGCATAAATTATTTCAATAAAAAGAGTGGGCGCTAAATACTTACCGGGCGCAATTATTAAGAACAAAAATGAACGAAATGAATAGTCGGCGTAGAATTAGTATAAAAAGCTGGCTTTCGGAAGAGTTTCCGTTCTTTTCCACATAGGGACCTTAGAGGCCGATTGTAATTCCAACGAATACAATGAGCGAACTGTAAAGAATAAGCGTTGCGCTTGAGAAACATAAAAAAGCCATTAAGTTTGCGCGAGGCGTCAAAGCAAAGTCCGCGTTAAAGTGTATCGGCGGCTCGCTAACTGCCGCTGCTAACGTCCTTCATCATACCTGTTACATAACAGGAAGCGAACAAATAAATAAATAACGGCGGCGCTCGGCCGCGTGTGCACGCAGACAACTTCAACATCTTCGACATCAATTCAAAGGACAACTTTTTCACCAACTACTCGGTGCAGGGCCGGAAGCACGCGCGCTCCTATATGCACCAGGTACAGGTCGGACTCGATTATTACACTTTCTTAGCGGTGGACGCATGCCTCAAGCCCGGGCCCAAGAGGCCCTTCAACTTCGTCGGTGCTCTAGATAGCACCGAAATCGAAAGGCTGCTGAGTCTCACGAATTACTCCAGGTCGAGCCAGGCCGATTACATCATATGGTTTGGGCATTATCCGACCTCCTGTATTGTCTCGCCCAACAGCGGCGGCCTTAGGGCCATCATAGGTATGTCCTGAACACTTTTTTCAGAGGTTACGCGTTCTCATTGATTTCAATGGACCACTTCGGCTCTTTACATGTGTAGCTGTGCCTCTCCGATTTAAAATACATACTTTTGTTGAACAAAAATATATACCAATAGAATCATATGTTCATATACATTACCTGAAAATTTGATCCGCTACTGTTTTTAATTTCCAAATTGCTAAATCAACCGAATAGGCTGTATTTTCGCGCAGTCCTACTAAATGTCAAGCTTAGCCCATGCGTTAAGAGCTAATTTGACGTAGTCGCTTTGCGCAAAATTGATTAATTACTGTATTTTTTTAATTATTTTACTTTGAAGTCTCAAAGTAAGCTTATAAAATATAAAAAAATACGCGTTTCTAAGGCGAATAGCTTCGTTATCTTATCTTTATGTAGACAAACGTATAACCTATGTTATATTTTTAAGTTCGAGTGCTTTTAATACAATGTATATATTTTGGAGAATCAAAATTTTCTAAATCAAATTAAAAACTTAAGATTTTAAATAATTTTAATTAAAATATTCAATGATACCATACAACTAATAATTTTTGCCATTTTTTTATATTGACTATTTTAACAATTATTTATTTTTATTTATTTATTTTTTTTTTTTTTTTTTATTACATTTCAAAGATTAATTGGAATTTCACGGAACAATACGGAAACAATATTCCTACTTTTTAAATAAGAAGCGTAGTAATAGATGCGTCTAATTTCCACAACATAAGTGCTCGTTTCGCAGTTCTTTTTCAAACATTTACAACAGCTTAAAGACTGTATAATTTAAAAGAGTGTTCCAAAAACTTTTCTCGTTATTTTGCAAACAATGGTTGATTAACAAATAAATGAAAAAAACTTAATTCGTAACATGGAAAGGGCATTGAATAGAAAGCCTTTTATGTAAAAATTTTGTGTTTTTAAAAAAACTACAGTCGGAAAATCGCATAATCTAAAAATTAACCCAAGTGATTTTTAATGTTTTCCATAAAAAAAAAAACAGGTAAATACGAAGAAAGCTTGACGTATTTATGTGGCCACTTTCACACGCTTGCTGGTGCTGTTCCCAACATGTACACTTTACAAAAGACTGGCTTCCTGGAGCTAGAATTGGCTGATTGGAAAGATAATAGAATGTAAGTATTACTGTGTAGGCTCTATATTATTGGACGTCTATTAATTTTGAATCTACGACAATAATATTAATAATACTATTGACAGTCACCTATGACTCGGAATGCGATCATAACTACTTAACATCTTTAGAAGAAAACGTAAAATGTATAATCAATAATACGACGTACGAAATGGAACTCAATTGTATATTCTTATAGTTATAACTATTACAGGAAATCAATTTTCAGTTCCTATACAGTCGTGCTGTTTCACTTAATGGCATAATGACAAATGTATTCGACAAGATTATTTTTAATGCAAGAAGGGCACAAGAAATTAGTATTTTAACGTCACTTCTTCGTGAAATATTAAATCTTTATTTTTTCAAATTAGTTTTATTGATTAGTTTTATTAAAGATTTTTTTTCGAAAGCTTAATTTTTCGTAATAAATTGAGTAGCTAAAATTCGTAATCCATTCATGATTTTGTAAAAATATAGAAATAATCATAACTACATGCAAATCAAGTTATTTATATATATAGCACCCTATCACCCTTAAGTATCTGTCTACGCTTTTTTTAATAAAAATTTTTAAATCAAACAAAATCGTGTTAGTTGGATCTCAAAGATTTAATTTTGGAAAATAGATCATTATTTGTATTTTTACTTTCTATATTTTTCTACGTGCATTTGCATTTGATTTTCTCATTTGCTATTAAATTTAACAAAAGATCATTATTTTGTGTACATTTGAGTCCACACACTTATAAACATATATGGTTATAAACTTGTACTTGTTTGCGAAAAAGGCTGAGATCTTTAAAAATAAAATAATAATATGGTACAAAATTCAGAAATTTAGGATAAATTAAAATGTAAATTTGATTCCAAAGCCGTTTCTGCTTTTATTTTGAAAATCTTAGCAAAACGTAAATAAAAATAAAAATCTATATTTATAAACTTGTGAATTATAAACAAAATTCATTGTATTCAATAATTCAATATTTGCTCAAATATTTTTAAATACAATTTACAGGTACAGACTTGCTGTTGTTGATCATGGACAATTTTCCTTTGTCGATGTCGAACATCGTGACTGGCCAGTCGCACTAGTCACTAATCCAAAGAATGCACAATTTGCGATGCCACGCAAAGAAAATATAAAATCTATTGTTGATTCTACACATATAAGGTTGAAAGCATTTTTTTTTTAATATTTTCAACGCTAATAATAAAATTTGTAAAAAGTTCGTAATAATTGTATTAAACCGCAACATACGTTTTTATTTATTAGTTTAATTTCTATCTTCATGAAAAGAAGTTTTTGAAAATTGGACGTTTGAAAATTGGAAATAAATGAGATTCGTTAATTACCTATTAAAGGAGGAAAAATGAAAAATGTTAAAATGAATAATCATTCATGTTTTATATAAAAAGCATATTGTCGAGTACTAAAAATTATAAAGAATGAAATACATTTTATTCCAACTGTAAAGTAGTCAAATATCGTTACTTTAATATTTATTTGTTTACGTACAGTACATAAGTAAGTTGTAAAAAAATGCGATAATTTTCTTTGCCTTTCAGAGCTTTGGCTTTTTCAATTGTAGCTATAAAGTCTGTCAAGGTACGAATAAACGATGAAAAATGGATAGAATGTACATCTATAAAAGGACCTTTGTATGTTGTGAAATGGAACCCCTTAAATTATACGACTGGTATACATCAAATTCAGGTAGTAGAAAGTTTATTTCTACAGTTCGTTCATTAGATAAAACACTTATTGTACACTTTTAATTTTCAGTTGCAAGTTATAGATGTAGATGGCAGAAATAAAATTGTAACACAAGTATTTTCCTTAGATGGAAGTAGATTATCATTTGGCATTTTATCAAGAATTGTACTTATGTCTGATGTAAGCCGAATAGTAAGTAAATGATATAATTATGAAACAATTAGTTTTTAATTAATTACGTATATTTATATTACGTATGCTTTCAGTTTCAGTTTTTATTTGCAGCACTATTCATTGCTCTGGTTTTACCTTTGTGCATTTTACGCATCTATCATAATACTTATCGATGTGAGTGTATTAAATTTACATGACAACTCGGTTATTAAATCTCACTCAAATGTACATATTTCCTTTTAAAGCAATGTATGGTAAAAATCGTGGCATACCACGGGTGCGTTGCCAATTATTCCATTGGTGGCTGAGAAGTCATTGGATTTTATCCACTGTAGATCGACTGTTCTTTCCACTAGTTTTATACGCGATATACTTAATAATTGGTAAGAAAATAAGAAAACAATCAAAATCATAATATATATATATATATATATATATATATATATATATATATTAATAATGTTATTTACAAAATGCTTAATAGTTAATCGTCGTTTTTATTTGTGCAATAGGACCATGGACTGTAGGCGAAATAATTGACAATCATATAGGCATTATATTTGCATGGGGAACATTTATTGGAGATTCGTTTTTACCCGGATCATTTACCTATGCATACGGTTTCTTTCAACTCCTTTCTTTCCACCTCCCATTGACACTTATTGTAGCGCATCGCGTTAACCATCGGTAAGATAATAATGCCATAGAATGCTCTTGAATCTATTATCGACTATTATAATAAAATTATATTACCTGTCCAGATTACGGATAATAGAAAACCCTCAAATGAAAACAAGTAATTTGTTATTAAGGCTTTGTGAGCATATACCATTTGTATTATTAATATCGCTGCAATCTTCTATGGTGTACTTCTTCTGGCTTGCTTATGGAAATGTTGCAACAATTTTATGTCCATTGAGAACTTGGAGCTTATTCTTGGCTATCTTATTGTGGTATCAAGTATATCTAATGCCGACAAAATGTTTGAGGTTGATAATCTTCAAAGTCTTAAAATAAATGTTAAACAATTAATGAATATACGTATGTGCATTTTTTTAAGCATATTATAACTATTTTTTTAAAGGTCAGCGGCAAAAGTATGGTGCACTCATGGTGAACTTGTCTCTGGTAAAAAAGAAGAACAAGAACGCAATGATAACAAATAAAAAGCAATATTGAACGAAACAGTATAAATGACATGCATAATAGACTACAAAATACTCTCTTATGACGAAGACAGATAAAGCATCCTTAATATTTTAAAAAAGAAGTAGCAAACCACAAAGCATTTATGAAAAACAAGTCTTGTCTTGTTTTCTAAATTAGATGTACAAATTTTCCTTAATTCTTACCTTATAATTTGTCTTTTATTAATCAATACCGATTATACAATACAAGATTATTTAGATAATTTATTCATTTTTATACAAATATAATTTTCAAAAATGTAAATATTTTTAATTAATTTTTTTACAATTGGTTTAGCAAGTCGAATGTGTTAAAGATATTTAAATGTACTATAGTAACAAATTTATTAAATCGTTACATTTATAAACATATATTTTGTTAAATTTTACTGTTGCCTTGTTAATAACTGTTACATTAACTGCAGAATTCCAATCATTTTTAATGTATATTTATTTCAGAATAGGATGAAGCTGTGAGCTTATAATCGATTTATTGAATACTTCTATATTGTTATATAAAATGTTGTACAATCTTCAATAAATTTTAAATGTAAGCATTGAAAGCTTTTGCGAAATCTATATATTATCTTTATAAATTAATTTTACATTCAAAATGAAAAATTATTGAAAAATACAAAATATGGCTGATGACTTAATGTATAAAATAATGGGATCTAATCGAATTTATTCTATTATAAATCATATTTTGGAAGTCTTTTAAAAAGATTCTTAAACTATTTGAATATCCGTTGAAAGTAATATACCATTTAATTTTTATGAGTCAAAGTTATACATGTTTTATTAGCCTAATAAAACTTTTTTGTTTTATTTGCCTAATAAAACAAAAGATAGGAAAACAGTATTGTGAAAATTTATATATTGCTTCACAATTCGTTTGACAATTTCTTTTCCTAGGATATTTTTTAAAATTATAATGTATACAAAATGTGTAAAAAGGAAATAAAATTATAATAAAAATTGTTTAGACTGAAATACTTCAATACTCATAATTTCATGCCTTAAATTCACCAAAGTAAGTAGAGAGTTTTTACATTAACTATTCTATTTTATAAGATAAATTATTACGAAAATTATTAAATAAAAGTACGCAAAAGATTATTTATTTATAGAACTTATACATATTATTAAATAATGTTATAAAATTAAAATACGTATATCAAAATTTTATGTTTACAATTTCACAGAAACTTTAGTACGTATTACAAAAAAAATTTTTCTTTTGTAAAAATACTAAAAACAGTAACAGTTAATAATAATTTTAAAACAATTAATCTTATAAGTGCTTTAAGCAAAGCAAGTAAGACTTAAATTTAATGTCTGCTAGAATTTTTTTTATTGCTTATTTAAAAAAATACTTTTTCTTATCAGTTTATAATATTAATTTTAAGTATAAGTATTTTATAAAATAAAGATTGTAGATAAATACAAACTAGGCATTGGAACAGTAAGGTAAAGCAAAAGCTCTTATTTGTGATTAACATTATAATTATAAAATTATGCATGATATCTAAATTAATTGCCATGCATACAAAATAAAGAAATCGTTTTTTTTTTATATAAACTTAATCACAATACACTCAATGCTTATAGCAAAAACATAATTCACATTGTAAAATATTAAATCAATTATTTATTGGTAAAAATCTATAAGCTTGGCGTGAAATTTTGAAAGCTTCAATCACAGATTTGTAAACAGATACCTTTGACGAATTAAGGGTGAAAGTGCTAAATTATGCGTATTAAATTTCATTGAATGATCATGTATTTAAAATTTGTCGATATTGAAAAAAATAAGTTTTTCCAGTACTCTCTTGTTTAAAAAGGACTTATAGGGCTCCTAATCGATTTCGACAATATTACCAATGGCTTGTTTTAAGCCTTCTCGTACACAATCGCATCGCATGCTAAGACCGCTCAAATAATACTTGCTCAACTAGTAATATCAAAGTGCAACGTGGAATAACATACTTGATTTTGAACAAATGATTCCTAGCTCCAAAATCTGAATAAGAAATAGAGGTAGTAGCTTCAAGACACGGCTTCTACTGCAGCTTTATTAAGTTCGAGTCTATCGTTTTTCACGAGGAGCAGGGGCAACTCCCCACGGATTTCCCACATATTCCCTTACCTCTCAAAGTAATTTATTACTGTGGAGTTGAGAGCTGAGCCATTGTCTTCGATTCGAAGCTGCCTGCAACTTCGGAAAATAACACCTGGACGTCGCAGTCCCTCAAATTTTTGTTATCTGCCATGTCTCGCGAGCCTGCTACATTTATCGTGAATTGCGACATCAGGTTAAGTTTCTTTCAAAGCTTTTGCTGTGTTTTAATAAACGTTTAAAAAAGCTTCAACCCTTACAATAATCATCGATGTTAAAATCTTGTTAATTTAGAAAAAGGAATGAAGTTGGAAGAGCGAAGGAACTGCATTTAACGGTAAGTCGCAACTATAAATAATCGTAAAGTAAACATTCTAGACGTTTGTTATATGCAAAAAGAATTGAATCCTCTGAAATTGAAAGAATCGTTTTCTCGTCGTGCGTAAGACTTTTCACGAATAAAATGAAGTAAAGTGTAAAATTGAAGGGAAAGAGCAGGAAATACGCTTTAAAAATACAAATGTCCATCACTCAATTTCAATTTGTCCATTAGTCGTAAAGCGATAAGAGCCCTTACTGGTCGCATACTATTAACTCAGCCCAACGGCAGCATTCAAATGTTGGCGCTCGAGTGGAGTACTAGTCTCCACTCTCCAGTGGCTGCTGCAGTTCTGCAGCATCGACCGACATTCTCCCGCCGAAATATAGAAACTTTCCTCCTAAAGCACCGCGATTGGGTTCTGAGATTGGTAGCACTGGGTTAGCCAGCATCATAAATATCATAATTCCTGGGAATGGCGGTTCTCGGCAGTGTTTCTTTTCGTACATAAGTAAATAAAGTCATTTTTATAACGCGTTTAAGAATTCCAAAACGGATGCCTGAACAATGTTTATGTTATAAATTAAGAACAAAACATGTATATTAAGCAGGTATTCTTTACTTTTGTCATAGTCATTAATTATTATGTCATTTTTAAGAAATAAGCGATACTCTGCACTTTTCATAACGGTTAATAAGTTCGTACTATATTATTGTCTAATAATGGATTTTCACTATTAATTGCTGCTCCTTATAAAAATGTTTTATTTCCGACTTTTTAAAAAACATTGCGAGCTACTTAGAAAATTGTTTTTTAAATGCTTAAACAAACAGTACATAAACAGCAGTATCAAACATGACATTATTATGATACCAGTGATGATTGTTATTATCATTGTTCTTGTTTACACTTTAACTGAAACATTATAAATGCTTCTGAAGCAAAAGCAAAATTAAAAATTTCGATCTAATTCGTTTATAAAAACATTTGTGCACTGTATACTGACACAAACTTATACAAACCTGCATGAATCTAGACATAGATTATTCATAAGGTTTTAATAGCAGAACTTTCTAATTTATATTGTCAACTGCATTTACTTAGTATTCAGCAACAATATTAAACAGTGTCATTATTTAAGATTATCAAATACATACTACAGGAAAAATTATATCTGCTTTTGTAGGTTATTATTCAAGGCTTCAAATCGTACAGAGAACAAACGGTAGTAGAGCCATTCGACCCAAGGCATAATGTAGTAGGTTAGTAAAAATTGTTTTCGATAAGTTCTTGTAAAAAGTATATTTAAACACCTAATAAAACTAAAATTATTATTATCAAATTTTTCAGTCGGTAGAAATGGATCTGGAAAAAGTAATTTCTTCTATGCCATACAATTTGTTTTAAGCGATGAATTTTCTCATTTACGTCCGGAGCAAAGGCAAGGGCTTCTTCATGAAGGAACTGGACCCAGGGTGATATCTGCTCATGTAGAAATTATCTTTGATAATTCAGATGGAAGACTGCCAGTAAGTAAAAATATGTTGTTTTAGGTAGTAATTTTGAAAAAAAATTAAAATATTTATTATTTAATTTAGTTTGTCATAAAATTTCAAATTGAATACAACAAATTGTAAATAAGAATTCTAAAGAGAATGATAAAAATACTTTTCAACGGATTTAAATGTGCATAAAAAATTATTTAAATTTCACGCCATTTCTACTCTTTATGAAAAAGTTTTAAGATGCCTAAAAACACATTGCGTAATCTAAAAATAAAATGTAAAATCTATCTCTCTGTAAAATCTTTTGCACTAAATAAGAAAAGAACTAATAAATAGTGAATGAATAATAACTAATAATAATGAACTAATAATAATGAATTAAATCATTATCACTCGTCCTTTTAGATCGATAAAGATGAAGTATATTTACGAAGAGTAATCGGTTCCAAAAAAGATCAGTATTTTCTGAACAAGAAAATTGTAACAAGAAGCGATGTAATGAATCTTTTGGAATCTGCTGGATTTTCTAGATCTAATCCTTATTACATTGTCAAACAAGGAAAGGTGAGTACAAGACAAATTATTTTTATTTTATGGTATAAGTTATTTCTTTTATAATTTTAATAATATTACACCAATACCAATATATGAATATTAATAATATTAGATTAATCAAATGGCGACTGCACCTGACTCTCAACGATTAAAATTATTGCGTGAAGTAGCTGGCACAAGAGTTTACGATGATAGAAGAGAAGAATCTAAATCCATACTTAAGGAAACAGAAGGAAAACTCGAAAAAATTCAAGATTTTCTACGTACAATAGGTAAAGAAAATATGCCTTTAAAAAAATACTTTTTGGAAAAATTATTAATAGAATTTTATAATATTGATGCATTTTAGAGGAAAGACTACAAACCTTAAGAGAAGAGAAAGAGGAACTTAAGGAATATCAAAAATGGGATAAGCAGAGAAGAAGTCTAGAATATATTATTCATGAACGTGAATTAAAAGACAATAAACGTAAACTTGAAGAGTTGGAAGATTCTCGAGCTAAAAGTGGACAAGAACAAGCTAGTTTAACCGCTGAAGTAAAGACAGCTCAAGAAAAAGTAAAACTAGCTACTAAAAGACATAAAGAGGCTAAAAAAGAGGCACAAACTGCTAAAGAAGAACGAGACACACTCAGGTAAAATAGAATTGAAAATGTTATTCTCATGTGTTTGTAAATGTAACGAGTATTTTTTATTTAATCATAAATACTTCAGTGCTGAGCAGCAACAGCTTTTGAAAGAAAAAACAAAACTTACTTTTACAATAAATGACCTAATGGAAGAAGTTAGAGGAGACAACGACAGTCGAAAGCGAGCTGAAGAAGAATTGGAAAAGTTGAGAAGTCAAATCGCTGCAAAAGAAGCCGAATTAGAAAATATAAAACCGCAGGTAAATAATTAACTTAATTTTAAAATGATAATAATAGTTTTCATTTAATGGAAATAAATGCATCAATGTTTTTCAAGTACGAGGAAATGAAACGCAAGGAAGAAGAAATAACTAGAGAATTAGCATTGAAAGAGCAAAAACGTAAGGAATTATATGCTAAACAAGGAAGAGGGAGTCAGTTCACCACAAAAGTACGTCAAAATATTAATTATAATGAAATTTTATAATTACACTTCCCATCGTATTATTAATAAATGTGTGTATATATATAAAAAATAATAGGCAGAAAGAGATAATTGGATACAACAAGAATTGAAACAACTAAACAAACAAATAAAAGATAAGGAAGAGCACGAAAAGAAAATTACAGAAGATCTGAAAAAAGACGAGGAAAAACGAGCATCTTTGGAAAAAAAAATTCAGGAATATACTCGAGAAATGGAATGTCAAAAAGCTTCGATAGATGAACACAATAAACAATATTATGATCTAAATAAATCAAAAGATCAATGTCAGGCAACGCGTAAAGAACAGTTAGTATTTTACTGAATAAGTAATTAAGAATTTGCGTTTTTTATATCGGTATACGTTTTACTTAAGGTACCGACAGGAAAGTATTCTTCAACTCAACTTGTCAGGCTTAAAGGAAGATTTAGCAAAAGCTGATCAAAGTCTTAGATCAATGGCTGGTAAGCCTATTCTTAATGGCAGAGATAGTGTTCGTAAAGTTCTTGACACGTTCAGGTTCGTCAATATTAATTATCGATATATTTATTTAAAAGCTTTGTGCTCAATATCGAATATGCATTTCCAGAGAGCGTCCAGACATGGCAAAAGAAGTAAGCAGCTACTACGGTCCTGTCATTGAAAATTTTGACTGCGACAAGAGTGTGTACATGGCTGTCGAAGTGACAGCTGGTAATCGCCTCTTCCACCACATAGTCGAAACTGATAAATTTGGTACAAAAATCTTAAAAGAAATGAATAATCAACGTTTACCTGGTGAAGTAACGTTTATGCCTTTAAATCGCTTGCACGTAAAGACTATTGATTATCCACAAACTCCAGATGCTATTCCAATGATATCAAAGTTAAACTACGATGACAAATACGACAAAGCATTGAGGTAAAAAAAATTCACGAAGTACAATCTCACTGCTTTAAAACATTTGCAAACGATGTAAACTTTTAATTGATACAATTTTTTCAAATTTAGATACATTTTTGGAAAAACTCTTATATGCCGTAATTTGGAAGCTGCTACAAGTCTGGCGCGTACATCCGGCCTTGATTGTGTGACCCTTGAAGGAGATCAAGTATCGTCGAAAGGTTCGTTGACAGGTGGTTATTTCAATACGTTAAGGTCTCGTTTGGAAATACAGAAAAATAGGTCAGAATTAATGGCTCAAATAAATTCCTTGGAAACCCAATTAACAAATTTAAAAGAAGAAATAAAAAATGCTGACCGCAACATTAGCTCATACGTAAGCGAAATGCAACGTACAGAGACGAAAAATAGTAAAGCCAGGTGAGTTTCAATATTATTTAGCTTTATTTTAAAAATGGACCTTTATATTCGTAAATGTATTCGTATTTTTACAATTTATCGTCATCATTGCAGGGATATATTTGACAAAATGAAAGGTGAAATACGTATAATGAAAGAAGAGCTCAGTGCAATTGAGAGGTACAAAGTACCGAAGGAAAAGAGTTTACAACAATGCAAATCGAGTTTAGAAGCTATGTATGCAACAAAGGAAGGCTTAGAAAGCGAACTGCATCAAGATTTAATGGAACAACTTTCCGTCGCTGATCAACACCAAGTATGTTGTCATTGTCATAAAATTAATATTTGCATAACTTTTGCGTCATCTCAATCGTTTTCTTTGTTTATTCAAAGACGAACTATATTAGCCTCTATACAGAAGCTGCATACTTTTTCATGTTATTTTTAAATCGTTTCAATATACTTCAATTAATTGTGAAACGTTCTCTTTTAATTATTCTAAAATAAATATAAATTAATATTGCGTACGAGCATCGTGTATTAATAAATAATATTTTTCACGTTAGGTCGACCAATTAAATGATGCTATTAGACGCTTGACGAAAGAAAACAAAGAGGCATTCGTTAAGAGAATGAAATTAGAAGCTGAGAAAAACAAATTAGAAAATTTGTTGACTAATAATTTAGTGCGAAGAAAAGATGAGCTAGTACAAGCTCTACAAGAAATTACAGTAGAAGATCGTCAACGCTTATTAGATACATCAAAAACTCAGCTTTCGGATATCGAAAAGAGATTATTGAAAAATCAAGCTGAATTTAAGTCACAAAATGAAAAAGTTGTTGCTGCTGCCAAAAAAGTAAATTTCTCTATTTTAATTTTTCAATTAATATCATTACGCAAATTTTGAATAATTAATGAATTATTTTAATTACAAAAAAATAAATTATAGCAAAAATCAGAAGCATTGGAAGTCGAAAAGTGGAAAGCAATTGAAAAAGAAGCACAAGAGAAAATGGAATCGGATGCTAAGTATTTGGAAAAATTAGCTAGTAAAATGAATATGCTACAGCAGAATATAACAGAATGTACGCAAAAGATAACTGAATTAGGTGCTCTTCCGAACAAAGAATCATATTCAAAATTCAGCAATATGACAACTAAGCAACTATTCAAAAAAATGGAAGAAGCTAATAGTCATTTAAAAAAATATAGGTACATAAAATAGTTCCCTACAAAGATATTGATAACAAATTTTATCAAAAGTGAATAGGCGCTTCATAAATGTTTTTATTATTAATTTCAGTCATGTTAATAAGAAGGCATTGGATCAATTTATGTCATTTAGCGAACAAAAGGAAAAACTTGTAAAGAGAAAAGAAGAATTGGACCGAGCGGATGAAAAAATCAAAGAGCTAATGTCTGTTCTTGAACAAAGGAAATGCGAGGCAATTCAATTTACTTTCAAACAGGTAAGAAATATTGTTACCGCGCGTCTGAATGATATTTTACGAGAAGTTTTTATTTCAGGTCAGTAAATATTTTTCCGAGGTTTTCAAAAAACTCGTTCCATCGGGTAGTGCGCAATTAGTAATGAAAACAGCTGATGGTGAAGATAACGATGATACAGTGCCGGAAACAGCAGATTCCGATCGGTTCATTGGCGTCGGTATGCAATGTTTTGTATTTTAAATTAAAGAAAGCTATTATTGTAAGAATTTTTACACTTCATTAATAAAAGAGCATAATCATTTGTATTTATATTACAGGCATCAGAGTATCATTCACAGGCCATAAAGGTGAAATGAGAGAAATGAATCAATTATCGGGAGGACAAAAGTCTCTCGTAGCCTTAGCAAATATCTTTGCCATTCAAAAATGCGATCCAGCCCCGTTTTACCTATTTGATGAAATAGATCAAGCTCTTGATGCACAGCACAGAAAAGCAGTAGCTGACATGATTCACGAACTGAGTTCAGATGCTCAATTTATCACGACTACCTTCAGGTAAACAATAATACTACTCAAATCATAATTCGAGTCATTGATATTTGTACACTGTAAATGTTGCATATATTGTCGGATTTGCTTATAAACAAACTAAAATCATGTATCGATACGTATACAGTATTGACGAGTAAGTTCAATGCGATATGCGTCAAGCTTACAAAATTTTAAATATAATATAATTTTTCTTTCTACACAGACCAGAGCTGTTACAGCATGCAAACAAATTTTACGGAGTGAAGTTTAGAAACAAAGTGTCGCACGTAGAGTGCGTAACAAGAGAAGAAGCAGCAGACTTTGTAGAAGATGATCAAACTCATGCATAGATATATTTATACGTTATATATATATATAGACATTTTGGACATATGTCTTCTTCTATTTTTCATTTAATACTTCAAAATAGTTTACTTATAAATCTTGAGAGACTCGAATTGAAATAATAATTCCTAGAAAAAAAGATCAACTTGTGAGAATGATATGGCAATGAGGGGAGGGGGGGGGATTATTGAATAGTTTTAGAATCAAAGAATATTAGACCATTAGTTTACTGCTGTCATAGGTATTTTACCCTTACACCATAAGAGCATTTATATACATTTTGTAAGAAGGAAAATTTACTCAAAATTTCAATATTTTTTAAATTTGTCTCGGACCTTTACATATAAAATGTCCTATGTAAAAAAAAAATGGTAAAGCATCGTTACTTTTAGAATAATTTTTTATAAAATGAACTAAAAAAAGAAACCAAGGAACAATAGCGATAGAATGATTTTTTCGTTTTCTGTATCACACCTTTTCTTTTTGTTTGTTTATTTTTTTTTTTTTTATTTTTATTTTAATTTAAAGTATTTTTATAGAAAAGACATGTAATGTGTATTAATTTTAAAATTATTTTGTATATTATTATTATTTATTATAAGTGAAAATGATTATAAATGAGAAAATATAAAAAATTAATATTTGTAATTATAGCGGTGGCATTAACTAATCCTCCTCGTAATTAGAAGCGGCGCTCGTCTGGAAAACATTTTCTCTCGCGTTATGGTATTGCACGAAGCGTAAAATAGAGAAAGATCGCAACGGCATCGAGTGCGCGAAATTCCCGTGGCCTCCCCGGCAATGCCTATCGATCGGAGGAAGGAGCGCGAGGCTCGAGAACGGCTACGCGGTCGAGGGGGATAGAGAGATAGAGCAGGAGAAGGGGGGGGTGGGGAGCGTCGGCCGCGTGACGTCACCGAGGATCACGCCACATCCCCACCTGTCGGAGAGCCGCGCGCCATTGGTCCATCGGGAGCACGCCGTGAGCCGCGTGGGAATCCAAAAAGTCGGATACGGGAATTTACGAGCGCGCGCGCCGACTCTCCCGGGAAAAATATCCACGTACGCGCCAACGTCGACGGTGACACGTCGTCGGTGGCATCGCGTGGCCTCCCTCCTGCCTCCCCCGCAGTTGGCCACCCGCTAAAGGTGCCAATCCCGCTTCGACGATCTCGAGTCGACTCGGGGACGAGGACGGCCCTCGGCATGCGGCTGCACAAAGGTAAGGGTGCGACTAGTCCGGGAGTACTCGACCATCCCCCGCAGCGGCGGCGAGGTCGGGCGGAAGCTCTCTCGCGGCCCTCCAAGTGTCACGACGCCTCTCGGCCTCGCCGCGAAAAAGGAGCGAAATCGGCGAGCTCCTCTCCCCCCCCCTCAAGCCCAGCCACTTGGACGAGCTAGATCGATCCGGGGTCGGGAGGACGGCCGACGGATCTCCTCCGGTCCGCTCGAGCTATCGGGGACGAGGACCGAGAGAGAGTTGAGAGTTGGCGGATGTCCCGAGAGAGAGAGAGAGAGAGAGAGAGAGAGAGCACCGGTCACCCCCCGGAGGCAGAGAGCCGCGAGTGGCGTGAGGCGACGCGTAGGAGGAGGCACGGCGGCGTCCGTCACGAGGAGACTACCGGACGAGCGTTAAAGTGCGAGCTGCGGGGCGAGGCGGGGCGAGCGAGCGAGAGGAGGCCAGCCGTTGGGCGCAGGCGCGCTTGCGGCGAGCGAGCGAGCGAGCGAGAGGGGAAGACAACCGAGAGCAGCAGCAGCAGCAGCAGCGGCTTCGGGGCCGCGGCGGCTCAGTTAGTCGTGCGGGTCGTGCCCGTGCTGCAGTTACGCGTGCGGCGCTCCTCCGCAAGTCCCTATTCCCGACTGTCCCGAGCCCTCGCGGTCCGATAACCTCCAGTGCGCCCGGTCGCGAGGAAGCTCCGGAGGTGGTCGCGCGACCGCAAGTCCGGAGGTCGGCCCGCCACTGTCGGGTCGGAGGGCCTCGCCCCCCGCCCCCGCCCTCCTCCTCGCCGCCGCACCGCGCGGAGGTCCGAGGAGTCCGCGAGGATGAGCGCAGGAGGCGACTGCGGGCCCGTGACTTGCTAGGACAGCCCCACCTCGTCCTCGTCTGACAGGGACACACGGATCTCGAGAGGTAAACACAACGGCGCGCCACATATTACACGTGCCACATGCCCCCACTCTAACCGACAAAAACGCCTCGGCTATTGTACACTCGCGCGCAATCCTACTACTCTCTCTCTCTCTCTCTCGCTCGCTGGCTTTAAAAGACGACACGACGGACTCGTCAGCGGAAGGAAAGTCAGGGCAGGGCAGGGCGAGCTGCTGAGCGGGCAGTCGGTAAGTCGGTGCGCGAAACTCAGAGTCGGGCAGGCCGAGGGGCGGCGGGGAGGAAGGGAGGCGCGCGCGCGCGCTATTTTCCGGACCCTTGGTGCGTGCCTCGGATTTGCGTCGCGGCGAACGCATCGCTCACCGTCGCTCGGGCTCGGACGAGGATTGCGCGCGCGCCCAGGTTTGCCCGCCGCTCGTCTCTCGCCAGGCCCCGAGGACGAGTGCCTCCTTCGGGGAGCCCTCGAGGGCCTCCGTTGCTCGCTCTCTCCTCCTGCTCCTCCCCCGAGCCCCTCCGCCGCCAGCCGTAGAGCGCGCCGACGTCGGGCTCCGCCGCTTGGCTTCTGCTCCTCGGCCCCCACGTGCTGCTGGTGCTTCGATTTCCTGCGAAGGCTCCCTGCGCCTGCAGCTTTAGCCCCAGCCTGAACGCGCGGTTTCGTGAATTGCTCTCCGAGCTCGGGATCAGCATGTAATAATAATACTCCCAAGGCCTCCAGCGCCGGCCTCCGCTCCTCGCCCATTCGGACGCTCGCGATGTTTACCTCCCACTCCGACGGGGCTGACCGACGGGAGACGAGAAAGAACGATAACGAGGACGGCTCCTCGTCTCCTTTGGAGCGAGACTTGGCTCTTCCGGAATCATCTACTCCATAATCTATCTCCTCCGTCATCGCCCAATCGTCGCTCTTATTCATAATTAAGCGACACTCGGCCTCGGCCCGAAGCCTCCCGCTGGCGACACCCTGCCGCTGCCGTGCGGCAGGACGACACCCGACCTGAGCATTCCCTTTCCTGGCTCGGTTGCGCCTATTCCCGGAATATTGGATCAAAAAAACCCGAGCGGAGTAAAGAGTTTCGAGAATTCGCGAGTGAATGCGAGCCGCGAGCACTCGGACTCGTGTTACTATGGGCTGCGTCTCGCTTACCACTTACGTCTTCCATAAGTTATATAAAGTGCGAGTCGCGCGATGCGCGTACTTACGACTCGAAATAACCTTACGTTATTCGTTATATTGAAAAATAAAATTCTGCGTATCGTATCCGTCTAATGTTTAAAGGCTGCGCGCTCGGGAGGCGAGTTACATCAGCCGCGTTGGAAATTGACATAGACGAGAGCCCGAGCGTCGTTAAATTGAAGCTTAAAAATCATTTTAACGACGTTCTCATTGTCTTGCCGTCGATACGCTTAATTTTTTCCCCAATGCCAATCAACGATTGCGTCGAAATGGCAATTGTGCAAGCACCGAGCGAAAGTTAGCTGCGCGAACTACGGAGAGGACGTGCTAAGGCTTCTTTATTGCAGCGCGCATCCGACGCTGCAAGGGGTGCTATCGTATTAAAATTCACGCAATGGCATCTCCTACTAGAATAGCGAGCGAGCGGCTAGTAATGAGTGCCAGAGCCTTCGGTTATTATCGATAAGGAAAGGGAAAGATGCGCAAAGGCATCGATAAATTCGTTATCTCCAGGCGCCAAAATTTCCAGCGATCGCCGTAGCCTCTTTCTTATCTTCTTCTATCTCGTTGCTGCGCGATCATAATTATCGCGGTGACATCGCCGAGGACGTACCCCGCACTATACGTCGGGAATGGAGGTAAGGGTCCGCACTCGCGCTTCCGCTGCATCGACGGCTTGTCCTGCCCGAGGCCCCGAAGATGCTCGGGGCAGGCGGGGGCCGATCCGGGACCGGCAGGAGCTCCGAGACGAGCCAGGCTCCCGCACCAGAGGCTAGGTTAGGTTCCCGAGGTCCCCGGCGGTAGCGCGGGGCCGGCCCTCGGGAGGAAGAGCTCGGTAATTCGCGGGCCTAGAGCTGCGCGGAGCCAACCTTGAGCGACGTCGTGGCTCTCCGGTCTAGGCTTCGAGTCCTCGCGAGGCCGAAGGTGCGACATGGGTTGCATACGATTGATGCTCAGGGAGGGGAGAAGCGGATAATGTGTGTGTGTGTGTGTGTGTGTGAGAGAGAGAGAGAGAGTAAGAGAGATGAATCCCGAATAAAAGTCATCTAGTATCCGTCGGGTCAGCGCGGGACGCGAGTGCCGTAGCTCGGGCTTTCCTCAACAATCGTGCCAAGAGACGGAAAGGACGTAGCGCGGACTCGAAGTGGACGCACTCCTATGTAGAGTCGCGTTCAGTCGTGTATTTCGCGGGTGACGAAGGTATGGAGCACTATGATTAACGTCGACATGCGTACGGCTTCCGCGTGTCCACGCCTACGTTCTTCGCACCTACTCGCGCCTTCGTGCGCGCGCGTACACGCGAAATCTCCAAGGGCTTTTGAGAAAAGTACGTAGACGACAGGATGACAGCGGAATCAGTACGAAGCATCATCCCGTTCCATTGATCTAACCTCCAAATAGAAAAGACTCTGTATTGGTATTATTGCTGGCCGTCGTTCGCGTGACCTCATTGTTTTTTTTAAATATCCTCGCCTTATACGTCATTTGTCTAAAATGCCGCATTAGAAAATCAAAGTTGCACTTACTAGTGAGTGTACTAAGTTGAAAAGACCCGTGCCCGATCCGCGTGCGCACGAGTACTTGACGTTTCGCTTGTACTTCAAAACACAAAACTCACGCATCGACGTTTATATACATTCACGTACGTGCATTTTGCATTGCATGCATACTACGTATATTGGGTTGGGTGTGTACTTATAGCCATGGTCCAAGCGCCAGGACTCGCGCGACGAAGCATTTTTCATTCTTTAAATAAGCTTGCAGAAGGCAAAAGAGGGACATTGGCACAAATAAAGAAGCAGGTTAAAAGGTTAAGCCCAAACGAAATGGAGAGCATTGGAAAAAATGATAACGGACGATTGCTGTGAACGATGATCATCTTTAAGAATGAGAGCCGTGCGAGCTCGAAATGAACGTTGAACTTTGCTGGGTAAAACGTTAAACGTGGTTGAAACATCGGTCGAGTTATCGGAGCATGAAGATTTCGGCAAGATTCAACCCCTCCGTCTTCCCTACTCCTCCTTGGCCGCGTCGCTGCTTATCAACTGCTGTCCCCTAAGGCATAGACGCGTGCGTGCGAATTTTCGCGTACTCCGTACTACATGGGTCGCACTGAATCAGGTGCAAGATACAAGAGGGGGGGTAGAGGGGCAAGGGCGAGGAGGAGGTGTAGGTCCGAGGAGGAAAAATAGATCGAAAATGCGCGCGCGAAGTTGCCCGGATCAAAGATCGAAGATTAGAGGGTCCAACACGCGCTTACGAGACAACGGAGTCTCCCTCCCTCCCTACCTCTCCCCCCTCCCCTCCCTCTCTCTCCTTCTCTCGCTCACTTGACTCCTCGTCTATCTGCCGGACTCTGATATCGCACGCGAATGATATATATACGATGCGGTCGGGGCCCGTTCGCGCGCCTTTCACTCAGTCGTCGACCGACCGGACGCAGGTCACTTCCTTAGCCGTCTTATTCCTCGAGAGCACACTATCATCGCCGACGCCGGTGCAGAGCATCGCGATCGCCACCGAGTCCCAACGCCGATACGAACTCGAGGTAAGGGCTTCGTTCCAGTTCGCCGCGAAATTAAAATCCTCTGGAGGACTCTTGGAGGCCTACCTTGGAGGCTCCCCATTCGATTCCGTAGATCTACTTTCTATACGATCTTCTCGGCTATCCGTTCCGCACATTGTCAACTATTATTTTAATTTCTACGCTTTTATGGGCTCACTGCTACGGATTTAAAGCTCGGCAGCGCTAGATTGGAATATTGTTCCGTAATTGTTTGTAGGAAAAAGCTCTTCTTACTTATTCGAGAAGGGCCTCGCCCAGTACTTTTTTTTTAAGTAAGGAATAGCAATATCCTCTGTAGGAATTGAAGAACGATATGTGCGCTACAACGAATTTTACTTGTTGATCTATACAGAAAGATGAAGGGATTGGTGTTGCATCTTATCACGTTTTATTGCTTCCTTCGACAACCTCCTCTCCAATTGTTGTGCAATAAATCTTATTGGGGGGTACCCCGTCCATTCGCGTCTCTACGATACCTTCGATTTAATTAATTTTGTTACTCGTCTACTGATGGATCCAATCTATATTAATTAATTAGGCTTTATAAATAAATAAATGTCGATATTTTAATTTAAGCACCTGTTTCAAATATTCTTTAATTTTTTATATGAAATTTAACGCCATTTCAATTTTTGGTTTAATTGACATTAGTGGCTAAAGTTATACACAATTTTTACGTTTTTCGTAAACTCTCTTTTATTCGTACATTTTAATTCAAAAGATATCTCGACTCGCTAAAAAAATAACGTTACTTTAAAACGGATTAATTCAAATTCGCAACACCAAAACGCTTAATACCGATTGACGATCCACTTTAACGTAAAAGTAACATATTAAAACGTAAATGTTTTTCTTGTTCTACCATAATATGATATAATTTTTAACGAAAGATAATGAGCTATTTTTATATTTACATTACACGTGGACAATTATATTTCTTTTCTGTATAAATAAAAATGACATTTTTTTCGCGAGAATATTTATCGCTAATCTAGACTGATATTTTAATTTATTAAATGATTTCGATGTACTTGAATTTTTTTATTCGAATGAGAGGATAATTGTTGTATTAATTGAATTTACAAATCACACATTATATTATAAAAAAATACATTGAAATTTTTGATAAATTAATTTTTACGAGTAAGGACAAAAACAACAATGAGGTCAATAATATAGAAAAACACATATTCTACAAACAGATATTAAAAACGTCAAAAAATTACGGAAGCAATATTTTTTTTTATCATAATTTCGATTTTTCTGAAATCTTGCAATAAAATTTTAGAAAAAAATAATGATTTTTAATCTGAAAACACTGTACATTAACTATACAAATATTGTTTATTTACAAACTGTACTATAATTATATGAGAAAATCTGCAATATTAATAAATACCGTTTTATTTATGAATCAATAAAATAGTTTGTATGAATTAAAAAATTTATTATTTTTCTTCTTTTCGTTAAGATAAGAAATATATGAGTTCTATCAATTGCGTGGTTATGTCTGGTTTTTGTATATGAATAATATTATATACTTATCTATTAAAAACAATTGCAGAAATTACTTGAAACTAAGGGAATAAAAATTTACAAATACCATTACAAAAATCAATGTCACCTTTTAATATAATTTTAAAGTTCATTTGTACATTTAAAACTTTACTAAACAGAATACATCTGATTACTATTATGCAATGTTTCTTTTTGCCTTTAAATTTACATAAAGTACATATTAGTTATTTTGCGTTTCCTATGAGATGAATCTTCTAGTATTATTTTAAGACAGAAAAAAGATTAATGAAATTTTGTAAAATATTTAATTCTTAACAATGCAAAGAATATACTGTAATATAAGGTTAATATTTGTTTCACAACAATATATCGTCTAGACATTAAATTTAATTAAAAAATGGAAATTATAGACTACTTCATGAGTATAAATTAAGTGCTTGGTTTTATTAACGTAAATTTACATTGGCTAAGCATCAAATTTTTATGTATATAAAGTATTTACTTTTACATACTGCAAACGAGCTTATGGAAATCGCGTTAAGTCAATTTTCAAATTTTTTTCGATCGCCCTACTTTAATAATTTCATCACCCTTTTCACGTCGTCAAATAATATTTTTTTACCTTCGCAGTCATAAAATTATAATAGATATTGAAATATTTGTTACAATTGCACAAATTAATTAATTTAAGCATTTTTCCCTTAGAAGCTAACGTATAAATTACAATTCAGTTCATTCAAAAGGAAATGAATGAGAACCTTTTAATGGGCAGCTTTTTTACCTTACAGAATCTCTTTTATTTTATATTCGTTCGTTCATCATCCCCCCGAATGCAATGCTAACGTAAAGAATCGTGAAGTTCTCTAGAATATCTCACGCCCTACATATTAATACCTCGATCCAATTTAACGTAAAGAGTGTACGCCACCCAGTAAAATAATTACACAAAAAACAACAACCAATCAAGATGTAGTCAACAAAAGTTGTCTTTCTTACAGTTATTTTGAAGAAAAAAGAATAAACTTTTGGGATTAAAGAATAATCTGTCAGCCAGCATCATGATTGTCGATGACAAACAGTGAGTTAGCGACGTTATTATAAAAAATATAAAATAAACGATGTAGCACGTATGTAGTTAACACAATTTCGAGCATAAAAATTGCATGCTCACATTATCTAGTATAAATTAAGTGTTGTAAGTTTGTCTGCTAGTCTAATGTTTTTTTATATCTCTATTCTCTGTACTTCTATATTTAGTATTCTCTTTGTTTATTAATTTGTATCTGTACTATCTATAAAAAATCTGTTTTGTTGTATTTCATGTAACCTGTGTTCTTAACACTTTCCTTTTTAATTCTCTAACTTATGATTTTCCTACTTTTTACTTTTATATAATGTAGTATTGAGTAGCCTACTAATCATTGACTTTGACCTTGCACACGATATTGTAGATTAATCACAATAATTCTTTTAAAACACTTACAATCTCTTAATGGCTGAATTTAAATTTATCTAAATATCAAAACGAATATTAACTTTTTTTAAAATAAAACAGAGAATCATAACGATTGGACTGAAATATGAATTCGTCAATACATATTGTTATCCTTGTAATATTAATTTTACACTAATGGCACGCAATTACTTCAGTCAGGTGCACAACGAATTTATACGACCAAGATTTTTAAGCTATTTAATTAAGTAATCATCAATATGGAAATTACAAACGCCTCAAGAGCGCCACATCGGTGTGTACAACGATTCCGTAATACCACTTGAGAAAAAAAGTTTTATTATAATAACTCGTTATGAGTGGATTTAAAAAAACAGACGCTGTCACATTCTGAACACGTGGACGACTATGGCGCATACCTTCTGATCGAAACTATTTTTCTCAGTTAGATCATTTTGTTGTTTTACGTTGTTGATAAAAAAAATATATGGTACGTGAATAGAACGATAGGAATTTGTTAATGAGGTCATCTTCTATTTTTAAATCGAAGGGATCTAATGAAGTATTAAATGACAGATAAAAAATACTACATTTATTGAATAATTATGTGGTCCAACTCCGTCTAAGCTACCTGTAAGTTTAATATACGTTTTCATATCGAAGAAACGCGTGATTTTGAGTACGAGCTGTTTTAACTATGACATTACATTGGTTGAGCTATTTTTTGAAACATTTATTACATAATTTCTATCGGTAAAGCTCATTTATTGAGAATTATAGTTATTCAGCTTACCCGGAATGGCTCAACAGATCATTTATGTAGCACAGCGTTAACTTCAATTGATATAGCCCTATGATTTTTCTAAATGAGACTTGAATATTAGTAATAAACGAATGCTTCGTAAGTATTGGAATAGTTTGCGGAAATATAATTTGAAGTTTAAATAAAAGGAAAAGCAGCAAAGCCAAATTGTATAAAAATTAATTTACACATAATGTCAAATAAATTGTATTTTAATTGAGGATATTAATATTGTTTGCATTGGGCACTTTGCACCTTTATGAGAAGAGTATTGTGAAAACAGTTCATTTTTGTAAACATTATTTTGTAAAGAAGTATTTAAAAATAATGTACTTGCTAAATTTAAAAAACTGCAAAATAATTTATCCATCATAGTTTTCAATAGATAAAATGCACTCGTTTCTAGAAATGGCCTCCGAATTATATTAAAATAAAGTTTGAGAAAATATTCAGCCCGTGTTAATTTTCCATAAAAAATTATTAGAACACTTGTTAGTAAGTAATGTCTGAAATATAATTAAACTGTTTAAGTATGTTACATTAATAATAGTTGCAATACCACTTAGAATTGAAAGGTACTTATGTATATATTGTATATTATGAATGGCGGTAGCATTTATAATTTAAAAGGGCTTTCAGCATTGATGGGCCTTCAAGGAAGATAAAAGTTTTGTCAAAATGATGCCATTCCCTCAAAATCTTATTCACTTAGAAAAATATAACAAATCCATATCGATGACGTATTTCAAAATCATCATGGATATTATAATTATTGTTTCAAAAATGCGTTAATTGATCGATCATTGGTAAGCTCAACGTTGATACAATGATGAGCCTTAATATCTTGTTTGACAAGAGATAACTGCGAAGCAACTAACCTTCATCCGATTACAGCGAAGACCTTTAAAGTGTAAAAATGATTTAAAAGCCGACCGTTGATGTAAAGGGCTTGATTCGCATTGTGTTTATCTTCTTGATTCTTTATTAAATCGTTTGCGCGAGCTTTAATTACATTTCAAATACGAATGTCGTATTGGGTTATTATTTTAGAATTGTAGCATTCTTGCGTTATTCAAAAAAGTTCAGTGATGAATGCAAAAAAGAAAGATTAGCAACTATATTTATACAATAAAACAGTCTCTTACTGAGTAATCATTTTTAATAATTTATTATCTAATATAATCTAAAACAAAATCAGTTGAAGTGAATTACTTATACTCGTCATGGTTATATCCATAATTTTCACATTCTTTTAACAGCATTTATTATATACTTCAATAAATTCACATGTAGTTAGTTCGGTCTATATTTTAAAATTGCAAATTGAATTCAGAAAAATCTAGTATCATAATAACATTAAATGATAATGAATACTTTTATTAATAGGCAGGTATTCTTAAAATAATTCATTACTAAAGATATTGTACAATTTAATACTATTTCTTTGAAAATCAGGTCATATCATAGAAAATTAAACGATTACTAATCATTTAAGTCTACCATATTATAAGTTTCCTTTTTTTCTAATCAGCGTAAATGTATATTTACGCTTATATTTGATTAATAACATTAATAATCCAAATGATAATATTAGTAACTTTCTTAATACACATTTGCATTGAATTTATTGTGAGATATTTGAGGTCTATATATGCCACTGTGATTACAATTCAAAGATAAATAAAAATGTATCATACTATTATTTCCTGTTACGAGATTCACTATGCTCATATATTGATGCACACGTGTCGTCTATAATGCGTTAATAACGTAAACTATACACAATGATTTTGAAAAAATAATTCAATTGGTCTACTATTATCAGAATCAGCTAAATACTAAATCATTAAATTTTGATTTTATGTCTAAAACGAAATTAAACGTCACGTTTTTTAATATTAAAGAAAAATCATGCCAGTTGTCGGAATTTAAATATTTTAAGTTTAGTTATGATTTTTATTAAAAAGAAAAAATTTATTTCTATTATTTCTACATATTATTTAAATCTAAATCTGATGAACATCCGAGGTTTTTATAATTTATTCATTATCAATAATGTAAAAACGTTGTAGCATCGTAATATTTTTAATGTCATAAAAAATAATTACAGTTAAAGCATAAGTAAATCTTTAAGTTCTTTTTCAATAAAATAAAGGCACGTTAAATAAAATTACATTGAATATTATGTTGGATAGTTATTAAAATTTTAATGGTGTAAAATTCGATTAAGTTTTAATTCTGTATATTAAATGTCATTTAACTTAACTGCTGGTCTAACAGAATTGTATACTCTAATTTTTCTTAGTACAGTGTATAAATTATTTTGATTACTAACAGATTTTTAATATGTGGACATACGAATTTTATGATAATTATTAACGGACACTAATTTTTTTTATTTTTTTTTTTTTTTTAAAGAACCAAAAAAGAAGGAAAACGAATATTGAGATGATAGGCAAGTAGATGTTAATTCTAAATCATTTTTTTTTAAACGCAGTACTTAATGATTCAACTGTACTGAGACATTCATTAACGAAATTGCTACGTATTGATTCTTAATTACCTAGCTTTATTTTCAAAATTAATTATTACCGACATTCCTATACAGCATTAAAATATTTAATCGATGTTTCTCTCTTGCTGTTTTACTACGAGAAAAAAAAAGCTGCAATTTGATTTTACATGCCTCGTAAAAATGTTTCAGTATTACAATGAGCGATTATGATGTAGAATTTTCAAAACGCATCCTTACATCTTACACAATTTTTTAAAAACTTGTTTCAATATTACAGAGTCCAAAAGTAATGTAAATCTATCAAAAAATCATAACTCACAAGAGAAACGAAAAATTGTGCAAGTCGTAAGAAAAATATTCAATTCATCAATAGCATATTTACGTGCGTAGAGTTTTCCAACTAATAAAATAATAAAGTCGGTCTTTCTAATTAATATCATAAAATTGTAATGCGAAATTTGCTTTTAATAAAAAGTCAGTCGGTATTCGTACAGCTCAAACATTGCGTAATATCGATAAGTTAGGGTCGATCACCGGGGAAGATTAATCTTCTACTGACAAATGCCTGTGTCTGTATCGGAGCCAACACGCACGCACATAAACGTAACTGCCATGTGCTCCGTGCATGATATCAAATCTAAGGAATTGAATCAAGGTGCCAGGCCGCAGCCAATTAGGAATATACGAAACTCGCTCACTATCGTGGCCGCAGATATTGTTTATCTGCCGTAGAAGCACGTGAATAATGGACTTTAGAGCCATTCGGATTGATCGATTGTACACTTGGGGGTACCGGCTTCGTAATTCAAGCGAGAGTTGAGCAATACTTCCTTGTGCATATTTGTGGATTAAGCCCGATGAATTGCATTTTTCTTCCCCGCCCGATGGCTTTTGCACCGCTACTGAATCTCGGCAAACCAGGCTTCGGAATCTCGAGATTAGAATTCTTTTTCGCATCGACCGATGATAAATATTTTGCGATTTTATTTGCAAAAAAACATTCAATTAGCGTTGTTAAAAAAAAAAAAAAAAAAAAAAATTTATCGCGATTCTCTGCCGAACTTTGCAAGTGAGGTACAGCCTTTTCATAAAATTAATATAACTCAATTATTAATTTTTTTTAACTACCTAAATATGCTTTATAATTCTCAAGAGCGTGACAAGATAATGCACGTTAATCAAAGAGCCTTGTGCAATCTTTGAGGGTTCTTATAAAATACTTTGTATTCATTTTTTGTCTTACTGTTAAGATCTGAATGATCGGGTTAGTACAACTAGTAATATAATTTTTTAAGGACGCTTGCTCTTTAAAAAATTAAGCGCATTGATAATACTTTTTTAAATATTTTACAAGAATATTCGTTCGATCGCCTATTTGTGTGTGCAGTTTAAATTATTTTTCGAATACTAATTTGCATGGCGTAGTTTATTGGTTAATAATATCAATATAGTTTGTACAATATTAGAAAATATTTATTTGGACAATGTGGCTATCTCGTATTCGCTGTATAGAGAAATTAAAAGATATTGCAATAAAACAATCAATAATACAAGCATGTTGCATGTGAAATTAAAATAATTAGCTGAAAACAACTATGTATATTATTAATGAGATCAATACTTTTTACGCATTCCATGTTGCGTTTTAAAAGTAATAATCACAAGGGACCTTAGACGCAAATTAAATGTGAGTTGGGCATATTGTAAAATTGAAAAAGAGAGTAGAAGCGTTGTTCCAATAAGCTGCTTATAAAAGAAGATAACGGATTTTCGTTTACTAGACTAATCATTGCTCAAACGTAAAGCGAGTTGACAAGTCAGTCGCTGGGTATGTTATTTTAATTAAAAAGCAATTCCTATGTATTTTTTTCACGTTGCAATATGCATAATTATTTACAGTGTTTTGTCGCGTACGAAAGAGCGAACGAAGGCACGGTAGGGTTTACTTGAATACAAAAAATTGATTTACAGAGAGATGGACAATATGTGGATCACCGGTGCCGTCCAGGCCATTAAGGCACTGTCGTACGTCTACGACTTATTTACTTTCCCGGTGTACCTGATTCTTCAGAGGCCCTGGGAGAAGCGAAAGGCCTCTCGAAGAATAAAGGCGAAGCCAGTGGCCAAGGACGAGCACTCGATTGTATACAGGAACGTCGACCCTATCGGACCGATGCACACCATCATGGTGAGGCAAAAAATCGACACACTGGAAGCGATGCTCAAGTGGGTGGCGAATGTACACAGGGATAAAAAGTGCCTCGGCACTAGGCAAATACTCGCCGAAGAGGACGAACTCCAGCCGAACGGGAGAATTTTCAAAAAGGTTCGTTGGCCCTCCTCCCCACCCCCTCCTCCACCGACACCCGCTCATCGCGACCCGACCGCCCGATGGCTTAAGTCGCATCGGATCGCGTGGAAAACGAATTCGAGCTAATGACGATACGGGCTTCTGGAGTTTTTAAATTGCTTTTAACAAGGTAAAACCTAACGCTGTCCTCGTCTTGTCTCGAAGCCGAGTAACGCTGTATCCTCGTTATTGCTGGGTTGTTCCGTCCAAAGTACACAATTGTGTCATCCATGTGATTCACATAGTTAAAATCGCGCCAGGCCGAGTCGGGCTTTCTCAATTATTGCCGATGAAATGCACCAAAAGCCGCACCCCCGCCGAGTAGAGACCAACTTCGCGCACCTTGGCCGATAAAATATCTTACCCTCGTTCCCTCAGTACAAAATGGGCGAGTACGAATGGAAAAGCTTCACGGAAGTCGAAAGCTTGGCGTCGTCCTTCAGCCGGGGCCTGAAAGAACTGGGGCTGACCTCGCGGAAAAACATCGTCATCTTCGCGGAGACGAGAGCGGAGTGGATGATCGCGGCTCACGCGTGCTTCAAGCAAAATCTCACGATCGTGACCATATACTCGACTCTCGGGGACGAGGCAATCGCTCACGGCATCAACGAGACGGAGGTCGACACAGTAATCACGAGCTCCGAATTATTGCCGAAATTCAAGAGGCTCCTACAAAAAGTACCTGAAGTTAAGAATATTATTTATATGGAGGATCAGCTGAAGGCTGCGGACACCAAGGGCTTCAAAGTACGTATGGCCAGGGGCTTTAAAATAATACCCCAAAATGGGATAAAAGACACCCCGAATCTCCGTAAAAAGTATTTACTCTGAAATTAAAGGAAGGACGTCCGACTGCTTCCATTCCAACGAGTGACGGAGGCTGGAAAATCATCGAGCGCCACGTCGGTCTCGCCCAGCAGCGAGGACACCGCCATAATAATGTACACCTCCGGCTCGACGGGCATACCCAAGGGCGTCCTCCTCTCCCATAAAAACGTCATCGCGACCCTGCAGGCCTATTGCAATGCCGTGGTCATAAGGGACGACGACGTCTTCATGGGGTACCTGCCGCTGGCTCACGTCTTCGAGCTCCTCTCCGAGAGCGTTTGCCTCCTGAACGGCGTGCCGATCGGCTACAGCTCGCCCCTGACGATGATCGACTCCAGCAGCAAGATACAGAAGGGCTGCAAGGGCGACGCCAGTGTTCTGCACCCGACCTGCTTGACCGCGGTGCCGGTGAGCAGCTTACCTCTTATCGTCGCCTCGCGTTCTGGGGGATATGGGGGGAGGGGGTAGAGGTAGAGCGCGAGGCGAGTCCCGAGGGCTCCGAGGCCGCGTAACTTGAACTCGGAATTTGGATTCGCAGCTCATCCTCGACCGGGTCTCCAAAGGGATCAACGAGAAGGTGAAGAGGTCCGGCCAGTTTCGGCAGGCGATATTCAATTTCGCTTACGAGTACAAGTTGAAGTGGACCAAGCGAGGCTACGACACGCCGATCTTCGACAGGCTCATTTTCGGGGCTGCCAAGCAAGTCCTCGGCGGCCGGGTTAGGTTGATCCTATCGGGCGGGGCTCCGCTCAGCCCGGAAACCCACATGCAGGTCAAGCTCTGCCTGTGCGTCACCGTGACCCAAGGCTACGGATTGACGGAGACCTGCTCCTGCGCCACTGTCATGGACCGTGAGTTCTTCCTTACTTTTTAGCCGGTGGCATTGGGCCCACGGCCGATTATCGGGGCTCGCTGAGAGGAGGACCCTTGGAAGCTGCCGAGTGTTTTTTTTTAAAGTGCCCCTATCTTGATTAGCTTACGACAGGAGCACCGGAAGAGTGGGGGCCCCCACCACCGTCTGCGACATATACTTGGAAAATTGGGAAGAGGCAGGCTACAAGGTGACCGATTTGCCGAACCCCAGTGGCGAGATCGTCATCGGGGGAGACAACATATCGGCCGGGTATTACAAGCTCCCGGACAAAACGAGCGAGGACTTCTTCTTCAAAGATGGAAAGCAGTGGTTCAGAACAGGAGACATTGGCGAAGTTCATCCGGACGGGGCCATTAAGATCATTGGCAAGTTGCAATTGTTTAAAAAAAAAAAAACAAACAAACAAATAAACACATCCACCGCTTTGCCAGTGGTAGCCGAAGTTTTTTACACCAATTTTTTTTATTGCAGATAGAAAAAAAGATTTGGTGAAGCTTCAATTCGGCGAATACGTTTCACTGGGTAAAGTTGAATCCGAGTTGAAAACCTGCACATTGGTTGACAATATTTGCGTTTATGGGGATGCCAACAAAAATTACACGGTAGCTTTGGTTGTACCAAACCGTTATTATCTCGAAGAAACCGCTAGATTCTGTGGGATAACGTTTAAGTCATTCGAGGAGTTGTGCGACCACCCGGTATTGGAGAAGGCAGTTTTGCAGGCGCTAGTCGACCATTCAAAAAAATGTAAGCAGCCTCGACACTCCGAACAATCCTCTCTTTTATTAACGACACTGATGATTAATTTACACGGCAAAGGAGGCCGAGGCTTCTGCCGATTGGGAACCTTTTTTTTTGCAACCTACTAGAAAACGCTATTTTAAAAGCTAAACCAACAACGATGTTATATTGCCCTTAATTTACAGGTAATCTCCAGAAATTCGAGATACCGGGAGCCGTGAAATTGGTTCCAGAGGCTTGGTCCCCGGACATGGGCCTTGTCACAGCTGCATTTAAACTAAAAAGAAAAGCAGTCCAAGAGCGCTATAAGCATGAAATTAGTCGAATGTACGCCTCGTGATACTATTCGGATAAGCATTTGAATAAAAGTACGGTCGGACTGAACAGTAGCCACCACCTGGCAAATTTCCTGCAAAGAAGCTAATTTTACGTAAAACATCTTGGAATGCGTATTAACAATATGTATTACGAAAATACGCTAAGCGAATTCGAGCATAAGTGAATGAAAGGCTTTCGTAATATCATTAAGTTATTCTGACCTGTAAAATTGAGACTGTGAATGTTCAAAAGGGCCAACTCAACATACGGGTTACTCAGATCTAAGCCACGAATTCTTCTAAAAAAGTATTGAGCTCCGATGGGATAAGCATAAATTTTTTACACCAAATAAATAAATTTAAACAAATGGTACGCCTCCATTTCTATAATACTGTTGAGAAATGAGGTGCAGTTATTTTGAATGGTTGTTTTAAATATAATAACGTAAGAATATCGTGAAATAAGGAGCAGATTACAGGCTACTTAATTTGTATTATAAATAAATATATGTATTAGAATAGCTATTGCATATTGAATGTATCATAAATCATTGTAATTTTATGTATTTTATAAATTTTTTCAATTAAAAATGCTTATAAATGTAATTTTTAACTTAATTTATACTTTCAAATTTTTAATAAATTTCCGAAATTGTTTGTAATCATACGAAATAACTAAAATGAAGTTAGTATAACGAACAAAAATTATCTTCTTGATGAAAGATATGTGTAATTATAACTAAATCGAACAAATGTTCTCATTGTTACAAGTTGTATAGAATAAAATGACTGTGTCATTTTAGTTTTTAGTTTTTTAAATTTTAAATAATTTACAGTTAAGGTTAAACAAAATTCGCGCACATATACTGTATATTATATTATGATAAGAAAATTCTCTTGTGAAGTATGACTGTGTAGCTGTAAATTATATACTGCTTTAATTTTAGAAAAACGTTGAGTTTTTTAATTATAATTAAATATTTGGAATATAATGTTACAGACTTTAAAAAAGACCTATAATTGTAAAATTCAATGATTGTTTATCTGAAATGCCTGAAATAAACTTTGTCAAAAAACATTTTTTCTATTTTCATTCTATAAGAACCTACAATTTTAATGCTATCATTATATTATAAAGATTGTAAACTTTGTTTTTATACATTTATTGCGAATGTTAAGATACATTAATTACTTACATCGTTAATTAAAAAAGCATGTTTTTGACTGTTATAATTTCTGCTAATTTTATTACAGTAAACCAACGGATCTTCTACTTCTGGCTCATCTCATAACTGTATTATAAAAATCTGACACTGTATATTTATAATGATTCTGAGCATAACAGTTGATAATGATACACGGGTAGCAACCCTAATTTCATATTATAAGGATGTTTTGAGAGTGTGAAATACCTTAAAAAAGAAATCTAGAATTCTATTAGCGGATTTTTTGTCCACCATTTGCCATACAGCGATTCATTTCATGATCAATTCAACTTGATAGTGTATTTAGGTAGACGTAAATGTGCACTTCTAAACATAAAAGTGAATAAAACATTCTTATATTTATGTCGAGTGAAATTTAAAAAGGAAAACAAATCTAAAAATGAAAGTAAAATAAATTAAATTTTTTAATGAATATAATATTGTTATTAAGCAACATTTAGTTAAAAATATGCATGTGTATATGTATATAAATATAAATATATATATTATATACAAGTATGTGTAAACAATCTTAAAGTAATACCACAATATTAAAACGAAACATTATGATGTTTATTATTTTTGTATATGAATTTTTTTACATATGAACTTTAAAAATAATCTACCAAAGTCTTAACTCAAGTTTCAACGACAAGGAACCCATACATCAAATACGTCATTATATGTTTTTCGTTCTGAAAGTAAAATGTTAAAAAAAAATCATTTTCAATAAGTTTCAGCAAGGATTAAAATCCAAATAAAATATTTATTTACCACTCTGAATGAAATCTTCAGGATGTTGTCTAATATATTGGCGTAAGGCAGCGTCTCTGGTTGATTCTCTATTTGTTTTTGAAGTTTTTGTTATGTAAGCAGCAGCTATACCAACTAACAACCCTGCTCCATGTTTATGAATACCTAAGAAGTTTAAATTAAAATATATGATTTAAATTTTCATCGACATATATAAGGATCATCATTGACTCATTATTTATTGTTAATATTAGTCAAAGAAAAAAAAAATACAATATGATAAATAATTTTAATAATTAAAAATGTTAAATTAATGGTAAGAAATAATTTTAAAAAAATATTTCATTTTATTTGTAATCTTACATCTATGAAGTATAAAACTAAAAAATATTTTTAACAAATGATAATAAAAAAAGAATACATGACTTTTTTATAACAAGCAGGCTGGAGAAAAATTTATATTTGAAATAAATTAAATTTTCAAAAAAAATACTTAGACAGAAATGAAATATGTAACTATTAATATTAATCAATCTTAAATAATTAGGTCTATACTTTAAGTAAATCTTGTGAACCAATAGATAATATGCTAATAAACAATTGATCCAAAATATAATTATAGCCTTAACCAACTAAGTTGATTTTTAATACATTATTATTGTGACTATTATTTTTTAAATGAAAATTTATTGAAAATAAAGTATAGTAGATAATTTGTGTAAACAACTTTACATTGATAGAAATAGATATTTTGTGTTTTGCTTTTGTGTAGGGGGACTTCTTGACTGGGATAGGAAGAAATACTCGATCCAAGTACCCAAGCCATAACGGCTTATCATAACAAGTAAACTATCGGTAGCATTTGCATTGATACACTGGTGTATCCATATTTTAAAAAGTTAACTACACTTGCTGATAATGCTGATATATTTGATAATCCATTGCATAACAAATTTTGAAAAAGGACACGTATTAATATTGTTGACCCCAAGGTTTCTCGGGGAAAACCAAGAGGACGAGAAAACGAAGGGCAGCGTATATTAAAATGAAATTATTAGAAAGAAATTGAGCCCCTACCTGCTAATGGTGCTTTGTATGTCATCCAATTCATAGTAATTACCGCTCCTACACCAAGGGCAGGAAGTGTTATATAATGAAAATATTTGGATAAAAGATTTTCCTCGTATAGAGGATCAGGCGAAAGTAAGTCTATCGCCCATTTAGCACTTTCGTCGACTTCGCTCATTTTGAACAATTTTTTAACGAAATTATTCTTCCACGGTCTACAAATTTACTGCTGCACAAGCACGAAACTGAAAGTAAACTTAGAGAAGCCGGAACAATACGAAAACCAGACGTTAAAAGGTAGATTGTGAACGATAACGATGAACGTGAGCCACGAGCCTCGCTAATCACTAGTTCCCTACATCACTGCCTCTTACGAACAACTGCAGAAGCTACGGTTACGAACGTTACCGTACACAACGCGTACTACACGCAGTTCGTACTTGGGAGGAAAAACGAGGGAAGACTTAATTACTAAATATTGCCCCTGTTGATATGGAGAAATGCTATCGCTCAGTTTCCTGCCTCGTTTCACTAGGATGGAGCTTAGGAAAATGTGCTTAATGAATGAATGGGCCAAAATAAAACTTCAAATGCAATTTTTTTATTTATTTATTTATTTTTTTTATAAAAAGACAAATTTATTTTGGATAACTCTATACATTATTAAAATACAGTGTTTAATTTTAAAATTATGCTATGACTAATGATGAATACTCAGGGCATCGTTTTGTACTTCGTGACTCAGTTGCGTTTGTAAATTTGATAATTTATTTTTTAATGCAGCTATTCCCATCATGACGATATTTTCTGGCTTCAATGCTCCACTACTCTCGACGTTGAAAAAATATTTATTAGGCTTTGCTTCCCAATTAAAAGGTGCTTCATCTGAAACAAGCATACGTACATATAATACATGCATTCATGTCAAATTATAAAAATTTGTACGGAAAATTTTGTTCAATTTCTTATACATTGATCTTCCTCTAATTCCGAATATTCTGACTTTGGCCATTCGTCGGGCTTTGGGAACAAAGTATGTCTCATAGAATTATCCGGATCGTATTCAAAGCTAACTCCAGCTGTAGGATTCCATTTTGCATGCTCCTTGCCAAAACCCTTTTTTGCATAAGCTCTAAGCTTCAATTCTTGACCTTTGCGCAATTTAACGATTAAAATTTCTAAAAGCAGTGAAAATTATTGGGTTAAATAATTTGATGAGAAATAAATTAAGTCCTCTATAATGCGGCGTACCATCTGTTTCTCCGTATTCGCTTGCATCATCTTCCCGATGTCTAGAGGTCACTGGAACGACTCTGTGTTCGCTAGATTTCAAATCTGCTGTGGTTACGTGTCTCGTTTTTTCATCCGCACACTTCACATCTAAAGTAAATTCTACGCAACACTCTGGACAAAAATCCATGCACTGACAGTCCCTGGTGTATTGAATCCTGTCAACGACCTGTACAGAGGCAAGATTTATTAATCCATAACGCTTATAACAATGCAGTGAAACGATTGAAGAAAACTTCATACATCGTCACTAATCAAGGGAATCATTCCGATTCTGTGGGCTAAGAATTCGTCGCTCAGTACTGTTGAATTAGCCTCTATTTGCACCCAATCGATTGCCATTGTCGGTGTTTCGGCGATAAAGACTCGCCTCATACTGTTCGCAACGCTGTAACATCAATTGGATGGATTAGCAATGATCGTTAACCGATTAATTTTGTAAAATATTAAAATCGCTGTACGACCACTTGCCAGGACGGCCAATGGCTTATTTACCTGAGTTCGGTGTCCTCTACCTGAAATTTTATATTTTCTTCCGTAAGTTCGGAAATGTGCACCGTAGGTTGATTGGCGTAAGGCATTGTAGCGAATGTACAATTGCAATATTACAAATTATTCCGTAAACAACGGGCCTCTGCTTTTACGAGTCCTCGGGACTCGGGAGAGACGCTGAAATCCTCAACAATAATGAAAAAGAAGCTTAAGACAGGCCGGGAAAGCCAAACAAATTGTTGACCTGATGACGCAGCTCGATAACTCCGCTGTCCATGAATCCACGAGACGTACTATAAAGCCAAAGTCGAGTTGAAAAATCGGAGGAGGCTCGACTGCCGCGAACCTTCCGGATTTTCCCAAGAAGCTCTTTTCTTCGTAAGCCTTTGTAGGTAAGTATTTGGAGGCTGGGGCGTTTTTTGTAAATTGACGTGCCGCCATTAGTGCTAATTATTGCCAAAATCGTGGTGTGCTTGAGTTGCGCGCGAACAATTGCACGAGTCAGAGTATGGAGAGCTGGAAGAAGTTTGCCGACTAATCGGAAATGTCAATTTCCCGCTAGGATCGATAACTTAGACAAGAGTAGAGATAGAGACTCCTGAATTTAAAAGGCGTAATTCATACTGAAGCGCTTTCTTTTACGTTATTAAAAATAAATCTTGAATTTTAAATAAATCATCATATAATAATGTTAATTAAAATCTTGCATTAGACATTAATTTACTAAGTATAAAATAAATATAAAATCAATACTATAACAGTTGTTAACGATCAATTTTAATCAAATCAATGCCTGCTTGTTCTTCAAAGCCAGTATTTTTATCGCTTATTTCTTGTGTTAAAAACAGAGCCGCACTTCGTCATAAAGTAAAAAACTAAGGATGGCTTACATATATCTTTGTCATTATTTGATGAAATCGGACTGATTAAAAATTAATATAATCGATAATTCATCGGCGTTGATAAACTATTCAAGCCACTATATTCGATGCACTGTCGATGAATTTTACAATTGTCACTTCGGAGCTGCTCTCCCATCTTATGCTTGAATTGTTCACCTGCCTGGCTATAGCGAATTGTTCTGTCAAATTGTTCTGGCTATTCTAGCAAACTCACATGCGAGTTTATATCACCGAACTCGCATGAGTCGCAATTTTACTTCATTTATAATTAAAGCCGTTATGAGTCAATGTAGTGAGTATAAAGCATGACTGAAGTAGAAAATATTTTCTGTAAAATTCGTATTTCTATTTTGGCAAACGTTTTAACTCAATTTCCTTTATAATTACAGCAATGAATGCGACTATGTAAGACCGTATTTTAAATCCAATGGGATTTTCGTGACTGCACGGTAATTTGGAAAACTTGCCGACCTGCTATTTCGTCTAAATGCCCTACTATTTTTCTTTATTAATGCGCACAAATTTCGCACGTTCATTTTTTACATACTTAGCTAAAGCCAGATAATTGTGCTTTCAGGAACAAAAAAACCTATTTGCTTTAACACTAATAAAATTTAAAATAAACTTGTCATATATTAAAAAATTGTATGTTTTATTAAAAGATTAAATTTATTTATTGGCAATTATTATTTGTTTTGTATGAAAAGCTATATTTAAAATTTATTGCGCGCACATATAGTATTTCTAATTTTGTCAGAATTTTTTCATTCAATGTTGAATACTATAATTTAAAAAAAGCGGTTAAAGTTGTATAATCATGTAATTGCTTACTATTTCACTGAGACAAATCATGAGAAAAATTCATTTACCCGAAAGTAGTCTTGGCCTCGATAAAATAGCTTAGTTTTTGTTAACCGTTTGAAATTAATTCATTATTTATCTTCAATACATTTACTTTTTTTTCTTTACGATATTGCATACGTACACAGATATAGGAAATAGCTTTTTATTTGAAAAGCGCTAACTTTTATTTACAATAAGTTCGATATTATTATTTATCTTATAAAACTTTGCTAGTGGTATTATTTGTAATGTAAATAATACTCATCAAATTATCAATGGCCAACGATTAAACATTGAATAAAGTATCGATAAAATGATAGAATGATATTTTTTCACTTTTAACTGTGCCGTTATTTCAATTTATGCTTTATATGAAGTAACGAGACTACGCATAAATTTATTCGTAATACCTAAATTGAGCGCACCACTGCAGATGTTTATAATGACACACGCGTAAATCAGATGAGCTCTAGACTCTAGAAGAAAATTCATGATAGCAATAGTTAATTAAATAACAAAATTTACCGACAAAAACATTAGACTAATTATTAAAATACTTTTACAAAAATATTTATACTAATTAATAATAAATAAAGTCATCTCAGTGATGTCAAATTGAAGAGTTTGAAAAGAAAACTAAAATGATCTACAAAATTAAAAAAAACGCTCCAATTCATAAAGATCGAATATCTCGTTAAAAAGGTACTCGAGTCTTCAGTGTTGAAAATGTTAAGATAATAACTCTAAAGTAGGACAATTTCATTATTAGCATTAAACATTTAGTACACAAAATTAAGAGAAAGGAAACATTAATTTAGCTCATATTATTTATCGATAAAGTATAATAATAAAAATTATTAAATATATGTTTGTCTTAACATTATATATATTATTCAATAAACGATCATTTAATAATCGAGTTAAAGTACGAGTGTCGATATACGGTCATAAAATAAAAATAATAACAGTCGAATAAACGAGCTATACTCGATTCTATTCTCACTGATTGTCCGTAATTTGTGATTTAAAAAAAAGCCATCGAATTACGGGAATCTTTCCGAATTGAGCTTAAAAATATACTTTTTTCCAAACATCTAAGTCGAAGGTTTCCCGTTGTATATATAACAGTCTTTACTTATCGTTGAGCAAAAGCTTGATAAAAAATATTGTCAAATGTTTGTCGCTCGAAAAATTAAACGCGCAACGCATAAGATATTAATTAACAATTGGTCGATTTAGCGAAAAAGAGTTTGAGCCCCTCCTCGAACGATAGCTTAGTCGATAAATGTTCAAGCTGTCAGTTGGCGAAATAACTGACAGGCGAGCAATTTCCAGACGCCACTGGTGGCAGCTCGACTTTCTACGCCCGTCCCGATAAGCCTCGGGATTTACCGTAAAAAAGTGGCGTCCGTGGCGAGGCACGAGACCAGAGTCGATGAGTTCCAGATAAAGTCGGCGAACTAAAAAAGGATCGGCGAGGAGGCAAAGCTACCGAAAAGCGTGAAAGCTACGACGAAGTATGAGGCTTATAAGGGTTTGAAAGTGGTTTTCTAAGTATCTCGCTCTGTCTGTCGGCGTCGGTATCGGTCAGAGCGTCGGACTGCCGAGGGAGAGAGAGAGAGAGAGAGAGAGAGAGAGAGACGCCGCGAGCGTAGCCCGGGAGCCGGAGGCCGGGGCGGGGCATGCGTGGAGCTCGACGTCAAGTACGGGGTACGGGTAATTGCTCGCAATGGGCTCGACTCGACGAAGTAGTAGGAGTGCGCGGGTCGGACATGCGCCTTTCGGCTCGAGAGCTCGCCAGTCGTCAGTCTCGAGCGGACGGCGAGCCGACGGGAGAGGCCCGCCTCGGCTGCAGGAGGGTGTCCCGAGCTGGCCCCAGTCTAGCCCCGGCGATGGCCCGCTGCGCTCCCGGGCTGGCCGCCTACGGCTGACCGGGGGCAACTCCTGTGCGCGACCGCAGGATGAAGGCCGCCAAGCGCTTGATCAATAGCGCCCCCGTCTTCGGGCTGAGGACGCGGGAGAGCGACGAGGCCGAGCTCACCCTCGAGGCCGTCCTCGCCGCGAGGAAGACCGGCAAGCTCTGCCTCTCCTCCCGGGGTCTTACCTCAGGTGAGGCCGAACCCTCGCGAGCCTCCTCCTCCTCCTCCTCGCGCGGCCCTCCACAGGAGCCTCGCCTACGCCACCTTTACGTAATTCCCTACTTCAAGTTCAAGTGCTTTTTATAGGCGGGCTTTACTTGCGAGCCCCGTAATTTCGTGCACGCCGAGGCCGAGCCAACGTGTCGTGTTTACCTCCAATCTACTGGAGATGAATTGCCCAAAGGCAATCTCTCTCTCTCTCTCTCTCTCTCTCTCTCTCACTCTCACTCTCACTCTCACTCTCACTCTCTCTCTCTCTCTCTCTCGCTCTCCGCCTACAATTGTCTCTTTAAGTAGAGCTTTAATTGCTACCTGTTTCCTTGGCGCGACTAAAACTAGACAATAGGACATAAATTTTTTAATAGCTTAAATAAGTTGGCTTTCTTGTTTAAAGTGACATTACAGTCCTCGAAGAATCGTAAACAAAACTTTTCAATTTGGTATTGATCTGTTGCAATTAAGCTGTCAAACTTTCAACCTGCATTTTTTTTATTAATATTAAAATTAAAAAAAAACACTAGTGTATGAACAACAAACTATTATTTATTGCTTACATTACTTTGCACTATTCATTATTGTTAAGCAGGATAAAAACTGACAATCATCAGCAAACCGACAAAATTTATTTGCAACCTACGTGTGCTGTTCTTATTGTATTTTTTTTATTACTTATTCCAACGCTTTCATTTCAAATAATGACTGTTCATTTTTTTCTTCTATAATCTTTGACAGTAATAAGCTATTTTAATGCTCATGAAGATCGTTATATCACTAGTTGTGCATTAATAGTATAACTTTATGAATTTGGGGGTAAAATAATAAATTTTCTTTCGTTCGATTCTATCTGAATTTAACGCTTCATCGTTAGTTTTAAATTTGAAAAAGTTTCAGTCCAGATTTAATGTACTTCTAATTAAAAATACGTAAAAAAATTATTGTAAAGCTACTTACTTTTATTGAAAATTTTAATATTTTTTTCAAGATATTTTAACAATATCGTGAAAGAGATGCAATTATTTTTTACGTTTGGTGCATGCTTATGGAATAGTAATAATAGACAATTTTAAAAAGGCTCAAATTTGTTCACGTTTATTGTTATGTTATTGTGAAGTAGAGTAAATAATTAATATATATATATAGCACTTATACTTAATATTTGCAAATACGATTTATAAATTGGTTATAAAAGCAAAAAAAAAAGCATAAATATACTCTTAATAACAATTTAAGGGAACGTATTTTTTGCTAAAATTCATGAAACACGTGCTTCGTGCTATATATAATAATATAATTATATAATTAACCATCAATATTTTTCAAAATTTATGCTGAAGCTTATATAATAGAAAAAAAGACATACACATAAAAAAATCAATTCTATTTTACTTTGCGCGTATGTACTGTAAATTATATCGAAGTTAAAATTATAGTAAAAAAGTACTTTGTAGCCACATTTTCGATCTAAAACCATAATCTCGTTTAAGATCTAACTCTCCTGAGAAAACGGCTATAAACGAGTTTCCATAAATGATACGTGAAACAAATCGAGATAACTGTGTACATATTTGTAGAAGGGGTCATTATTTCTTCTAATCGGTTTATATCAAGCTCATTTCTATTTTAAGGCAATCAATTACGCCGTACTATTTGTGCAATTATATTTATATGCAATTGAATTACATGTTTATTATGTGCATTAAAAAAAGTTTGATTATTGAATTTTATTAAAACATTAATGAAAAGTGTAAATTTTTCTTTTTTTTGTTGCAGTACCTGATAGAATTTGGTCTATAAATGAATTAACTGAGGAAGAATTAAAAAATTTAAAAGTCGATATACGCAATTCGGAAAATCAAAATAAATGGTGGGAATATGAAACCTTAAAGTCGTTGGATTTAAGTTCAAACAGTTTAACCAAACTAAGCGAAAATGTGAAGTACCTCGTCGACATCATTAGTTTCGACGTATGTTATTAATACTGAAACTTTATTTATTATTAAATAAGTAAAAGTTTGAGAATTTTTATTAATATTAATTTAAGCACAGTAATGAATTTTATCTATTTTATTTTTAATCTTGCAATGATTTATATTTGATTTGTTTCATTGATCCAATTCATATAATTTATTTTTATATTTTTGGAAATATTTACAAAGCCTGCTGGAAAAAAAAATTTCTTCATTATTTTTTTCATGATTTAAAAAATAATTATTTTACAGTTACACGATAATTTATTAGACGCTCTACCCGAAGAAATTGGTTGTTTGATAAAATTAAGAAAATTTAATTTATCTACAAATAAATTGAAGACCTTACCGAGCAAATTTTTTAATCTTGTGGAGCTAAGATGTCTAGATTTAAAAAACAATCTAATAAAAGAATTGAATTCTAGCATTGGAGATTTAGTAATGCTAGAATATTTGGTACGTCCTAATACAGGAATAATGAATTTGAGTTTTAATTATACGATTCAGTGGACTAATGTTTAACTATTTCATCTTCTAGAATCTGTCATCTAATGAACTAACAAGTTTGCCTGCTGGATTAGGATATTTGGTTCGCTTAATCGCTCTAGAGTTAAATCATAACAAAATAAAAGAACTTCCGCCGGATGTAATGAGCATGAGAGGTTGGTTTGAATCATCGTTATTCATAGGGCCGCAGAGGTTATTTATCATCATCAATTTAAAAATCCAGTTGCGAAGGCGTTTAAATCAATATTATTGAAAAAAAAGTTGTCATTCTTGACAGCCGATGGATAAAAATGCCATCGCGGCATCTTCACTTGATAACTGATGTTTTTAATCAAATATTGAAATAAACAATTATCATAAGAATCCGATAGGAAGAGTGATTTTTTAATTTTTACAGCTCACGCACACGCACGCACACACAAGTGCCTGATTTAATCTCTCGCGCAAGCACTCCAGATTTCTTATCGATAAAACGAATCCATTTTTTAATCAGTTTTAAAGATAAGCAAGTACCTATTGTTTGATTTATATAAATGTTTTGCAGCTTTAAAAAAGCTCGATATAAGCAACAATTGCTTGGAGGTGGTTCATCCTCTTGGGGAGCTGAGAAAAATCGAGAGACTCGATTTTCACATGAACAATTTGTCGAGCTTCCCGGATGTCAGCGGCTGCACCTCTTTGCAAGAAATCTATCTCTCCCACAACAGCATCACCGAAATTAATGCACATTGCTTGGAAAGCTTAGGACAATTGAAAGTTTTAAATTTAAATAACAATGAAATAGAAGTGATCCCCGACGAAATCATTCTACTAATAAACGTCGAGCAACTCGATTTATCTTACAACAATATTTCTGCGTGAGTTTATTTACACTCTACGGCAAATAAGCTATCGATTACTCTTGTAAGCGTTCGTGTATGTACGTCTACATACGCGGACAAATATAGCTAATGTGGAAAATTAATTTTTATTTTAGAATTCCTGGCTGCATGGGTGTGATGCCAAATCTTCAGAATTTCGTCATTGACGGGAACAAAGTAAAAAACATACGTCGCGACATCGTTCAATGTGGAACGCCGCGTATAATGAAACACCTCCGACAAACTATAAATCCAACGAATGCGGAAACGGCAAATTCACCTTTGCGATCTTGCAGTGCAAGCAGTTGTCCGGATAAGTAAGTTTATTTTGATTTTTATTATGACTAAGCTTTCGAGTGTAATCTGAAATCCTAAAGAGATCCTAAGTATAATCTGTTATTATTGAGACAATAAATTCTCCATAAGATTGTCTAAATTCTCATCAAAATAGAGATGTAAGTGTAGATCAAGGGAGTTTTAGAAGAAATGCCGTTTGCTTCGACCTCGTTTCACCGGGTAAAATAATAATTCCATTGATCGCCGGAGCAAATTCAGAGAAGAGCGCGAACAATATTCGAAATCTTTCCCATTGGCCTTGTATTTATTTTCGTCTTAGGCGTTGATGGGCCGAAACAAAGTATCCCTTTTTAAATACGTGCCTATTCCGCTTCTCGGAAAATTCGGTGCTCCGTTTTCTAACACAAATTGCAGATCTGTCTAAGACTCGGTCAGCGGCGATTTAACTCGAAGGTTGCGCGACGTTCTTGGCTCGGGATTGCGATCTCGGTCATGGCGAAGGAAGCTCGCTCCAGTAAATAGAAATCCTAGCCCTATTTATAATTTCCTATGCTGTTTCAAGCGTCTCTACTTATAATTTACGTTTAATTATTGTTTACGCTCGGGGATTAGCATTGGAAAAAGATATTGTGCGTTATCAGACTCTCTTACGCACGTTTCATTCATAGTTTCGCGGCATTGGATAATATTAAAGAAATTAAGTAGTTAAGGTCAATGTGTTAGGATTTGCGTAACAAGTTCTATTTTGATCAAAAGGCATAAGATACTTTGAATTTATCAAAGCCTATCGGTAAACCTGTGCGAGCGATTTGGTTTTACATAATTTTATCTGCTTCACGCTTCTTATTATGTTTGCTTATTATAAATACAAGACTTCGATGCTTTTTTAACATGTTTGCTTGAGCAACGAATCAGAATAAATAAACACTTGATTTGTGTGTGCTCGGCTTATCACCGCTTTAATAACATATTGAATATTGTCTAATCGTTTTTACTATAATTTTCATTCACAGATACACTATGAGAAATGCAAAACTGTTAAGTCTGGTTGGGCAGAATATCGTAGAAATACCTGACGAAGTTTTTGAAAATGCCAAAGAAGCTGAAGTTACCTGTGTAGACTTAAGTAGAAATAAACTTCAATCGTTAAGTGAAAAAATGGCACTGGTAACAACGACGACGGACTTAAAGCTATCGTATAATATGCTCGTGGAAGTGCCTGAATGGATTGGCGAAAAACTAATCAGATTAAAATACTTGGACCTGAGTAAAAATCTCTTAGCATCATTACCTGTTAGCATCAGTGATTTGCAACTATTAATCGAAATTAAAATTTCATTTAACAAGTAAGTATAAATCGTTTTGTTTATTATAATTTTTTTAACTTTTTTTTCTTCAATTTATTTTCAATTTATATTTTCAAATTTTATAGATTCGAAGAATTACCCGAATGTATATATGAAATATCAAATTTGGAAATTCTAATCGCAAACGACAATAAAATGTCGAGTGTGAACGTGTCAGCTTTAAACAAACTCACGCGACTTGCAAATTTAGATCTATCTAATAATAATATTGGATACATTCCTCCGGAACTTGGAAATATGAAAAATTTGAGGTAAATATTTAGTACACTTAAGGTGATAATGTTTTTCATTTAAATGTTCGCATGTCTCATTAGATAATTCATAAAATAGATCAGATATCATTTAATGGTAACAGTTAGGACCACATGTTTTTATATTTTAAAATATCTCAGAACTATATCAAGATATTTTTATTACTGTTATATAACTATTTTAATTATTTTCGTTTATTAATTTAACACTTAAAGCTTTATTTCTGTCTAACTTTTCTCTACTTTCCTCAGAGTCCTTATGTTTTTTTTTTTTAACAAAAATTTCTTTTACGTATTTTTTTGTGTTTCATAGTCCTATCCTGAGTATAAAAATTGCATAAGCCTCCCATGAAATCACAAAAGAATCATTGCTTCTGCATTAATTGACATTCTCAATAAATAGCTCAAGAGCAGAAATATTATTGTTCAGGTAAGATATGCGAATGCTTCAATACGTATCAAATATATTTTAATAATCATTAAACTCCGTGCGACTTTAAGCAAACGTCTAAAAAAACTTTAGAGCTATTTAGAAATTGTCTGCAAATTGATTTTTGTATTCGTTATAAATGTTAAAATACTTAACAATATTTCATGTCTCAATATTATTTTCATCGCCATTATTTTATTTTTAAATTTATTGTATTGTGTTATTTTTATAAGAGTATAATATGTAAGTATAAATATAATCATAAAAATAATGTACATTTTAACAAGAGGTTGAAACAAGTATAATAAATAATTCATATCTGGGTAAATTTACAGAATGCTGTCATTAAATGGAAATTGTTTTAAACAACCGAGACAATCTACTTTAATGAAAGGCACAGAAGAAGTTCTAGCATATCTTCGTAATCGAATCCCAACGCAAACGTAATAAATTAATTCAACTTGTAATAATTGAAGTTCAATTGTGTTTAACATTATATTATTAGGTGTATTCAAAAGAATTATAAAACAATTCTATGTATTATTTTCATTATGTTTTTAAGCCAAGTATTTATTTTAATAATGTCTTATTTATTTAAAATATTATGTTAAGTTCCAATAAGATATGTTTATTTAAATGCAAATCGAGCTAATGGTTGTGAACTGTTTACATAAAACATGTAAAGGAATGATCGATTGTGAAAATGAATCAGATTTATAAGTTAAGTAATCATATAGAATTAATTTATAATTTTTAAAATAAATTCATCGTATGTATGCTCATTGTAAGCATTTTTATGTATCTATATGTAGCCCGCTGTGTTATAATTGTGTCAAAAAAGTATATAAATAATTAAAACATTTTCGATATTATTTATTTAATTATATCAATATATATTTAAACAAAAAGTATTTGTAGTAAGTTGTCTATTGTAATGTAAAATTTATTAGAATATGTTTAATTTAAAAATACGTACAGATTTAAGACCATTTTATTTTTTTTTATTTTTCAATTAAAAAAATATTTAATATTAAATAATAGTGTTAGAAAAAAAATTGTTAATACATTTTAGATAAAATAAAAATTTTAATCTATTAATTTTAAAATCATTTATGTACAAAATTAATCCCAATATTTGATTTTTCCATCCCAGCCTGCGGTAGCAAGTCGCGATGGTTCATGTGGATGCCACAATGTAGAAATACAAACATTGTCGTGCGCTTTCCATTTTTTGTAGAGTTTTGTCGTTTTCCAATCCCAAACGTAGCACTTTCCGTTCGCATCTCCCGATACAAGATAGCTATGAAAGGAATATTTTGTCAGTATACGAGTTATTGAATAAGAAATTTGAATCTATCCAAAAAAAACATTTTCCAAAAATATGGAAAATTTATGATAAAGTAAGGCTATATGCACCTCATATCAGGAGAAAAGTCTAGTCCACAAGCATATCCAGCAACCATGTGCCCAGTAAAGGTTTTCTTCCTGTTCATTTTAAACCTATTTAGAGCTGAGAATATTACAATCTTATTGTCCATACTTTGACAAGCTAACCACTTTTGATTAGGCGATGGTGTAACAGCTGGCATCGAATGCATTGTTGGATCCGCTATGTACTTCATATCAACTGGTATATCCCTTTTCAACGTAAAATGGAATTAATATTCACGCGACAAAATTTTACAAAAAAATTAAAATCAAAATATCATACCATTCCCAAACTCGTAAGCTCTTGTCATCGGATGTTGTTACGAATCGACGATTTTCGTCAACAAAGGTAATAGTATTAACGGCACCTAGATGTCTATCGTATTCCTGAATTATTTCTCCGGACCTTATATCCCACTAAAATTGTTTAATAATAATAGATTTTAATTTTTCAATTTATTTCTAATTCTATTTAACTATCAGAATAGTCTTACGCATATAATTTTCTTGTCACTTGTCCCTGCCACAAATAAATGCTGCTTGTCTGCATCAGGATTAAATTTAGCGCAATATGGTACCTTTCGACTTGTAAAGCGACTTAAGCAAGCGCCAGTTTCAGTATCCCATAATTTTACGTAACGGTCATAACCGGCGGATAAAAATCTTTTACCATCATTATCAAAACTTACGTCTCTAACAGCTTGTCGATGTCCATAGTATGTTCTAACGCATCTTCTCTCTTTGTACACTTCCCATAACTTTATATGATGCAGATTAAAACAAAGTTAAAGAAACTTTATATACATATACATATACATAGATATCATAAATATCAATGCTTTAAATCAAATTATTTATCGCTATGGATAGCTTTTATTCGCATGTACTTACCTTAACTCTACAATCCATACTGCATGATAACAATAAATGAGCAGTAACAGGAAACCATCTGATTTGTGAAATTCCTTTTGTATGTCCCTCCCATATATGAATTTGAGCTTTGGGAAGAAAACATCTCTCTGGTGGAGACTCTGATCTTAAATTAACTCCTACATCTTGTGGAGCATGAAGGTAAGACCTTCCTTGGTAATCAATACTATCTTTAACTAAAAAATAATTTTATTAAACATCGTTCTAATTGGCTAACTATAATTTTTATGGAGAAAATGAAACATAATTTACTGTGTAAAACAGTTTTCTCTTCAAGAGGCTTTTCATCTATCTGCTTTCCTCTCTTATTTCTCTTAGCCAAAATTTCTTCAAGCTCGGCAGCTTCATCTTCACTAGGTTTAATAATACGCCTCTCGTCTACGTAGCCACCCCAAGGACCTAAAAATCCAGTTATATCCGTAGGATCATCGTTTCTATTTCTCTTTCTCTTATCGGAAGGTCTTATAGCGGTATTTTCAAACACAGTTTTTCCACCAGTCCCTTCAGCGGCTTCTACTGCTCCTATTAATACTTTTCCTTCCTCTGCACTACCATCGACAGTTGGATCCAAGGCATAGCCTTTATTTACAAACAATAAATACAAATACATGATTGAATCAGTAGCATTCATAAGTAATTCACATTTGGGCAAATTAATATTTACCATAGCTGGCAAAGGTCCTCCTCTGATTTTCAAATTGAAATTCACTAATATGAGCCTTTTCTACATATCCTGCCAATGTATTTTTTTCAGCCTTTTGTTGCTGAGTTTTGAATGGATTTTCAGGACCTACTTCAGGAGCAAAAAGTTCATGAAATTTCGGATTAAATGCCAATTCTTTTGTTGTTGAATCTATGTGCTGTATGCATAATTCTTTTCCCTACAACCATTGTGAAATAATATATAAAATAACGAATGTTTATTACAACAATACTTTTTTAGATTAAATTATTATTTTCTTAATTTACTAAAATATTACTTACAGTCGCTACTACTTCAGGTGCAGAACAAACTTTTACTATTAAACTGGATGATAATTTCTTTGAAGGAGAAGCAGATGAATCTACAGAAGTATTGTTATTTTCTAATTTTATTCCATTACTGTTTCCAGGCACTGAATTTTCAAGTTTTTCATCAATGTCACTATTGTTATCATCACTACTACCATAACCTCGTAAAGCATCCATTTTTAACTGTATTCACTAAGTCGAAGAATAACTATACATAATTCTTATTACTTTTTATTTAAAAAGATTGACTTTTTTTACTAATTTTATCATATTTCTTGTTTATTCAATAGCAAGAGCCTTATACTATCTTAAAATGTTTTTACAGATTAACATTATAGTACAACATAACAAATCAAACTACTATACAGTTTTTTTATTTTCAATTAGATTATACATATGCGTAAAAAATCTGTTTTACCGATTGTAAATACCACGAAACTTACACAAATTGTATATAAAGATGACGATTCATAATCATCAAATATACACCTTCAGGCTTCATGAATAAGTGAAAAAAGAAATAGATACGGTTTATTTTTGTACAAAATTGACAACAGAGCACAAACTTTTTATATTCGATAAAAATTTATAAGATTTTCTAAACAAATAACAACTATGTCTTCCTATAAAATAACGACTTTTATTTGTATATTATTAGTTTTAATTTATTATTGTGATGGAATGAACAAATATTCTAAAGAAGCAAACAAACCCAAAACGAAAACAGAATTTTCACAATCCAAGAATTTAAAGGCTCTAAGAGAGCTTGATAAGCCTTTTAGGATGCATAAATTGAATTTAGTTTGGGTTAAAGCAAAACATGTACTTATCGTATAAAAAAATGTTCCATATTAATATTTAATTTTTTAGTACTTATTTTAATTTAAAATCATTTATTTACAGAGATTAACAGATCCTAAATTGCAATCATTATTTAGTGACTTAAAAATTCAGGATAAAGAGGAATTAGCATTTAAACACGTGAAATCAGATGGAAAAGATGAAACTGGATTGGAAGAGGCTAGACTACGCAAAAAACTTATCGGTAATACTTAAAGACATGCAATATAAAATGGTAATTATTTAGGTTTTTTTTTACTTTATAAGGTATAATGAGCACATATGATTTACTTGAGCATTTTGAAGACGTCGACCCCAAGCTTTTAAAGAAACACAAACCTTTTAAAGACGGTTCTAACTATATTGCAAAAGACATTTTCAAAGATAAAAGATTAAATAAGTTGTGGGCTAAGGCTGAAAGAGGTGGATTTAATAGTTAGTATAATTTTATTTATAATTTTTTATTTTAAAACTAACTGTGTTGCAACTAGAATTAAATTCTATTTTAAGATGAAGAATTAAATGCCTTGAAGGAGGAATTTAGTCACCATCAAGACAAAATAGATGAATACTTAAGTTTGTTGTCAGAAATTGAATCTGGAGACCCAGATAAACATGAAAGTAAGCCAATTTTCATAATTAAATGAAATTCAAATTTTGTAGTTTTAATATATTTGTGTCATATTCATGATAACCAGACAGTCTTGATACTGAACCCGAAAGTATGAATGAAATATTAAATGCAGAGGAAATGAATAATAATATTCCAGGACAGAAGAAAGATTATTTAGCTAAGGCAAATTTACTTAAGTAAGTAGGTTGAAGATATTAAACAAATAAATAAATATATACATGTATAAGCACGTTGATCTTAAATTTTTGATATAGAGAAAAACACTTAGAAGTTAGAAGCGGATATGATCATTTAGAAGGAATAACAGCTAAGGGACCAAATCATAAAGAATTTGTAGATCCTAAAGTACAAAATCTTTGGAGAATGGCAACTGAAGCGAAATTTTCAAAGGCAGAACTGGTGTCATTAAAAGTAATACTATAGAAAACTACATTATCAATAAAAAAAAGTACTTAAAATATATATTTTTTTAATCCAATACAAATTTAATACATAGGAAGAACTATTGCACTATGAAACAAGGCTACTAAAACTTCGTCATCTTCATACAGAAGCAGCATTGGAAGCAGCGAGAAACGGAAAAGATTATAAACCAAATAAAACAAGTGATACCTACATTAAGCAGCACACTAGAAATGTTGAGAAATTACACAGAGACATTGAAGCTAAAATTTTGCAAAAGCATGTAGAATTATAAGCAGTGAATTTCCAAAAAAATTTTTTATAAAATTAAAAGATTGTTTAATAATTTATTTTGTATGTTTTTTAAGATAATATTTATATTGTAAAATATTACAATAAAAACGCTTACAGCATTTAATTTTCATATAGACAGATATGTTTATGTACCTATTATATCGAGGTGTTCAATAATATTAAAGAAATTCTTAAAAAAAGTACCGATAGGACCTGTGCTACATGTATTATATGTATCTAGTATGTATAAATATCTTTAACTGTATTAATTATACGACTGTGAGATTCTTAAGAATATTGACAATGGAAAAATTGAAATTTATTATAATTTTTTAATACATTTAATCGGATATTAGGACTACAGCAGTTGATTTAGAGCGTTATTTAAAACAATTTAAAGGATCTTAAATTATTGAAAATTCAGTTTATAAATATTACGGATTGACAAAGACAGTAATAATTTATATTGCTTTTAAAAAGGAAATGACTATTATTTATGAAATATAAAGGTTCGTTATTATATACACAGAAAAAAAATTGTTCCCACATTTTTACAATTCATTATTTCTTTACATAAGTACAGATGGATTATTTTGAAGTATTAGCATAATTCAGAAGCAATATAATGTTCCATCTATACTAATTATACAACACAATAAATATAAAATGTGAAAATAATATCAATATTGCCTTGGTAACACAGTTTGTTTGTCTCAGTCTTAGACAAAGCAAAGTAACCGTAAATTAATAGCATTCCGAAGCATTGAAATTAATATTTTTGTCGAGTTTAAGAAAGTTTTTTATCACAATCCAAGATATGGCAATGGCTGAAAAAATGATTCCTTCAATGGATACTTTAGTAAAATATGATAATCCTTTGTTAATTACGACTCGGCCTGAAAAAGTATTCCTTTATATATATATATATATTTTCCAAATATGCCTTCCTATTATCAATTTGATGAAATAACTTTGCAAATTTAATATATTAAATCTTAACAGACTAAGGAATCGGCCAAAATTGGTAGTTCTGCGTGTAAAGTGCAAACCTCATCGGCCGAAGCTCGCAAGGACTCTAACGAACTATTGAATGGGATCTTACCACCGAGAGAGTGGGAGGAAGATGGGCAAATTTGGAAACAACAGGTTTTTCAATTGATCTCAGTGCACTGACTACTACTAGCCAATTAAAATAATGCCCCTGAATAAGCAATTTCAAATGAGTATAATCATTTAAGGTTTCGAGTACTCCAGCTACAAGATTAGACGTTATTAATTTACAAGAGCAATTGGACATGAAGCTTCAGCAGCGGCAGGCAAGAGAAACTGGTATTTGTCCCATTAGAAGGGAACTTTATACTCAATGCTTTGGTACGTAAGCACATCGACGTCATCGAAGCTTCGCAGTTCTTTGCGTAGGATCCATCGTAATCTATAACTCCGGCGCTCTGGCAACAAACGGCTCATCGGTTTTTTTTTTTTAATTTCCAGATGAAATCATACGTCAAGTTTCAATCAATTGCGCCGAGCGTGGCCTACTATTGCTTCGCGTTAGAGATGAAATTCAAATGACGATACTTGCGTACAGAACACTCTATCAAAGTAGTACAGCCTTTGGAATGCGTAAGGCTTTACAAGTCTGTAAAAGCATTAAATAATATTAGCCTACGTTTGAAAGCATTGGCCGGAGTAGTACAGCGAGCGAAAAATCCAGGCCGCGCATTATTATCCCTCCGTTTGTTCTGTCAGGGGGCTTGTATTATTTGCTTTTGATTTTTAAGCAATTACTAGCTTCAGGACTTGCATAGTTGACGTAAGACTATGTAAGTGCCTTCTATTAGCTAAGCCTCTACACTTTTCGCTCACTGCCCGAATCTCCGACGATACTCGCTTTAAAACGTATACTTAGGATTGTATTGTTACCTTAGGCTGAACAAGGAAGGGAGGACTTAATAGCTGCCGCTGAAAATCTTCGCGTAGAGAAAGTTAAGCTGGAAAAAATATATAACGATTTGAAGCAGAAATTCGAACAAAGTGAACGACGAAACGCCGAAGTGCGAGAGGCCGAGAACAGCAAACATGCAGAAGAGATTCAATTCTTAAGAAAGACAAATCAACAATTAAAGGTACGATTTAATATTTGAGCCTACATTGGCATCGCATTAATTTACTAACAATTGCAACATTATTTTTTCAGGTTCAATTGGAGGGCATAATCGCACCGAAAAAATAATCCTATTTTAGGAGTAACTCTTAAGCTTAATTAGCACTCAGTCGTTAGGTTTTTTGTTATCAAAATGTGAAATGGAATCATTGAAACAATATTAATAAGCAATCGTCAAAAAATTGTGCGATTTAATTAAATTAGCGATTGAAATAATAAGGCTTTTATTTTTTAAAATAAATGTATATTTATCTGCATAAGTTTTCCTTACAAATACACATGTGTAGGATTACAAAAGGTATAAATATTGCTTAATAAAGAATACAGCTATTTGTAATAAATATATGCTTTTCTATCTAAATAGTCAAACACTTCTAATTCAATAACAAATTCTTACATCGCCGCTCGTGTATCAGTCGCACATCAAGACTGTCATGTTGATCGAATCATAAATATATTGTAGAAATTTTGTTAACTATTGTTTTTGCCTAATGCTTTTCATTTTAATTAACGGAGAAAAAAAAACTTTTTTCTCATACGGATAAAAATTGCGCATTTTACATTGGAATTTTCAAATAGATCACTGAAAAATAAAATTCATCTGAATAAGCAAATGGGGCAATTTATTTAATTTTATTGATTTATTTCTATTTGCTGAGATTCGGTCAATAAACTGGGTAATTTGGTGTTTACATGTCTTTAAAAAAAAAATACATTTAAACATGCTTTAAATATGCTTCGGATTAAAATCTATTTTTCAAAGATCAATACTATGAGAAAACCAAGCTTTTCATTAAAAAATGCACGTTTCAATGCGATCAAGACGCTGTGAAAATCTACAGAAAACAAGAACATTTCCGTTAGAACTAAATTGACTAAGAATAATTCGACAAATAATACTGTTAATAGAATGATATTTTAATGTTTGTATTGTAAAAATAGATAGCTAATATTATCATTAATTTTAACACGTATAAAGTAAATCTTTACCTATAAATAACTTTGTCGATCAGCATTTTTAAGGAAAATAGTCAAATTAAAAATTTATTTCTCAATACGAAATCCCAATTAGTATTTACTCATCGTACATATTTTTAGTATATAAAGGCAACTGTTTAAATTTTATTTGACAGATTTCTGCAGAAAACCATCACACTTATGCATTTTGTATTTAGCTTCTTTCATAAGTATGAATAAAATAATACTTGAAGGATCGATACGAGCGTGCATTGACGTTAGATTTTTTTATGACATTAACGTTTTCTTTGCGATAAAGAAACAGAAAAATATATATATATAACGAAACTGTCTTCATATAGTTAACAAGAATGAAGCAGGAATAAAGTTTAAGGTTCGATGTATATATGTATATAAATATATATATATATATATATATTTGTGTGTGTGTGTGTGGGCGCGCGCGCGCGTGTGTTTCTATATATATATATGCATATATACATACATACATATATATATATATGTATATGTATATATACATACATACATATATATATATATATGTATATGTATATATACATATTTATGTGTGTGTGTGTGTATACGCGTGGTATGGGTATACATACATATACATATATGTTCATTTATTTTGAGATATTGGTCCCACATTGTATAATAGGATTGTTTATTATTAATTAATCGTTGAGTTCTGAATATTTGCACGTTAATGTCACTAGCTAATACAAGAGAGTGAATTTTAGAAAATCGAACTCAGAGTGATGATTTCTTAACGATTAAGATAAAATAAATAAAATACTCTAAAAACGTGTGGCAATATACGCGTAAAAAACTTACAATATTATTTAAAACTTTTATATACGCTAACTAATCAACTGTAAAACATAATTTACACCAACTTTCTTTTCTAGCCAATTACATGAAATAAAAAAAATTGATTCACGAATTCAAGAAAGCGTTAAAATGTAATTGCGTCACGTCTCGGAAACAGGGAAAGTTTATTCGATCAAATCTACAAAAATATGGAGATTGGCAAACACTGCCACCAGAGTTAGTGCCTAAGAATGCAAATTCCACGACGAAGATCCTCGATCGACTAATGGCCAAAACGTTAAAGATGCTTTTAATCCTGAAGCTTATCGAGGCCCTATTAGACTCGACATTCCCGAATATAAAGGGATAAGTTGTCTCGACAGCGGGTTGCTGAAGAGTTTCAGCCACACTCGAGAATAGGTCAGCGAAATATAGGGCGTAGATTCGAAGACCACTGACTACTAAAAATACTGCTTTGACAGGGACGGGGGGACGGGGACGGGGTGTCAGAGAAAAATCTTAATCGACACGGAACTAAGGCCAATCTAACTCGAATCGTAACATTATGTGGCACTGTAAAGGCGCGTGCTTCTCGATCGGCGATGCAACGCGATGCAACCAGTTCTGAGCCCTAGGAGGTGGGAGGTGCACAGACGCCCTGGGCATGTACGTGGCAAAGACGCAAGGTGGAATCTTACCAGGATGACTACACGCCGCACACTCTAGCTTCGACGCAAGAGAATCGTTCGCACTAGCGATTGGGAAAGATCAAGTGTCGTTAAGAGTTGAAAAATACCACAGTGTTAGTCCAGATGGCGATAGGACATTGATGATTAATTGACCGCGTAAGAATGATTGAATTAAGAAATTTTTTTTTATTACCTCACTTGATTGCCAAGATGCTCGATCTCTTGTGCTAAACGGCACCACGGGTCTGATAAATTTACGCTTGAGTTATTACTGGTTAATGATTCGTAAAATAAAATATTGCAATGATCGGAAGATCATTTTCACGGGTAGTAAGCCCATGCTAACAATTTTTCTTAATTTGCATAATATCGATCTCGTTAACGACATACAGACAATCGCCGTGCAAAATCCGATATCTTAACGCAATAGTGTGAACGTCTCGATTCGCAATCCCATCCGTTACAACACATAAGATAACACCATAATTTCTCGACTACCTAACTAATGACTTTGCAAATAAGTAGTACCGAAATTCCTTATGTTTAAAGATAAAAGTATTGTCGGCAGTACTGCCGTAATTTTTTCTATAAAAAAATATTGAGAAAACAAGAAACATAAAAATAAAAAGATAGCAACGCGAGGTTATAAAATAATATTTGTAAAAAAAGCTTGTAGTAGAGAAGGCTAAAGCTTTTCAAAGCGAATTCTCTCACCTTAATCCCTCAAGCCGACAATAGCAAAATAACTTTATGCGTTCACATATTTCTCCTATTATTCTTTAATATTGACGTTGTAATGTATTATTTTTATAATAATACATGTGAAAGAAGAAGAAGAAGAAGAAGAAGAAGAAGAGGAAGAAGAAGAAGAACCTTGCTGCACATGCCTGAGTGTATTGAAAAAGTGCAAACGAAAATAAAAAGTCAAGTCATGATATGAATTGACCAGCTAGTCGTACATGATAATGTGCCAGAGGCGGGCGCGACACCGAGGACAATAGGAATGTTTATATCCATTTCGCACTTATCACATATAGATGTATACTTGTAGATCGAGTGGGAAATACTTTTATTTTGATATCATAATTATTATTGATCGTCCTGTGCTTCCTATTAAACCGTTTCGTTATATTTTGTTATTTTTTTTTTGTATCTCGTTAGAGACTGCGTTCGCGTTAAGATTGCAAATACTTAATGGCAGGACAGAAGGCGTGCACTGTTCGTAAAAGGGGCGGATGGTAGGGGGTAAGGAAATGGAAAGAATCATAATGAAACAAACATAAAAACAATGCAATAGGCCGAGCCCGCACACGCTTTTCCGCACGTAGGGTAGTGCAGGTCATAGCATTCAACCTCGACGCAACATATTCGATCTCGCACGCGCGCATACAAATCTATAATATGTCTAATTAAATATAGTTTATATCGGACGTATGTATAAACTCCTTGGGTTCCGACGTCGTGAGAGGAGCCGATGAGAATTATACGACTATTAATGATAAAAAAATACTCTTCGAGAGGGCGGGCGGATTAGCTCGTCTTTTTAAATTCAATTTTCCTTTGCTCTGCTTGCTGATTATTGTTTTCACTTAATACTTTTGGGAGGGCGGGCGCGCCCATCAGTGGCGTCCCTTCTTCGAGCGCTTCCGCTTCTTTTTCTTGCTGCCATTGGTGGAGGCGGAGGAGCCGTTGTTAACGGTGCTCGAGTCGTCCTCGTCGTTCTTATCGTCGGCCACCGTCGCGTTGGGCGCCGCCGCCGCCGCCGTTGTCTTCGTTGCCGCAGCTGTTGTCTCCTGCTCGGTATCTTGAGCTCCCGCCACCTCGACGAAGCCGCTCTCGCTCTTCTCCGTCGTCGGTGTGCCCACGGTCGAGCTCGTCGGATCCTCGCTCTCGCTCTCGCCGTCGCTCACCCCAGTTCCTGTGATGCTCTCCAGTTCCTCTTCCTGGTTACTCAGCTCCAGGGATATGATCTTTTCGCGGAGAGTCTCGACCTGTTTCGTGTTAAATTGTCCGTTAATTATTGTTATTTGATAATGGTATCGGGCAATCCAAAGACATTACAACGGCATTATGAATTTTGCAATCGTTTTTTTACTACCGCGTGTCCTTCTACTATGATATTACTCTGGTGAATTAAAAATCTTTTTATTGCCTTTTCACGGCTATGACAATATTGACGTTAAAAATGTGGTCTCAAATTTTAAATAGCCCACGTTATTGTAAATTATTCGTAATAGTTTTGCAATTAGATTGAAAACAGACGTTAGAAAATATGTTTATCGCATTAAAGATTCTGTTCATCTTAAAAATAAATTCAATTTGTGAAATGCTTTTATTCATTCGATTTCAATACTTTAAATCAGTTTATCATATAAGAAGTCTTTTAAACTCTATTTTCCCTTTTCTTGATTTAAGGAATTTTAAAATGAAATTTGTTTCCATTAGAAATATATATTTATAATTGAGCATCGAATTACAATTATTTAAATTGGCTTGTTGCGGTAAGTGATGGCAAACTTGACTTTCTCGTCATTATAAACGAACTATTATTAACTAATATTATGTTTCAAACACTTTCTAAGCTATGTTTCTAAAAATAAAGTTTAAGTGAACATTGAATACGGAGGCTGTGACAAATTTGGTGATATTAGTGAGAATAAGAACATAAATATTGGATAATGGAAAAATAAGAAGTCATAAAAATATATGATCGTACCATAACACAGAAGATATTATTGATATTTGCTGGAAACGAGAGATTTTGGTCAAGGCAATGTGACTTGCATTCCAGGCGAAAGTTTCGGAAGCTTGGAATAAAGAATATTAGCTATTAGCATCCCAAAAAAATATAGATCCCGAGTTACGTGTAATATAATTTTGAAGGTCATGCTTCATGCAAAGGGATGTATTTTTCCATATTTCAATGCGACTGTATAATGCGCTCGTGTTGCGTTAATTCAGTGTGTGGCAAATAAATGCGCATTATCTTGTACATAGTTATAAAAAAAAAAAGAAAAAAAGGCGACTGTAAATGTCCTGAGTTTGATTTTCAAATTTTCAAATGAGATTCTTTTCCAGAGAATATGCCGGTTCTTAAACGACGTTCTCTCTTAAACTGACATTGATTTAACAAAATTAATAGCTTTTCCTATGCCTTTAATTCGATTAAAATGCTTTCTCTCGATCATATTCACAGTGCGAGGGTAGCTAAAATATCAGTTGTTAAAATTTGACGTAATTAACACAGTAAAGCAGCGAGTTTCTGAAAAGAGAGCGAAAAGAGCGTCTGCATTAAGTTTACGAAAAATGCGTTAAGCGTAAAATAACCGTTCGCGTCGATCGGACAGATTGAAGCCATCGGAAGGCAGATTAGCATCGAAGGCACACCGAGGGGTATTTTTAGTCGAGTTATTGGAAAAACGTTGCAGCAGGGGGAGAACAGAGAGGCTGAGCTGCCTTAATGCCGACTCCTGGTAATGGAATTTGCTGGCAAGAGGCCCGTGAGTGCATGGGTCGACGGACTCGTCCATCGTTTCAAAGTGTAGTGGCGGGATAACATTGGATTCAAGTGCATGGTAATTGTACAATGGAGCCTTGCACCCAATCGGATGACGTAAGGCCCGATTGCAGTGCGTGTCAGAGCAATCCGTGGAACAGCAATACTGCTTGTAGACAGGCAAGAAACAAAAGGTGCGTGGTGGTCGTCGTGGAGTAGTCACCAAAGTACCTCGCGCTCGATCAGCTTCTCGACGTATTCGACGGTTCTTACACGGCACTCGCCGGTCGCCTCGTCGACGTACTCCTCGGTGCGCCGCGTCACCTTCTCGTCGACTACTTTTTCGGATTCGCGCACAGCTTTCGGGGGTCCCAGCTTGCTGCGAACAGCAAGCTTTGGGAAATCCGCGCTAGACGGCCTTAATGTCGTAAACTTCGATGTCGAGGTTGTTGTTGTTGTTGTTGTTGTTGTTGTTGTTGTTGTTGTTGTTGTTTGTTTGTGCGTGTGGATATTCGGCGCGGAGCCAAAAAGAAAATAGCGAGAAACCGATTTCATGTTATTTCACTTAGTATCCCACAAATAATCCACATTAAGCAGCTGTTATTTTTATATATGTGCTCTCTTTTTATCATCACTCGCACTTACAATCGCTATCCTTTTAATTTTACCTCTAATGTTAGACAACATCTTGTGAAACGAGTTATTAGTTTTGCAATAATGTTTAGTTAAATTATC